>JAGIQG010000001.1:144890681-146090681 GCA_024679065.1 Sphyrna mokarran | reverse complement strand
CAGTCCTCCTATATCCCTCTATCTGCAGACCGCTCATGTGGCTGTCCAAGAGACCCTTAAACAACCCTAGCGTGCCTGCTCCTACCACATTACTCGGTAGTGCATTCCACACCCCCCCTACCCTTTGTGTGAAAAAATGCCCTCTAATATTAGTCTTATACATAGCCCCCCCTCACCCTAAGGCCGTGACCCCTCATTCTATCCGAATCTAATGGTGGAAAAAGCTTACCACCATTTACTCTATCTATACCCCTCATAATCTTATATACCTCTAATAGATCCCCTCTCAGCCGACGTCTTTCAAGTGAAAACAACCCCAGTGCGTTCAATCTTTCCTCGTAAGACAGCCCTTCCATACCAGGCAGCATCCTGGTAAATCTCCTCTGCACTCTCTCCAGGGACTCCACATCCTTCCGGTAGTACGGCGACCAGAACTGGGCGCAGTACTCCAAGTGAGGCCTAACCAACGTTCTATACACTTGCAACATCAAATTCCTACTCTTGTATTCTATATCCCTTCCTATGAAGGCTAACATACCATACGCTTTCTTTATCACTTTTTCCACCTGTACTGACACTTTCAGAGACTTGTGAACCTGCACCCCCAGGTCTCTCTGCGTCTCTATACTCCGGATAGTTTTACCTTTTATCCTATAACTCCACTCTACATTATTCCGGCCAAAATGCATCACCTCGCATTTATCCGGATTAAATTCCATTTGCCATCTATCTGCCCAATCTACCAGCCTCTCTATGTCCTGTTGTATTGCCTGGCACTGCTCCTCAGTCCCCGCCAATCCAAGTATCTTAGTGTCATCAGCAAATTTGCTGATCACACCACCTACCCCTTCTTCCAAGTCATTTATATAAATCACAAATAGAAGAGGTCCTAGTACTGAGCCCTGTGGCACACCACTAGTGACTGACCTCCAGTCGGAAAAAGACCCTTCCACTACTACCCGCTGTCTCCTCCTCCCAAGCCAGTTCTCAACCCATCTACATACCTGGCCCTGTATCCCATGCGCCATCACCTTTTTTATCAGCCTACCATGGGGAACCTTGTCAAACGCCTTACTGAAATCCATGTAGACGACATCAACGGCCTGTCCTTCATCAACCGTTTTTGTCACCTCTTCAAAAATTCCACTAGGTTCGTAAGGCACGACCTCCCCTTAACGAAGCCATGCTGCGTATCCCTGATCAGATCGCAGCGCTCCAGATGCTCATACATCCTGTCCCTGAGGATCCTCTCCATTAGCTTACCTATAACTGAAGTCAAGCTCACCGGCCTATAGTTCCCTGGGTTATCCCTCTGACCCTTTTTTAATAACGGTACTACATTTGCAATCCTCCAGTCCTCTGGGACCTCCCCTGTGTCCAAAGAGGAGACAAAGATTTGCGTCAGAGGCCCAGCAATGTCATCTCTCACCTCCCTTAGCAGCCTGGGATAAATACCATCAGGCCCCGGAGCTTTATAAGACTTTATGCTACCTAAAAGCCCCAACACTTCGTCCCTCGTAATGATTATTTCCTTTAACGGGTCCTCAAAATCCTCAAAGCCAGCATCAGACATCAGGCCACTCTCCTGCATGAAAACTGACGCAAAAAATCCATAAGGTAATGGATTTAGAGTGGATTTGAGGAAAAACTTATTCACCTAGATGGTAGTGGGAATCTGGAACTCATTGCATTTAAGAAGCACTTACATGAGCACTTGAAAAACCATGGCATACAAACTTTGATGTCATTAGTGAGTTTCAGACAGCATTGTCTCGGCTCATTTGTACTTGCCTACTTGTTGGTTGGTCCTCACATTGGCGAGAATTACAGCTGGCCTCCATCAGTGGAGACCAGACATGTCTCACCAGGGAGGTCAATGAAGCCTCCAGATTGTTGGGAGCATGGGTGGGCATTGCCATGGGTCAATATCAGCCTGGCAGTGCACAACTAGCACCCTGGTACTTCCAACATAGTACTGCCCATCAGGCATCCTGCTTATTTATCAGTGTCACAAATAGGCTTACATTAACACTACAATGAAGTTACCATGAAAATCCCATAGCCGCCACACTTCAGCGCCTGTTCAGGTATACTGAAGGAGAATTTAGCATGGCCAGTGCATCTAACTAACACATCTTTTGAACTGTGGCAGGAAACCAGAACATGCAGAATCCGCACAATGATCAAAGATGGGAATCGAAACCAGATCCCTGTGCTATGAGGCAGCAATGCTAACAACTGTGCCACCATGCCACCCTACTGGGCACCAGACTACTGCCGGGACAGTGTCAAGGGGATGGGACATGGGTGGGGTGTGGGGTTCTCCTAATCGACCTAATATTTCATTTACTTCCCTTTTATTGCTCTAATTTCTATTGAAGACTTTTGGATTTTTAAATCTGAGTAATGATTGGATTAAATTACTCAGCATACAATTAGACTATCTAAGAGCCATGATGGGTATACTTGGTAACATTTACTGGTTCACTAACAGACATCTTTTCCTGACACCCACTAGAAGTTAACAATTCAACGTTTTAAAAAAATATTTTCGAATTAAATAAACTTTTACATTATCAGTCTAAAGTCTGAGTTATATCTAGCACTTTAAATGAGTAATCAGAAGTTCATTAACATTCTTGTCAGTAATTAGTGAGTAAAAAAATTGTAAGATAACCACAGTAAAGAATTGAACTAAACACAAGTACCATCTAATTCCATACTCTGGCCTGAAGCAAACTTGTGACGCTGAGCAGTTAGTAGTGCAAGTAGTGAAAAGGAGGATCATTAAGCACAAAATTAAAATCAAAATTCCAGTTACATGGGTAGCACGAGCTATGTAGGAAGTCTCTGTTTACTGCAGTCCAACTCTGACATCTCTACATAGCATCAGCTAAAGCAGGCATGACCTACTGAAATTTCAGTCTTGATAATGACAGCTTTTAAAATGGAAATAACCTAAAAATGTGCCCTGAAGTTTACAAGTGATGGATCTGTAACTATTTCCTTCAGCAGCTTGTTACATTGTGGGAAGGTTGTTGATAGTGTCTTGAAAGCAAATGGGGCATGATTTTTCCTGTCTGCTGCACTGCTCGGATAACACAGTGGACTGGGAAATATAAGCAGGAGGCACAAAACAAATTTTGCGCCAGGCCGCCAGCCCTCCATGTCTTTCTCAGGTTATGTTTTGCAAAAATGGGCGTGACGTTAATTTAAAAGATTTTTAAGCTCTCATAATATCATTAGTGAATTCTGAGTGGCAATTTTCCCCTCGCTTAAGTTTTGTCCCACTCCAGCATGATATTATGCCACCAACATTTACTGCTGCTCCATAAAAATCGGGATCTGGTATGGCAGTACTGAAGAGCAACAAGGAGGTAAATGTAATGGAGCAACAGCTCCCAGAGTGCAAGAGGATGGGTGGTAGCGGAATGGAGGCAGGCACTACAAAGTTGCTGCATGGTTGGAGAATTTGATTAAGTTTATTTTTTAATGTCACAAGGAGACTTGCATAAACACCATAATGAAGTTACTGTGAAAATCCCCTAGTCACCACACTCTGGCACCTGTTCAGGTATACTGATGGAGAATTATAGCATGGCCAATGCACATAACCAGTACGTCTTTCAGACAATGAGGTTATGTGCTGGGTTGTTGTTCCCAGGCATAGGGTTGTTCCATTGTCCTGGCCATGGGGTGAGGTGGGAAAGTTGACTGAGTTCTGAGGATGCTGTTCCACACACAGACATGTTCCACTGTCTTTGTTATGGGAGTTGATTCAGAGCTGGTGTTTTTAGAGGGGAAGGGCAAGAAGCGCCACGTGCTGCTTGAGACTGCCGGTTAGGAAATGGCAGTGCTTTCTCCCGCTGTGTGGGGGGTGGTGGGGGGAAGGGCCATAGGAAGAAGGAAGCAGAAACTCAGGGGATACAGGACAAGAAGGTTTTTTGAGGGCATGTCTGAAGCTATGTGCTAGAGTCAGCATCACCTAAGTGGAAATGGTGTGGCACCTGTGTCAGGTCCTTGCACACCTGACACCCTAGGGTAGGGGAGAACACCTGCTCCCAGTGGAAGTAAAGGTAACTGTGACTTTGAATGTCTAGGCCACAGGATCGCTCCAGGCATCCAGTGGGGACACGTGGCATTTCTCAGGCATCCACGCACAAGTGTATCTGCCAGGTCCTGAATGCCCGGTAGACCCAGGCAGGTCAGTACATCCAGTTTGACATTGCCCAGACGCAACAGGAATTCCAGGCTGCTGGCTTCTCCACTGTAGCCGGCATGCCCCATGGGGGTTGTAGATGGTGCACACATCATTTGATGAGAACATGGGATTGGAGTTACAGATAGTTCTATGGCATGGTAGGTATGGATATGATCGGTGCAACTTGTGGACCGAAGGCCTGTTTGTGCTGTGGTGTTCTATGTTCTATATCACCCTGCAGTTCCTGCAAGGTGAGGGACAGTGCTTCATCAACAAGAGGGGCTTTCAGTCCCTCAATATGCAGATGGTCTGCGAGACAGGCTAATCATAATGCAAGAGTGTGCACGGAATCCAGGGAGCATGAACGACAGTTACATCCTGAGGAGTTTGGACATTCCTGGGCTCTGAGGATCAGCCTGGGCTGCCAGGATGGCTCGTGGAGGACAAGGGATACATGGTAAGGTCAGTCATGATGATAGACCATGGAGGAGACCTGTTTTAATGAGACACAAGCTACCACCCAGTCCATTGTGAAGCGGTGAAATGGGTTACCAAAGGTGAGGTTCTGGTGCCTTGACAACTCTGGGGATGCTCTCCAATACAACTCCATGCAGTCACCTGCATCATTATTGTGTACTGTGTGCTCCACAATCTGGTGCAGCAGAGTGTATATTACATGGAGGAGAAGGGGGAGGAGGAGAAGGACAGTCACCCACAGGATGTATAAGAGGAGCCGAAAGATGGAGAATAGGCAGGCATGGTGAGGGTCCAGCAAGGCAGGATGGCATGGGAGGAACATATTGCAGCCAGGTTTACTTAGTTGTTGTGATGCAATGAGATGAGTATTCCCACCATATCTCGGGAAACGTTAAAGCCACAATCCCCTCAATCCCAACCAGTCCCCTCAACTTCCCCTGCCATTACCCTTCTGCTTCCCCAGCTAACTCCCATGGGTCCAAGTTGTATCAAAACAGGGTGAGGAGTCTGGGTTGGCCAGCCTTGTGAGTTTTGGTCAAGACATAAGTGCGCTGACGACTTGCTATAAGGCATACTGGAATGCTGCCCTAGCGCCACACAATTCTCTGAGTCCTACCTGTTTCCTGACTGCACAGTGGTGCCTGGGCCTGTGTGTGAGTAAGTGATGTGGGCATAACGTACGGCTGATGGGCAGAGGGATTGGAGAGGAGTAGATGTCAGGGAGTGGTGATTGACACAGGACTCGGTAGATATTGAGGAAATCAGGGTAGGCAGTTGACTAGTTTTGGCCTGGGCCAAATATCACCCATCATCTTGCTGTGCACCTTGATTCGTTGGGTCGGGTATGTGGGGGTGAAGAATCAGAGACAAATTAGTCACAGCTGTAGGGTGCAATAAACATTTAATAGTGATTTTAATGTGTACAAACTATAGAGTGCCTGGCCCAGAACAGGAGGTCTAGGCTTGGGCCAATGTGAAAATCTATCCAAGCAGCGGTACGCTTGGATGGGATCCCACTGCACTCGAGATGTGTGATGTTGGGACCTAGCATGACTGTTCTAAGGTTGTGGTTGGCATTTGCCGCGAGCTGAACATCCACTGCTCTGAATGCTGTCTTACAGGATGCAAATTCTCGTCATAAACCAGCTGATTGGCTACATGCTGTGGTACCGGCTGGTCACTTTGATCCCTCCTCTTGAAATTCTCACAAACATCCAGAGAACCCTTGTATAGTTCTTTTGGAACAAAAGACTGCAGTAGTTGCTGCTGAAATTCTGAATCTCCCGCTTAGGGACAGTGGTCAGACACTGGTGTGCTTTTGCACCCAAGGGGAGCACGGTGGCACAGAGGTTCAAGGATCCAGGTCCAGTTCCAGCCTTGGATCACTGTCTGTGTGGAGTTTGCACAATCTTCCTGTGTCGGAGTGGATTTCCACTAGGTGCTCCAGTTTCCTCCCACCGTCCAAAGATGAGTGGATTAGGTTGACTCGCCATGGTAAATTGACCCTAGTGTCAGGGGGATTAGTAGGGTAAATATGTGGAGTTGCAGGAATAGAGCCTGGGTGAGATTGTGGTTGGTACAGACTCAATGAGTCGTATGGTCTCTTTCTGTACTGTAGTGATTCTATGACATAAAGGTATTGACCCTCCACCTTCAGACCCTGCAGTGATACCTTTAGATTGAGTCCATCCTCAATGGTGAGCCTGGTGTCATATTTCTTCCATGCGCACAGCTTGAATTATGATGTGCAGCTCCTGTACATAGACTTGGGGGAGTTTTCAGAATTTCCTGCAGGTAATGCCCACTTTTTACCAGGACCTATTCAAAGTCTGGGACACGGTTGCCTCGTACAGTAGCTCCCTCTGTCTGGAATAGTGGCTGTCATTCAGGAGCTGCTCCTCAGAAATTCACTTCTGCACCAATAAAATTTCAGATGATTGGCAAAAAGGAAAGCTATGGCTGCCAGAGTGACCAGGATTGAGAGTGCTGGAGGAGTGTGCTGGATGACACTCCACGAGCTAGCCAAGCATGCAGCTGTGGACATTCAGCTTGTGGCCAATACCATCCACGACTTTAGAACAATTGTGTTAGGTCCAACGTCACACATCTCAAGGAGACACAACTGTGCAGTAGGATCCCATCTGAGTGTACCACTGCTTGGAAGGAATTTCAGATTGGCCCCAAGCCTAGACCTCCCATTCTACAAGAGCACTACAGTTTGAGCTACTTCACAAAAATGCCCTCTGTGCTCTTTGCCACTGCATGAAGAGAATTCCTGTATGGACTGCTGCTGCAGACCTTCCACTGCTATTCCCTTGCCCATCACCCAGATACACCTCGGTGGGCTTTGTTGCTGTCCAGTGATGGAGATCCCCATTGAAGAGGATTCTCCCCCACTATCTTGGGGATCTGGGATGGAGGACAGTTCATCCAGCAGTTCCATACAACCATATGTTGTACCAGGTCAAGTGTTCCCAAGAAACTTGCTCTTTTTGCAGTCCAGCGGAATCCATGGGCCATGTCTATGTTGAATGTTTTAGGTTGCACACCCTTTTTAGTTACCATAAAAACTTTTTATTGATGTTTTGTTTGCACTTCAGTCCCACACTCTTATCTACAAACACCTAGTGCGGAGAGAGACAGAGAACCTCCTTGTGAGCCTGCTCTTAGGCCTGGCCAAATCTGCCATAAACAAATTCAGATAGAGGGCAACCAAGAGAGTCGTCTGGCCCGACTGTCTGCTCCTCTGCCTCAACTACATTTGTGGCTGAGTGTCCCATATAGGAAGCATGCGGTGCCCGGGGGTAACTTCGAGGCTACTGGGCACTGCAGGGACTGGGGTGAATTATTGACCCCTTTAATCACATTTTAGTTCGATGTTAATAAGTTTCCTTGCTGCTTTTTTTGTTTCAGGTGGTTCCCTTCTTCTTGGGGGCTGCCCTTGTTAATTTGTCCCTCAATTCATTTGATTGATTTATTTGGTTGATCAAAAAGGTTGACTAGCGTGACCTGCGCCCTGCTGTCTTGGTGACCCTACAACTTCTTTATCTTACATGGCCTCCGGCCATGCATAGGTAATCCCGCAAGATATCAGATGTGGTGGTGCTCAGCTGTGATCTGCGTTCTGTGGCCTGTGATGCCTTTGGCGGATGTCCACTGGGGAGCCTAAAACCTGGAGGGCCTCAATCAACGTAGATGACACTGATGAATCCGTGCCACCCTTTTCATCCACCTGCCCTTGAGATGCTCCATGTGAGGAAGGGATGATTCGGAAGGTCTGGGGACATCTGGAGTCTTGGTAGAAGACCCCAGCATGGGTGTAGCCTTTTCTCCTCCCTTGGGGTGCCCATAGGCCCCAGAAACACTCCATGGGATGCCAGGGCAGCTGGACTGAGCTCCATAAGTTGCGGCGTCACCTGGCTCTGCCAATCCTGGTGGTCCAGATGCGTCTGCCTTAGACTGAGATTCCTCGTGCTACCCTGCTGAGACTGGGCCAAGTTCTGGAGCTCCTCTGCTACAGCATTCTGTCAACAAGCCTAGCTTTGAAGCCCTTCAGCATTAAGCTCAAAAGCCCAAGCTAAGAGCCTGCTGAGTCTTCAGACTGCCTGTGAGAGCCCCAGCCATTGCCTCCAATACCCATGCCCTTGAACAGACGTGCTTCCAGAATGCCAGCTTACGTACCATGCTGTGCCAGCACCACCTCCTGCGACAGCTCTCAGTTGGACTCTTCAAAACAACCTTACTGTTGCAACATTATCCTCCACCATTATCCAAGTCTGCTAATATATCTCCACCAGCTTTGGGATAACTGATCCCAGAGTCCTAGCACCTGGCACTGGACCAGCTGAATCCTTATCTCTGCCAGATTTTCATGTGTCCAAGCCCTCAGACATTCCCATCTCCACTCAATGTGCATCAATGGCTGTGAACTGCGCATCAGTAAGTGACCCAGAAGCCTCACCGCTAACATGTTCCACTGTGGTGAAAGTCTTAGTGTTGGTAGAATGTATGGTCGATGCCTGTGCTGAATCACTAGTGCTATTACCAGAGGATTCCTCAGGACTTTCCTCTGAAGAGTCATCAGAGATATCTGGGGTTTCTCAGCAGGAGGTAGGGGAAATGACGACCTCAGTAGAGCCTGGATCATCTGGAAGAAAGCACACACATTAGTGGAAGGAAGGGACAAATGTCCGTGAAGCATGGCGTTTATTTCTAAGCAGTTCTTGGGAATCGGGTTCAGCTAATGCACACTTGTATGCCAGAACCGCCCTGGCTGTTGGTGGCCATTCTCTGCTCAGCTTCCTCTGCCAGCTCCATGCCGCACTGCTCAAAGTGAGTAAGCAGGCGCAGCTTGGAGACACTGCCAACAGTACTCTCCCATGTATTATGTGCAGTCTTATCCTGTGGGGACAGGAGTGGGATTAAAAGAACGATGTATGGAAGGCCATGGATGAAAGTATGTTGGGGTATGAAAGTGCTCAGGTGGGCTGTATTAGGGTACTGTGTCATCACGTTGAAGTAGCGATTGGGGGTGCAAGTAAAGCAATGTCTAAGGTGGGGGGAAAGGGAGGTCGGAGTGGAGGGGGAATGGTGATGTCCTGGGGGGTGGTAGGGTCTTGATGTCCAGGGGGTAGGGTGAAGAGATCAGCAATGAGGAGCGATCGGGAGTAGGTCTTTAGGATGGTTATGAGATCTTCCAGGGGATTGGGAGATGTGAGACCCTTCACAATGGCAACCATTGGCAGCTGAGTCTCTATGCCTTCCAACAGGCGAGAATTGCATCCTAGCACTTTTTTTTAACTAAGTGTCGTACAATTGCAAATGTAATTTCACTCCAAAAACTTGGAGTGCTTCCCATTTTCATGCTCGTTTGGCACTTAGAAATTTTTCATAAAATTCCATCCATAATTTAATTAGACAATTAAACTCTAAATGATTTTAGTGAAAAGGAAATGTTTTAAAAATATGTTAGAGTTTTTGATGCTGAGCTAGCAAGATAGATAAGTAAAACCAGTGTATGTAGTATATTCAAACTTTCAGAAGGTATTCAGTAAGATTCATATGAAACATATATAGCATTGATAATGGACAAAAAAAAGAAATCAACGGGACATTTTCTGACTATTACTAATTTTTCTTAGATCAATTAAGCAAGCAAGCAAGTGGATGCAAAATAGAAAATAATTTGGGGAAACATGAGGTTTTTATTTGGGATAGAGGAATTATTAAATGCTAGTGTTCAGAGGAACCTAATGTCCTTGTTCATGAAACATGGGAAATTAACATGCCAGTACAGCATACAATGAGGGAAACATGTTTTCTTGCAAAGGGGTTAATGTACAAGAGTAAGGAATTATTGCTGAAGTTGTACAGGGCTGTGGCGAGACTATACCTGGAATACTGTGTACAGTTTTGGTCCCTGAACCTAAGGAAGGATATGCTTGTTTTAGAGAGGGAGCAATGAAGATTATATTAATTTTTGAAACATTAGGGTTATTCTATGAGGAGAAATAGAACAGAATGAGTTTATACTTCAGAAAAATATGAGGTGAAACAAATAAAATTCTAAGATAGCATCTAAGCTAACAGGCTGGCAGTAAAATCGGGTGCATTATCTCAGGATAAAGAATCAGCCATTTAGAACTGAAGTGTGGGAACATTTTTGCACTCAGACAGTTGTGAATCTTTACAGATCTCTATCCCAGAGGACTGTGACTGCTAAATCATTGAGCATATTAAAGGATGAGATCAATAGATTTTTGGATTCTGAGGCAATTAAGGAGCTGAGGGATTAGATGGGAAAATGGAGTTGAGGTTGAACCACAGTCTTACTAAATATCAAAGCAGGCTTAAGGGACTCCTAATTTCTTAAGTGACATCAAGGCAGCATATGGATGCATGTCACATCAAAGAGTCCTAGCAAAATCAATATCAATGGGGCTAGAGGAAAAATTTTCATAGACTAGTCATACCAAACACAATGGTGGTTGTGTGAAGGTCTATCAGCCCCAGGATATCACTGCAGTAGTTCCTCAGGGCAATGTCATGGACACAACCATCTTCAGCTACTTTATGAATGGCTTTCCTTCCACTATAAGGTCATATATGGAGATGTTCATTGCTGAATACATATTGTTCAGTTTCGTGCAGAATTCTTCACATAAATATGTCATTTGTGTTCACATGCAGCAAGACTTGGCTAACATTTAAGCTTGGGCTTAAAATGGCAATTAACATTTGTGCCACATGTGCTGTGCAATGTCCATTTCTAACAAGGGACAGAGTTTAACTACCTTCCCTCGATATTCAATAGCAATATTATTGTTGAATTCTCATCAATGACCAGAAACATGACTGAAGCAGCCATAGTGACTGTGGCTACAGCAACAGATCAGAGACTTATCAAAGGTGTTCTGCAGTGGATAACTCACTTCCTGAGTTCCTCAAGTATTTACACCATCTATAAGGTAAATACACTCCTCTTCAGTTGCCTGAATGACTACAGCTCCATTGGCACTCAAGAAGCTCAAAACCATCCAGGAAAAAAACAGTGTGCTTGTTTGGCACCCGAACCATCTTAGACATTCATTGTCATCACCAGTAGCACTCCACCAACTCCAAGTTCCCACCCAAGTCACAAACCATCCTGACTAGAAAATGTATTGCCTTTCCTTCGTCACACCTGGGTCAAAATCCTGGAACCCTCTATCAGCTCTGTGGGAGT
This sequence comes from Sphyrna mokarran, assembly GCA_024679065.1. Classification (NCBI taxonomy): domain Eukaryota; kingdom Metazoa; phylum Chordata; class Chondrichthyes; order Carcharhiniformes; family Carcharhinidae; genus Sphyrna; species Sphyrna mokarran. The sequence goes on along the minus strand of JAGIQG010000001.1, from coordinate 146,079,279 downwards.
TCCTTTACCAAAGAACAGAAGAGATTCAAGAAGTCAGTCCAGCACTATCTTCTCAAGGGCAGTCATGAGCAATAAATGTTGATCTTGCTAATGGCACGTCCTTCGAATAGATTAAAGAAAGTTCTGCTTCATAAGACCATGTCAGACAGAGATAAGAGGAAACTTTGAACAAATATTCTTAGCAACAAATATAGCCCTACATTCATAGTTTTAACTATTTTTTAAACCACCCCAGTATTTTGTCTTTCACAACCAATTTTTATTAATAGTAATTTAGAAAAAAATTAAAACCTGAACATGGGAGAGGAAAACACTGCCTGTTGCCTCTTTTTCTCTTCTTGCATTTTGTTAGTTTCTTGCTGGGAGCAATAATATATATCGAATTACCACTTAACTAACATTGTGAAGCCATCTTATATCAAAATGTATTAGTCAAATTTATCAGTAAGATTGGTAATCCTTGACCAGAATTTGACATTGGGATGCAGGTTGGCGATGACAAATATTTGTTATGACAATTTTGTTCAAATGCAACTTCACAAGTTGTAGAATATACTGAATAACCTATAACATCTGCCCAAATTATTTTTTGTGGTGACAAAGTAATTGGTAGGGGTGGGAACAGTAAACTGAATTAGGTTTACCTCAGACTTAATTTCACCAAAGCTCATTTCTGGAATTAGAAGTGGAATAATATTCTGATCTGAAAGCTAAAACGGTCATTCTGTTCTCAAATAATTTAATCAATTCTACGATATTAACAACATATTATGCTTTATTAAATCATAGCTTTACTAAATGAAATCCAGCAGATTCTTCTGAATTATATTTCAATGTAAAATTTACATGTAATGGGTGAGATGGTATAGTCCTGCAAAGCTTGTTGCAGAATGTATTAGTAGATATGTTACTGAAAGAATTGTTTATATTCTGGAGTGTAGAATTTCCAGTTGGGCGAAAACTTGTCACATGTGAAGCTGTGCGTGAATCTATTTGCCTGAATTGTAGTGAATTAATCCCATCCATAATTCACAGTTCTGCAGAAATTAAAATGACATGACTGTTAATTTCTTCAAATTGAAAGTCAAAGCCAGTAGCTTTTACACAAAAACAAATGCTGGGGATTTCCATGAGGTCGATCTCTTAATTGACCACTGTAACTTCATTGGAAAATATAGATAGTCGTGTGAACAAAAATTTTGCCAAAGCAAAGGTGACTAGAAGGAAGATCATCAGGAAAACTCCTGCAGTATGTTCAGAAGTGAAAGAGGAGCTTGTTTCTCCAATGGGTCTATGGAGGTTTTGCTGGACAAAGAGAGTTAAGAGATTGGTTCCTCTCTTGAGTGTCTCATGACTCTAAGAGAATCCAGTGGGAATGCAAGGCAGTGGTCAGCATTGTGAATGTTGTTTTCAGCATTTATGCACCCAGAAATATATGGGAAAATACTCATCACTTTGCTAGGTTGATCTCCTGACTATCCCCACTCTTTGCAAAATGGTTTTGGTTTGCTTATTAAGAAATAAAATTGTAGAATCTTTTCAGCAAAGTGACCTAAATACGGGCAACATTTTTACCCTTATTTTCTGAGAAAGGGATATTACTAAAATATATCATTATGTTTTCCTTAGAAAGACGTAGACTTAGAGGAGATCTAATAGAGGCGTACAAGATTATGAGGGGTATAGATAGAGTAAACAGGGTTAAACTTTTTCCTAGGTTGGACTCAAATAGCATGAGGGATCACGGGCTTAAGGGTGAGAGGAGTAAGGTATAATTTGAATGCTAGAGGGAGTTTTTTCACACAGAAAGTGGTTGGAGTATGGAAAGTGCTGCCAAGTGGTGGAGGCAGGCACTCTGGAGTTATTTATGAAATACTTAGATGGGCACATGAACAGGTTGGGAGGATATAGAAAACTGATTTAAAATAGGGATCATGAGCCTTGGGAGTCCCTGCGAAGTGTGTAAATAGACAATGATATTGATGTTTTTGCTTTTTTCCTACAAGAACTTTGGTCCGCCTTGTTGTCTAACAAGGGGCGTACACGCAATGGGCCGTGAGGGGATTTTTCGAGAGTATCCTAGTGCTTCACGTCGTTAGTGTATGCTTGACCTGGACGATTTGATGGGCAACACAACAGCTCGGTGACTATCGCTATGCTGTGCAGGTACATGGATTTGGGCATTCTCCCTGTGCTTGCGTGGGTTTTCTCCGAGTGCTCCGGTTTCCTCCCACATCCCAAAGATGTGCTCTTAGGCTAATTGGCAGAACAAATTCTCCCTAAATTGTTTCAAATTTGGTTTCAATCCATAGATCTATAAACATAGACAGCGATCACGGGTAGAAGTGGGAACATTGAGGTGGCGGCATGGGCTTATTAGGCCACAGGGCCTGTTTCCCGTGCTGTTTTGTTCTTTGTTCTTATATATTGTCGTATTACCTGTAAATAACTGTACAGTACTAGGAACTAATTAGCTAAGAAGTGTATGTAAGTGTTCCAGAAACCACTTCTCACAGCTGTACTAGAGTCATGGGATGTGCAACAGAATCAGTTCACACAGGCACAGAAGAGCATGAAAAATACTAAATATAAAGAGCTTTCATCATTCCAAACCTAAGGTGTGATCATTTAATATCAGGGATTCAGAAGGGAAAAGAACATAATGCAAATATTCTCCTTAATTGTGCAATAGCAATCACTTTAGTGTTTATAGAGTTGGGAACTCCTGCCAGATTTTGTTTATGTGATGTTTACATTTACAGCAGCTTTGATATGATGTGGGATAAACTTTCCTATGTCACTAAGAAGTTGGCTAAATTAACAACAGAGATTATATCTACTAATTTATATACTTTGTCATAATAATAAATCCCTGAGAAGCAACATTAATACATACATCAGTCCATGTATTTCCCTGATACAGAAAAACAAGTAATAGCGGATAAATTTGATATTACCTGAAAACAGGCAAAGGGGCATAATAGCAATCCTGCTCTTATGCTGATATTTCCATCCTTGTCTTGTGGCAGAGCCCCAAATAATCTGGATAAACAGCATCACATTTTTCAGTTATTCTCTTTCCAGCCTCCTGGATTTAAGAATAAGTTCAGCAATTTCAAACTATGAACTTTCTCCTCCATTTCAATCTTTTTTATATTTTATTTTATCCTTAAGCCCCTGCCCCACTGTGCCACCTGTAACTTGTTCTAATGTTGTGCTTTCACAGCACTGATACTTGTTCTGTTATTAACATATCTACTTTAGTCTTTAATACTAATTACCATTAGGCTCCTTTTGTCTTGTGTCCTTGCCATCTTAGTCAAAACTCTCCTCAGCTCCCATCCATCCCTGATTTTGCTCCATTTGATCCACCTCTCTTCAATATTAAAAAAAACTTCACATTTCTACCTCTCTTCATCTCTGTAAAATGTTAATTCAAAGATGCTGCCACAACTATTGAGATTTTCCAGCATTTTCTGTTTCTATTTGTGATCGTAATTATTCTGCATCTGTAGATTGCAATGCAGACAGTGCATCGACTTCTGCATCTTGCTTATTTCCAGGCAAGGCTAACCACACTGATGACTGACTGGAAAAATCAGAGAGACCAACGTTGTGCAAGCAACACTTAGTTAGCCTGCACTGCAAAAAACTAGCCTGCTAAAGGGGAAATATATTCGGACTGCAACAGGAGTTGGCAGTCATTCAGAAGTGATCTGATCTGGAAAGCATTGATGAAGTAATTCAACATGGGAGGCAGTATGCTTCAAGGATTTTGAGAGGTCTACTGGAAGCTTTGCTGGAAGTGTACAAAGGTGATGCTCCATAAGGAATGGATGGAAGGAGGCCCTCCAGGCATGCGTGCAGAAGGCAGTCGGAAAAGATTGTCATGACAGTCAATGCTAGGAGTCAATTCCCAAGGACTTGGATATACCAAAAGAAATTCAATTATCTCACATTAGTGGTCAATGTTGTTTGGGTTTCTTCAATAGATCTTACAAAGAGGTTCAGAGGCCTGTAAGGTTGAACAGTAGTGTTTATTGAGAATACATAACTATGTACATTTGTACAAAGTATAGACCAAATTAAGTGCTAATTCCTATTTCAGTCTCTCCATAAAGCTCTAAGTCCTGTCTATTGTCATGTATTTTCTATATCATATCATGGGTGGTTCTCCAGTCCCACATTAACTCTTACAAGGCTGAACACCCTTATATCACACCACCTCACAAGACTTTATCCAATGTATTTAAAATATAAGTTTTCTTTAATGCTACCCCTTCTTCCACTCCTCTACCCCAACTTTATAAATTCAGATGGTCGAGAAGCTTGACAATTTTTCCAGATCTTGTTCTGGTCACATCTGGAGAAGTGGTAGGCTTAGTTGCTTTGGGCAAGTTGTGTTGGCTTGGAGTTGAAATTGTAGTGTTCTGTGTTTCTGACACTTGGTCTCCTTCTGATTCACTTTAATGTGTAGTAGGAGGATCACTCTGATGGGTGGGGATGAGACTTCTCCTTTTCTGCCTAATCATGCCTTCTGGGGTATGTATCATGTATGACTTTGTTTGATCATTGTTTGATAGACAATGACACCTTCTCCTTCAACATTCCTGATCCACACCTTCTCACCTTTGTATAACTGGAGTAGGTTTCCAATGCAGTACCTACTATTGTTGACAGAAGCCAGTCTTTGTCTAAAAGGTTGTTCTTGGTCTAGAACCTTCCTGTAGTTCTTGACTGCAAACCCAGGGCTTAATTTCTTTGGCAGCATTAGGAGTTGGATGTGAAGTTTTCTGTTTATTAGGAGCTCTGATGGGACCAATTCAATGGAAGCAGGTTGAATCTATACGTTAAGAGCATTATTAGAAAGTTTTTTTTTTCCTCAGGCCAGAGTTTAATGGTACAGATACCTTTTTCTGTCTCAATATTAGATTGTGGATATCTTGGGGAACTGGAATGGTGTTGAAAGCCTCAATTGATAGCAAATTGAGTCATTTGCAAATTGTGTGTCATTATCAAATGCTACCAAGTCCAAGATGCAATGACTCACAAACGTTTCCTTTAGGGACATTTTGTGGTTATCATATGTAACTGCATCACTTTGTTCCACCAGGAAAAGTAGTAAATGATGATGAGGAAGGACCTGTCGTTAAACACAAAGAAATCCCTTTTATGGCATTATGTTTGGCACAGCATCATAGGCCGAAGGGCCTGTTCCCGTGTTATGTTCTAACTGTTCCCACAGCGTGGGTGGGAATTTTGTGGGGATAAAAATCTCCCTCTGCAGAGGTTTGTGCAGTGTGCACACCTGACAGTTTGAGACTGCTTTTTCAATTGCAACTGATATTCATGACCAATACACTGCAGACTGAGCCTGCACTCTGCACTTTGTAATGCCCAGATGGCCTTGATGAATTTGTTGGAGAATCTACGGCCAAACAGAGAGTGGAATGACCAACCTCTCGTCTTATGTTACCCAACCATCTATCATCATGAAGTGTTTCTGTTGGTTAAAGCACATTTTCATGACGTTACCTAGCTTCTGCTGTGGCTGCCCTTGTTGATAGTAAGGACAGATGCCAACAGATATCTTACAACTGCTCCTGGCATACTTGTTGAAGTCCCTGAGGTAGCCGGCAGTGGTTTTCTTACCAATTGGAAATATGACTTGAGTTCTTCAACCAAGTTGACATGATAAATTGCAAGAAGGTTGATTGTGTCCCTGGATAGTGTGGCTGCAATTGTTGATGTTTTCCTTGAACATACACCGTATCATATGTATAAGACACAAGCAGAATCTCTGAATTCTGGAGGGCATCTTTGCAACTTCCTTCTAGTCTAACATTGAGATCAATTCAATGGGAACTTTCAAGCCAAAAATATAAGAATTTTTTTCCAAGCCCTTGTGACTGCAAGAGCATCTTTTAATAACAGCGTATCATATCCCTATGTCGTTGTCCTCTAGTGTGTAATACACTGGTTGGTAGCATCCATCAAGTTGCTTCTAGAATAAGACTGCCATAGACCTGTACAGGAGGGATCCATTGCTATTGTACTGGGCAGAGATTAGTCGTAGTGAGCTAGAATATTGGGTGAGAGCAGCATATCTTTTATACGACCAAGTATTTGCTCTTGTTGCACATCCCAGGACCACACCAGGCCTTATTGAGAAGATGCCACAGGGGATCTGATACCTGCATCAGATTAGGCAGAAATTATCTCAACTGGTTCACCATATCCAGGAATCTATGGAGGTCTAGAATAGATGATGGGTTGGGAACTTGCTAATTGCCTTCATTTTATGTGGGTCTCCCGTAACGTCTTTGCTGCTCACAATATGTCCTACAAACTAATTTGAGGTTTATAGAACTCACATTGCTCATTCAGTATCAGCCTTGCTTCCTGCAAGCATTTGGGACCTCCTGTGTTCTACAATGGTTGTACTGTGAATCAAAATATTGGCCAGAATTTTACCTTCCCACCTGCCACAGGAATCGGAGCGAGTGAGGGGTGGAGCGTGGAAAGGTCCGTTGACCTCAGGTGGGACCTCAGGTGATGTTTCAGGTTAGCGACACCTTAAAATCCTATCTATAATCCATAAAAGAGATGATACCCTCCAGGTATCATAAGTTGGCCATCACTATGCACTGTAAGATCTGAGATGCTAAGGGAAAATAGTTAAATAAAATCTGCCAAATGTGGTGATAAAAATAACCAGCAATCTGGACTTCCCATCTAGTGGAAGTTGTCAGAAGCTGCTCTTAGTATCAAACTTCAGCAGCTTTTAGAGATGTTGGTCAAGTTGTTGTCCACTGAAGCATTCAGTGAAGGTGAACTTCACCTGGTGGCTCTGACATCCATCATTATGAAGTTCTTCAAAAGATTAGTCATGGCACACATCAACTCCAGTCTCCCAGATTGCCTGTATCCACTACAATTTGTCTATTGCCACAACAGGTCCACAGCAGATACCATTTCCCAGGCCCGAACTCAACCCTGGAACACCTGGAAAGTAAGGGCACTTATGTCAGACTCCCATTTACTGACTACAGCTGAGCATTCGACAAAACTACTCTTTAAACTCCATGGGCAAAGGCTTGGCTCCTCCTTCTGCAAATAGATCCTCGACTTCCTAACCCATAGACCATAATCAGTAAGGACAGATAATGACACTTCCTCTATGATTGTCCTCAATACCAGTGCCCTGCAAGGCTGTGTCCTGAACCCTTCACAAGACTCTTTATACATTTATTTGTACTCCAAATTATTTGGCCAAATTCCGCTCCAACTCCAGTTTCAAGTTTGCTGATGATAGCACAGTAGCTGGTCGGATCTCAAGCAATGATGATTTGGAGTACAGTGAAGAGATAGAGAATCTGGTGAAATCATGCAATGACAATCATCTCTCTTTGGGATGGCACAATGATTAGCAAAGCTCCCACACAACGTCAGACATGCGGCTTCAATTCCGGCTTGGGTCATCGTTTGTGCAGAGTCTGCATGTTCTACCTGTGGGGTTCTTCTAGGTACTTTGGTTTCCTCCCACAGTCCAAAAAACATTCTGATTAGGTGCACTGTCCTTGCTAAATTCTCACACTGTTTCCCGAACAGTCACCAAAATGTGGTGACTAGGGGATTTTCACAGTAACTTCATTGCAGTATTAATGTGAACCTACTTACGACAATAATAAATAAACTTTAAAAATTCAATGTCAGTAAAATGAAGGAGATAGTCATCCACTTCAGGAAACATTGTGGAAGACATACCCCAGTCTACGTCAATGGTGATGAAGTGAAGATGGTTGAGAGTTTCACATTTCTAGACGTTCAGATCATAAACAGTATGTCTTGGTCCCTCCATACAACACTATAGTTAAGAAAGCCCAGAAATACCTCTACTTTCTCAGAAGGAAATCTGGTATATCCACTACTACTCTCACCAATTTTTACAGCTGCAACATAGAAGGCACCCTATCCAGATGTATCACAGCTTGATATTACGTCTGCACTGACCAAGATCACAAAAAACTACAAAGGGTTATGAACATAGCCTAGTCTATTGCACAAACCAGCCACCCCTCCACTGACTCTGTCTACACTTCCTGCTGCCTCAGGAAAACACATATAAGCAGTTTCAAGAACAGCTTCTTTCTTGCTGCCATCAAACTTTTGAATTGTCCTATCATACATTAAGCTGACCTTTCACTTCACTCTTCCTGTAACTGCATCACTCTAGAGCACAAGAAACAATACTTGTCACTGTATCCCAATACATGTGACAATAATAAATCAAAATAAAATCTTTTGCCACTGCTGGTTGAATCAGTCAACACAAATGCAAATGTACGCATTTGGCTTTGAAACTGGGACTATCCCAGAATACCATTCCATTAACTGAGAGATATTATCCCATTTTGGTCATCTCATCCAGATGTTTCTACATTTGCTTCATATGTAAATGCGCTATTTTCTGTAGTGTTAACTAGCACATGGGTTTGCCATCTCTCAATGTAATACCATATGTAGTCTTCAGTCACCCCAATGTAGTGAAAAATTATGGGAACTCTTTTTTAAAATTGGAACCAGACCTTTGCTGGTTAACCTCAACAATATCTTGAAGCTGTTTGAAGTTTGCACAGATTTCCCAGCTCAAGATGAAAAATTCTAGATTGTAGAGGACAAATAATGGCCGGAATTGTACCATCTCACTAGCCATGGAATCGGAGTGGGCATAGGTCTGACAACGGAAATCTCCATTGACGTCGGGTGGGAATTTCCAGTCTCACTTGAGCAAGGCCATAAATTCCTGCCCAATATCCCTCGTATTCTTTTGTTTTTGTATTGACTCTGGCTTGCAACATTCCTTCAACTGGGTGCTTAATGCTAACTGCTCCTTACAGCTATATTGTGGGTGACAAATGATGTTGTGTACTAGCCTTGGTTCTTATCCCAGAGGACTCTAACATTGGCTCCTATGTTTAATTTGAAATTGGTGAGGTGATTGTTTACAGAAATATCTGCATTCCAAAAGATCTGCAATCCAGGATCCTTAATCTCACTCAGGCACAGTTAGACTTCTTCCTAGTGTGACAGCTTAATCTTGTGGATTGTTTTGGGATCCTCCACATGTTTTGATATCTTAGATTTGCAAGGCTTTCCAAAGTATCCTAACCAGCAACTAAAGCAGAGATTGCTGGACATTATTCTTGTTGTGAGATGGCTTGTTGTGAGGTTGTTGTGAGGCTGTTGTTGTTGTTAGTTCACAGGGCTGACGTAGTCTCCCAGCATTGTAGCCTCTTTGCGTTTTGTCTTTATTGGCCTGGGATTTCTCTGCTCTCTGTTGCTTCATGACATTAGGGATTGCTCTCCATCATGGCTTACGTCACCATGAAAATTGAACTGGTGTTGTTGGCAAATTCCAGACCATCTGACTATTTAAATTGCCTTTTCTAGAATCAGATCTTCCTTTGCCAGTGGTATGTCTGAAAGGGCATCTTATTTGAGCTCTGACTTAAAATCACTATATTCATAGCCTTCAATATTTATAATTTGTTTATGAAGGAGTCAACAGAATCTCCATATTGTTGCACTCATTGAACATCAATACTGACAGAACATGTTTTCAGAACATATTCGAACTTATCTGAAGATTAATTTATTCCTTGCCTTGCAATGATATAATCGGCCAACAGATCTACTGAGTATTCATTTGTCCAGCTCTGCCTTATCTAATCCTGAAGCTTTTCTGTATCTTGAAAATCTTTTTCACCAAAGCCCACAATTCTGTGACTGGTTTGGACATTGTTACTGGCCAAATTGATCCAGTCAGGTTGATTTATTAGTCATGGTTATTTTTCAGCTCAGGGAAGTATAGCTTTAAATATTATTTCACTTTTTAAGGATAGCGCAGTAGTAACAATTTTTTTAATGCTTTTTCCCCTGCTGTCAGGTTTTGTAGGCTCCTGAAGTGATCATAACCTGCCTCAGAGGGACTGATATTTTGCAGTCAATTTTCGAATCAAAGATCTGGACCCTTTAGAACATGTCTGGAGTACGCTAGGGTGATTAAAAAGCAACGCCCAACTTTATTTAAGTTTTTAAAATGTTACTTTTCTTTTCAATGGTGATTGGTCATCACTTTGTACAATACTAATTGGTGGCTGGTTAATGATTTATGATTAACTGACTGATTTGACTGATCAATGGCCTGAAGACTTTCAACAGTCAGTTCATTTCTAGACTAAATCTTCTGCTCACTCCTGTGAGGTCTCCCAACTTTGCAAGCAACAGTGACTCTCAATGGACCTCAATGTGCTTGAGTGAATTCTTCCACTGCACGTGGATTTCTCTTCTGCCTCCACATCTGCAATGAAGTTTCTTTTTTGGCGATCTTCTGTTACATCTTCAGGTCCATTTCAATCAGATTAGGGTGCTGTTCATTTAGTTTTACAGATTCTGGGTCCTTTACCATCTTCTTTGGTTTGTGTTCGTTCATGAGCTGCCAGCATTTTGTAAGGATTTGTTCAGTAGGTCTCATGATAAGGCTCAGAGGCCGATGTGAATGAACAGTAACGTTTATTGGTAACCTATAACTATGTACACATGTACAAAGTATAGCCGAAACTTGAAGCTAATTCCAGTTTGACTTTTACTCTTGTCTCTCAACAGTGAAGAAAGCATTCAGCATGCTTGGTTTCATTGATCATAACATTGAATACAGGAGTTGGGACGTCTTGTTGAAATTGTACAAGACATTGGTAAGTTGGAATAGTGTGTACAGTTCTGGTCACCCTATCATAGAAACGATATTATTAAACCAGAAAATGTGCAGAAAAGAGTTACTAGGATACTACTGGGATTTGATGGTTTGAGTTATAAGGAAAGCTGGATAGATTGGGACTTCTTCCTCTGAAGTGTAGGAGGCTAAGGGGTGATATAGGTCTATTAAAAAAATGAGGTGCATAGATCAGTTAGATAGTCAATATATTTTCCCAAAGGTAGGGTAGTCTAAAACTAGGTTTAAGGTGAGATGGGAGAGATACGAAAGGGTCCAGAAGGACAATTTGTTCACACAGAAGATAGGAATGTCTGGAACAAGTTGCCAGAAGTAGTAGTAGAGGCGAGTACAATTCTGTCTTTTAAACAGCATTTAGACAGTTACATGGGTAAGCTGGGTATAGACAGATATGGGCCAAATGCAGGCAATTGGGACAGGCTTAGGGCTTCAAAAAAAAAAGGTGGAATGGACAAGTTCAGCCAAAGGGTGTGTTTCCATGCTGTAAACCTCTATAACTCTCTGACTCTCCATATAATTCTGTCTCCTGTCTATTGTCATGTTTGTCTCTACATTGTACTGTGAACAGTATGGTTCTTCAGGCCCATATTAATACTTGCTGTACCGAACACCCTTTTACTACAGTCAACGTTAGTTGAAACCTCTTCAAATGACATATCCGACACAAAGCACCAGTAGCTTTGACTACACTTTGATTCACCATACACCCAGCATTTATCTACCTATAATCTCTACCAGTTATGCCTCACAAATAACATTCATATGATTCATCTCACCCTCACCTAGCATTTATCATACCCAGATGGACAGCTTGTCCACACTGCCAGCTACATGATCATGACAGTCATATCACCAAACCAAATGCATCACTCTTACTGGCATACTTTCCCTTCTCTTTCAGGGTACGGTAGCACACAACTGGACGCTGTAGAGGTAACGGGAGAGAGATAGGTTTTAAACAATACGGAAGAAGATGGTGGCAGTCATTATTAAGATACTCATTCCTGAGGCTATGGCCGGAGGTAAGAATAAAACCTCCATTGAAGATGATGACATCATCATATTTAATTCTTCTCATGAGCCATCCCTCCACATTCTCTTCTATTAGGGTTTGCACAGATTAATGCATGAATAGCATCTCCTGTAATGATGAGTGGAGAATGTTCATGGCTTCAGCAATGTAACACCTAGTCATAGGTTGCTGTATATAGCTTAGTTATAAATGTTGAACCAGTTATTATTTGGACATATCTATGTCTCAGTAATCATTCCAAAGCTAGAGTAACTAACATTAAACAATCACAACTGGGCTGCAGCAGGGTGTTCATCATGCTGATAAATTTACTGCCATTCCAAATGGAAGACAAAACTGACCCACCCACTTTCTGGCTTTGTCTGCCCCATTCATTGCCAACTGAACTAGAAGGTGAATTATGAAGAGCAACTCCACATTTTGATACACATCTAATTAGCATGTAATATTTTTTCAGATCGTATTTTATTTGATGATTAGAATTACATTTTTTACCTCTGCAACATATATCAACTTTTGCATATAAAGCAATTTTGACGTAAAAATGCGTAGCCTAATCTTTCCCTGTCAAATGTTAACTACAGTTTCTGTGGTAAATAGTCTATTTTCATCGGTTTCACTTTTTCCACTGTTGCTGCACTTTTTTGTGACCAAATCACAATGACCTTCACTGCAATTGTCATTTTTCTTCATACATTCAAAAAAAGCCAATGGCAGAGAGTGATATTTATTTACTGTCCATAAAGATATTACAAGATATGATATTTCACTTCAGTGATTTCCTGGAAAAGAAATATAGTTTTGTAAAATCAATGTAGAGGCAAACATGGCAGATTTAGGATGTTTATCAAATGAAAATCAGTAAGGTCAACTTTGAACTTTGGTAAGTGACTCATATTTGCAGCAAAAAGGCACAACAGTGGGTCAGAGATAATGAGCAGTAATTACGCTAAGCAGGTCAAGTTGTTGAAAGATGGGGCAGGATTAGAGCAGAAAGCTTCCTCAGGAGGCCACAGTTATTTATAACCATAAGATAGGAAGAACAACCATAGTCTTTGTGGAGATGAAGACCCATTCACACTAAGGTGACCTGGGACCCATAGAATCATAGAATTTTATAGTGCAGAAGAAAGCCTATGGCCCATTGTGACTGCACCGGTTTTCCAAAATTAGTAGGAGTGCCATTCTCTTGCCTTTTCTCCTTAATCGCACACATTCTTCCTTCTCGGATAACAGTCGTTTTGAATACTTCAGGTGAACCTACCCCATCTCAGGCTGTGCATTCCAGACCTTCACCACTCACTGTGCGAAGCAGTTTTTTTCTCATATCGCTTTTCCTTTCTTTTGCCAATTATTTTAATTCTGTTCCCTCTTGTTCTCTCTCCATTCATGAGTGAGAACAATTTCTCTCTATCTACTCCATTAGAGATCTCATGATTTTGAATAATTTTATCAAATCTCCCCTCAGCCTTCTTTTCTTCAAGAAAAACAATCCTAATTTCTCCAATCTGACCTCATATCTCAAGTTCCCGATTCCTTGAACCATTCTCATGAATCTTTCCTGCACTCTCTCCAATGCTTTCATTCAGTAACCAGAACTGAATGCAATATTCCAACTGGCACCAAACCAAAGTCTAATATAAGTTCAACATAACCTCTTTGTTCTTGTGCACCATGCCTCTATTAATAAAGCCTAGAATACTGTATAGTTTAATAACTGTGACCTCAACCTGTCATATCACTTTCAATGCCTTATGCACATATATACACAGGTTGCTCTACTCCAGTACCAACTTTAGAGTTGTACCCTTCATTTTACAGTACTTCTTCATGTTCTTCCTATCAAAATATATCACCTTATATTTCTTCTCACTGGGTTTCATCTGCCACTTGTGTATCCATTCCATCAATTTGTCTATGTTCTTCTAAACTTCTATACTATCCTCCCCATAGCTCACAATGCTACCAAGTTTTGTATCATCCGCAAAGTTTGAAATCATGCTCTGTGCACCAAAGTCTAGATCATTAATATATATATCATGAAAAGAAAAAGCCCAAACTGATACTTAGGAATTGCACTACAAACTTTCTTTCAACCTAAAAAACATTCACAATTAACCACAATTCTCTGTTCCTGTCACTCAGTCAATTCCATTTTCATATTGCCCTTTTATTCCAGGAGCTGTAACTTTGCTCACAGGTCTGCTGTGTGGCACTATATCAAATGCTTTTGGAAATCCAAGTACACCACAACAACAGCACTGCTTTCATCAATCCTCTCTGTTAACTATTCAAAAAACTTAATTTAGCAAGTTAGTTAGACTGTGACAACCAGCTGTGTCATCCGGATTTAAAGCCATGATGACAAACTAAAGGATAGCTACTGGGAGACAAGGTTTGTCCTTTGATGATATTGCTCAGGAGCCTGGCTCAAAACCCGAATACATATGAGCATATTCAGAGAATGAAAGTCATGCTGCCATATGAAATTTGATAGAGTAGACTACTGAAATAATTTTGCTTTTAACAGGCCCATTCTGTAGAAGCCTGCAATATGTGGCAGTTGTGGTTTGCTGTATGTTGTACTGGTCTCTCCTTATGTGACAGACCTGCCATCCCAGGAATCAGTGTGGCAAACATTCACTGCACTCCCTCTAGAGGAAAATAAGGACACCAAAACAGCATAAAATACTCCAGGTGTGACCTCACCAACATCCTGTACAATTGCAGTAAAATATCCCTATACTCAAATCCTCTCGCTATGAAGGCCAACATAACATTTGCCTTTTTTACTGTCTGCTGTATCTGTGTGCTTACTTACAGCAACTGACGCAAGGTCTCTCTGAGTATCCACCTCTCTCCATTTACACCCATTCTAATAATAATCCATCTTCTTATTTTAGCTAACAAAGTGGATAACCTCATGTTTATTTACATTATACTCATCTGCCATGCATATGCCCACTCACTCAGCCTGTTCAAATCATGCTGAAGCATCTCTGCATCTTCTTCACAGCTCACTCTCCCTTCCAACTTTGTATCAACTATAAATTTAAAAGTTCCCTCTACCAAAGCAAGCATGGTTTCCCCTTCGTAAATCCACATTGACTGACTGATTAAACAAGTGCTTTCCAAGTACTGAGCTATGAAATCCTTGATGATGGATTCTAGCAACATCTCCAGTATTGATTTTAGGCTTACTGGTCTATAGATTGTTTTCTCTCTACTTCCCTTTTTTGAATAGTGGGCTTATAACAGCTACCCTCCAATCTGTAGGCATCAGTCCAGAGTCCAAAAAGTTTTGGAAAATGACCATTAACGGATCTATTATTTCCAAGGCCACTTCCTTAAATACTCTGGAACGAAAATTATCAGGCCCAGGAGATTTGTCCATCATAAATCCCATCAATTTCTCTAAATCCATTTCTCTACTAATAATGATTTTCTTCAAAGGGATCATTATCATCTGCTGGCACTTAGATATGGTCAGTAAATGTTGCCCTCAACAGTGATACCCACATCTAATGGATGAACAAGAAGAAACTGTGGTGTGTGAAAAGGAGAATTAGGTATGAGGATGCACTCACATTATATTGTTTCAGCCCTATTATTGGCTAATGCCTCAAGCAATGTCCATTCCAATGAAGCTGAGGATTGTCTTGCCCATGGGAGTGACAACATGTAAATACTCCTGTCCTCTGCTGGTAGGTCCTGCAAGCTGTCTGTAACCTTGTCCTATAAGAGAGAGAAAGGTAAGAACATAAGAATGTAAGAAACAGAAGCAGGGCTGGGTCATATGACCCCTCAAATTTACTCTGCCATTCACTAGATCATGGCTGAAATGTCATTTTCCCATCCACTTCTCACATCCCGTGAATCCCTGAAAGACCTAAGTGTGTCAGTGTGTAGGGTATAATATCCTTCTTGATGTATATTTCGTGCTTGAAAAACTGACAGAATGTGCAAGTTATGAGATGTGAATGTGATGCTTGGCACAGTGTTAGGTGTGTGAGAGTGAGGTGAAATTATGTATTTTGGTTTGATTTATAGAGTTTTTGGCATATTGCTGATTCTGTGGAATGGGAAATAGGGGAGGAGAGCAAAAGGAGAAGACAGTGCTCATATCAGAGAAATTTCCTTCACACCGCAGAAGTAGCAAAGGCTGAATGGATTAGTCAGTGGAGGTAAAGGGGAAGCAGGTAAGAAATCTTGATCATGGTGTGACAAAGAAAAAACAAATTTTTGCCACTCTGGGATCACTTATGCATGAGGTGAACAACTGGGATAGCCTATATCTGATGACAGTTAGAACCAACAATCTTTTTAGTTGGTTAATCAGAGCTCCAGAGATAATTTAAACTAGTAAAGCAGAAATGAAGTGGGTTGTGGGGAATGGAGGATGAAGCTTGAAGAATGGCTGGTGGAACACAGTCAGCAGCTTGCAAGGGAAAATGTTCCACCTGCGCAGAAAATCAGTAGGTAGAACGATTAAAAATGATTAAGAAAATCAGGAAAGTAAGATTAGAAAGGTGGGAAACAAAAAAACATCCGGGGCTAATTCCCTTGGTGGGGACGGGCATGTTTCCCACTGTGGAGGCCAATGGGAAAATACAGCATATCCTCCAAAGCTGATGTTATTAATTACAGTTCTGAGGGGTCATTTTGTCTTCTGTGGTGGTGCCAGCTTGTTGGCACACATCCCACTTCATATTTAGGCCTCATATTAAAAGGCACCTGGACACTGACAATGTCAGACCAAATACAAAGTAATGTCTGCACCATCACCCACAGTCCCACCTCCAAAATTCAGTGACAACTCCCTGCATGTGCCCCAGGACATGTGTAGATGCACGGGAATGTGCTTTACCTGCCTGATGGGTACAGGAGATCAAGCAGGGAAAGCTACATGAGTACAGGTGGCTGCTGGATCAGTGCCCCAGGGGGTGCACCAGAGGTTAACCATACAGTGCTGAAAAAGAATGAATGACCTTATTCGTTTTGCCAGGATAATTCTCATTAATGGTCGCATAAACTACAAAGTCTCCAATATGTGGGCTCTAAGGCCCACTGGCAATGTCTTACCTCACAACCCCACTTCAGTGCATCCACATGCAATGGAGTGACCACTGTGCCTCCTTCACTCTTCAACAGACATGGAAATCTGCATGGACAGGGGCATAGGTGCAAAGGGAACCAGCGACGTCTGCAAACCACATACCTGTCAAGACCCCCCCTTACATGTGGATATGTTCAGCACTCTGGAAGCACCTGGTTCACAACTCTTCTGCCAATTTGCACCATTGATGACCTGCCACACAAAAGCAGACAATCTTACAATAGGAGAAATGGTCAATGAACTAAATTCCAATGCTCCAATCCATGCAATGTCCAACTCCTCTCAAACATGTTCTCTTATCTGATTAGGAAAAGCTTCATCACAATCAGAGAAAATGTGAAAAGACAGTGAGTTGCAGGGGGCGGGGAGGGGGGGGGGGGGTTGGTGGTTGGTGCAGCTATTTTTCATGTCTTTGATGGAATTCAAAGAGAAGGAATCAGAGATTGCGGGAGTGGAGCAGGCCAAGGCATTGGAAATGGGAAGCTCAGCCTAGGGCATTAACCTAGTAAGGAATTCATCCATTCATTGCAAACCCGAGGATCGAATCTATCTCATGTTGGAGGCAGTTGATGCTGTCAGTTGCACTCTCCTATTTCACTCAGAGATCCTCCAGGAGGCAACAAAGTTTTTTCTTAAGATTTTATTTATTAGGATTACGAGTAGGCTTACAATGATACTGCAATGAAATTACTGTGAAAATTCTCTAGTTGCCACACTCTAGCATGTGCTTGGATATACTGAGGTAGAATTTAGCATGGCCAATGCACCTAACCAGCACATTTTTCGGACTGTGAGAGACAACTGGAGCATCTAGAGGAAATTCACGCAGACGTGAGGAGAATGTGAAAACTCTGCACAGTGACCCAAGCCGGGAATCAAATCCACTTCCACGGCACTGTGAGGCAGCACTGCTAACTATTGTGCCACCTTGGGATTTATGATTTTTGCCCACTTCCACCATTGTGAAAATCTGAGCCTTAAATGTTGATGAATTAACTATTTGTCTCCACAGATACTGCATGACCTTGAGTATTTCCAGCATTTTTTGTGAAGATAATATTGAAGCTGTATCATTAACTTAATTAAACCGCTGTTGGAATATTATGCAAAGTCTTGGGCGCCTCATTAGAGAGAAGATATAAAAGTATTGTTAATTCACTGGGATATTATCAGAGGAAAGGAAATGAAGAATCAAATCTTTTTCACTATAGATTGTATTGTGAAGAGGCCTGACAGAAGTGTTCAATAGAATTATACAGTGCAGAAGCAGGCCATTCAGCCCATTGAGTCTGCACCAACTCCAATCCCACCCAGGCCCTATCCTCATAACGCCATGCATTCATGCTAGCTAGTCCCCCTGACACTAAACAGCAATTTAGCATGGCCAATCCACCTAACCAGCACATTTTCAGACTATGGGAAGAAACTTGTGCATCCAGAGGAAACCCACGCAAACATGGGGAGAATGTGCAAACTCCACACAGATAGTGGCGCAAGCTGGGAAACGAACCCGGATCCCTGGCACTGTGAAACAGCAGTGCTAACCACTAAGCCACCGTGCCGCCATTGAAGAACTATAATAGGATTGTGAATTATGAAGAATTATAATACGATTGTCTACAAGTTGATAAGATGGTAAGTAGAAGGTACAAATTTAAGATAATCAAAATAAGGGACCTAAAGATTGTTACATAAACAGTGGTTTGAATCTTTCACAAACACTTGTGGATGCAGAAGCCATAATTATTTTCAGAAGGAAATTAGATGGTTGCTCTCTGGTGTAGAGAATTCCATTAATTCACCTTTTGACTGAAAACATCATCCTCTCAGTCCTAAATGGACAACCCCTTAATCTGTAACTGTGATCCTTATTTTTAGATTTTCAAATAAGGGAAACATCCTTTCTTATCTACTGCAGCAAGCCATTTAAGAACTGTATATATTTTATTGAAATCACCTCTTATTCTTCCAGGCTTATCCTACCTGCGGACCAGAAAACATTGTATATGGCCCCTAGAATTACTGTTTCAAAATGCCAGTAATACAAGTAAGTGAAGTTGAAAATTCGCAAGGGATTTGTTCTCCAATCAAAGGCTGCTCCTCTCCCATGTTTGCTGCTCATACCCTACTGGCGTTGTTGACGAGAAATCACGCCATATCTTCAGGCACTTCAAAAAAAACCCCACAAGTTTCATGTTGCACTTGTGGTGGCTAGCCTTTAATTTGCCTCACCAGCATCACTTCAACTCATCGATCATGGGTCCACACCAGTTAAGCGCCTCCACAGCACTCCCCAGCACTTCTTCCAAATCCAATTGGAGGGATGGCTGCCAGTAAAAAACAAGGTTCTCAGAGGGTGGCTCACAAACATACTTGATGGGGTCGAGCAGAGGCAAGATTCTACCAACAAACAGGCAGAACATCTGCTATCAAGTCATCAACCTCGCATGGGAAGTGGTGGCAGCACTATTCTGTGATAGCTTGCTGCACAGGCACACAACTAGTAAGTGCCAGAAAAAAACTGAATGATCTCCTTTGTGAAGCTAGAATAAATCACTCTTGTCATTTGTGGCCACTTGCCCATCTATGCATCCATCGCACTTAAATTGGGAGTGCAATCACTGCTGACTCACAGGATCCCATCACTTGCCCTCTCACTCACCAACCGCACACGCCAAGCTTCCTTGCTATCTGACCTGACACACATCCTGCCTACGCTCTCCCCATCTATCTCATTGCAGGACAAGCCTCAGCATAATCTGTGGGAGCGGGCATAGCTAGTCAGAATGATGCCTGAAAGTCCTCATGCCCTACAAGAAGACAGCCCTGGAGTTGGTTGGAGAGGAATAGGTCCACCCCTGTGCTGAGGGTGAGTGGAAGAAACAGACAAATGTGAAAACCCATAACAAATCACAAAATTATTTCTCTCCTGTCCTTCTGCCTTGCCACTAATGCCATCTTACTTCCCTTGCAGCACAATCAGTCATCCAGCCCAGCCCATTCTCTCAATCCTGGAAAGAGTAGATTGAGTAGCCCTGAGAAAAAGCTATCAAAACTCAGCTTGGAAGAATCACCAGAGCTGTCGCCGTCATCCTCCAACAGCGCAGATCTTAAACTTCGGTGGACCTCATAAGTACACAGGTTTCTATGTCATTCAGTGGTGAGCACCTCACTTCTGATGATCCACAGCAGGCGGAAGCAGGAATGTCTCAGGGATCTGGGATTCAAAGGAATGCTGGAGTACAGAACTCTGCAAAGTCCCAGTCAGATGATATACCCTAGGCTCAGGCATCCCCCAGCTGCTGGAGCTACAAAGACAAACATAGGAAGAGATCTCAAGCATCCCTCTTCAGACTGCAGGGCCAACTGGAGGAGTCCCATTGCCTTCTTCCAGGGAGATGATGCTCGCACTCCATGGTAAGCATGGCATCCATAGTAAATGATTTGATGTATGATGTGCACTCTATGGTTCAGGAAATACACCTCATGGCTGAAGGCACCATGAATTCCATGGTTCAGGGTAGCAATGCATGGTGCAGGCACAGCTTCCAGCCCTAGAGAATAGCGGGGCTTCTGAATCTCATTCCAGCTGCTCCTCTATCCAATAGAGAACCCTGAGGTCCCTAAGCACCGATAGGAAGGAGGATCATCTGATGTGTAGCCTGGGGCCTTCCACACCGCCCCCCCCCCTCCCCAAACTTCCAGCTGTGGCCTGATACATCTCTAGCCTCAAGGGAGGTTGGCACTACAACACCCATGCTGTCTGAAAGCAAGCAGGGTCCACCCTGTCTCTAGCTTCCAGATGACGCCTGCCATGTTCATCTGAAGCTACAGAGCATGGCAGATAGCAGGCCACTTCCACCTCAGCTATGGATCCTGGGAAAACACCTTGTCATAGTGATAGGGTTAGAAAGGTTAAGAAATTATAGTCAGTGTGGGCACAGGTGTTGTTAGGCATGATAAGGAGCATTGATGTAACCACCATTTCAAATACTAAAAGTTAGATGATGCACCCTCTAGAGTCTACCTACTCTTATTTAATTGCAACATACACTGCCATCTTTCACATCTAGGCTGGTACCCACTGACAGTTTCTCCTCCATCTTCTTTCCATGAGGGTGTCAGCTGAATGGTTGAGCTCCCCTCACACTGTCATGAACAGTGATGCTGGAGTGACCTGTTAACGAGAAGTTACCACCACCCCAGTCCTTCTGGGTCCCAGGGCAATACTAGGCCAATAATTTAGGGAAGCCTGGTTATAGAACTTGGAAGCAATGGAGACAAAGACCTGAGTGCCAATGTGCAGTCAGAGAGTAGATAGAAACAGGAAATGTGGAGGAAAAGGTCGAGGAGGAACCGGAGGATGAAGGATCCAGCAGCAGAGGTCAGTGAGGGAGGCCCTCATCGCTGTCAAGTTCATACAGTAAGGAGGCATAGTGTACTGCAGCTTCTACCCCCATACCTAACCTCCTGCTCCAGGAAGCTTCACCACTTTTCCACTCCCCCTCCATCCCTCATAGAAACACCATGCCATGAATCCCACTGACATCATGCCAGGGTGGTGGGCCTGGGTGCAGGCAAGAGGGTAATGACATTTCACTATGCAGCACGCTGTGATGTTGTACTGGAGGAACAGAAGTGCAGTTACATGGTCGCTGGTGTGTGTCATGAGCCTACTCCTCCAGATGGCCAGCAACCTTCACAACAGGCCTCCAATATTGCTGGCCATTTCTGGAAGCATGTGCTAACTTGTCTTGCATAGAGCACGAGGGTGGCTGTGAAGGGGTTCATATTGGGAAGCTGTACAGCATAGACCTGTGTGCACCCACCTGGATGTCTGGAGTCTTGACTTCTGTGAATGGCATGCAGTTCAGGCCAATGGTGGAGAAGCACTCTTGTAACAATGAGGGACTATTGTAGGAAGCACTGCAGGGATCATGCAGTTTGAGGAGCCATGTTATCACCTGCCAAGTTCCCTTAATTGGAGCGACAGCTGCCAAACCTAGTGCTTGTAACTGCTGGTGGGCCTGGGATGGAACGTATGCAATAAACCACAAAGTCTGTCCAGCAGATAGATGGCAGTGTAACCAGTGCGACCTTAGTGGGATTAGGACTCGACTTAATATGCAACCCCTCAGCGGTCAATCAGTGGCCAGGACGAATGAACGCAATACGAGCCACAGTAGTGACCCATGGTCTTTGGACCCTCAGACAAGCCTAAGCAGCCCCACCACTGCACCAATGCAAGCCCCCGCCCCAGTTCAAACCATGACAGCGGCTAACAGCTCTCTGCACCCCAGAGATTGGTGCTCTGCTGTACTCATCTCCTAGCTTTCCTTTGCTACTGCTGTACCTGAGCCACACTTTAAAGACCTGTACTAATATACATGGTGTGATGTTATGCTAGACAGAGCCTCCAGTGGGGCACGATTATGCGTTGAGCTTGCTAATGATCCTGAAATCCAGTCAATATCATGCCAATAATGCGGCATTTGAAAAGGGTCAGGAAGATCACAACCCATTCGGTGTCTGGAGCAGATTGAGTTTTTAGCTTTGTATGCTATTTTCCCAGTTTATAGCAATTTCTGCCAGGCACAGCAAGGTGGTAAAATTCTGCTCAGAGAATGTGTGCATGTGAAAGAGATTAGGTGTGTGTGAGAGAGTGGGTGGGATTTTGCAGCCTCATTCTTCCTGAAATACCGCCCAAGGTCAACAGACCTTTCCACGTTCCACCCCTCGCCTGCTCTGATTTCCGTGGCGGGCCGGGCGATAAAATTCCAGCCAGTGTGTTTGAGAAAGAGGGAGGGTGTGTGTGTGTCTGGCTCATTCCTGTCTTGCAGCATCTGTAAGGAGAGAAAAGAGCTGACGTTTCGAGTCCAGGTGACCTTTCGTCAAAGCTAAAAGGCACTGAAAGTGGGAGATATTTATACTGCAAGAGGAGGGAATGAAAGATGAGTCATAGCCATAGAAAACAGGAGAAAAGAATGCTAACAGCTGTTCACAGAGAGAACAAAGAGTATGAACGGTCAAATGACAGAGAAGGTGTAAGCTGTGATAGATGAAGATGTTGGGAGAAGAATTCAAAGGTAGAGAACAGTAAAAAATTAAATTAAATAAAATGAAAACAAAAAGGGGCGAGATGCAGTAGAGCAAATCATTTTAAGTTGTTGAACTTGATGTTGAGATCTAAAGGCTGTAAAGTGCCAATGTTGTTCCTCCAGTTTGCATTGAACTTCACTGGAACATTGCAGCAAGCCAAGGACAGACATGTGAGCATGGCAGCAGGATTGTGTGTTAAAACGATAAGCAACCGAAAGATCAGGGTCTGATTGCACACAGACCGAAGGTGCTCAGCAAAGTGGTCACCCAGTCCACACTTGGTCTTTCTGATTTAGAGAAGACGATGTTAGCTGCAGTGAATGCAATATACCAAATTGAAAGAAGTGCAAATGAAAAGCTGCATAACTTAGAATGAATGTTTTGGACTTTGAATGTAAGCATAGAAGAGGTGAAGGGACAGGTGTTAATACCTTCTGCGATTGCATGAGAAGGTACCCCAAATGACAAGAGAGGCGTTGGATGTAGTGGAGGAGTTATCCCGGAGGGAATGATCTCTGTGGAATGCTGACAGAGGGAATGAAGGGAAGATGTGTTTGGTGGTGCATCATACAGGACTTGACAAAAATAGTAGAGGATTATGCTTTGCGTGCGTAGGCTAGTGGTGAAATGTGAAAACAACGGGGACTTTATCATTGTCCTGGGAGGGAGGTGAGGGGGTGAGGATCATGGCATGGGAGATGGACTGCATGGTGTTGAGGGCCCTATCGATAACTGTAGATAGGAAAAAGGAACACACATTAAAAGCACCACTTTGGAAAGTGGCATCGTTGGAACAAATGCGACGGAGGTGAAGGAGCTGATAGAAAGGGATGGAATCCTTACAGGATGTTGGCTGTGAAGAGTTGTAGTTCAGATAACTGTGGGAGTCAGTGGGCTTGTTTTCTCCACCCCCCCCCTTCCTCTTTTCTACATTCTGCTTCTGTCCCATTACCATCCCCCCACCCATCCACCCCCACCCCCTCCAAACATCTGTCACAGCTTACACTTGTCTGCCATTTGGCCATTCACACTTTTATTCTCTCTGTGGACAGCTATTAGCAGTCATTTCCCCTGGTTTCTACGGCTATGATTTAGCTTTCATTCCCTCCCTTGCAGTATAAATTTCTTCCACTTTCTATGCTTTTTAGCTTTGACAAAGGGTCATCTGGACTTGAAAAGTCAACTCTTTTCTTTCCTTACAGATACTACCAGATCTACTGAGATTTTCTAGCATTTTCTCTTTTGGTTTCAGATTGCAGCATTCAGAGTAATTTGCTTTCATTCCCTGTCTTACATGCACTTTCACCCCCATATATTGATATATACTCTCATCCATTGTCACAATTGGTGAAATTGAGCATCCTGAGACTGTGGTACCCGATCTTACAACCTTGTTGTGCTCATTGATCTGTGTATGAATTTGTATGATAGTGTGAGAAGCAAGAAGTGAGAAACATGTCTGTTTTTTGGCCAGTTCCCACACTTTTTGTGCCATGCGTGGCACAAATGGCAATAAGCTGGCAAATAGCATGCAAAGCTAAAAATCCAAACCACTCTGGCATCAAATGGTTTGCGATCTTCTGCAAGGGTTATAACTGGAGATTGGGGCAGGGTGGAGGGGGGGGAGGTGCAGATTCTGCGTAGTTGGTGATCAGGGAAAGGGGAAATCTGCAAGGGTGGTGATCGGGGAGGGTGGTAGAAGGGGAAACCTTGCAGGGTAGCGGGATTTGGCCCAATGTCCTTTGGAGGCCTGGGACCTGGAAGGCCTCTGCTGACTTTATGGCATTACTGATGTAGCCCTTCTTCCTCCCTTGAGGTGCTGATGAGTCCCTGGGTTACTCCATGGGATGGAGGGCAGCTGGGTGACCTGCAGAAGCCTGCGTGTCAGCTGGCTCTGCCAGTCGTGAAGGTGCAACTGTGTCTGCACCATAGTGTACGAGTCCTCAGCAATGGCTCTTTAAGTCTGAACCAAGGTCTAGAGTTTCTCAGCAATAGTCCTCTGAAACTGGACAAAGCTTTGGAGCCTCTCAGCAATTGCTCACTGTAATTGGGTCATGATTTTGAAGCCCGCAGACATAGCCCTCAGTTATGATTCTCAGCAATTCAGCCATGCCTTGGACCCTGCCACTCTGGGCGACCATTTCCTGCCCCAGACTGCAGTTACCATCCTTCCAGTGTTGGCTTGGGAGTCATGCAATGCCAGCATCACCTGCAACTGAAAATTGTTGGACTCCTCCAAGCGCCCTTGCAGTCGCAGTTGCTGGAATGTCACTGACAACTTCTCCTACAATCCCTGGCTCTGCCTCTGCATTTCCAGCAGTTTCTGGAGAACTGATACCAGTTGCTTGACACCTGGTTGGGTGATAGCTGTTTCCTTGGTTCCAGAAATCTCTGTCTGCCCAAGGCCTCGGAGTTCCCACCTCCACCTGATGTGCATCTACAGCTGTGTTGTGCACAACAGAAGGTGACTCATAAGCCTCACTACTGACATGTCCCACCATGGTGACTGTATTTGCATTGGTGAATGCTGCATGTTATGTCTGTGTCAACTGATAGTGCTTTTTTCTGAGGTTTCTTCACAGATTTCTTCCAATGTATTGACTGGGTCTCAGCTGTTGTGCAACAAGCACTGATGCCCCAGACTCACTGGAGCCATTTCCTGTAACAGAGGATACATGGTTCAATGTAAGGGAGGGACAGGTATCTGGGCAGATTACAACTTGAGATAGTTCATGAATGAAGGTTTTGTGGCTCCTTACCCGGTTCTGGCTATTGGTCACTGCTCTCTCCTCGGCCTTACTGCTCCATGGCTCATTCTTCTAATGGAGTCAGGAGATGTAGCTCGGAGACTCTATAAGTTTTTTTCCTGCACCTTCCTGTCATTCTTATCAGGTGAAGCAATGTCCTACATGCACTTTTTTCAATTTAGTATACTATACTTGTTCATGATGCAATCTCCTTTAATTGGGGAGATAATGTGATGATTGTATGACTCTTTGTAGAATATCTCCATTCAGTCTCCAACCAGTCACCTGCTAGTTTCATTCTCTGCCCCATTCATATTTTAACCACTCCGTCCTTAGCTGTCTACATTTTCCAATGAAGCCCAGTGATGTTTATTTCTATGGGATGTGGACTTCACTGGCTAGACCAGTATTTACTGTCCATCCCTAGTTGCCCTTGAGAAAGTTGGGGTGGGGGGGAGTGCAAGGGGGAGGGAGTTGCCATCTTGAACCACTGTAGTCCTTGATGTGTAAGTATATCCACAGTGCTGCTAGGGAAGTAATTCCCAGATTTTTGACCCAGTGATGGTGAAGGAATGATGATTTATCTCCAGGTCAGAGTGGTGAATGACTTGCAGAGGAACCTCCAGGTGGTGGTCAATGAAAGATCATTGACCTGAAATATTAATTATTTCTCTCTCCACTGATGCTGCCTGACCTGCCGAATATTTCTGATACTTTCTGCTTTTACTTCAGCATCTGCCATATTTGCTCTTATATCAGTTTTGTTGTGAATTACAATAAAATGTATAGAATTTGTGTGTGGGCAGCGCCTAACTTTGGTTCCTCAATTTCTTGAATTAAAAATCTATCTAAACCCTCGAGTGGAGAATATATGGCCATATATTTGTGTGTCATGATCCATAAGCACGAGAAGTTGGAACGACAATGTTTTCTTGTAGGTAGTTCAACAATACTTTAATAAACCATGTTTAAATATTCAGTTGTTTAAACAGCCATTTCAGAGATTTACTAATCATTCAATTTTTATGTTCCACAGGTTAAGGAGATTAATGTTTGTTGCATTGTACACTAAGCTCTCAGATGCCCATTATCAATTTCTACTTCTAGCAGTTTGCATGCAAAAATAATTTTAGCTGAAGAGTGAAGACAAAATCATGGCATTCACCACAAGATGCTCTTGCTGGGTCAAAGTTTTACCCAATCTCTGTAACCTTCTCCTGGATGGTAGGAACATAAAGAGAAGTTACGGATAGAAAAGTGCAAGTTGTGCATCTCCTGTTCTTGTTTTGAAAGTTGCTGTGGAAAAGAAAGTGGTTTTGGAGATAACAGAGAAATGGACAAAGATATCATGGAGGGAACAAGTCTCTTCAGAATATTGAAAGGGAGAAGAATTGTTTGATTGTGTTATCATATTTTTTACTCAAATGTAAATACCCCTCCACTTGAGTTGACTGATTCTTCAACCTCTTCTGTTTTATTTCCCACACATGAGCTCCTACCTTTTCCTCTTCCTTCCAGAGCAATGATGAGTTTCCCTTGTCTTCATCTTCCAACCTTCCAGTCTCTACTTTCATTCAATCATCCTCGCCTATTTCTTCCACTTCTAGTGTGACACCACCATCAAATATGTCTTCTCCTCCCCTTCCCTTTCAGCACTCTCTTTGAGACATCCTTATCCACTTCTCAATCACTCCTGCCCCTTCCCATGCAAGTGTAGGAGATACAACACCTGCCCTTTTCTATTCTTACCCTCTCACCATCAAATCCCCACAAAGTCCTTGCAGGTAAAACTGTGATTTACTTGCACTTCTTTCAATTTATCATCCAAATTGCTCACTCCGGCTCCTACACTGGGAAGACCAAACTGAGAATGGGCAACCATTTCTTAGAATATGTCCAGTCTGCAAAAGTGAACTTGAGCTTCTGATCGCCTTTGCCTGCTCTCATTCTTAACTTTCTGTTCTCATTGCAAGTCATGGTTTATCTCTGCCTCTCCATAAAATGCTGGATTTTTTAACAGATTTGTAATGGATTATGTGCTGCCTTTAACTCACTGTTATTTTTGCAATAAATTCTAAGCCATTCTAATATAAATAATTTGATGTAATATAACATAATTAATGGATCTTTGAAATACAAACCAAACAGGAAGGCTGTAGCATAGTGGTTATGTCACTGGGGACACCTGCTCAAACCTCACCATAGCAGATATTAGAATTTAAATTAATTATTTGTGTGCAACTGCATCAACTTGTGATAGACCATTGGCCATTGCAAACACCAAATGCCACCATAAACTGAAGTTCTACCAGTCCATGTTATTGCGAAAGATGGGTCTGCCATATTGCCATGAAAAGTTCCATTTGATGGGATTATGCCGTAATGTGTTGTGCTGTTCCTCTGTGGAAATGTTTATGCAAAAAAAAATTTAAAGTAGTTTACTTATTCGTTACAAGTAGGCTTAAAATCACCTAATCATCACACTTCAATGTACACTGTGGGAGAATTTAGCATGGCTAATGTAGTTAACTAGCATATCTTTTGGAGGATGTGGGAGGAAACAGGGGGCACGCAGAGAAAACCCATGCAGACATAGGGAGAATGAGCAGACCCCACATAAACAGCGACCCAAGCTAGGAATCAAACCCAGGTCCCTGGTGCTGTGAAGTAGCAGTGCTAACCATTGTGCTGCTCATCAGATTGTGATCCACACGTAATGGCCTCGAGGCCCCATGGGAAAGGGAGATGGTGATCCTGTTGGGTGATTCCCTGAGCAGACTGTCAAATGTATTTGGCAGAATTCGTCATCACCAGAACTTTCAAACAAGCATAAAATGTACTTTAGCTGATGATGAGAGGGGCCTTTCCCAAGAGATCCTTCGTGCATGCCTGGAGTCTCACTGCCCCAACTCACATTCCTTTTAAGAGACTGTAGTAGGCAAGAGACCATTGTCCACTTCCTTCAAAAGCATAACTTTTCAAAGAATATCTGGAAAAAGATGCAGTGTTTTTCATCAAGATTCATTCCAAGCAGCTCTGTGATAAGAACATAAGAAATAAGAGCAGGAGTGGGCCATCTAGCCCCTCGAGCCTGCCCCGCCATTCAGTAAGATCATGGCTGATCTGATAGTGGTTCAGTTCCACTTACCCATCTACTCCCTTAATTAATTCCCTTATTGATCAGAAATTTATCTACCTATGACGTAAACACATTTAACGAGTTAGCCTCCACTGCTTCAATGGGCAGAAGATTCCAAAGATTCACTATCCTCTGGGAGAAGTTCCTCCTTAACTCTGTTCTAAATTGACTCCCCCTTATTTTGAGATTGTGTCCTTTAGTTCTTGTTTCCTTTCTAAGTGAAAATAATCTCTCTGCCTCTACCCTATCTAGCCCCTTTATTATCTTATATATCTCTATAAGATCCCCCCTCAGCCTTCTAAACTCCAACGAGTACAGGCCCAATCTACTCAATCTCTCCTCATAAACTAACCCCCTCATCTCTGGTATCAACCTGGTAAACCTTCTCTGCACTCCCTCCAAGGCCAAGATATCTTTTCGCAAATAAGGGGACCAAAATTGCACACAGTACTCCAGCTGCAGCCTCACCAAAATGTTGTACAATTGCAGCAAGACCTCCCTGTTTTTATATTCCATCCCTGTCGCAATAAAGGCCAATATTGCATTTGCCTTCTTGATTACCTGCTGCACCTGCAAACTGAGTTTTTGTGATTCATGTACAAGGACCCCCAGGTCCCTCTGCACAGTAGCATGTTGTAATTTTTCATCATTTAAATAATAGTCCATTTTACTATTATTCCTTCCAAAGTGGATAACCTCACAATTGCCAACATTATACTCCATCTGCCAGATCCTTGCCCACTCATTTAGCCTATCCAAATCTCTCTGCACATTTTCTGCGTCCTCCATGCAATTTGCTTTCCCACTCACCTCTGTGTCATGAGCAAACTTTATTACCCTACACTTGGTCCCTCCTCCAGATCGTTTATGTATATGGTAAACAATTGAGGCCCCCTCACCGATCCCTGCACACTACTAGTCACCAACTGCCAACCAGAAAAGCACCTATTTATTCCAACTCTCTGCTTCCTGTTAGATAGCCAATCCTCAATCCATGCTAACAGTTTATCCCCAACCTTTAATCTTTTGCACAACCTTTTGTGAGGCACTTTATCGAACGCCTTCTGGAAATCAAAAAACACCATACTCACTGGTTCCCCCATTAGCCGCACTCTTTACATCTTCATTAAAATCCAGTAAATTCGTGAAACACGACTTTCCCTTTATGAATCCATGCCGCGTCTGCTTGATCAAACCGTTCTTTTCCAGGTGTCCTGCTACTTCTTCTTTAATGATGGATTCCAGCATTTTCCCAACTACAGACGTTAAGCTAACTGACCTGTAATTACCCGCCTTTTGTCTACCTTCTTTTTTGAACACTAGCGTCACATTAGCTGTTTTCCAATTAGCTGGCACCTCCCCAGCATCCAGCAAATTTTGATAAATTACAACTAATGCATCTGCTATTACATCTGCCATTTCTTTCAGTATCCTGGGATGCATTCCATCTGGGCACGGGGACTTGTCTACCTTTAGGCCCATTAGCCTACCAAGCACTACCTCTTTAATAATAGTAATTGTTTTGAGGTCCTCACCCCACTACAGTCCCACAATCATCAATTTTTGATAAGCTATTTGTATCCTCGACCGTGAGGACGGGCACAAAAGACTTGTTAAGGCCTCGGCCATTTCCTCGTTTCCCGTTTTTAAAATCCCTTTCTCGTCCTCTAAGGATCCAACGTTTATTTTAGCCACTCTTTTCCTTTTTATGTATTTGTAAAAACTTTTACTACCAGTTTTTATATTTTGTGCTAGTTTAGTTTCATAATCTATCTTTCCTTTCTTTATTGCTTTTTCAGTAGTTCTTTGTTGCTTTTTAAAGCTTTCTGAATCTTCTAATTCCACACTAGTTTTTGGTCACACTGTTCGCATTGGTTTTTAAATTAATACTCTCGTTTATTTCGTTAGTTATCCACGGCTGGTTATCCCTATTCTTATATTCCTTCTTTATCATCGGAATATATTTTTGCTGAGTACTGAGAAAAATCTCCTTAAAAATCTTCCACTGTTTCTCAGCTCTCCTACCAACAAGTCTGCACTCCCAGTCTACATTAGCTAATTCTGCCCTTATCCTATCATACTCCCATCTGTTCAAGCAGACAACACTGGTTTGGGACCCTACTTTCTCATTCTCCATCTGTATTAGAAATTCAACCATTTGTGATCACTCATTCCAAGAGGATCCCTCACAAGAAGATCTTTAATTTTACCTGTCTCATTACACAGGACCAGATCTAAGATAACTCGCTCCCTCATAGGTTCTGTAACATATTGTTTGAGGAAACTATCCCAACAGAATTCTAAGAACTCTTCCTCAAGTCTACCATGTCCGATTTGAGTCAAACAATCAATATGCAGGTTAAAATCCCCCATGATTATTGCCTTTCCATTTCTGCACACATCCATTATTTGCTTGTTTATAGCCTGTCCCAGTCGAAGTTATTGTTTGGGGGCCTATATACCATGCCCACCAGTGACTTTATCCCCTTACTTATCTCCACCCACATCAATTCCAACTTTTACTCCTTGGAGTTTATATCGTCTCTCACTACTGCCCTGATGTTATATTTAATTAACAGAGCTACCCCGTTTCCTTTTCCTTCCTGTCTATCCTTCTGAAATGTCTGATACCCCTGGATATTCAGTCCCCAGTCCCGGTCACATGCAACCACGTTTCTGTAATGGCCACTAGATCATACCCATTTGTGCCATTAACTCATTCTCTTTGTTTCGAATGTTACATGCATTCAGGTAAAGTGTCTTTATGCTAGCCATTATCTGGACCCGATTTGTTAGTACATTCTTTTGTTTGCACGCTCTGTCCCTACCTGTCGCAAACTGGTTATTCTTCCCCAGACCATCTTCCTGCACTGTACTGATCACCTCCCCTCTGGTGCTTGTCACCTTTCTTACTTCGCCTGAGGTTAGATTCCCGCCAACTTTTATACTCTCTGTCCTATTACATGGTCTGGAAACATTACTAATCTCTCCAGAGCCCTCAACTCCTTTAACTAGTTGAATGTCCTCCTCATTAACCTGTACTGGTACCCTCTCTTTTACCTTTGATTTTATAATTCCCCATACCCCTGAACCCTCCCCCCTACTATTTAGGTTAGAGCCCTATCTACAGCCCTAGTTATATGATTCGCTAGGACTCTGGTCCCAGCATGATTCAGATGAAGGCCATCCCATCTGAACAGGTCCCATCTTCCCCAATACTGGTTCCAGTGTCCCATAAAGTCAAACCCATTCCTCCCACGTCAATCTTTAAGCCACGCATTTACCTCATTAATCTTATTGACCCTGAGCCAATTTGCTCATGGCTCAGGTAGTAATCCACAGATTACCACATTATTGGTTCTGCTTTTTAATTTAGCTCCTAGCTTTTCATATTCCCTTTACAGAGTCTTTGTTCTTGTTCTACCTATGTCATTGGCACCTACATGGACCACGACAAGTGGATTCCTACCCTCCCATTCCAAATTCCTCTGCAGCTCAGATGAGATATCCTGGACCTGAGCACCAGGCAGGCAACACAACCTTCAGGATTCTCGATCCAGATGCAGACTCTGTGCTCTATGGAGTCAAAAGTCAAACACTGAGTTAAATATCAGCTCCAGCTAATATTCCTTGGTCTGCACAAAACCTGTTGGTTTTCCAGTGCACATACCAAGGTCAAGGAATACTTGCTGAAGTTTGCACGAAAGCTTGAAGCAGCAAAGAGACAAAGAGGAAAGGGCACTTTCAGGCATAGACACCAAGAAGCCAGAATTGGGTGAAAACCCTTGGCTGTATGTTTGATATGTAATGCATCTTGCAAATACTAACTGTAATTGTAAATATAGTAACATACAGTTTGAATTAAGGTTTGAACCTTACGTAATATCAGTTTTGAACAATCAGGTAATGTACTTTTATAAATTTTATGAATCAAATATATTTTTGGAAAAAAAAATTTCAATTACTTACTAAATCTGGAACTGAAAGCAATCTCAATAATGGTGACCCTGAAACTATCATTAATTGTCATAAAAATTCATCCGGTTCATTATGTTTTTAAGGGAAGAAAATCACCTGCTCTGGTCTACATGTAACTCCAGACCCACAGCAATGTAGTTGACTCTTAACTGCTTTCTGAAATGGCATGGAAAGCCACTGAGTTATACAAAATTGCTACGTAAAAATAAAAAAAAGGAATTGACTCCAGTGCTTCAAGAAGGTACCTCAATACCACCTTCTTAAGGGCAATTATTGATGGACAAAAATGTTGGGCTTGTCAGTGATATTGACATTACTTTAAATAATGATAAAAAGGTAATGAAATATAGCTATATTTGTTTCATCATGTGTTTAAAATAAAACGACTATGTATATTCATTCTCCAATATATATTAAAGCAATTATATCTGACTCTAACAAATCCTTGCCAGTTTTGAGGTAACGCTAGTGAAGTTTAGCATGCACTCTGACACACTGACACTTGCTTTTGCTGCAAATCATTTTTGCATCCTGGGATCATTCACAATTTAATACCAACACAAAAGGTGAGAAAATGCATGGAATGCATTCACACATATATATTTATGTGAAGATAAATGTTCAGTTTGTATTGAAGTGGTTTCAATGATAACAGACTAGATGGGTGATGTTAAGCCTGAGTTCACCATCAGTGTGGTGACACAGCTGCAAAATCTCAGAAGAATCAGGAAATAAGATTCTTCCTGGCAAGATTATGTTTTCTGATTTCCCATGCCCCTTGCCGGTAATGTAATGCAGTTCCCCCCACAAAAGGTGAGAACTTTGTTGTAATACATTTTAATATACTATATTAGTGAGCCCGCAACCAAATGACCTCCCATCACTGCATATAAAGACATGAATCAGTCGAGAGGAATCTCCCAGATACATAGAGGTAAATATAGCCTTTATTCCCACTAGCAAAATAACAAATTTTTGATTTCTTATCTGCTTCTTGTCCCACTTTTAAATATTGTCTAGCCAATTCATCCGCTCTATTCAACCTTTCCCTAAAATTTGACATATAGTACAATAACGTAGTCTCAGAATGCTCACTCATCAATTTCCCCTTAATCAATTTAAGTGGTTTCCTTACCTTGTGACCAAAAATCAATTCAAATGGACTGAATTTGGTTGACTCATTAAGTGCATCCCTAATTGCAAACAGTACAAATGGAATTCTTTTACCTCAATCCTCCAGATAATCTTGACAATAAGCCCTCATATTGCTCTTTGAAGTTTGATGCCACCAGTCTAACACACCCCACAATTCTGGATGGTACTGAGTTGATTTAAATTGTTTTATTCCTAAGCTATCCATAACCTTCTTGAATATTTTTGATGTTAAAAATAAACCCTTGATCTGACTGTGGGTAGTCCATATTTAGTAAAAAATTGAAATAACCCTTTCTACAATCTTTTTAGCTATAATATTTGTAATGAGATGACATCTGGAAACCTTGTAGATACATTATAGTCAATAGATATTGATTCCCACTTCTTGTTTTAGCAAGGAGTCCTATGCAATCAGTTAAAACCCTTGTAAATGACTCCTCAAATGCTAGAATGGGTATTAAGTCTGCTGGTTTTATCACCACTTGAGGTTTCCCTATGATTTAAACATAGAACATAGAACAATACAGCACAAACAGGCCCTTCGGCCCACGAGTTGCGCCGATCACATCCACCAATTCACAGACCTATCTATAACCCCCTATCCTATTCTTTTCCATATACTCATCCAGAAGTCTCTTAAAAGACCCCAGTAAGTTTGCCTCAACAACCTCCGAAAGCAGTCGGTTCCATTTACTCACCACCCTCTGAGTGAAAAACCTTCTCCTGACATCTCCTTTGTATTTGCTTCCCTGCACCTTAAATCTGTGTCTTCTCGTAGTGACCATTTCAGCTCGGGGAAATAGTCTCTGAGAGTCCACCCTATCTATCCCTCTCAACATTTTATAAACCTCTATCAGGTCGCCTCTCAACCTACATCACTCCAGTGAGAAGAGTCCCAGCTCCCTCAATCTATCTTCATAAGGCCTGCCTCCCAATCCAGGCAGCATCCTTGTAAATCTCCTCTGAACTCTCTCAATAGCTTCTACATCCTTCCTATAATGAGGCGACCAGATCTGCGCACAATACTCCAACTGGGGTCTGACAAGAGTCTTATTTGACATATGTGACATGACCAATAAAATTAAACTACATCTTTATGTAGTCAAAACCAATAAAAATGTTTTTGTATTTTAGCTTGAGTTTTCTTGTTCCCAAATGACCTCCTACCTCATGTACTACTCATAACACTTCCTTTCAATACCCTACTGGCAATACCACTTGATGAACTTCTGCACACTTTTCATCTGCCTGAATATGAAAAAGTCTCCATTTTCTTATTGAGACA
Organism: Sphyrna mokarran; assembly: GCA_024679065.1. NCBI lineage: Eukaryota > Metazoa > Chordata > Chondrichthyes > Carcharhiniformes > Carcharhinidae > Sphyrna > Sphyrna mokarran. The sequence goes on along the minus strand of JAGIQG010000001.1, from coordinate 146,043,932 downwards.
TCATTTTTAAAGTAATAATATTCCGATACACATTCAGATTCCTCTTCTGTGTATGCTTTCTAACACAACTATTTTATTTCTATATTCTTTTGTTGTAACTCTGCCAACTTTCCCAAACTAAAAATCTAGCTCATCCTCCACCTGTTCTTGTTCTTTTCCAAATGATCAAAAATCATTTACAATAATTGAACTTCAACTTTCTTAGTTTCACTCTTTGATTTCTCCTCATCTTAACCTGTGACTTTGAAAACTTAATACTATACAATCAGGGAAAATCCCAGAATACGTTCCTTCAATAACTCAGTTGTTTGATTCTCTACTGATTTTTCAACCACCTCTCACCTGTGATCAACTATATTGTTACCCAAGATAAACTGTATTCCTGGACAAGATAATTTCTCTATTACTCCTATTATCACTTCACCACTCTTTACTGGACTCCCCAAGCTCACTTTATTCTACATATTACTACCTTTTCTGGAAATACTCCTTCCAAACTACATAACTCCTCATCTCTTACTGTCAAAGTTGACTTGCTCCTGTATCTTTTAAAATTTTAATTTCTTTACCTACTCCTCCTGGTACACATAAGTAATTGTTACCCACACAGGAAATTCTTTGTGGAGATCTGGCTCATGCTTATCAATCAATTCCTGGCCAGGCTGCACATTCTTTTGTACCTCTTCTGCTTCAACTAGCTTTCTTTTACCATAGAACATAGAACACTACAGCACAAACAGGCCCTTCGGCCCACAAGTTGTGCCGAACACATCAAAACCTACCCAGCCATAGACCTATCTATAACCCCCAATCCCATTGGATCCCATATATTTTATCCCATATCCCCAGAGAGTCCCCAGTTGTTAGATTCAGGTCAGAAAGTACAAAGTGTTGTTGGAACCTGTCTGGATCATAAGTTTTGCAACTTGAATTTAGCTAAGACGAGCATGGCTATGTTTCACTTCAGGTACGATTTGAATGACCCAAAAGGGAGCTTTTATCAAACAAAGTTGACACATCCAGAACAATTTGAAGTCAGAACAGCTTTTCAGAACTCTAGGTAGACTCTGGTCAAGCAATCAACAGAAAGGCAAAACCTTATTTTCATTTAACCAGCAGAATTTCCAAATAAAACCAGTTTAATAAACCCCATAGTCTCATCCTGTTTTACCACGTCAGTCTTCCCAATTGTTTTCTTAATCCACCAACACTGTGACTTTGCATAGCTGAATTTATTACAGTAAAATATCAGAGGCTTTTGATTTCTCTTCCACCCTCCAGTATTTCCTTTTTAACCTGAGATACACTATCTTTATTATCTCCCACAAGATCTCATTTACCTTTAGCACCTGAGGATTTCTCCTTTCCCCAGCTTCAATCCCTCACAGGCTGAAACTGATGCTGGAAATCAAACTTTGATTTATGAACTAATTCATAATCTTCTGCCCTTTCTGCTCTTAATCTTGCAGTTTTAACCCTCTGATCTTCCACATGAGTTCTCACTATATAAGGAAGTAAATTTTTAAAATCCTCCAAGATAATCATTTCTCAAACAGCATATACATTTGTTGTATTTTCAAAGCCCTTAACCATCTACCAAAATTATTCTGTTTGATCCTTTCAAATTCAAATATGTTTGATCACATTCTTTCCTTAAATTTCTAAACCTTCGTCTGTAGGTTCAGGCCTACAGCTTATATGCACCTAAGATGAATTTTTTCAGTTCATCATACCTTCCTCTGATAGTGATGCAAATACTTTACTGGTTCTACCTACCAACTTTGTTTGAATCAATAATATCCACACGGTTTGTGGCCATTTCATTTGTTTAGCCACTTTCTCAAATGAAACGAAAAAGGCTTCTACATCCTTCTCATCAAACCTTGGCAATGCTTGGACATATTTAAATGGATCCTCACCAAGCCTTTGACTATAAAACTCTTGCTCTTTTTCATTTTTCTAATCACTATACTCAATTTATACTTTTCCCTTTACCTCCGCCAATTTTAATTGACATTCACTTTTTATTGCCAGTTTCTGAAGTTCAAATTCTCTCTTTTTCTTTTTCCCTTGCCTGCAATTCAAGCAGTTTCATTTCTTGTACTTTTTGTTCCTCCTTTTCTTTGGCTTTCTCTGCTGCAATGACCTCCCTTTCTTTTGTTTTTTTCTGTTGCAATGGTCTGCATCTTTTTGCTTTTTCTGCTGCAATTGCATCCTTTTCTTTGGCTTTTTGTTCTGCCACCCTTTTTATTTCACTACTCTCTCTCCCTCGTTCTTTTGTTTCAAATTCAAGCTGCTTTAAATCTTTTTCACGCTCAAGCTGTTTCATTTGGTAATTGAATTCTAGCCATTTCCAATTATTCTAACTGTGTTTCTGGCAATTTTAAATGCTGAACTATCACAACAATTATCTCCCTTTTCCTTACAGTGTCAGGCAATGTCAACTATAATGTTTTAGCCAAAAACAAAAGCTTTGTTTTAGTCTCCTTTTGTAAAGCACCTTACACGATTTCCTCCACCCCTGGAACTTCTGAACTTCTGAAACAGCCATTATTCCACAAGGCACTCCTTCTTTAAATCCTGAATACACCATCCAAAAAGAAGACACAAATGTGCTCACCACTCACTATCTTTGAGTTCAATGATCCCAAATCAATCAAGAAATATAGATTTTAATCCTGCAAGAGAGTCCCCAGTTGTTAGATTCAGGTCAGAAAGTACAAAGTGTTGTTGGAACCTGTCTGGATCATAAGTTTTGCAACTTGAATTTAGCTAAGATGAGCATGGCTATGTTTCACTTCAGGTACGATTTGAATGACCCAAAAGGGAGCTTTTATCAAACAAAGTTGACACATCCAGAACAATTTGAAGTCGGAACAGCTTTTCAGAACTCTAGGTAGACTCTGGTCAAGCAATCAACAGAAAGGCAAAACCTTATTTTCATTTAATCAGCAGAATTTCCAAACAAAACAGGGAGGGGAACACTTTTTTTCAGCTTGCAGTCCCTTCTAAAATACTAACCTGCAGAGCTCCTATCACCTGACCTGCCAACCAGTTTTCCTCCTAACAATGCGGGGTCATAAAACCAATCTCAGAAAGAACCCGAGGCCCATATTTAATCAATTAAAGGGGCAATAAAATGACATCTTGGCAGCAATGAGAAACACTGAAGTTGTGAGAACGCCAGAGATCATGATTTAAAAAAACTCTTGTTAAAGGTACACTAACATCACATAACCCACAGCCTTCCAGCATCTGAATCCCTAGCTCCTGACAACGTCTGTCACAATACCTACTTTATTTTCATAAATGACCTGGATGAGGAAGTGGAGGGATGGGTGAGTAAGTTCGCCGATGACACGAAGGTCGGTGGTGTTGTGGATGTCTGGAGGGATGTCAGAAGTTGCAGCATGACATCGACAGGATGCAAGACAGGGCGGAGAAGTGGCAGATGGACTTCAACGCGGATAAATGTGTTGTGGTCCATTTTGGCAGATCCAACGGGATGAATGAGTACACTATCAAAGGTAGGAGCCTTAGCTGTGTGGAAGAGCAGAGGGATCTTGGGGTCCGGGTCCATAAGACTCTCAAATCGGCCTCCCAGGTGGAGGATGTGGTTAAGAAAGATTACGGTGTACTGGCCTTCATTCATCGAGGGATTGAGTTCAGGAGTCAGGAGGTAATGCGGCAGCTTTATAGGACCCTTGTCAGACCACACTTGGAGTACTGTGCGCAGTTCTGGTCGCCTCACTATAGGAAGGACGTGGAAGCTATCGAAAGGGTGCAGAGGAGATTTACAAGGATGTTGCCTGGATTGGGAGGCATGCCTTATGAAGACAGGTTGAGGGAGCTGGGACTGTGCTCCCTGGAGAGACGAAGGTTGAGAGGTGACCTGATAGAGGTTTACAAGATGTTGAGAGGAATAGATAGGGTGGACTCTCAGAGACTATTTCCCAGGGCTGAAATGGTCGCGACGAGAGGCACAGATTTAAGGTGCAGGGAAGCAAGTACAGAGGGGATGCTAGGGGAAAGTTTTTCACTCAGAGGGTGGTGAGTGAATGGAATCGGCTGCCGTCGGTGGTGGTCGAGGCGAACTCGCTGGGGTCTTTAAAAGACTTCTGGATGAGTATATGGGATCCAATGGGATTGGGGGTTATAGATAGGTCTATGGCTGGGTAGGTTTTGATGTGTTCGGCACAACTTGTGGGCCGAAGGGCCTGTTTGTGCTGTAGTGTTCTATGTTCTACTTTCTGAAGCACAGCCTGACAGATCCCACCTGACCGACCTTAATCGACACCCACATCCTTGCAACCATCAGGCGTTTATCTCACTCCATTTATCCCCACAGGGGATGTCCCATAATTGGCGGAAGTGGGAGAAAAAAAGGGGATGGGGTACCCAAGCTAAAAATCATCACTTCCTTTGAGGAAAGAGCCCTGGATCTGGTTGGAAAGGAGTAGGACAGGACCATAGGTAACAACCAGGTTGATGTGAGATGGAAGTCAGCATTCACCAATTCTCATTCAAATGATATAATTCAAGAAAGTGGCATACTGTACAGATACTTGCCCCTCCCTTGCACTGAGCCTTGCATTCTTTGTTGCAGAAAACAACTTCAATGCACCTGGCCTGTTTGGCATTGACGCCCTCCCCACACCCCCTTCCCCGGTCATCTTCTGCTGCTCCCGCCGAGATGTCCCATGGACCTTGGAGGAAACCTCAAAGGAGGTCCTAAAGAAACTTCTGAGGCCGGCATCAGTCAGTCGCTACAGCCTTCCACCATATAATTCACCAGCACAGAGACTATCATCATGAGGGACAAATTAGTAGTGAGGTTCCTGAGTCACTCTCTGGTGTGCACAATACAGCTGTTGATGCACATCAGGAGGAGTCGGGAATGTCCAAGGTTGCAGGCACGCAGATTTTGCCGGAGGTAAGGAATGAGCTGGCCCAAGCCAGGTGTCAGGCCACTGTGATTAATTCTCCCTAAGCTGCTGGAGGTGCAGCAGCAGAGCTAGGGAATGCAGGAGGGGCTGTCAGCAAAACTGTAGCAAACAGCAAAGCTGTTGGAAAAGTCCCATAGCCTTCAGGTGCAGGAGATAGTGCCAGCATTATGTGGTACCCAGGCTAACACTGCAAGGAAGGCATCTGCAGTAGAAAGCCTATATCAGGAAATGGTCTCCATGAGTGACAGAGTTCAAGGCATGGCCAAGTCATAGCAGATCATGATCAACCTCAGTCCATCTGCTCCGGCGCTCAATGGAGTGACACAGAGGCCCATTAGCATCCCAATAGAGGAGGAAGGTTTGGACTGCATGCTGGGGCCTTTCAACCAGAAGACTCCAGCCATCCCAGCCCTTGCGAATCTCCACTTCCTGACATTGGTGCAGCTCCCAGGCAGTAGGAATTGTAATGATGCCACGTTGCATCATGACATCTGAAAATCAGCAAGAGACCCTCCTGCTTCCAACTGTCAAAAGAACATCCATCAAGGTTATCCAAGGCCACAGGGTGCAGAACATAGCTGACTGTCTCCTTCCTCTGATGTGTATCCTGGGGAGCCAGAAGGTGAAGACATTTTGTATTGTGTGCAGTTCTGGTCCCCACATTATAAGAAAGATGTGGAGGCATTGGAGAGGGTACAGAGGAGGTTTACCAGGATGTTGCCTGGTATGGAGGGCAGGTCTTAGGAGGAGAGGCTGAGGGATTTGAGGTTGTTTTCGTTAGAAAGGAGGCGGCTAAGAGGGGATCTTATTGAAGCATATAAGATGATTAGAGGATTAGATAGGGAGGACAGTGATAGCCTTTTTCCTAGGATGGAGAAAGCTAGCACGAGGGGACACAGCTTAAAATTAAGGGGTGATAGTTATAGGACGGATATCAGAGGTAGGTTCTTTACCCAAAGGGTGGTTCGGGAGTGGAATGCCCTGCCTGCACCAGTTGTAGATGCGCCAAGTTTGGTGGCGTTTAAGAGGTTAGTTGATAAGTATATGGAAGAGAAGGGCATGGTTTAGTTTGGAGGGGCATTGCTTTTTATATTGGTCGGCGCAACATCGAAGGCCGAAGGGCCTGTTCTGTGCTGTAATGTTCTATGTTCTATGTTCTATTTTAGGGTCACTAAGAGGGCATGTGTGAAGGTGGACACTGTAGTTAGGGAGATGGGTTTCACACTATGTGGCTGTCTCCATAGAATCCCTTGAGATCCCTGTCACACCCTCTAAAACCGTGTCCTCTTGTGATAGCCACCCACCGGGAGGAACAGCCCCTCCAGCATACCCCTTCCCTCAGCCCAGAGCATTGGATCAGGGTATCTGTGTGCAGTCAGAAAACAGTCAGGATTCAGAATTTGCAGCACTTAGATGGCTTCACATCTTGCCTCACAGTGAATGTTCATGAACTTCCTGCCCGGATAAGTCACTCGCTGGGCTGTCTGCCCAGTTGGATGGGCTGTCTGCCCAGGGAAGTTGGATGAGGGTTCAGGAAGTGGGGTTGAAGGTCTCTTGGGCGGTGGGGGTGGGGAGGGGGGGGAGGTTGGAGCCACCTCCTAGTGAATGCATCTAATGGTGATGAAGCCCGCCCTGGTCCCCCAGCCCAGCCAGACCATTGCTGCTGCTGCTGGTCCAATGTTCTCAACCTCGTCCTCTGCACCTTCCAGGTTGCCTCCTCTGCAGAGACATCTGCCTTGTCCTCCTCCTCCTCCAGAATGTTGCCCCACTACTGCTCAAGGTTGTGGAACATACAATGCAAGAGACGCTTTATAGGCTGTATTGCACGGCCCTGCAAGAGTGGTCAAGTCAGAGGAACCGCATCTTCAGGAGCCCAATGCACTACACACGACACACCAGGTGGCAGCTTGGGCCTCATGATATCAGGTCTCTGTCTTGGTCTCAGGCCTTCACACTGCATCATCAACCATGACCTCAGCATTTGCTATTTTCCCCAGTAAGCCATCCTAGCAACCCAGAGTTGGCCTCTAAGAGCCCGGAGATGTCCGAATGCTCCCAGATGTAGCTCTCGTGCACACCTCCCAGGAAGTGTGCTCACATCTCCATGATATTGGCAAGATGAACACAAACAATCTGCACATCCAGGGAGTGGAATCCCTTCCTGTTTATAAAGATCCGCGGGATCGTCAGAGTGATGTGCAAGCCATCTATTGCACCTGAAGCTGTGACAGGCTGGCGATGGTAGCAAAGCCCAAAGCTTTTAGTGCTCTGTCCAGTCAAACAGAACATCCATTACCTCCCAGCTGTATCTGTGGGCTAATAACTGTGAAATGCCACAAAAGTCCTCACAAGAGCCCTGGAATGACATGGTGGCATAGAACGGTAGCCATCACCTTAAATGCCATCAGGTGTCAAGTCTATGAAGACGAAGCACAGGTGTTGTACTGTCTCTGCACTCAGGCAGGGACTCCAGCAGCACATGGCATCTGGGAGCTCATGGAGGGACATGTGAGTCCTGCACAGCTGAGATCGCCTCCTCTACTGTCTTCTGCCCTCTCCTTCGGCCAATTTACAGCCAGATTCTGACTAGGACCAGCTGCTACTTATTGACCTGATGTGGCCTCCTGCCTGGGTTGGCGATGGCTCTAATCCGATATTCATTCTTGTTCTGGTGAGGAGGGGAAGGACAGAGTGAGAGAAGGTTCATAAAGTTATCCATCCTAGATCCCTCAACCCCTCCCAGTACTTGCATCCGCATGCAGCTGACCCCTAGCAGCCCAAAACAATCCCGTGTTATGATCCACGTCGACTGGCTGCTGAATGTTACCACCTCATTGCCTCAGTGGCCACAGACTGTGCCCCCTCATGATCGCCAATGGCACATCACACGGCTGTACCTTCCCTTCACATTATGCACACAATACCTTTTGCCATGACAGTGCAAAGGCATGCTGGCTGCTGTGTGGCCCAGAGCTGCCCCCTCTAGATGACCGACACACTGGATACAGATCCCTGATACCACAAGCCAATGATGGCATCATGAGGTTGGCTGGGCTCAGTGTTCTGGTGTGCGCGTTAAGCAAAAAGCTGAGGTCCTCAATGAGAAAACCTTGCAGTATGCACCTGCATATACCCACCTGGACGTTTGGTGCAAAATGGCTTCTAGACATGGCGTCCAGATCAGGCAGAAGGTAGTGAGGCACTCTCCTAACTTCCCTGCAATTAGCATCCATTGTAGGGAACACGGCAGAGTTCTGCAGTGTGCAGAAGTGTGTTAGCACCTGCTCAACTCCCTTGATTCTGGCAACAGTGAGCCTGGAGAATCCCTGCCAGATTATCTCTAAAAATATTAAATATCCTGGAAACGTTGACTACCATGAGCGTTAATCAAAGTACACAATTGCTAAATACACAAAAAGTGTGCAAGAACTCTAAAAGACATCTGGTCAGTGGAATGAACAGTCTAATAGCAGAACCTACTGTTGGTAAGAATAGAATTTTATGAAAATAAATAAAGAATGGAAGCACATATTTAATGAAATATGCTGAAAGTTACAGATAAAGAGAAAGCTCCAGAGATCCATATCTTTGGAAAGTGAGTGCAATAGTAAATTAATAAATAAATGTGTAAAACACCAAAAGCAATTTAGGTTAAACAGAAAAGCAGTAATGGCAAGTTTCTGCAAAACTACGATCAGGCCATAGTTGCCATTCTGACTATTCCGTTATAAAAAGAATATTAAAGCCAGCGCTGGGAATGAAAGCTCTCATTTTGAAAAGAAACTTTGACATATTTCCACAGAGTAAGTCAAAGGGAAACGTAATAATTCTTGAAAATTTTAATGGAGTTTTATAGACTGAAGAAGGAATTCAGTGACAAGGGATCATCAGTTTAATGTTGTTATTCAGAAATTGTGGAGACAGGTTGAGACAAACTTGTTGGAGCATAGAATGTTTTACCACTGTAAGTTATTGGAGATTGATTTTTTGCATACTTAGGGGGAAATGGACAAGACTTTGAATCAGAAGAAAAAGCGAGACTTGTGGGTTAATTTTTAAATTGCTCTATACAGAGCTGAGATAGACATAAATGATGTACTTGTCCATTACTCTACAGTCATGAATTATGTGAGCTTTCCTGCTACAATACAGTGCATCTTTGATTACTGATAAAACAGTAATCAAGCTACTGTTTTATAATAATCCTAAGGTATTCATTATTTTTTATATTAATCCTACAGAGTGTGACTGATGCTTAAGTCAAAACTGTAGAATATTGTAATGCTGAGTACCACAAATATCAATGAAGCTTATTTCGTTTAACACTATGAATAAAGCCACAATCCCAACAGATTGGATTGGAGAAAATGCTGCATTGTAACTTACTGACTAATACTTCTTAAAAGCTTGAATCTATCCCTACCAAATGCTTTTTGCCATTTTCAAAATATTTATTTTCAGTCCTCAAACATTTTCAGCAGCTATAGAGATAAATTAAAAAAACACAGGGCGGGAACTTGAGCCCAATCTCTCTGTCCATGGGACTGGCTATGTGGGCTCAAAACGCAGAGAATTCAAGAAAACGTGATTCTTGCTGCCGAGATTGTTTTTTTCTGATTTTGAACGAACCTCACCAGTGGAGTGATGTGGAACATGCCGGGGAAGGGCAGGAACCTAATATGAATGCACAGCATATCTTAAGCAAACACACACACCAGATATTGAGGCCACACCAAATATTCAGGTGGCATTGACATGATGTCACAACAGTGTCATTTACAACATGTCTACATAGGCGTGAACCTGGCATTGTCACCTCTGATGAATACTCAGGTGGCCATTATTTCTCATACAGTCCAGCACTCAAGGAGCACGGCAGAATTCCAGGGATGCAAGGATTTCAGGTAGGGGCTAGGACAAAGGTCACTATCGCCAGAGGGGGAGGGGGTTGGATGTGTGGGTGGGTAGCTCAGAGGCTTTACCTTCCCTTCAAATATGTCACCTCATGCTCTAAGGGGATATGCTGACTGCCAAGCAGGCATTTTTCTCCAATTTCTCCATGCTGGGTTTGTGCTCAAACAGTAGTTGAGGGGATGCCTTTCCTGGTTAGGAGCTACAAACATGGTGGGTGATGTCCACGACAAAGGGGAAGTAGCGGGTGCAACTATGAAATCCTGCTTTGTGGATTGCCAGACTGCAAGTGTAGGGATATCAATGGTGGAGAGCTACCCTGCCTCATAAGGCATAAAGTCCCTTTCACACATGCGGGAGGTTGAATGCAGATGAAAACACAATCAATGATATGAGGCCGGAGGAACTTCCTGGTCAGTAAATTTAAAACCACTTCTGAGTGAACTCTAACTGGCAGGTGGTTATTGCTCTCATGTAGGACTGCTTAACTACACAGCACTGAAACCCCGAAGAATGATGCTGACCTCTAGGGAATTGCTTCAAAAGCTAATTGCAGATCTCTCAGGATTTAGCTGTGTCTTGTCAAGATGAATGTTTCCAGAGTGACTAACTGGCGATTCTTTCAGGAGTCTAGCACACCAGTTTACTATCAAGACCTAGACTTAGTTTGCATGGTCCAGGGACAAAGGTTAATTATTTGGAACACCAAGCCCTAAAATGTATAAGCGTCTTTCAATTCAAGATAGCAATACCCAGCTCGCACTATAAGAATTCCGAGGCAAAGTAGGATGGTGACAATACTCCCTTGTTTACTATCATGTCTCGTATCTTCTTGAGGTGCCCTGTCAGGATGCAGATGTTGTTGTCATGTATTCTTTCTGATACATTTTAGCATTATCGCTATGCATGGTTGGGACTTATGTTCTTTGGTGGCAAGTTGGGGATGGGGAAGCGGAATACGTGGGTCAGACGCCATGAAACAATGAAGGCTCAGCACTGTTTATCCTGCTGAAGTACAGAGGAAGCTGTGCAGGCATATGGCTGTAAAGTCAAAGTGGTAGTGTGAGGGACAGCAGAAATTCACACATGTAATGGGAAGCACTTGAGAGGAATTCACAGATGATGAGTGATGAGGGTTAGGGCTCTTGACAACATTTCAGCACTCACTGTGGTGTTCTCATTCTTTTAGCACATGATTCATGAAAATCAATTTGATTTGTTTTGATTTATTATTGTCACATGTATTAATATACAGAAAAGTAATGTTTCTTGAGTACTATACTGACAAAACACAACGTACATAGAGAAAGAAAAGCCAAAGTGGAGAATGTAGTGTTACAGTCATAGCTAGGGTGTAGAGAAAAATCAATTTAACACAAGTAGGTTCATTTAAAAGTGTGATGAGAGCAAGGAAGAAACTGATTTTGAGTTGACTGGTGTGTGATCTCAAAATTCTGTATCTTTTTTCCCAATGGAAAAAGGTGCAAGAGAATGTGTCCGTGGTGCATAGAGTCCTTGATTATGCTAGTTGCTTTTCTGAGGCAACAGGAAGTATAGACAGTGTAAATGGATGGGAGGCTCACTTGAGTGATAGGTTGGGCTTTTTTATGGCCCTTTGTAGTTTCTTATGGTCTTGGACACACCAAGTTGTGATACAATCAGAAAGAATACTTTCTATGATGTATGAGTAGAAGTTGGTGAGAGTTGTATGGGCAAATTTTCATAGTCTCCTGAGAAAGTAGAGGTGTGGTGGGCTTTCTTATAGTGTCCGCATAAGGGAGCAGGACAGGTTGTTGGTGATCTGGACACCTAAAAATCTGAAGCTCTCGACCCTTTCAACTTTGTCCCCATTGATCTAGGGACATGCCCTCCACTACACTTCTTGAAGTCGATGACTATTTCCTTTATTTTGTTGACATTGAGGGAGAGATTACTGTCATTGCACCTGCCTCACCAAATTCTCTATCTCTTCCCTGTACTGTGACTCATCATTGTTTGCTGATTACATGTCAACAGTGGTGTCATCAACAAACCTGACAATCGAGTTGGAGGGGAATTTGACTATACAGTCGTAAGTGTATAAGGAGGATAGAAAGCACTGAGAACACAATTTTGCAGAGCACTGATGTTGAGGATGATCATGGAAGAGGTGTTGTTGCTATCCTTACTGACTGTGGTCTGTGGATCTAGGATCCAGTTGCAGAAGGAGGAACTGAAGCCTAAGGCCATGCAGATGACTTTTGGAGATGACTCTCATAGGAATAATGGTGTTATGATAATAGGAATAAAGGAACCAAGGAATAATAGGGATCAATGAACCTGTTGAGTTGGCCTTTCTACTGATCAGGATTGACCATCAGCAGAAACAACGGTGTGCTGCTGCATGTGGCCAGGATTAGCGGCATGCAGCCGTTTAGGGAGCAGGATCACACATGGATAAACAATGTCGGAGGCAATACTGTCCAAGAATCTTGTCGCTTTGATGTTCCTACCTTCAGTTGTCTGAACTGCAGTGCCAGACAAGACTGCATCTATCCTAGCAAACAGCAGACCACGTCTGCCATACACTGCATGAGCTGACACCACATGGAACTCGAGGACTTCCAATGCCTATGGCCCTTAAAGTTACAGCTGCTCTGAACTTTTATGTTAGTTGATCATTCCAGGACACTGCAGAGAATATCTGCGTCATCTCCAAGTCTGATGCTCCTAAATGCATCACATGATAAATGATCTTTATGTCAGGGTTGATACGTTTATCAACTGTGACCAGGGCCAGATAAGCCAGGATGCTAGCACCATAGTTTGCACCCACATGGTTCTTAAGATACCATGGCACCATATGGCACCTTTCAGGAACTACAAAAGATTCTAGTCCAACCCGACAGTCATCACACAATGCACATCATGCAAATGTATGTCAGTTTCTCAGAGACCACCCATGACAGACAAGGGATACTCACTCAAAAGGTAGCTGATGACATCAGTGTGGAGGCTATGTATAATAGCAGAGACTTTATATAATGAGGCCCACACTTCAACGTGAGTGTTGGTGAAGCAGGCAATTGGGCCGTTGAAGATGTGGTTCCAATGCCTGGACTGGTAGGGGGTTGCCCTATAATACAGTCTCCCGAGGGTCTCTCGCATTATCCTCTACTGTGGTGTACTATGGTCTCCACAGAAGGAAAACAACCTAGACCCGAAGGAGATGGGTGAATACTAGATCTCTTCGGATGAGGAGGATGTTGAGGAGGGCAATGGATCTCATAATGCTGAGAAGAAGGAAGAATACAGGGGGTGGACAGGGTCCAATTGAGTGACAAGAAAGTGATGTTCTGACCTCCTCTCGTTCTGGGAATGAGTTGAAATAACAGGTGGAGCAGTCTCCTACAATAGGTGTAATGTCAAACCAATGATGATATGTCAGCATTATTTAACAATTAGGTTGTATGTTTGCAGTGGTAGGAGAATAAAGCCATTGGCTTGACTCTGTAGAGGAATGATGATGACTTTTAGTCAGAACAAAGTGGTGTGTCTGTCTCCTGCCGAACAGAGCACTGTTTGTGCTCTGCCAATGAATAGCCACATTATGGAATGATAGTCTCAGGCACTGCAGGCTAAGTATGTGGCCAGGTTTTCATGTCCATCTTACAACTGAAGTGATGAAGCAATCAGCACCATGACATCCCTTTGGCCTCTCCCATTCAGATGAAGGAATGCAAAATTGAATTGTTCTAGTCTTGATGGATGAATGGGAAGGTTTGCACCTTCCATGAACAGGGTTTCAGTAAGGAGGGCTGGGGGCTAGGCGGGGGCAGAGTTGCCAGCATCAGATCTTCTTTTCCCTTAGATAGCTATAGATTAGCCAGGAGGGTGCTAAAGAGTGAGTTGAGGAGAGCTAAGAGGGGACACGAGAAGACTTTGGCTGATAGGATTAAGGAGAATCCTAAAGCTTTCTTTAGATATGTTAAGAATAGAAGATTGGTTAGGGCAAGATTAGGGCCAGTCATAGACAGCAGTGGGAAGTTGTGCGTGGAGCCTGAAGAGATTGGAGAGGCACTGAATAAATATTTCTCTTCGGTATTCACGCAGGGAGATGTAAATGTAGTTGTGGAGAACACTGAGGTACAGGGTTGCAAACTGGAAAGTATTGAAGTAGATAGGGAGGATGTGCTAGATATTCTCGAGGGTTTGAAGTTGGATAAGTCCCCTGGGCCGGACGGGATTTACCCTAGGATTCTCTGGGAGGCAAGAGAGGAGATTGCAGAGCCTCTGGCTCTGATCTTCAGGTCCTCGTTGGTTACGGGTGTGGTTCCGGAGGACTGGAGGATAGCGAATGTGGTCCCGTTGTTCAAGAAGGGGAAGAGAGACCTTCCAGGGAATTATAGGCCAGTGAGTCTTACTTCTGTTGTGGGCAAAGTATTGGAGAGAATTATTAGGGATAGGATTTATAGTTATTTAGAGAAAATGAATTGATTGGGGATAGTCAGCATGGTTTTGTGAAGGGTAGGTCGTGCCTTACTAACCTTATTGAGTTTTTTGAAAAAGTGACCAAAGAGGTGGATGGGGGTAAGGCGGTTGATGTGGTATATATGGACTTTAGTAAGACGTTCGATAAGGTGGCCCATAGAAGGCTTCTGCAGAAAATGCAGATGTATGGGATAGAGGGTGATTTAGCTAATTGGATTAGGAATTGGCTAGCAGATAGAAGACAGAGGGTTGTGGTTGATGGGAGATATTCATCGTGGAGTTCAGTTACAAGTGGTGTACCTCAGGGGTCTGTTTTGGGGCCCCTGCTGTTTGTAATTTTTATAAATGATCTGGTGAGGGTATTGAGGGATGGATTAGTAAGTTTGCAAGATGACACTAAAGTCGGTGGAGTGGTAGATAGTGAAGAGGGGTGTTATAGTTTGCAGAGAGACTTGGACAAGTTGCAGAGCTGGGCTGAGAGGTGGCTAATGGAGTTTAACGTGGAAAAGTGTGAGGTAATGCACGTTGGCAGGAATAATAAATGTGTAGAGTATAGGGCTAATGGTAGGATTCTTAATAGTGTTGATGAACAGAGGGATCTTGTTGTATTTGTGCATAGATCCCTGAAAGTAGGCAGTCAAGTCGATAAGGTTGTTAAGAAGGCATACGGAGTCTTAGCTTTTATTGGTAGGGGGATTGAATTTCGGAGCCGCAACGTCATGTTGCAACTGTACAAAACTCTAGTGCGGCCGCACTTGGAGTATTGTGTACAGTTCTGGTCCCCGCATTATAAGAAAGATGTGGAGGCATTGGAGAGGGTACAGAGGAGGTTTACCAGGATGTTGCCTGGTATGGAGGGCAGGTCTTATGAAGAGAGGCTGAGGGATTTGAGGTTGTTTTCGTTAGAGAGGAGGCAGCTAAGAGGAGACCTTATCGAAGCATATAAGATGATTAGAGATTTAGATAGGGTGGACAGTGATAGCCTTTTTCCTAGGATGGGGAAAGCTAGCACGAGGTGTCACAGCTTTAAATTAAGAGGTGATAGTTTAGGACGGATATCAGAGGTAGGTTCTTTACCCAGAGGGTAGTTAGGGAGTGGAATGCCCTGCCTGCGGCAGTTGTAGATGCGCCAAGTTTGGTGGCGTTTAAGAGGTTAGTTGATAAGTTAATGGAAGAGAAGGGAATGGTTTAGTTTGGAGGGTCATTGCTTTTTATAATGGTCGGCGCAACATCGAAGGCCGAAGGGCCTGTTCTGCGCTGTAATGTTCTATGTTCTTACACTTAGGTGGGAGAGACATAGCACAGCCATTCTCACGGTTCAGAGGAATGAAAAGCTGGGTGTGTACATGGGTTCGCTGATCTTAGAGGCATGAAACGACAGGCTGGAGACTCTGTGAATGAATGAAGTGATTTATTATTTGTTACTATATACAGTGATGGCCTCTTTATACCTGTACCTACTTTCGCCCATGTCAAATAGGTGCCTTTTATTTCTTAATTTTCTCACCCTCCGATTACTTTAAGTGTGTTCCTAGGATCTGCAGCTGAGGTTGAGGAGATATGTTGACTTCCACACCCAACTGTCTGAAATGACCTTAGCAGGCATCTCCTCAGGGGCCTGGACTTTGAGGATACTAGCCTGTTTTCAGGCAGCATGGTTGTTTCTGTGCTGCCCTCACTAGTGTCTGAGGCTGGAGGAGTGTATCTCACAGGAAGGATAGACTCAGATCGATTGGATACCTGTAGGGTCTCCTGGATGGAAGGCCCTAGGCTGTGCACCAAACAATCCTCATCCAATCAGGTACTCAATGAACTCAGTGGTCCTCCGTAAGATAGAGAGGCAGCACGAATGAGGACCAGATGCTCCACTGCTTCTGGTACAGACATTCATGGACTGCCACCATGCAGTTGAAGAACTGCATCATGGAGTTTATGCCCTCAGATATAGAGATCATGAGGTCAACCATGGTGCAGACATCCCCTGTCAGGGAATGCATGCCCTACACCAAGGTCTCTACTGTGGACACCACCCTTAACAGTGTTGGTCTCATTGCACTGGAGTGACGAAACCAATGATTCAGATAGAAGGCAATGGAATTCCTCCAGTTGGCCTTGCAATCTGAGAATGAATGTTGTCATCCCTTCCTGATGCTTGTGTCTTTGCAGTTCCATCAGCTCTGGGATGACCAGATACAGGGGACGTCGTCACCCAGGAACTGAGCAAAATCCTGGCCTCTCAGAGTTGGTTCTCTGGGATATCCCTGCCTTCACCTGCTGTGGATCTTCAGCTATGAGGTATTTACTAGTGAGTGATCCAGAGCTTATCTATTTAGTGATCCAACTAAGGTGTGAGTACCTGTGCTGGTACCAGGTGCGGGTGACAGCTCTGACATATCTTCAGAGGTGAGCTTGAGAAGTCTTCCTCAGAGCTGCTCAAGTCTGGTGGGTCCAGAGTTCATGAGGATGGTCTGGCCTGCTTGGCTGCTTTGCCTGCAAGAGAAAAGAGATGGCATTAGTGCATCACATGGGAGAAAGGAGGGGACCTTGATTACTCAATGAGGAATGATAGCATGACTTGAAGAATCTCACGTTTGAATGCTGCCCCTACTTCACCATCAGTGCGTGCATGCTCTTCTTCCTCCCTGGCAGCTTGTGGGCCCTCTCCTCGAAGGGCATGAGCTCTGGCTGAGTGTATTTGCTCATGCTTGTCATGGCTTATTTATGGCAATGACAGATAGGGAACGTGTAAGCAGCGGTGTTGACATTTATGATGATGATGAGGTGTGGAAGGGATAGGTCTTGAGTGGGAGCTGGAGTGTGAGGAGCGTGGCAGAGAATAGGGAGGAAGAAAGTGATTGGGGGAAGGGGAAAAGGGGAGGAGGGCCTCCTTACAGATATTGGTAAAGCCCAAAGTGGCTGGGTGAGAGATTAAGGTGGAGTAGCAAGGGGTCTAGAAAAAAACTGCATGAGTTTCACTTACCCTGGCTGAGTGCAGATCAATCGTCTTGTGGCACTGCTTCCTAAACTCTTTTGCAGCAAGCTTGCAATCACCAAGACTACCACTGCATCCCAGGCAGGCATGGTGACCTTGGCAAGAGGCTTTCTCCTGGAGCAAGGTAGAGTGCATCCTGCTTCTGCTAAACTCTATCAAGAAGCCTGGTGAGGGCTCCATCTGAGAATCATGGTGCAGCTTCCTGGCTGCCATTCTCTGCAATAGCTGTGGACAAGTACTGGGGAGCTGTTTATATATGGAATTCTCCAGTGAATCGCACAATGTATTGGAGCCATGATATGTGAATCAGAGGGAGGCTGCTGTAGACACAGCGTGATTCTCTTGGCCATAAAACTTTTGTCAATGAGGCACAAGATCTCGTCAAAAATTACATTGGAGTCATTGGCAGGATTCACTCCACTTTTCTCGCCAGAATCAATTCTTCGCCAAATTCTGATTGCAAAATGTTTGTAAAATTTTACTTATCTTTAAAGAGACGTTGCATGCTTTTTGACAATGAAAGAAACGAAATAAAAATATTACTACAATATCATATTTTTATGCTGTAGTTGACAAGAACGATAACTCTCATTTCCAGACAATCGCCCACTCACAAAACTCTCTTTTTAATCACTTACAGTCAATTATGGACTTTACAGTCTAACTTACCAGATCACTTTAATTGTCTTAATTTTACTGATTTCTGAGCATATCCAGCCTCACTGGTTCTAAATTTGCTTTAGAACAAAGAAAGAAGAACAAAACAGCACGGGAAACAGGCCCTTCAGCCCAACGAGCCACCCTGATGTTCCCACCTCTACCCACGATCCCCATCCATGTTTATAGATCTATGGATTAAAAACCAAATTTGAGACAATTTAGGGAGAATTTGTTTTGCCAATTAGCCTAAGAGCACATCTTTGGGATGTGGGAGGAAACCGGAGCACCCGGAGAAAACCCACGCAAGCACTGGGAGAATGCGCAAACTCCCACAGACACAGGCCCAAATCCATGTATTTGCACAGCACAGCAATAGTCACTGAGCTGTCGTGTTGCCCATCAAATGGTCCAGGTCAAGTGTACACTTTAGAGCTTAGAAATATTATAAATATGTTTTATTGTCAGGTTTCCATATGAAAGTATCACACTTAAAGGATGGGAAAATAAGAATGCTTTAAACAAGTCAAAAACATCTGTGTTCTAAAAAAAAAGAATATTCCCTATCTTTTCATTTTCCACATATCACCAATTAACTCTGAAATAATCAACAGATCTTTGGCATTTGTTTTTCTTTAAAAATATAAATATAGTTATCTAAGCTTGCATTGCACTTTGCCGCCTTCATGCATTTCCACTTACGTGGAAATCCACTATTGGAACCAGAAATAAATGCAAGGCTATGCTATAATTCTCCAGTATATCATTTCCCTTATTGTAAAATAGACTACCTACCTATTAATCCCATTGCATCACCATACGTAGTCTGAGTTACATACGGAAGTCAGGACAACCCCAGTGCAATATACAGGAAGTTGGTGTAACAATGTGCAGAAAATTCTAAAATACTATTTGCATGAATCATGAGCTTGATACATACAAATTGCAACTTTGAAAATAGGATACAATTTTTTTTCTTCGTTCTATCATAATGCGTGACTTTTTAGTTTCTGTTCAGTCTTTCAGATAGGCTGAGTAAGGGTTAAAACAACTTAATTCCAATTGCCATTCTTAATACTCAAAACAAAATGCAGGCCACAAGATTAAATTCAAAAGTATAACTACAAAATCAATTATTTTCCCAATGATAATTTTGAAATGCCAATTTAGATTATATAATATGATGTTTAATTTTTCCACAATAATTAAACTTAGGATTGTTGCAGCAAGGTATTTCTGTGATTGATAATTCTTTGTTTACTCCAAGTAGCACATTGATTTAGCAATTCTAATTATTAGCTTGCAAGGAAAGAATTCTTGCAATAGATTTTGTGGTAATATGGAATAAACTGCACCACCTGCGTGAAAAATAAAATTTAAAAATACCAAACAAATAATGAACAACAGCTATGTTCAAACACAACTTTGCAAATTTATTGATGTAATTAAATCTTTGAATTAATACATGTGTGCATGCCTTCTGTGCATTAATAACATAGCAGAAGCGGATATGGTCCATTGGTGACAGAAAACAACAACTCTATAGTAGTTTGCAATTGCACCCCTGGTGTCCTATGACAATGTTAAAAATGTTGCTGGGATGGGAATATGGGTTATTACAAGTGAATTAATAGTCTTTCCTAGACCAGAGGAATATTCATTAGCAAGTCATCTGATTAATTTAAACAGCTTTTTATTGATTGTAATATTTGAACATATTGTAATATTGAGTTCAAAAATTTGCAAACTTAAACAGAATTGGTTGTCGTAGAAATCATTATATTAATACTAAATAAATAAGACTGGAGGGAAATTGAAATCTCAAAATTATCCTTATAGCTGGGAATTGTCTACATGATAAAATATAAGAGATAATGATATATTAAAATGAACAAATTTGTTATCTAACTGCTGATTTCCTCTTTACTCTCATACAACACAGGAAGTACATGGATTTTTAAGATTTTCTACTGACATTCGAAAAATATCATTGATAACATACACATCTGTGGCAAAATATATGTGAAAAGTTAAATAATCCATTGCAAACCACAACACTGATTTGGAATGTGTACTTCATATCTGCTTTAGCTAAACCATCACAAACCTTCCCTTTAGCTCTTTTCCCACTTTCCCCCACTTTTCTGTTCATTCAGCAGATGAGGGCATCTCTGGTTAGGCCAGCATTTATTGCCCATTCCTAATTGCCCTTCAACTGAGCAGTTTGCTCAGTTATTTCAGAGGGCATGTTTTTAAAGGAATCATCCATATTGTTGCAAATCTGGAGTTGCATGTAAGCCAAATCAGGAGAGGATGGCAAATTTTCTGTCCTGAAGAGCGCATATGAGGCCCTGCCTCTTTCTTTCTGTGTCTGGTTGACGCTGGTCATCAGCACCTGTATTGGTCTCATCCTAAGAAATTCAGCCAGGTTCTCACTCATGCCAAATGAATGCAAACTAACATGGCCTGATTCAGAAATATGGGGCTCGACTCTCCCATCATGACCTGCAATTTTTCTGGTGGTTCTGGTTGGGAGAAACGCGCCGTCAGTCTTTTTCCAGGATTTGCACATGTGCTGGGAATGTACGCGCGTCTCCCAGAATCAGAGAACAGTCGGAATCCAGACCACGCTGGAAACTGGCGGGAAGAGAGGTATGTCATTTGAATCTTTTTTTTAGTGTAGTTTAAATATGTTTTCCATGTCATTATCAGGAACTTGCCAGTCCCAATAGAATCTCCCACTCCACCAGGAGTACTTTATTCCGGCAGGATTTAGAGTAGCTCCCCATGTTTGGGGAACAATGGGAGTCCATGCCATAATGAAGGGGAGGAAATCAGGGCCCCCTGTGAGATTGGGCGGTGGAGGGCGGTGCCCCCTGGACTTGGGCACTCTGGCAGTACCAGCCTGTGCCCCCTGGTACTGCCCAAAGCGCAAAAGACATGCCCAGGAGCAACTTGGCACGACCCAATGGGCATGGACCAATGCCAAAACAATGGGGCCTATTGTGAGCAGTGCCTAGGGATGATTGGTTGGGATGGGGGGGGGTCTTGCTGCTACTCTGCATGAGAATTTGTCTGGGTTTGAGGGAGTTGGGCTCATGGGGAGGTCTACCTACTGGGAGAAGGGGGGTTCCGCCATGGTGAGAGGGTTTGGCTGAAGGTTGGGGTGGTGGGCTGGTCGTCATGATGATTTGGGAAGGGGAGGAGGGGGGGTGTTGAGGCTGGCCCACAATTGCTGTGGGGGCCACAATCATGTCGTGGGGGCGTTGGAGGTACAGCAATATGGGGGGGTCCTAGGCTAGCCAGCGATTGAACTGGCCAGCAAACAGGAAGGTTGACAGATCCGGGTCACTGCGCATGCATGGAGTTCTGGAGTTGGCAGACTCGATGCAAATAGGCCCCACCCGCCTGGGTTTTTAATAAGATTCCAATTGTGACCTCTGCATAGCATAGATTGGGGAGATTCGAATGTGAAGCTGCACTGAAAAAACAGTCATGATCCAGAATGGTTTTCCCACCAATTCAGCACTTTTGGCAAAATCACCCCCATGGCCTCAACATATGCCGCCAATGCTTCAGACAATAGGTAAAGACATCAGCTTCTTTGAGCTGGACTAATTTGCAAAAGGAACAAAAATGCATTCTAATGTGAAATGGAAATCAGCATTTGTTGAACAACTTTCTACTGCCTCCAACAAAAATAGAAAATGCTGGAAAATCTCATCAGGTCTGACAGCATCGCCGGAGAGAGAATAGAGCCAACGTTTTGATGACTCAAGGATTATCCAGTCTCGAAACATTGTCTCTATTCTCTCTACACAGATGCCATCAGGCTTGCTGAGATTTTCCAACATTTTCTGTTTTTGTTTCAAGTTCTAGCATACACAATATTTTGCTTTTTTCTACTGTCTCACCTGAAAGAAGCAAACTTTTATGATGCTCGATTTTTGTAAACAAAATTTGATTGTCATTTGGAATACAAAAGGACATCAATGACTTAGGTGGGTCTTGACACAATGGTTTCATGGTCACCCATAGGTTTTTAATTCCAGATTTTTATTGAACTCAAATTTCACAAGAATCAAACCCAGATCCACAGGGCATTGATCTGGTTCTTGGATGCTAGTCCATTGACAGTACTAATATGCCATTGCTACCTGTCACCTACTTAAATGAACAATGTAGGCGGCACTATGGCAGTGATTAGCACTGCTGCATCACGGCGCCGGAGACCATAAGATCATAAGACATAGGAGCAGAATTAGGCCTCTCGGCCCATTGGGTCTCTCCACCATTTGATCATGGCTGATACTTTTCTCATCCTCATTCTCCTGTCTTTTCCCCATAACCCCGATCCCCTTATTAATTAAGAATCTATCTATCTCTTCTTAAAGACACTCAATGACCTGGCCTCCACAACCTTCTGTGGCAAAGAGTTCCACAAATGCATCATTCTCTGGCTGAAGAAATTCCTCCTTACCTTTGTTTAAAAGGATCATGCCCTTTAGCCTGAAGTTGTGCCCTCTGGTTCTAATCTTTCCTCTTACTGGAAACATCCACCCCAAGTCCACTCTATACAGGTCTCGCAGTATCCTGTAAGTTTGAATAAGAAACTCATCCTTCTAAACCTGGAGACCCGGAGTCTTCAGCCAATTCTCATACGAGAAGTTCTTCATTCCAGGGATCATTCTTGTGAATCTCTTCTGGACCCTTTCCAAGGCTAGCAGATATTTCCTAAGATATGGGACTCTCACAATACTCCAAATGGGGTCTGACCAGAGCGTGATACAGCCTGAGTACGTCCATGCTCTTGCATTCTCGCCCTCTTGATTTGAACGCCAACATTGCATTGCCTTCTTAATTGCCAACTGAACTGCATGTTAACTTTAAGAGAAATTTGAACAATGACTCCCAAGTCCCTTTATGTTTTTGAGACCTGGGTTTGATACCCAGCTTGGGTCACTATTTGTGTGGAGTTTGCATGTTCTCCCCATGTCTGCATGGGTTTTCTTTGGGTACTCCAATTTCCTCCCACAATCTGGAAGACATGCTGGTTAGGTGCACTGACCTTAGCAGGCACTGGAGTGTGGCTACCAGGGGAGTTTCACAGTGGCTTCATTGCAGTGTTAATGTAAACCTTACTTATGACTAATAAATAAACTTTGAATTTCAATGCTTGACCTGCTGAGTATTTTCAGCTTTTATAACTATATAAGCTGCCTAAGCTGACTGATACCAAAATATTACTGAATTTTGTACAGCTTTCTTGTTATCATTTTCAATCTACAGCATTCTAAGTTAAATAACAACGAAAATTTTCCTTATTCATTGATTCACAGACTTTCTGCTATTCTCTACGGGTTTTATGCTTTATATCCATAACATTTTGCATTGCAATTTTACACAAATATTATCTTTGTGAGAAAATAGGGCACATATCAAAACCCTCAATGATGCAATTTGTAATCATAGTTCAATGAGACAAATTTAACACAGATCAGAATCTCTGTACAACATGATAGCCTTGAATTTGATATTTGTGATATCAACGAAAGAGTACCTAATACTGTTAATCACTCTTTTGTCCACTATTTAAATGCAGTTATTACTTTGTTTATGTTGTAAAGTTAATTTCTCCACTAAAAACAATAAAAATGTATTCAATGTTTGGCTACAAGTATTGCAAACACTAACTCAAAACCATACAAAAACGTTTTAAAGTAAATATGGTGCTGAGAAATGTTAGCTTCATTTTAATATACCTGGGGACGGGAGGTGGGGTTGATGGGAGGTGCCATCTTTCAACATATTCACTTGAAAACCAACGTCATTTTAATCGAAACGTAGAAACATAGAAGAACTATGGCACAAACAGACCCTTCGGTCCACAAGTTGCGCCGAACATATTCCTACCTACTTGGCATACCTATAACCCTCTATCTTACAAAGTTCCACGTACATATCCAAAAGTCTCTTAAAAGACCCTATTGAATCTGCCTCCACCACCACTGCTGGCAGCCAATTCCTCTGAGTGAAAAACTTACCCCGACATCTCCTCTGTACCTATTCCCCAGCACCCTAAACTTGTGTCCTCTTGTCGCAACCATTTGTCCTGAGAAAAAGCCTCTGAGAATCCACTCGATCAATACCCCTCATCATCTTGTACACCTCTATCAGGTTATCCTTCATCCTTCGTCTCTCCAAGGAGAAAAGACCAAACTCTCTCAATCTATCCTCATAAGGCATGCCACCGAAGCCAAGCAACATCCTTGTAAATCTCCTCTGCACCCTTTCAATGCTTCCACATCCCTTCTGTAATGAGAACTGAGCTCAGTACTCCAAGTGGGGTCTGACCAGGGTCTTATACAGCTGCAGCATTATCTCCCGACTCCTAAACTCAATTCCTCAATTGATGAATGCCAGTACATCATATGCCTTCTTAACCACAGCCTCTACCTGTGAAGTTACTTTGAGCGTACTATGAACTCTGATCCCAAGATCCTTCTGATCTTCCACACTGCCAAGAGTCTTACCCTTAATATTATAATCTGTCATCCTACATGACCTGCCAAAATGAATCACCACACACTTATCTGGGTTGAAGTCCATCTGCCACTTCTCCGCCCAGTCTTGCAACCTATCAATGTCTCGCTGCAACTTCTGACATCTCTCCACACTATCCACAACATCTCCAACCTTTGTGTCATCACAAACTTGCAAATCCATCCCTCCACTTCCTCATCCAGGTCATTTATAAAAATCACAAAGAGCAAGGGTCCCAGAACAGATCCCCGGGGCACTCCACTGGTGACCGACCTCCATGAAGAAAAAGACGCATCTACAACCACTCTCTGCTTTCTTGGGCAAGATGTGGAGATGCCGCCGTTGGACTGGGGTAAACACAGTAAGAAGTCTGACAACACCTGGTTGGACTTAAACCTGGTGTTGTCAGACTTATTTTATGGGCAAGCCAGTTCTGAATCCACAAAACAATGTCCCCTTGGATCCCATGCCCCCTCACTCTCTCATTAAGCCTTGCATGGGGCACCTTGTCAAACACCTTGCTGAAGTCCATATAAACACATCTACTGTGCTTCCTTCGTCAATGTGTTTAGACACATTCTTAAAAAATTCAGTTGGGCTTGTAAGTCATGATCTGCCTTTGACAAAGCTGTGTTGATATTTTTGATCATACTGTACCCCTCCTTTTAATGGGATTAGATTTCATTTCAATATGTGAGCAATTAATCAGTGAGAACTGCTTTGGTGGAGCAGGAAGTTGGAAATCTAATTTTCTCTGCACAAGCCAAAAGTTATGCAGAGGGAGATGATACTGGTGAGGGTGCACAGAGTAATAACAGTTGTGAGATTTTGTGCTCTCTGGCCCCACGAAGTTTTTAAAACCTATCTCATTAACTTTCCTCAGCAATCTGCTATGGTCCTTTATGGACTCTGAGTGAAGGCCTTTTGTGGCAAGTACCATTCAGCAAAATGTACATGAAAATCCCAATATGAATATTATAAGTAGACTCCTGCCTAAAATAGGTGGACACTTAGGTAATCATTATGATTGTCTCAAATAATTTGAGAGTGGACAGACAGGCATGGGAACTTCAACGTGCCATGATTTTTGGAGCAGGAACATTGCTGCTCTGTTTCCGCCTGATGATGTTTGGGAATATTTCTGGTTTTCCCAGTTTATTCTGATTTTTTTCCTTGCTGTGAAATGATGCCTGTCTCCACCAAAACAAGTGTTGCTGCCCTGAAAATCATGCATTGAACTTCCATGAATGCAAATTAATGACTCACTGCTTTGCTCACTACTGTTTTCTTTACCACACCTTTCACTACTATCTGAAGGTTTTCTTTTCTCTCTTAAAATATTCTTATTAGTGTCTTGTTGTTGCACTTTTTGTTTGGTTTATATTATGCTTTAACATTACTTTTGATACATTTAATTTTGCTTTAAGATTATGGGTATTAACAAAGACATGATCAAATATATTACTGTTATAATGTTGCTATCAGAAGCTTCTCAATATAGATTAGGTAAAGCAGTGAGATTTATAGTCAAAGAAAGCAAAGCCATAAAGACATGCAAAGTTAACGTATGAACATATTAGTGAATAAACTTTTCATACAATCATAACATTTTATATTCACTGTTTTAAAAAACTTTAAATTATCGTTAACATGCTTATTTTAAATGAGTTGAAGTCTCCATTAAAATCAAATGCCAAGAATGTTATATATCAAATATTTGTATATTGATTTAGAAAAAAGCAATTTTGCAGAGACAAATTTAAAATTATTATTTTAGAATCACAACCTAGCAAAAAGAAAGAACACTAATGAGAGTTTTTATCTAATTGTTAAGAATAGTTTATTCTTAAGTGGATGATACATCCAAATAATTTGTATTCATGAATCCAAATTCATTGGTTATTCTGCAATGATATTTTATATAATATAATTCTGACTATAACTTTACTTTATCGTTGCATGGGAATTTTTTTCTCATACATTGGGCAGAACCTTGCTGGGGCATTGGGGGATTCCATCTGCCAGTTAGAGAGCGGATGAGAGACGCGTGCAGCCTCTTTTTGGGAAGGTACACTAATCCACTCACCATTCAGTCAGTGCAAAGCCAATGGCATGGTTTTCCCCTGGAATTTAGACACTAAGGACACAAGTCTTGCCTATCAATCGCTGGTCTCGTTCTGAGCAGCACCACTGGGCTCGGCATGGCCAGAATTACAGATGCCAGAGACCCAGAATTATGGAGTGACCCAGCCCACAGATAAGTAATATGGGTGGGGGTCTCACAAGGTGGGATAGCAGTGAAAGAGGTGCAGGGGCATCATCAGCAGGAGAAGGATGTGGCTCTTAGAAGGCTCCCTCTTCCTGATATCCAATCCACTGAGGCACTGAAAGTCTTCGATCAAGGGACTCCCAATCTACCCCTGTGGTGACAAGCTGATCTAACAGTTTATCTACTGTGAACGTGGTGACCATGTTGCTTGTAGCTGGTTTAATACCAAAGGCAGTACGATGAGGCCCTCAGGTAGTCATTTAAGGCCTCAATTAGAGTGGGAAGGTTTACCATGGGCTGTCCCACTCAGAACTTATTTCTGGTTGAGTCAGGAAGGTAGTAGGATTTGGGTCTGCCACCCTAAGTGCCCTTCCTGTCTCCAAGTTCACCAATAGCAAGATCACAGGATTCCAACCGTTCTATTTGTTGCCCTATTATGCAAAGTTATGAAAGTACAAAGATTTTTTAAAAGAAAACAAGTTTTAAATGGTTTGTGTCTTAATGAAGAAGCAATGGATTATGCTTACTGTAGGAGTAGTCATAGTAACCAGAACTGAAATGCTGTATGTTTATTTCTCTCATTAAAATAGATTTTGATATTGTTATAAGACGATGAGAAATGAGTAATCCAAACCTTTGTACAACCACATACCTCCTAAGCCGGGCCCCCTACTTCAGGTTCCATATGACTAGACGCTTACTCTTTAATAACGTCACGGATTTTCAGTTTAGTTTTGACGGCTTTGCTATTGCCACTAGGAGGATTTTTATAGATAATGCCAACTTTTCCTATGCGCAAATGTCTCTTTAACATATTCTAATTTCAATGTTCATTAACTATGTATACAATTTTCTATTTATGTGAAACTCAGAAAGATCATATTTTCTACAACTGTAAATGTGTATTTGACTCTGTCTAGAAAAACAGTTGGACAAATTTTCCCATTCCATCTGCCACGAGAATCAGAGTAGGTCAGGGGCGGACGATGGAAAGATCCATTGACATTGACCTCGGGCTGGATTTTCCAGTTTCTGCATGAAAACAACTGGAAAATCCTATGTTATCTCTCTTGACTGATAATAAAAAATAAAATTCCTAAAAGAGGACAAAAGCTTTGGCTAGAATTCACATTTAGTATTCCTCTTATTTGTTGCAGTCTCAAAATTATAAGGAAATTTCTTATTACTGGTATTATTTCACAGCAATGAGAACTCAAAAAGAGGTTTAAGGATAGTGATAATGACATCTGCATGGGAAAAACTAATATTGAGGATGATTCAATGCATTACTAACACAGACTCTGAAATGATTGCTTTTTTAATCATATGCTTTTGTTTACATTTACCGAAACCTCAAAAGTTGTTTACAACACAATTTTCTTACTTGTCTGGGGCACTATATTACACAATTGTATACTCATACATCATGAACAATGCATAAACTAGAATATAAAGCTTTTATGCAAAATATCTAGCAAAGCTATTTTTAAATTTATGTCTTAGTTTTACATAAATCTTAATTTCCTAATGCTTTCTTTAATACAAATGTACTGAGATTAGATTTCATTACAATTAAAATACATACATTTTGCATCTTCATCCCTCATTCTGGGAAGGAATGTTACGGGTCCCCAGATATTACATTATCACTATGACTGAATCCTGATTGGTTCTTTCTAATCACATACAAACAAATCAATGAGATGCAAATTCTGAATGCATTGACCGATATCATGCCTCACCAAAACACATTTGTCCACAAGCTGCCAAAGCCTTCAACTATTTCAAACTTTCTAAGATTCCATCCTTCTTTAGTAGATCTGGATACTCTTTCCATCCCAGATGCTCAAGCTTGCATTTTGGCCAGGATTTTCCGCATTTGATCGGGGGGAGGTGAGGGAGGAGGCGGCGGAGGTGGTTCAGTGGCGAGATTTCAATATCTCACAACAAAACTGTCATGATTTTAACAAGGCCATGATGAGGACTTCCTTAAATATAAACTCTCAGATTAAAGTAGTATTTACTTGACTAATAGGGAACCCTGTAAGTATGCATAACGTGGAATATTAGGACAACTGGTGCTCTGAGTTTATATTATGTACAAGAAAATACCTTACTGCGTGTTGTTTACAATGTAAATAAATCTAAATCTGTTGAAGGGACAAGTTATTTCAAAGATTCTAGGCCTCTTTCCCAGTCATGTAAATCCAGGACACAATCAACCCTTCTCTCATAACAGATGTACTTTCTTCCATCAAATGGCACAAACTTAATTTTAATAAATTTTGCATCTTATTATTGTCGCCACACATTGGAATCACCCAACACTGTCAAATTTAAATCCCATTTCAGTGTAATGTCAGAACAGCATGATTCACAAAAACCTTCGACAGGTGTGTACCTAACAACCTGAAATTTAAGGGGAACTCTAGAATGAGAGCACACAATTTGGCACAGCGTTTGCAAGGATCCTGATGCATAGGAGTGGCTCCACAGATTCAGGGAAGGTCACAGGCAAGCCTCCAAGTGGCTTCTTCGTAGCTGGCTTGTGGTGCCAAGGCAAGGCAGCAGTGCCACAGAGAAGAGAGAGAAGGGAACCTCAAGCAAGTGTAAAGGTTTCAGAGTGAAAGGAGAGAAGGGAATATCATAGCAAGGGCAACAGTGCCAGAGAAGAGAACCTTGGAGAAAGGGCAATAGTACTGGAGAGAAGAGAAAGGAATCTTGGAAGTAGGGCTACAGTGCGAGGGGGGAGCATAGCAACACAGACTGAAGGTTGCATGCAAACATGTCACAGGGTGAGGAGGGGCAAGAGGAGGTGAAGAAACCACTCAGACAAATGAAAAAACATGTTAAAGAGGAGCAATCTTTTGCAGCTAAAACCATTACAATATAGCTCAACTGAAATGCTTGGAGTTGCACACAGACTTCAAAATCAAATGTGTGTCAAAGTGCTGCAGCACATTGGGAAACTGGCAAGCTTGATAATCCTTTTGGGAAAGTCGCCATATAACACTGACAAAGGGGTACACTCCTAATTGCTTGCATTATATCTAAAGGAGCAACTGAAAAGTCACCCTCATGGTGCAAGCAAACCACAAAACCTTGGAGTGCAATTTAGAAGAATGCCTGTGCCTGACAATGCAGTCAAGACCATCAGGAATTTAAATCCTGGTCAATTTCATTGTTTATAATGTGGAGATGCCGGCGTTCGATTGGGGTAAACACATTAAGAAGTCCTGGTTAAAGTCCAACAGATTTATTTATAGCAAATGCCACTAGTTTTCAGAACTGGCTGTTTCTTCATCAGGTGGCTGGAAGTTCTGATCACAAACTGGACATATAAAGACACAAACTCAATTTTCATGAATAATGATTGTAATATGAATCTTTACATCTAATCAAGTCGTAAAGGTACAGACAATGTGAGTGGAGAAAGCATTAAGCACAGGTTAAAAAGATGTGTATTTATTCCAAACAGGAAAATTAGTGAGGTTTTGCAAGTCCACACAAGTTTGCAGGGGTTACAGATAGTGTGACATGAATCCAAGATCCCAGTTGAGGCCATCCTCATAAGCCCAGAACTTGGCTATCAGTCTCTGCTCAGCAACTCTGCGCTATCATATGTTGTGAAGGCCGCCTTGGAGAATGCTTACCCTAAGATCAGAGGCTGAATGCCCATGATTGCTAAAGTGTTTGCCAACAGGAAGAGAACAGTCTTGCCTGGTGATTGTCGAGCGGTGTTCTTTATCCGTTGTCTTAGCATCTGCATGGTCTCCCCAATGTACCATGCCTTGGGACATCCTTTCCTGCAGTCTATCAGATAAACAACATTAGCCGAGTTGCAAGAGTATGTACCATGTACCTAATGGATGGTGTTCTCATGTGAGATGATAGCATCCTTGTCGATGATCCGGCATGTCTTGCAGAAGTTGCTGTGGCAGGGGATGGCCTTGGCGATATGTTCGTCTCCATCAATAACATACTGAAAGCTCCAACATGTCATTGATGGAGGCAAACGTCTCGCCAAGGCCATCCCCACACCCCACTTCTTGCCTTCAGACAACTGCACAACCTCAAACAGACCACTGTCTGCAGCAAACTACCCAGCCTTCAGGAGAAAGTGACCGCGGCACCACACAACTCTGCCACGTCAATCTCTGCAAGATATGCTGGATCATTGACAAGGATGCCATCATTTCACATGAGAACACCATCCACCAGGTACATGGTACATACTCTTGCAACTTGGCCAATGGTGTCTACCTGATACACTGCAGGAAAGGATGTCTCAAGGCATGGTACATTGGGGAGACCATGCAGAAGCTACAACAATGGATGAATGAACACCACTCGACAATCATCAGGCAAGACTGTTCTCTTCCTGTTGGGGAACACTTCAGCGGTCTCGAGCATTCGGTCTCTAATCTTAGGGTAAGCAGCCTTCACAATACACGATAGCGCAAAGTTGCTGAGCAGAGACTGATAGTCAAGTTCCTCATAGAAGATCAGCCTCAGTCGGGATCTTGGGTTTATGTTACATTATCTGTAACCCCCATAACTTGCATGGACTTGCAAAATCTCACTAACTTTCCCGTCTGGAATCAATACACAACATTTTAACCTGTGCTTAATGCTCTCTCTACTCATATTGTCTGTACCTTTTAAGACTTGATTGGTTGCAAAGACTCATATTCCAATCATTATTCATGTAAGTTGAGTTTGTGTGTTTGTATGCCCTGTTTGTGATCAGAACTTCCACCCATCTGACAAAGCAACAGCCAGTTCTGAAAGCTAGCGGTGTTTGCTACAAATAAACCTGTTGGACTTTAGCCTGGTGTTATGAGACTTCTTACTGTCATTGCTTATAAGCAGGAGAGAGGGAGAAGAATGTGAAGGAGCTCTTTGGCTCGGTAAAGGAAGGAGCAGAACTTTCAAGACCAAAGAGCAAATGGTCTCTACATATGTCGTGGATGAGCCTCAGAGAGTCATTGTTCATAGGTACTTCATTGCTTCCGTGTGTATAGAAAGTGTATGTGCTACCTACAGATGAGAGAGAACCATGGTCACCAATAATTGCACACGTCAAGGGAACTTGCCATACACATATGACACTTACTATAGAGCACCCACTGTCAGTGGCTGCGAAAGTAATGCTACAGTCAATTTCTTTAGTAGGGCTCATTGGGGATCAGAGAAGAATCTCACAAGCCTCCACCCACAAATGTATCTGGGAGGTTACATACGTCATTTTGGCCAAGGCACACAGCTTTGTCAACTTTCACAGAAATCAGGTGAGTCAGGAATCAAGGCTACTGAGATTTGTTGCAATTTCCAGATTCCCAAAGGTGCAGGGTGTTATCAATTGCACTTACATGGCTCTTAATTTTCCCGGGCAACAAGCAGTCCAGTGTGTGAACCACAAAGGCGTCTATTCTCTCAATGTTCAGCTAGTCTGCAACCAGACTGCAACCAATGTTTCCACAGGCAATTCAGTCCACCTTGTTGACCAACAAGGGGCATGCATGCGGCATGTCGTGCGAGAGCTGCTCTTGGAGGTTGCTTCAGGAGTTGCCTAGTGCTTCACGTCGTCAGTGTATGCTTAAACTGGACCATCTGATGGGCAACATGACAGCTCAAAGACTATCGCTGTTGCTGTGCTGACACATGGATTTGGGCCTGTGTCTGCGGGAGTTTGCGCGTTCTCCCCATGGTTGCGTGGGTTTCCTCCGGGTGCTCCGGTTTCCTCTCACATCCCAAAAATGTGCTCTTAGGCTGATTGGGTAACAAATTGTCCCTATATCGGTCCCTATATGGGAATCTTCAACAATAGGCATAGCCTAAAGACAAGGATATGTCATTAGGACGTTAGGACGGCGGCGTGGGCTCATTGGGCCGAAGGGCCTGTTTCCCGTGCTGTGTTGCTCTTTGTTCTTTGTTCATAACAAATGAATCATCAGAAAAATCCACGACTCACACATCCTCAGCAGTTCTCATATCCCTGGCATCTTCTAGGAACAATGCAAACTGCAGAGTTGGCTACTCCAGCACAATGGCTGCTTACAATGCATATGGCTGATGACACTTGTACAACAGCATCAGAATTCTATTGAGAGAAGGTACCTGGAGTTTGGAGGAGCACACCATTGGCGGGTTGGGTTGCCAGTTTCATGACATACTTGGCAGAGCACTTCAGTATACTCCCCAAAAGGTGTCACACATTATCATGGCTTGCTGCATTCTACACAACCTGATAATGAAAAGTGGGAAGGACCTGCATGATGAGCAGATGAAAGAACTGCACATCTCCTCCAATGAAGAGGGGTTCAAAGGAAATGTGGATGGTAAGGTATCAGAAGGGAAGGATGCAGGCAATGAGATGATTGCACTTCACAAAATATCCAAATTTACATTCAGAGTGGGATTTTACAGCCTGGCTCATCCTGAAACCGTAAAATCCTGCCTGAAGTCAATGGACTTCTCGATGGTCCACCCCTTCCCTGCTCTGATTCCCGTGCTGCTGAAGCAGTAAAATTCCACCCTTGGATTCAGAGATTCTACCCGTGGCAAAGCAAACTGATCAGATTCTCTCCTAATAGGCTTTGTTTCTATGTGTATGAGTCTCAGACTTGAGGTCTTACTGTTTCTTCTACAGTAGTTGATCCTGGATTACTGCTGCCAATGTTTCCTGTTTCTTCTTTTTATGCAGATCTTGCTATACTGATCATGCTTCCAGGTACATACTCACATAACAGGCACTAATCAATCACTGTCTGCTTTTGATCACAAAAGCAGAAAAGGTGCACCTCTATCAGAAGTCGTAATTCTCTCAGGAACATAACATACAGGGGTCTGTGTTCAATCACTGTCTGTTCAAGGCATAGCAACAGCCACTGTCCAATCAATTTTCCATGCTGAACATCCTATTCTTTGCTGCTTCCACAATACTTAGCCTGATACAGAGTTGGCTCTTTTAACCATCAGGCTTTGCTGGTATCTTCACTTTGTGATGCCTTTAGAAATATCCATCAGGCTACAGGAAGACATCCAAGTTCTTTACACCAATTTCTGTCCTTCCATTTCATCGTACCTCTCAGACCAGTCCCAGCAATCCCAATCCAATTACTTGGGCAGCACAGTGGCACAGTGGTTAGCACTGCTGTCTCATAGTGCCAGGGACCTGGGTTCAATTGCCGGCTTGAGTCACTGTCTGTGCGGAGTTTGCACATTCTCCCCGCGTCTGCGTGGATTTCCTCCAGGTGCTCCGGTTTCTTCCCCCAATCCAAAAGATGTGCCGGTTAATGTGCATTGGCAATGCTAAATTCTCCCTTGATGTACTCCAACAGGCGCTGGAGTGTGGCAACCAGGGGATTTTCATAGTAATTTCACTGCAGTGTTAATATAAGCCTACTTGTGATAATAATAAATGAATGTCAAACTTGTATTCCTGGACTCTAGTAACAATCCTCCTTCTAGAATTTACTGCAGTACTAACAGTGGCCACCACTTTTGGTGGAGTTGCAAGTTCTGGAGAATTGCCAGTCTCTTATTTTCTGGCATCTCAGAGAAGCAGGAAATTGTTTCTGCGAGAATCATGAAGCTGAATGCCAGCTAGCAAACTGCATGATGGAGTTTAAATCTTAATGGGGTTCTCAGAAATATCTGCAGCTGCCCACGATTCTCCAGCTGGTTGATGGGCCTACTGCCACAGTTATTAAATTCCACCACAGGTTTTAGCAAAGACAGAATTGGTTATATCTGTTAGATACTAAAAGAGAATCCGAAACCATGGTCTAACTCCTGAAAGGCTTTGTCAGTAACCACAAAGCGGTCAATAGCCCTGACTTTGTGTACATTAGGTTCCTTTCAGTTAGATATTGGTCTGCTACACTCCCAAGACAATGTGAGGGCCTCTGTTTTGCTATTCTATTCCACAAGGTATCAGAGTTTATTTCTCCAATGGAGAAAGGGAGAGAGGTCCAATGGCTTCCATAGATAGAATTTCTGACTATCCCAGAGTGTAGGAGGTCCATTGCCATTGAAGAAACACCATGTATATTAATGAAGATAAAAAGGGAAATGCTCATATGCCTTCATTCTTTGTCAATCCAATATGCATGATTTGTTCCCAAGACTCAAGAAAAACAGATAAGAATGTGAACAAATTTCAAGGGAAATGTCATTCTCATGGAAACTGTAACTGATGACATCGTCAGTATACACTGACTGGGAACATTAAGCCAGTAATTCCATTACCTTCTCATGAACCCCTCTGCAAGGGTTAGGGCCTAAGACTGCACAGCAAAGCATTTTCAATTTGAAATATCATGGCCCAGAGTTTTAATGTCTAATGCCTTAAGATTGTAAAATTGACAGCAAGAAACTCCCAATTTTAAATTAATCTTCCTGCTCCTTCCTGTATTAAGCAATGAGTGAGCTACGCTCAGAATGCCTCAGAATGAGACAGACGAATTAACCTTGTAATCATTAACGCATCATTCAACAGATAATTGTTGACAACTGCTGGTATTTCAAATTAGTGCCAAATTTTCACACACAAATTTTAGCTGAGCTCAAGCCCATGTTGTTTACTATTTCAGTTTGACATTATGCTCTCATGCTCATGTTTCTGTCCTTGGCTTGCTGAAATGTTCCAGTGAAGCCCAAAGTAAGCAAGAGGGACAGGACCTCATCTTCAGATTATTCACTTTGAAGTCTTCTGGGCCATTACCACTCCTTTTGCATTTGGTTTCATTGCATTGTTTTTATTTAATCTCCCCCATCCTACAGCCTATCCCTGACCTTCTCTTTAGCTGTACCTGCATTTCCCCCTTCTTCAACAGCATACCCTCTACCAACCCATCTCATTTTCCTTCCTCTGCACATTGATGACCTGGCAACATAGGCAATTTTTTAATAGATTTTGGAGAGATGTCTCTCTCACTTACCTACTATGGCATCCTGCTGCTGCTTTCAAGCTGGAAGGCATCTGATTGATTCCTTCAGCTTTGAAAACCCATTCACCCTCTGGCCATTAACTGGCTGCTCAAGGGAAAATCACAATGAGTTATATTTCGCACATAGTGCGGGCTTCTGACCTCATTGGGCCTGACGGCAGAGTTCAGAAACCTACAGGGAAAATTCAGCCCATGATATTTATCTAATTTCTTTCAAATTTTATGATTGGTTTAGAGTCCAGTTATGATAAAATAATTCCTTGCAAGAAGAAATTTCTGCTAATCTCCATTAATGCTTCTAGTATTGCAATGTGCAGAATCGATGGGCTGAGTAGTCTCCTTCAGTACTATAGGATTTCTATGATTTTATATATACAGATTTAGATAATGGAAATCAGGCTTGTATGATTTAAAGTATGAAGGAAATCAAATATGCTGAGGTTTAAGTGGGGAAGTTTGCAAGAAATGTGAATGCATACCACAGTTTCAGTTGTCTGTACAGGTTGGAGCCAGATTGCTGCCTTCTATATATTTTCAATAATATTGAAATGTATGTAATGTTCTCATTAGTGAACTGAAGCTCCTCCGAGTGCATCATAACCTCTGGAGAAAATGTGAAAATAATTTAACTTACCTGTTATAACGATGTTTCTTTCAGAGGTTTTATGAATAAAGTATAATTTTACAAAAACTTTTGTTTTACAATATTATTAATTAACCTAAAATAAATTGTTCTTTAACACTTACGCTTTCTATCAATCACAAAAAATGAAATCCCCTTCTTCCCTGAATTGTCTATTGCTTAATATGGTTCCATATAAGGAATGGTAAAGTGCCAGTAGTCAATTAAAGTAACTATCTCCCTAAGTATTATCCAAGATTAGAGAGTCAAGATCAGGGAGATGGGAATCTTATTTTAAAGCCACATATTCTTACTTTATATAAAGAATCAAACCGTCTCCTTCATGATTCAGTCAAAGGCTTCTTGGGATGTTCCTACAGCAAGTAAAATCAGATTGATTAACTCAACACAAAACACTATGCTCATCTATTTCTAATCAATATCCTGCTTAGTATCATACCAACACTGTCTTTACCACTTTGTTTCTGGGGGAGCCCCCCATTCACTTTAATAGAAAATTAATGCCCTTTGGTGCGTCATTAGAAAATTTTAAAACGCATTATTGTTTAAAGGTGTGAAAGCTCCACAGGACAAAATGCCTACGTCCATTATCAGAGTTTATCGCTGACATTCACAGTCCTAAGCAGAATGGAAAAGTATACATGATATGTGACAGCAGTTTCTGTCACTTAGTGGATGCAACTGTGGACACAGTCTGATATGCACTGAAAATACACTTACTTGGATCTTGATTTTATGAATGGAAGTCATTAGAAGTAAAAATTGGAAGATATTTTAAAAATTATTTATGGGATGTGGGTATTGCTGGCTAGGCCAGCCTTTATTGCCCATCCCACTTGTCTTTCAGAAGACGGCGGTGAGTTGCCTTTTTGAACCACTGCAATCCCTGAGGTTGCAATCACTGACACACCCACTGCTGTTAGGGAGGGAATTCCAGGATTTTGACCCAGCAAAGTGGAACTGCGATATATTTCCAAGTCAAAATGTTGAATGACTTGGAGGAGAACCTCCAAGTGGTGGTGATTGCAAGTATCTGTTACTTTTGCCTCTTTAGATGGTCACAAGCCCCTGGATGTTAGTTAGGAGAACTTTGCTGGATTGACAGAGCTGGTTTTGCCACTGTCATTTCTGGTGCTGAGGTCAATGCCGTGTAGTCAATCTAGTTTCATTCCTTTTATTGCAATTAAGTACAATTGAGTGGCTTGCTGGGCTATGTCAGAGGGCACGTAAGAGTCAATCGTATTTTTGAGTCTTGAATCATATATAAGTCAGACTAGGTAAGGATGGCAGGTTTCTGTCCCTAAAGAAATTAGTGAATCGGTTAGGTTTTTACCACATTGACAATGGTTTCAAGGTTATGAAATTGAGTTTAAATTCAACCATCTGTCTTGGTAGGATCTGAACCCGAGTTCCAAGGAGCATTACCCCTGGTCTCTAGATTACTCGTCCAGCGACAACACCACTTAGTCATTGCCTCTCCAAATATAAAAGCGATTGCCCAGTGCTGTCATATATTACATTCAGTAAGAATTTAGCAACACCAATTATTAATCCAACCGATTTATTTGATAGTAAAATAGCGAGCTTTCAACACTCCCGTGTCTTCATCAGGCACGTGCAGTGTTCTGGTCTGCAATAGCACACATCAGCACAGACAGTCAGAGATTGCTGATTAGAATGCGAATCCTTACATCTAACCTGCTATTCAAGTGTTAAAGTGGCTAACAATGTGTGTGAAGGGGATCCTGAGCATTGTTAGAGAGTTGTGTATTTTCTCCAGACAGCACAGTAAGTGAGGTTTTTTGCTAACCCAGGCAAGTTACACACTATCTGTAACCCCCGTAACTTGCCTGGGTTAGCAAAAAACCTCACTTACTGTGCTGTCTGGAGAAAATACACAACTCTCTAACAATGCTCAGGATCCCCTTCACACACATTGTTAGCCACTTTAA
Source organism: Sphyrna mokarran (assembly GCA_024679065.1). NCBI lineage: Eukaryota > Metazoa > Chordata > Chondrichthyes > Carcharhiniformes > Carcharhinidae > Sphyrna > Sphyrna mokarran. Next base: position 146,005,595 of record JAGIQG010000001.1, on the reverse strand, counting down.
CACTTGAATAGCAGGTTAGATGTAAGGATTCGCATTCTAATCAGCAATCTCTGACTGTCTGTGCTGATGTGTGCTATTGCAGACCAGAACACTGCACTTGCCTGATGAAGACACGGGAGTGTTGAAAGCTCGCTATTTTACTATCAAATAAATCGGTTGGATTAATAATTGGTGTTGCTAAATTCTTATTGAGTTCTTACCACTCCAATCCAACGCCGGCATCTTTACATCATATATATTACATTGCCACACAAATTCAAGATTGCCCCACCTTATTCCCTACTAATAGTGAAATTGATCTTCAACCAAAATCCACACACACTGTCCTCTCAGATAGATGTAAAAAGTTCTTTGATACTTCAAAGAAATGCAGGGGACTTCTACAGAGAGTGCAACCAGAGCCAAATACATGCTGCCATTGTTTGTTCAGCTGTACAGGGAGGCAGAGAAAGATAAATGAATGGCTGATGAGTTGGTGCAGGAAGGTGTGCTTTAGATTCCTATGAAATTGAGACCAATAAACGAAATATGATCTATAAGTCAGACAGGTTCAACCTGAACAGAGCTGGCCCCAATTTTCTTTTGGGGTAATTTGCTATAGTGCTGTTGGGGAGGGCATGGAAACTAACTTGGCATGGAAATAGGAACAGGCAGAAATATTAGAGATAGAAAGGATAAGAAACTATCTAGAGTATACATACTTAATTAGTAAAGATGTAATTTCAAAGGATGACAACAGATTGGGCCTGGATAAATTGGAATTAAAGATTGGCAGGAAAAGTTGTCATTAAACAATTTAAAGTTGTTTGAGTAAAATCAAGGTATGGAAGGGAAAGGTAGGACAAACAGAGCCTGAGTGGTGGAAGAGATGCTAAAATGAAGCAGAAAAATGGAGCAGATGGCTGATGTCAGGTTACTAATAAATATGAGAACGAGGCTGAACATAGAAAGTTCAGAGAGAAACTGAAAAAAGAAATAAGAGGCAAGGAAAGAATGAGTAAAGACTGACATCTAACATAAAATGGAATCCAAAGATCTTCTCTAGGTTTATAAATAGTACAAGATAGTAAATACAGGAGAGGATCCAAAAAGACAAACATTGATCTTTCTTTACATCTTAGCTATTCCTGTCATAATATATTCTGCATCCTCTCCTTTCCTTCTCCATTATGTACTCTATAAATGGTATGTTTTGTCTGTATAACGCACAAGAAACAATAGTTTTCACTGCATTCCAATACATATGGCAATAATAAATCAAGATCAAAAAGGAGATGGTTAAGGTACTAAATGAATACTTTGCATCTGTCTTTACCAAGGAAGAAGATGCCTCCAAAATCATAATGAAAGAGAAGGTATTGACACACTCAATGGACTAAAATTGATAAAGACGAGATATTAGAAAGGCTGGCTTAATGTTGATAAATCACCACGTCCGGATCAATTGCATCCAAGGATAGTGATGGAAGGAGGGATGGGAATTGATGAGACTCTGGCTATAATCTTAAATTACTCCTTAAAATCAGGGATGGTACCCTTGGGCATTGGCACTTTGCCCCTTGGACAGTACCAGGGGCCCCTTTATAAAAAAGTGTAGAAATAAGCCCAACAACTACAGAAGAATTTAACTTTGATGATGAGCAGAGGGCACAATTTCAGAATTTGATGACACAAAACTTGGAAGTATTGTGAGCTATGATGAGGACAGAGATAGACTTCAAGGGCGACCAGTCTGATCAGGAACCTGACCAGGACTGGCTGGGCAAACTAGGTAAACTGGAAACACTTTGACACCTAGTGGCAATCCCGTTTTTGCTTTGAGCCCTAGTTGACAGGCCATCAGGATCCCTGCTAGCGGCAACGGGCCGGTTAATTCCTCGTCATATGTTAGTGCATTAAATTTGATTTGACATCTGTATTTACAATATGTTAAACTTCTGAAGTTGCCAACAGTCCTGTTCAATTAACTCCATTTCCTAATTTTGTTTATTTTGCAGGTTTAAATATCACACCTCAAATATCCAAGTACCAGTCATACATATCTGTCCATATAACATTATTCCATATATAATTTATATATATTTAATATATACATTTATCTACATGGTAGATGTGATATATGTACTTTTTGTTCTGAGAATTTAGTCTGACACTAAGCACACATGAGTTTCTTTGCAAAATTTACAGTGACAGAGCAAGAGAAATCCTCAGCAAATTCAACCTGTTTGAAATTCTATTGTCAAGGAAGTCATTGTGAAATAATTCAGGACATTGGAATTCTTTGTTTAAATAAAACAATAAAAAAGTAACTGGGGAAGCAGGTAACTTTCGAGAATCGTTCATTGAGAGGAAGTGAAATTGTACACTTTGCAAAATAAATTTATAGCTGAAATTTTGGATAAAAGTGAGTGGATGGACTAGAGTTCAAAGCATCAATCAGGAACTTTGTATGTCAACAACAAACAAGAATACATTGATATATCAGAATTGTATGTACAAATGAGCGATTTAATATGGTGCTAATGATTGGAATTCTATTTTTGGACAGTGTAACAAATGAAATATATACAGAATGATTGAAACATTGCTTGATATCCTGGAATTCCATGGTTACATAATTACTCTATTGAGATCAGGTACACGTATATTTCAAATCCTCCATATAAACCAAAGGAGATAGAGCTGGATTTTATTGGTCCACGTGGCATGTTTTTGGCCTCCTCCACCTCACCCTGCAAGCTGACCTCCCCTCAACAACCTGATGCCCAGCCCCAACCGCTGGCCTCCCTCCCTCTGTCAATCCCACCGACTGTCACTTTGGACACTGGGCCCAATTAGGCCCCACTCCATTAGGCCCTGCCCCCTTGGCACTACCCGATGCCCATTGGGCAGTGCTAAGGTAACCCCTGGGCATTGGCACTTTGTCACTTGAACAGTACCAGGGTGCCCAGGTTGGCAACAGCCAGGGGCCAGCACTCCCACAAGTGGGGAGCCATGCTGGACTGAATCGCTCCTGGCGGGGAGAGACGCTAGCGGGCCCGGAGAGTTTAGTCCCAGGCCTATTAACCAAATGTAAAATAGATTTAAATGGCCATTAGCAAAAATTATGCAGCTCTGCATTGATTACTGGCATAGAACTGATAGATCTGCACTTCCTGCTGCCAGAGACTTATGGGAGCTGTGGTGCCCAGTAGAGAGCCAGCGAAATGGCCTCCGCTCGAGTCTCCCAGGTTGCTGCGCTACAAAAGCAGCTCAGCAGGCCTGAAGAATCACCGTCAACTTTGTTGTTGGCCATCACATGAAAGAAAAACATGCATATTTTGAAATCTAAAACATACTTTATTCTATGAAGATTTAAAAAACCAAGAAAGACAAACAAAACAGCTAACTGAAAATAAAGTTTTTCTTTTAATATTTTACCATATTCTAATTTAATCTAGCTCACTAAGAATGCTGAATGAAGATTGCAGTGGTTTGTGACATTAATGCTGAGTTTGTGGGCAGAGATGAGATGTGGTTGATTATAGAAAGATGTGGTCAGTTACATGGAACTCATAGTAAAGGGATTGATATGGCCATTTTATCATTCATGCAATACGTCAGTGAACAAAATGCAAATTTACCCACCTGATAAGAGAAAAACCCAACTTTTCCTATTTATATCACTGAACATTGCAAGTCAGAATACTTATATGACTCATCAAATCACCTGAAGCTAGTTCCTTTGACAATGACTTCATCAAATGAGGGCAGACAGATCTCTACAGCAGAAGCACCAATGGTATTGTCAGTTCAATCCAGAACCATGGAGACAATGCTTGAGCTTTTCCTGCAGATGACACCATCAACAAAAAAGGGAGGCTTTTCCCCCCACCTACACATTCTTTTACTCTCCACTGATTGCACTCATTCATAAGTGTTTCTTTTCCTAGTTGCTCATCACTGCAGTAGAGTATGCCTGATAACAATTGTACATTCACTGGATTGCTTTCAAAGAACTTTTCTGAAACCTTAGAGGGATTTCACCCAACTCTATACTATTGTAGTATTCCTGTTCTACAGTTAAGAACATATTTTATTTTCTGTGTTCAAAAGATACCCTTCATTTCCATTTGTCAGATTTGATTGGAGGGGTTTTCCTCCATGACCTATTTATAACAAAATCATAAAGAATATGTTTATGATTATTGAAAGAGAACAACTTCTCCCTTTATGTCTATTTCTAATTTCACAACAAATATTTGTTTTTAGCAACAAGTAGTTACCATAATGCTTTCTTTGCATAACTGGTTTAAAAATGGTGCATTTTTCCTTCTTGTTAGACACTTTGGCCCTGATATTAATGCAGAGTCACTGAGGCTGTGGGAAGCACAGCAATATGAAGAAATCACAATAAGGTCATGGTCATCAAGGCATGAAGATCTTAACAGCAGAATTATTTTAAATTAAAAATTGACAGCCTGGTTATAGATGTTTTGTGTAGGAGGCTGCAACTAGGGGATCATAGAGACTCTGGCGTGTTTGGGGAACAGCAGACTGTGATTGGAAGCATTGGGGGTCCTGGTAGCAATTGGAGAAAAAGGGAAACATTGCCATAATTAGGGGCACCTGATGTGTCTCATGGTAGGCCCAAAGCTTCTTATTGAGCCTTAGAAGGCATTCTTGCCCGTAAGCAAACATTAAAAAAAATCTTAAAACTTACTTTCTGGACCTCTTTTGGTTAAGGATCAGGCTGACTGCGGAGATGACATTGACCCATGTTCACTCAGGCCTTTGGGTGATATTATAAATCACATTGTTTCCCAAGTGGAGAACTCAGTTATTAGGGAGATACAAGTTTAAGATAATTGGTAGAAGAATTAGAGCAGATGCAAGGAAAACTCTTCATCTAGAGGATGGTGCATGTCTGGAATTCACTGCCTAGTTTATGGTGAAGGCAAAAACCCTCCACTCATTTTGAAACTTACTTGATTTTCACCTAAATTGCTGTAACCTACAAAGCTATGGACAAGGTGCTGCAAAATATGATTAGAATGAGAGTTTAGATTTTTATTTTTCATTTGCAGCCAGCAGAGGTACAATATGTTGAATAGCCTCTTTCTGTACCACAACTTTCTTTTGGCTCTATGGTGACATCCTTGGACCCAATCTGCATATGTAAAACAGGAGCATAGCTCCCTCCTCTGAAACATCCTGAGTCACTTATTAAGAGCATTATAAAACAAAGTATGACATTGAGCTGCATAAACGGATAATAAATCAGATAACCAAAAGATAGCTTTTAAGGAGCATATAAAAGTAAGAAAACAAGAGAGATGTAGAGAGAGTATTCCAGAGCTTGGGCCTAGGCAATTGAAGGTACAGCCATCAAAGGTGGAGCAATAAAAATTGAGATGCCCAAGAAGGCAGAATTGTATGAACGCAGATATGTTGGATGTTTGAGGGGTTAGAGGAAATTATAGAGATGGGGAGGGGTGAGGTCATGAGAGAATTTGAAAACCAAGATGAGAATTTTAAAATCAACATTTTTCTTAACTGGATAAGGCAAGGGGAATAGGGAATGGGACTTGCTGCTAGTTAAAATGTTGCAACAAAGGTTTTGGATGACCTCAAGAATGGTGAGACCAGCCAGGAATGCAATGAAACAGTCGAGTCTAGAGATGATTACTGTATGAATGAGAATTTCAGTACCTGATGGGCTAAAACACTGCTGAATCTGAAAACATTATAATGTTCCAGTAATCCACTGATCTAAATCTAACTAAGATATAGATTCTTAATGCATAATGAAATGTTTCTTTCCTACTAGGCAAATAAAATTGCTTACAACTCAGCTTTTTTTTGCTTAACAAGTGTCGGGGATGCAAAACTTAATCAGGTAATAGAAAAAGTTGATATCATTTGCCAGGCTAAATTACCTATATTTATAATCTTAGGCAGTTGCAATTTTTCCAAGTTTTTGAAAATATTAATTACACATTTACATCTGAAACCTCTCATTGATGCTGGTGATCTTTTATAAATGGCTAGACTGTTATTTATTAGAATAGTATCATCAGAACTGTCTGCTGACATGACTTTTGCTTTTTTTGCTTTGTTTTGGAAATAAACAATGCTCCTGTAGTTTTACTAATTTTTGTCAGTTTACTTGAACAGTACAAATGTCAATTTGGAATGTGTTTATCGTGCACAATTTACTAAAGATAATCATGAACCATGAATACAAAACAACGTTAAGAGAAATATTACAGCATTAGTCAAAATGTGATTGTTAGTCATGTGCATGCATGATGGAAGTTCTAGCCAGTAGGACTTTGAGTAGATAATTTATAGGCCCAGGTTTTTGTAAGATTGGATTGACACTGGACGCCTTTAAAAACAGTGGTCCCAGACCCAATACTGGGATTCCCATGCCCATTCATGATGCTGGCAATATTCACTGGAGCAAGTTAAGTTCATAGGTAGCAATCCACATCCTCTGCTCCCATCTTAGTTGGTTACACTAAGGAGATCGGCATCCCATACCCACTTTCACAATTTAATGGCAGTCAGTTTTTCAAAAACTCGTAATCTATTATCCTTCAGAAGAGATGTAAGCCAGAGTCTGAATTTAGGAAGCTTTAGAATGCTAAGCTCAAAAGCTCTTACCTATGCCCCCTCATATCTCTTTCATGTCTTTCAATGTGCCTTCCATTACCCTCCTATCCCTTGCATGCACCATATGCCATTTTAATTTCCCCACAGAATTCTGCATGTCACTCACCCAGTATGCATCATATAAAGAACCAAGGAGCCATATAACAATGGCAAATGCTAATAAAAAAGCATCCAATCAAAAATCTGCTTTGCAAAAAATGACTACTACTACAAAAGTATTTAGACACTGCCAACCATAGTTTCAATAACAGAAGCTTTACACCACTTCACATCTTTTAATCTTATCCAAATAAACACACAAATGTTGAAAAACCAGATCAAAGAAAGAAAAAATATAACCTCAAAGTTATTAATTAAAACTCATACTCCACTCCAGCCTATATAAACAAACCCCTGCCAATCTGATTCCATTAGTGAGCTTGGAGACAAACAAGCATTCAGATGGGGCCATTGGCAAAAATGGATGTCTGGCCATCTTTTACTGTTGAACAGTACTGCTGAGAGTCCTTGATAAGTATGTCCCTGTCAGGCAGGGAGGAAATGGACGAGTAAGAGAGCCTTGGTGTACGAAAAGAGTTGATTTGCTGGTTAGGAAGAAAAAGGAGGCTTATGTCAGGATGAGGCTTGAAGGCTCAGGTAGTGCAATGGATAGCTATAGATTAGCTAGGAAGGAGGTAAAAAGTGAATTGAGGAGAGCTAAGAGGGGACACGAGAAGATGTTGGCTGATAGGATTAAGGAGAATCCTACAGCTTTCTTTCGATATGTTAAGAATAGAAGATTGGTTAGGGCAAGATTAGGGCCAGTCATAGACAGCAGTGGGAAGTTGTGCGTGGAGCCTGAAGAGCTTGGTGAGGCACTGAATAAATATTTCTCTTCGGTATTCACGCAGAGTGCTGGAAATGTAGCTATGGAGAACACTGAGGTACAGGGTTGCAAATTGGGAAGTATTGTAGTAGATAGGGAGGATGTGCTAGAAATTCTCGAGGGTTTGAAGTTGGATAAGTCCCCTGGGCCGGACGGGATTTCCCCTAGGATTCTCTGGGAGGCAAGAGAGGAGATTGCAGAGCCTCTGGCTCTGATCTTCAGGTCCTCGTTGGTTACGGGTTTGGTTCCGGAGGACTGGAGGATGGCGAATGTGGTCCCATTGTTTAAGAAGGGGAAGAGAGACCTTCCTGGGAATTATAGGCCATTGAGTCTTACTTCTGTGGTGGGCAAGGTATTGGAGAGAATTATTAGGGATAGGATTTATAGTTATTTAGAGAGAAATGAATTGATTGGGGATAGTCATCATGGTTTCGTGAAGGGTAGGTCATGCCTTACTAACCTCATTGAGTTTTTTGAGAAAGTGACCAGAGAGGTGGATGGGGTAAGGCGGTTGATGTAGTATATATGGACTTTAGTAAGGCGTTTGATAAGGTGGCCCATGGAAGACTTCTACAGAAAATGCAGATGTGTGGAATAGAGGGTGATTTAGCTAATTGGATTAGGAATTGGCTGGCAGATAGAAGACATAGGGTGGTGGTTGATGGGAGATATTCATCGTGGAGTTCGGTGACGAGTGGTGTGCCTCAGGGGTCTGTTTTGGGGCCCCTGCTGTTTGTAATTTTTTATAAATGATCTGGATGAGGGTATTGAGGGATGGATCAGTAAATTTGCAGATGATACTAAAGTTGGTGGTGTGGTAGATAGTGAAGAGGGGTGTTTTAGTTTTAGTTTACAGAGTGACTTGGACAAGTTGCAGAGCTGGGCCGAGAGGTGGCAAATGGAGTTTAATGTGGAAAAGTGTGAGGTAATGCACTTTGGCAGGCACAATAAATGTGTAGAGTATAGGGCTAATGGTAGGGCTCTTGGTAGTGTTGGGGAACAGAGGGATCTTGGTGTGTGTGTCAGTGGATCCCTGAAAGTGGGCAGTCAAGTGGATAGGGTTGTTGGGAAGGCTTATGGAGTCTTAGCTTTTATTGGTAGGGGGATTGAATTTAGGAGCCGCAGCATCATGTTGCAGCTGTACAAAACTCTAGTGCGGCCGCACTTGGAGTATTGTGTGCAGTTCTGGTCGCCACATTATAAGAAAGATGGGGAGGCATTGGTGAGGGTACAGAGGAGGTTTACTAGGATGTTGCCTGGTATGGAGGGCAGGTCCTATGAAGAGAGGTTGAAGGATTTGAGGTTGTTTTCGTTAGAAAGGAGGCGGCTAGGGGGGATCTTATTGAAGCATATAAGATAATTAGAGGTTTGGATAGGGTGGACAGTGATAGCCTTTTTCCTAGGATGGAGAAAGCTAGCACGAGGGACACAGCTTTAAATTAAGGGGTATGAGTTATAGGACGGATATCAGAGGTAGGTTCTTTACTCAAAGAGTGATTAGGGAGTGGAATGCCCTGCCTGCAGCTGTTGTAGATGCGCCAAGTTTGGTGGCGTTTAAGAGGTTACTTGATAAGTATATGGAAGAGAAGGGAATGGTTTAGTTAGGAGGGGCATTGCTTTTTATTTTGGTCGGCACAACATCGAAGGCCGAAGGGCCTGTTCTGTGCTGTATTGTTCTATGTTCTATGTTCTAACAGTTACCAGGTAATCTCATTTTCTGAATTGGTGTATTTTTTTCATGAACATTTCAAGACTTGTCATTATTATCATACAGTTCATTGGTTTTATAAATACTGGGTATAGAAGATGTTGTGGGAGCATGTAAAGGCATGGGAGATATGAGATGGCATGAAGTGTATTTAGGGGCATGGGCAGTGGATAGGGAAAAGGGCTCAGAGTGCTGAAGGCTAGAGGGCCTAACAGGCTTTAACACAACTGGTTGAAGTTCCAAAGAACTAAGGTGGACCTTCTAATCATCCCACCTTGACATACGCTGCTTCCCTGTATCACCTTCAAAATGCCTCTGGCATTGGTAGGCCCAACTCAAACCCACTCCACCTCCCTGGAGCAAAAAGCACATGTGCATTTATATCGAAATTGGCCTGCCAAGTCAATAAATTTCCTGACTCAAGTTTCCTGCCTTTTAGCAAAAGTCCAGCCCATAAATATCTCTGACCATTTGTAGGACATAAAATTCTCCAATAAAGTCCCTCCACCTAGGGATGAATCTCACATACTTGTTCTTCATTTATTGGATGATGTACTTCTCTTCATAAAACTAGACAGCACAGTATGCTACATGCTCTTACTTAAACTGTAAGATACAAATACATCAATCTGTTTTCACATTACAAATAAGTGCATGACAGTCTACACAGAGTTTCATAGAGTTTCACAGAGTTAATTATATCACCAATTGATATTTCCATGAGAGTTCTAGACCAGTGAAGTAACTCAGGTTCAAAGTATAAGGTTTACTTCTATATTCATGCAATATCATTTTATAGGATGAATCAATCATGTATGGAGCATAAATTGATAGTGTAGAACAATGGTATTAAATACCATGAATGCTATTGTTGATTTAGATCATACAATTGTTGCGTACTTGATCTGAATGTCAGTGAAATTAATGTATATAAAAAATAACTATTTTTCATTTGTTATTACTTTTTTTGGCAAAATGATTAAGACATGAATAATGTTCAGGGCAAATCACATCTTCCATATGAGGACCTATATTTATTAAAGCATTTTTGGCTGACTTGATTCTTTAATGGAATCATGCATAAGAAAAATTACGGTATTGCGATGTTGTTAATATTTAACATTCTGAAGGTTGCCTTGTGGCTCTAAAAATAGAGCCACAATTTATTGCACAAACATTCCATTGCACAGAGTATAGACATCATCTTCTGGAGTCAATGAGTTATAAAGAACTATAGAACACATTTAATTTAGTATTAATGCCAGAACAAACTAAAGTGATTTTAAATATAAGGGGGGATTTTCTGGCTTCCCCATGGCATCTGTGTTGCAGCAGAGGTAGTACGTCACTTGCAGGCAGTAGCATCTTCTGGTCTTCCTGGTACCATTTCCCATTGACTGCACCCCAGGCTGCCGGAAAGCCTACAGTAGGGATGCACCACCAGCAAGACCAGAAGATACAGTAGGCATGAACAGCTGGAAAATTCTGGCCATAAAGAGATGTTGTTGCAGTTTCTCATCATTTGTTGATGTGCTATTAGTGAACTGTTATGCAAATATTTTGCTACTGTGGTTAGCATTAAATAATTTTAAAATATCAGTTCTGAATGCCATGAGTTATAATGGAGATTTAAGACAGAAATTAGGAGAATTTTTTTTTCTTCCACAGGTCATTAGTATGAGGAATTCTCTTTCCCAGACAGAAGTGGAGGCTGGGTCATTGAATTTATTCAAGACTGAGTTAGATAGATTTTTTAGAGACAAGGAAGTCAGAGGTTGTACTAACACACAGAAAAATGAAATTGAGACCACAACCAGACCAGTCATATCTCACTGAATAGCTGGCCAGGCTCAAAGGGTGGAGTACTACTCCTGCCCCTAAGCCATATTTCATATGGTACATTCTTTTAGCCAAGGTATTTATTTTTCTCACTTGTAAATGCTTATGCTTTGCTTGCCTCTTTTGTTTAAACTTCCGATCTGCAGTATTACCATTTGTTTATTTTTAATCTCCGACCAATGTACTCACATTTCTGTTTACGTGTACCTTTCTTGTGTCAATTCATTCCCACTATTTGCACATTTATATCTTGACATTCCTTCACTGATGACCTTTATTTAATTTAGCAATTCTTCATGATTCTCAATCCATTAATGTCCGACATCGGATTGATTTATCATAGGAACATAAGAATTACGAGCAGGAAAAGGCAAATTCATCTCTTTGAGCTTGCTCTACTATTCAATCAGATCATGGTTGATTTTTTTCCTGGTTTCAAATCCACTTCCCATCTGTTCCCATATCTCTTTATCCTCTTTTTTTTATTACAAAAATATCTATCTCTTTCTTGAAACCATTAGGTGATTCAGACTCCACAGTGCTGTGGGCTAGCGAGTTCCACAAATTCATCACCTTGTATAAGTAATTCCTCCTCATCTCATTTTAAATCTACTGCTGCCCAATCTATACCTGCGACCTCTTATTCTAGATTGCCCCCTAAGAAGAAACATTTGGTTTACATTTATTCTATTAATCCCTTTTAAAATTTTATATCTCTCAATCAGATCTTCACTCACCCTTCTAAACTCCAGCAACTGCAAGCCCAAAATGTTAAATCTCTTCTCATATATGAACCTCTTCATCCCAGAATTAATTTGGTGAACTCCTCTGAACTGCTTCCAGTGACATCACATCCTTCCTCAACTGAAGAGACCAAAACTGGACACAATACTCCAGATATAGTTTCACCAACGCCCTTTACAATTGCAACAACACTTCTGTACTTTTACATTCCAGTCCTTTTACAATAAATGTCAATATCCCATTTGCCTTTTTATTACGTGATGTACTTGCATACCGACTTTCTGCAATTCATGACAGAGATCTTAGATCCCTCTGCTCACATGCATTTTGAATCTGCTTTCCATTCAGGTAATAATTTGGCTTTTTGTTTTTTGGATAACCTCACATTTATCCACATTAAACTCTATCTGCCAAATTTTGGCCCATTCTCCTAACCTATCCACATCCCTCTAATATTTTTATATCCTTTTCGCTGCCTGCTTTTCCATCTATTTTAGTATTTTTAGTTTGGCAAATTCTGCTAAGTTACATTCTGTCCCTACTTACAGATCATTTATACAGATTGTAAACAATTGAGGTCTGAGGGCAGCACTGTAGCACAATGGTTTGCACTACTGCCTCACAGCGCGCAGGGACCTGTGTACAATTTCAGCCTTGGGCCACTGTCTGTGCGGAGTTTGCATGTTCTTCCCATGTCTGCATGGGTTTCCTCCAGATGCTCGGTTTCCTCCCACAGTCCAAACATATGCAGGTTTGGTTGATTGGTTATGTCAAATTGATCCTAGGTATCAGGAGATTAATAGGGTAAATATGTGGAATTATGGGAATAGAACCTGTATGGGATTGTGGTCTGTACAGACTTGATAGTGGCCTCCTTCTGCACTGTAGGGATTCTATAACTGAGCCTTGCAGCATCCCATTAGTCACATTTTGCCAGCTAGAGAAGAACACATTTAACCCGCCCCTCTGATTTATGCCAGTCAGCTAATCCTCAATACAATTTAGTACTCTACCCTATCTCACAGTCTATTTGTTGATTTATTTATCCTCTTCCTGCCCCTTCCCTTGTTCTCTATTTTCCCAAACTAAATAAATAGTTTGTTTAGCTTTTAGCCTTCAATTCTGCTGAAGGGTGCATATCCTAAACATTTTTTCTCTTTTCAGATACTTACTGACCTGCTGTATATTTTTAGAATTTTCTATTTTTATTTCTGATAGCTAATATACTTGCAGACACTTATTTTTCAAGATCTGTATTTTGTTTGTTATATCACCTAAGGTATGAACATGTAATCAGCTTCATTTGAAAACTTTTGTCCAAGCTCATAGCAAAAACAGCAGAAATTGGCCGAATTGCATCTGCGCAAAATTATTAATTGTCCATTAGGTACAAAAGAGGGAAATTACAAAGAGATGGTTAACAGATTAAATTACTTGTAAACTCAATAAAAAGACTAAGGGAGCAGTTCTCCCAACCAGCCGCGCATCTCCCAGCACTGGATATCTGGTACAATCAGGACCACATTGGAAACAGGCGGAAACAGCAGGTAGGTCATTTAAATGTGTTTTTAATCTTATTTAAATGTTATTATTGGGCCCAGGACTGAAATCTCTGGGCCCACTAGCATTTCCCATTCTGCCAGTACAGTTCACTCTGGTTAAATTCAAACTAGCTCTCCACCTTTGGGGAACTAGTGGGACAACTTTCCGGAGTGAAGGGGGTCAAGTGCCAGGGGGTGGTGGTGCCCCTGGACATGGGCACACTGGAACTGCCCAAGGGCAAAGTGCCTATGCCCAGGAGCAACTTGGCACTGCCCATCAGGCATGGGGCAGTGTCAAAGGAGAAGAGCTGAGGGGGTGATCGGCGGGGTTGGGGGAACTGCTGCCACTTTGTTTTGGGGTCAATTGAGACTAGAGGGATGCCAGCAATCGGGGCAGCTGGGTGGGAAAGTGGTCTGCTGGGGGGAGGGGGATGATCAGCCTCCTATGGCAGGGGAAGTTTGCTGCGGGTGAGGGAAGGGTAATCACTACTCGCAGGGGGGTGCTGGAGATCAGGGCACTCCTGGGTGGGGGTGGGGGAGGTGGAGCTGGCCCAGAAATGCTTGTGTGGCCCATGATTGGGCCATGAGGATGTCGGGAGGGGCAGCACTGTGGGAATCCCAGGTTGGTCAGTGACTGAGTTGATCAGCAAACTGCAGGCTGCCAGTTCGGGTTACTGCATGTGCACTGAGTTCTGGAACTGTCAGATGCTGGCGTAAATAGGCCCTGCCCCCTGAGCTTGTAATTGTATTTACGATTGTGACCTCTGCATTGCACAGAGCGTGAGAGATTCTAGTGTGAGCTCCCACTAAAAAACTGTCGTAGTTTACATCAGTTTTCCCTCAAATTCTGCACTTAGAACTTTTTTAGGGAGAAAAGCCTCCTAAATTTCCTGCCAAATCCACAGTACAACAAATTAATGAGCATAAAGACCAATGTGAGAAAGGTATGAAACAAAGCACAATGCTTCCCTTTAACAGTTTCAAAGGATGGATAGTATGTTATTGTATTTATTTTATATATAAAGGGTCTGTGTGTGCAGGACCTGAAATAATTTTACCACTTATGTTAGTGATAAACAGATTCCTACATCTATATCTCCAATAATTATTTCTCCTTTTCCTCCCATGTTCAAAATATTTTAATTTGAACTAATCTTCTTTCATGAGTTGACATTTTTTTCACTTAAAGTAGAAGTTTTAAATGCAAGTGGTAAGGATATACTGGCACTGGAGGGTGTGTAAAGGAATTCACTAGGTTGATTCTGGAGTTGACAAGGTTGGCTTATGAGGAGAGAAGGAGTAGTTTGGGGCTATACTCATTGGAGTCCAGAAGAATGAGGGGAGATCTTTTAGAAACATATAAGATTACGAAGGGATTGGATAAGATAGAAGCAGGGAAGTTGTTTCCACTGGCAGGTGAAACTAGAACTAGGGAGCACAGCCTCAAAATAAGGAAAAGCAGATTTAGGACTGAGTTGAGGAGGAACTTCTTCACACAAAGGGTTATCAATCTGTAGAATTCCCTGCCCAGTAAAGCAGTTGAGGCTACCTCATTGAATGTTTTTAAGGCACGGGTGGATACATTTTTGAACAGTAAAGGAATTAAGGGTTATGGTGATCAGGCAGGTAAGTGGAGCTGAGTCCACAAAAAAATTAGCCATGATCTTATTGAATGGCGGAGCAGGCTCGAGGGGCCAGATGGCCTACTCCTGCTCCTAGTTATTATATTTTTATAACTCTTACTTAAGTTGTACAGCATCTGGCCATAGTTCCATACATCAGGTACTTAACTGATTGAAGTTTTTTGCTTTAAATTTTTACTTATTTTCTCTGATAAATTTACGGATTTTAAAATCAGTTTATATCTTCTTCTAAATATTGACTCTTCCAAGCTTAAGCTTTCTTTTGGTTTTATTAGTAAGCAGGATAAATTAGGAAACATGTATAACATATATAAAACATATATAACAATTTCACAATAACGAGGAAACTAAAAGATAAAGGTATATATTTTTAAAAAGTAAATTATCTCCCAAAGTTTCATGTGTGATTTGACATTCATTTTTATCTGAGGTAAGTTAAAAATAATAATGTTGTGTTTTTAAAGTTGTAACTGAAAATAAAGCACTTTGTAATTGATGTACTATGTACCATGGTGCTGAGGATAAGAGGAAAGCCAGACGGAATCCCACACCTCAAAAGTCTGCATCATGTCTGAAAACTGCTGATGACAATCCAGACAACAGCAATTGAGATACAATTTATAAGGCTCACCTTGATAAAAAAAATATACTGGAATAAAGGCTGAGGTAATATGAGATGAAACAATATAACCACTTTAAAAGTGATTGGAACCTGCACTACAGAACTAATACAGCAATAACATAAATATTTTAATTTTGGATAGAACTTTGAATAAGCGGTTAGGAAAAAATGTGCACACCTTAATTGTTTTCACACAATCAAGTCTTGGTGGGTTTAGCACCGTGGCAGAAGTGGTGCATAAAAGTGACAGATAGTGGTTACATTTCTATCAGTGGTCTTCACCACTCTGTCACAGATTCAGATGAGCCCTCAAAAGACTCACTGGGCATTAAATTATAGATTGCAATTCAATATGACTTACAACCAATTATTTCACAAAGTGTCTTGCATTTTGCCAACAATGTTCCTTTTCTGGCTACAAAGTGTTTTTCATTTTTTGAATCCACATGAATAAACTGTCAAAATTGCATTTCCTGTTTGCTTTTCAAATCTTCAATATTTTATGATACCTGTTTAGAAGTCACTCCTTTTCTCTCTAAAAAGAAGTTTCTCTACTACCATAAAATAGAAGTTAAAAAATCTGCACATGACATGCATACAGCCTTACTCATTACAGTACTTAAGATATGACTATATGCTGTCCATTGGGACAGATAGTGCGATATGGAAAATAAAAAAGAAAACACAGTTGTCATTTTCCAGATAGGAGTCAACTGATGTTATTCTCTGGTTTATCATTCTGCTCTACTGGTTTTTACTATATGGGAATTTACCACTTTCACTTGTTTCCCTAACCAACATGGAGATCATCTTCAATTTGTTTGTTCCTCCTATCCCCCACCCCCTACTTGCACACGCGCACACAGAAAAATGCACACACATACACGCACGTACGTACACCTTGCCACTGGAAAAGAAAAGGATTACTCATCAGTTGCTTCAAAAACATTTCCAACATGTTAAATGGGAGGGTCTTACCTTTCCCAACAAGAATATATATATGCCATCCACCTGTATTAGGTATTATTCATTTTTCAACCAAGTTCTCTTTAGAAGCACTTACAACAAACATACGTGTATCTTCAGTCCATCATTGCCACAATGAACAGGATAATTTTCTACAGTTTCATCCTGGTTGCTTTCGGTACCAGTCTTCATGGTTATCCAATTAAGTTTAAAGAGATGATAAAAGATGTAAAGCAGTTGCAAAAATTACTTCAGGTAAGATGATTAGATATTACTTTAAAATTTTCTTTTTGACTGTCTTTAACTTCAATTTAAAATGTGATTTAACAGTTTGAATTACCTCCTTATTTTCCCAGGGTGATGTTCCTCAGTTATCTGTCCCTCCAGTAAATGGTTCGGTAGGCAAATATCTTTAAATTTAACACAACATTGTAAGCTTTGCAGTTTGCATTGTAGGCGTATATTGCATTTGCTCTTTGATTGCTGTTATCGTGATGCGTGTATTTCTAGGTAGTGCTGAAAATTGCATTATGCTTTGTCAACACACTTTCTATCTTTTAGTCATAATTTCTATATAACCAAACTATTACAAAAATGAATGCAATAGTAATTATGAACATATAAATTATATTTATGGGAAGTCAAAAAAACAAATGATGCTGTCTGCTAAACTTTGAACTTTCAAATGTTTAAAGTGAAAGGCTATAAATCAACATTCATATTTTGAAAGTGCATGAGTCAGAACCTTGCACCTACAAATGTTCGCCCCCATATTTCACATACAACTGCAATCTAGTGATGAATGAAATATCAAAATTGCTAATATTTCATTAATAAATTAATTATTAGGAGGGAAATCAACATAAAACAGTTAATCATTAATGTTAACCTGTTGGAATATACCACTTCTTTTGCATGATAGCGGTTAGACTCCTACACTTCATACGAATAAATTGGTTTCTTGCAAGGTTTGAGAGGTTACTTTGCTTACTTTTACTTGTCTGTTTTAGATTTCAATGCAGAATCCCTCATTGTACTGCTAAATCACAATAATTGGCTCTGAGGTGAAGCAAATTGGAAATCATGAATTTCAATCCAGATGTGAACATTTGTGGAAGCTTTTGGATTAAGATAATTCATATTAAGCTTAAAGGCTGATGAGCAATATTTGATGGACAACTTTTTCACATAGTCACTAAAGTGGAATATGAACAAATATTACAAAAAAGCATTTTTTTGCCAAAATGATTTTCTTATCTTACAACTAGTTGACTAGTTCTTTGAAATAGGCTGTTTTCTGCTTTATCAGTCAAATGTAATTACAGGAAGGAAGTCAGTCTTTCCGGTATGCTTGTTGATGGGGTCATATACACATCGGTGGTACTTGAAACATATATAAAAAAAATTCTGTTTATCAGCTTGCATCATTTGACTATCAACAAAATTAAATATCTGAACTTTTACAATTGAAAGGTTAAAGGTTTTAGCTTAATTTACTCTTATTAACTAGTAAAAGATGTTTAATTTAAAGGATGTATTACCTTATTCTGTAAAAAAGCTAGGGAATCTATTCAAATTGTTATTGAAACCTTAATTTAAAGCAATAAACCTATAAAAGAAGTAAGAAAGATAATGATCAAATCCAAATACCAGAATATAAAAATCATCCATGCTTTAAATGTGTCCCTTGGAAGTGATTTAGCATTAGAAAATGCTTTATTTACTGGTCACTTCAGTGTTTCAATTAGTCCCAAATTATTTTAACTCCTTTCAAGTTGGTTTGGCCTGACTTTAGACTTTATTGCAATAAGTCATTGGCATTGGCTGCTTTTTTTGAGGCTCCATTCAAACTCAAGTTATTTTTGGTTTCTTGATCTAAGGTGAGACTTTAATTTACTCAAAACCCAGCCATCTGCATCAAGTTAAAATCAAACTCCTTGTATCTTGTAAGGTTGTTGCAACATCAATCAACTAATCCAAATGAATATTAACTTATAAATATATTTCAATGTTTAACAATTATTTATACATCAAAAATCTATAAACTGCAAATCATTCAATCTTTGTTTGGTGTCCCACACTGCAGTCAAGAGCTGTTATAATTCTACCCATCCATAATCAGTATGACAAAAATGTAGCCTAGTCACTAATGGGTGTTAATGTTCCGGTTTTTTCAAAGGCATTTATTGTATCAAGGTTAAATGAGAATGTTCAAAAGCAGTTACAGTTTCAAGGATTAAGACTGTGAAGGATAGTGTTTGCAGATGTGAACTTTTGAGTATCATAAACCAAGATAAAATAGAGTCAAACAAGTTTTAGTAAAAATTGAAAATTTCAGGGCAAGTCAAATGAAATAAATTGTTATATTTCACATGAGCAAAGAATCGGTTGGGAATTTTAAGTTAAAAGCAACGTTTCCATGTAAGCTTCCTAATGATAAATTCTCAATTTCAACTCTGGGAAGAAAGAAATGCATGAAGGTAAAGTTAATGCTCTTTCTCATCTCCCAGTGGTGATTTACAGAATAGCATTCCAGGTGCCCAACCACAAGTTTTTTTTTATTCATTCATAGGACATGTGTGTCGCTGGATGGCCAGCATTTATTGCCCATTCCTAATTGCCCTCATCCAGAGAGTCAACCACATTGCTTTGGCTCTGGAGTCACATGTAGGCCAGACCAGGCCAGATAAGGATGGCAGATTTCCTTCCGTAAAGGAAGTTAGTGAACTAGATTGTCTTTTCCAACAAGGGACAATGGTTTCATGGTCACAAGTAGATTCTTATCTTTTTTTTATTGAATTCAAATTCCATCAGCTATTGTGGGAGGATTTGAACCCAGGTAGCCAGAATATTAGTTGAGTTTCTGGATTAAAAGTCCAGCAATAATACCACTAGGCCATCACCTCTCGTTAAGCCATCTTGCTGCTCTCTCACAAAGATAATTAATGAAAATAACAATTTTAGATGGCCATACAGCTCACCAAAGTTTCCTTTTCAATTTTGTTTCATATGTGTGAGGAGTAGGTGACACTAAAAATAGAGGGTGTAGAAAAGATTTACTAAAATGGTATCAGGAATGCAGGACTTCAAGCGAGGCAAGAACAGTTACAATTGATCTATTTAGAACTGAGAATGTTAAGGAAGATTTCATATTTGGTTCAAGTTCATGAAGGATTTTATGAGTAAATAATATTTCTAGTGGCAGAAGACATGGTGCCCAGAGGATGCAGATTTATGAACTGATAAAAGAATCAGATGTGACAAGGGGGAAAAATTACAAAGAGAATTGTTATGATTTGGAATGCATTACCTAAAAGTGTAGAGGGAAGTTAAATATTAATTTTCAAAGGGAATTAAATAAATATTTGTCTGGGAAAACAGCAAAGAAATGGAATTAATTAGCTAGGTCTTTCAAAGAGACGTGTGGGCTTAATGACTTCCTACTTTATCATACCAAGCATTTGAAATTGGTCTTTGGCAAGTGACACAAAATAACCTGACACATGAATTAATAACCTGTTTTACATGACAGCACATCAGGTTATGGTATTGTGGTTATGTTGTTGGATTAGTACTTCAGAAACATGGACTAATAATCTAGTGCATTCAAATCCCAAAATGATCATTTAATTTCAGTTAAGCAAATCCGAGATAAAATGCTAGTACTAGTAATGATGTCCATGTCACTAATGGATTTTGGAAAAACTCAACTAGTTCACTGATGTCTTTTTTTAGAGAAGGAAACCTGTTGTGGTTGATTCTTAACTGTTCCCTCAGATGGCTTAACCAAATCATTCAATTGCTACTCTGCTTCTCAAGGGCAATTAGGGATGAGGAATGGATGCAATTTCTGCCAGCAAAGTCCACATCCTGTGAACACATAAACAAAGTAAATCATCTTTCCAACTGAAGTCAAGATTTAAAAAAAACAAACAAAATATAAAATGTACTGCTGATTGGCAATATCACTGTTTTAAACCAACCAGCAAACATCAACTTCTAAACAGTTAGAAAGATGTTAACAATAGTCTAATGATGTTCCATTTGCAATTTTGAATTAAAATTTAATTTTCTATCCATCTAAGTTTGTTAATCATAAGACTGTCACAAAGTACACTGATAATCAAAAAACATTAGAAGTGAAAAACTAAATTATTAATGACTAAAAATAGATCACCCTTCCTCCAAATTAATTCCTCCAGTTTAGAGATCAAAATTAGCACAAGCAGTGTTAGGGAGTCTTCTTCATAAAAAAGCCAAAAACAAAGGGGGATAAGTTCTGCTTACCATCCCCCTAATTTGTATCTGTGAATTGGACGATCGGCCATAAACAGGTGTGGGGCCCGCTTTGATGCTCGCAGCCCACTTGATGAGATATTCTGGTGAGCTTGTAGATGGTCAAGCGGTTATCTGCTTGAAACAAGTGTAAAATTGCAAACCAAAATCAAGTGGGATCAAGAAGGTTCCCAAATGTAAAATTCAAATATATACTTCCCTTAATTGCACCAGGCATTGTGTGGCATAATTTACCCTCCAAGACCAACAAGTTGCATTAAGACATCTGCTTGGCACCCATAGCTTGCCAGCAGCATTGAAAAGAGGCCTTAAGTTGAATTTGGCTCAGACCTCAGGTAGGCAGTATTTTGTGTTAAAGTTTAATTTCTACCCCAATGTATGCTACATCTAGAGTTATAATTTGATACTATTATAATAGCTGCATGACTTTATATTTATTGATATGTTTAGATCCTACGAAACATATTAGACAGTTGAAAATTACTGATATGTAAATAAGACAGGAAGCATTTTGTATCAGGGGATTCCCCACTTCCTATCAAGCGGGGCCAAAAGTTTTCCTTTCTAACACATTGCAAGACCGTAAATAAGCTGCCAAAACATGAGAGCAATGACATGATAAACTAAGTAATTGTATTCACCCCCGATACAATTACCACTTAGTCAGAATTTCCTGTGCTGTTCAGTAAACTGAACAAATGACTAAAATGCTGGAAGAAAATCAATGATTTAGCTAATGTAAGCTTCAATTTTCTAGTTACTGGGAAACATGAAGGCTGGATAAATGTTGAATATAATTGTTAATTTACAATCTGAAATTGGTAAAGATATTTTTATAGTTTATAAAAAAGTTTCAACACTACAAAGTTCAACAAGAGGGCATCACGTACAGGTCATCATTGCAAATTTCTCCTTTATGTGCATCATGTGAATCTGAATGTAAGTTACAATATAAGCCTGCACTTTATTTACATAAGTGCACTCCATGGCATATAAAACTCCATATTTCCATGCTGACTTAAAACTGAAAGATTTCAGTAATGCTCTTCAAGCCTTATCATGTTTTTTTCCCTCAATCATCCCAAATCTTTTCCCCCAATACCTCAACAAAGCAACTTGCTTGCCCATGTCTTGTCTAGATCCTGTCATCTTCAATTTTAACATGTTCTTTTTCTGAGAATGTGACAAAAACAGTTATCTGGAACACTGAATCGGCAAATTGGGATCCAATAATATAATCAGTTTTGAATGATCTGGCTTCGTAAAGAAATTGTAAAGTTTCTTGGTTATATTATGCAATTTTCTTCTTTATGAAACAGCTGGCATTTACTACTTAAAAGTTATTGAGCGATTCTGTGAAATATATTTTTATTTCCTTTAGAATGACCTCTCCTGCTTTGTAGCTGAACTAAGCAAATTCTTGAAAAGATGTCCTAATCACAAAATTCAAAACACCATCAGAAGACTGATCAAAAAAACACCGAAGAACATTTCAGCAGTAAGTTTCATTTTTTTAAAAGTAGGCTAATTTCAGAGGAGACTGGAGCTTTTCCAATTTGTTCCTGATCATCCTCTCAATTAAACATGAGATAGCCCCCAGTTAGATAAGGTGAAAAGTCATTTATTTTGTCCATAAGCTATGCTATAATTTTAACTAGGAAAATTCTAACTGTCCAAGTTTCAGATATCTCAAGTCTTGACTTATGGTATCCAGCAAACATACTGTCTAGATTTCGGTAGGTAGAGTTTTTCCTAAAGGGAAGATTGTACAAAACCATATTTGGCAAATAGAACTTCTATTTCTCAGCAGCTTGATTTAGAAACACTGATTTCCATCACAGATATCTCTGTTTCTTCAAAGCTTCCTGAGATGCATCTCAAGCTGATTCCAAAAGGGTCTACAGCTCCTCCTACAATATTAAGATGTCCAATATGGCAATTGTTTTAATACAATTTTCTTAACATTGACCCTCTTCCCATTTGTGGGTCTGGAACTTATATGTTGCCATAGAGTTGTACCCATTTACCCATGTTTAAAAAGTCTGCCAGTTATTACATCATTTTGTTTTAAATGCATCCTACGTTTGTTCAAGATCCTCAAGCCCCGATTGCTTTTTCCACAGGACAACTGCATTGCATATACAAATCAAAGAATGAGCAATGAAGAATTTCTGGATCAAATGCTGAGAATTCTACAAAATTTAAACCGTAAACAACAGGTAAGATTAACAGCAAATGTGCTAAAGTTTCATGGCACACCACTCTGAAGTTCAGACAAAAATTAAAGTTTAAAAATAGTTATAACCATCACCTGGGAATATGCCTCAGTGACTGGAAAGAAAAGCATAATTACTCCATGAACCTTGCTGATTGGTTGTTAGTTTCTGGCAATATGATATTGCATTTTATTATGCTAATTACATATTTGATCACTTAATTGCAGAATATTAATTGTGAAATGTTTAAAGTTTCTTCTGCTATCCTTTTCTAACACAAACAATAAAAAATTTTAGCTGTTTGGCACCTTGTCATACACAAATTACGAAAACATTTCAGATATGTAAAAAGTGATTTGAGCTGATTCCTGGAAGGCAAAAGGTGCTGAAAAAGTTTTTTTTTTAACAATTTAAATCAATAGTTCAACTTCATGCAGGGTTCTTGCTTACTATGTAAACATTACTGCCTAAATATGTAGTGTACAATAAGAGGGCATTTTGGCTTGTTTGCACGCAAATACTTCATCTGGTGGACCATGATATGAATTACTGCATGTTAGTTACAGAAACTAAACCTACATTCTTAGCTACATACCCAACACTGGTTTTAATTATTTCTATTCAGGACAATTCTTCTCTCAACTCTGATTAAAACAGGATTTATTCTTGAAGATCCAGTAAATGAATAAGCATGGCTCCAATATTGCCTTTCACATCAGCTGACATTGATTTCAATATACTTATTTTAATAATTGCTATTTTTATTGTAATAATAATTTATTTTGACTGTCTTTTACAGTGACACGTATGTCGCACATATTTCGAACTGGACATCATAAGCCACTGTGACCTATTCCAAATGGAAGAATTAATGTTTTAATCTCACCGGAGCATGAATGATTAATATTATATATTATTATTTATTAGCTATTTAGATAGCAACTCATCTCATAGTACTTCTGAAAACATTCATGTAAATATTATTTTTACTATCTAGCCATGCATTCTATCTAAGGAATGACTGCATTCAACATGTAAATAATATGTTTGGAACAGATATCATATATCTGTACACTTTTTCAGACATTATATGTCTTGAATATTAATACAGTGCATCATAGATGGTTGTTTAAGAGAGTTCCACAAGGAGGACTTAGTCATGTCTAGAAAATATTAGTGCCTCACTGGATACTGTTCCATGTCCTATTTAATGACTGTTGTGAAAATGATTCTAACCAATTTAATGCACTGCATTAATTGAATTGGGTTATTTTTGGCAAGCTTATTTGATCAACTAGAAAGTCCTATTGCAAGTGAGTGGCAGGATGACCTCAAAATGGACATCATGATCTCTGATCATGTTTCTCTGTATATGACTTTGAGGCCATTCACATTTCAAACTTTGGATGTGACAAATGCATATGCATTACTTGTGCAGCTTAAGTTCTCATGATCAGATACTTGTTAATTATAATCCTTACACTAGTCTCTCAATATAAGATTTATTTATTTAAAAAATACTACTGCTCAGGCAAACAAAAATCATTAAGGTGGCTAGTCAAAGGTAAATTTATTTTAGAACATCTGTGGAGCTTATGAAAATGTATTTATTATTTTAGTCAATCTACAATGATCTAATGTTGCCAGTTCTTAATGTAACTGTTCTAGAGAAGGGCTGAAGTGGAAGGGTGCAATGATTTATGGATTACATTTAAGCGACCTATTTTTATATGCATATGACCCATCAACCCTTTGAAACCAAATTATGGGCTTAATAGCATAATAAAAATAACAAACCGATTCTATCATACATTGTCGATGAAATATTGCGAATGCTCTGATAGTTAGGCGTGACTCGGTCACGACTGGTTACTTTGCAAATGCCCGGAAGCAAATTGCTTTTTCAACAAGTATCCCGTCACCCAATGTTCGTATTTTTCCAAAGTTTATAATTAGAATACATCTCATGCTTTTTTCACTTCAATTTGCGTTATCAAGACTTGCGCTCATTTTTTCCATAACTCAACCATAATAACCTATGCAAAAAACAAATATGCAAAGAAATCCCCTTCAGCATTTAGTGAACTACTACGTGGAGGTGGCAGTAATGTTTCCTACAATCTCTGCACCCTTTTACCTTTTTGATCCTTTTGTGACAATGACTGTGCTATGCCAAAGTATTAAGCTAATTTGTGTTATGGACTGTGGTGTGAACAAGGTCAAATTAATTATGTAAACATTGCCGTGCCTAAATCCTCCGCTGGTAACCAAGACTTTGGACGTCAACTCATTAAAGAGGGACCAGGTGACCTTGTAGCAATCGATGAATGTATCGTTTGTGCTTGCGGAAACATGTGTTAGTGTCGAGATGAAATTGAAACAATAATACGCCAAGTTTATTTTACGTATTTGATTTTAAATATATCAAAACGCCGCAAATCAAAATTGAATTTAGATAGTTACGTTCTATTTCAGTAAATTTATTAGCGTTCACAGTCCCCCTCGGAGGTCCCGTGAAGATTGTCCCGGGAATGTCTTTTTGACTGAACTCAGTAAGAATCTAGCAGCAGCAATTTTAAATCCAACCGAATTATTTAATAGTAAATTTGCGAGCTTTCGTTTTTCACTGAACCCAGTGTGGATATACCGTTGGCCAAAGCGAGAATTTTGGCTGACACTGCTTCCACCTAGCAGTTCTTACCAGGCCCACTGACCAACCACAAACCATCAACTATTTGGCCAGTTTACAGATTGCAGCCAGATATTTGGTTCTGCACGGATGATGAGCTTGTGCATTGCCAGCCGTCCGATCTGTTGCGGTCAGTCGTTGAATTTCCCGTTACTTTTAGCATGCTAGCATCGGCAGATAATATGTAGATGCTTTCTACAATGCCCAGTATTTCTAAAATCAGTAAAATTTGAATGTGTTATATGAAGGTTATTTATCTAACTCATCACTATTTGTTAATACATAGACATTATTTATGGACGGCACAAAATCGAAATTGTCTAAATGCTGAATTCCAAGAGCCTTTGTTAGGCGTAATTAAATAACGTATTTTGTCAATCAGGATTTATCCTTAAGAGAGGAGAAGGATAACTGGGAATGGTACTGTTAACGATGCAGACGCTGCATTATTGTCACCGCACAGTGAATGTAAAATATAGCTTTGGCATGCATTCTGGAATAAGCTATCCGAGATCTAGGCAGATTTTCTCTGTAAAACGCTTTCCATATATTTGCGATATTTAATATTACTTATTTAAATATAGAGTTCATTGAGTTACTATCTCAAAAATCGTTTTAAAAATAAAAAATACTTCCATAAAACGCTACGTGCTTTCAATTCTTTTTTTTAAGTGAAAACTTGTACAAATATAAGCTTCTAGGTAACATTAAAACTGATAAATTCCGGAGGCCTGATGGCATTTATCCCAGGCTGCTTAGGGAGGTGCGAGGTGAAATTGCTGAGCCTCTGACGCAAATCTTTGTCTCTTCTTTGGACACAGGTGACGTCCCAGAGGACTGGAGAATAGCTAATGTTGTACCGTTGTTTAAAAAGGGTAGTAGGGATAACTCTGGAAAGGGCGGGATAGGGCGGTGAGTTTGACGTCAGTGGTAGGGAAGCTGTTGGAGGGGATTCTTAGAGATAGGATGTATAGGCACTTACAGCATTGCGATCTGATTAGGGATACGCAGCATGCCTTTGTTAAGGGGAGGTCGTGCCTTACAAATCTGGTAGAATCTTTTAAGGAGGTGACGAAAACAGTCGACAAAGGGCGAGCCGTTGATGTCGTCGATATGGATTTCAGTAAGGCTTTTGACAAAGTCCCTCGTGGGAGGTTAGTTGAAAAGGTCAAGGCTCATGGGATACATGAACAGGTAGCTAGGTAGATAAGTAACTGGCTTAGTAATAGGAGACAAAGAGTAATAGTGGAAGGGTGTTTTTCTAGCTAGAGGTTGGTCATTAGTGGTGTACCACAGGGCTTGGTACTGGGACCTCTTCTATTTGTAATATATATAAATGACTTGGAAGAGGGAATAAGTGGAGTGATCAGCAAGTTTACAAATGATACAAAGATGGCTGGACTTGCGGATAGAGAGGAGCATTGTCAGGCGATGCAGCAGGACATAAATAAGCTGGTAGCTTGGGCAGATAGATGGCAGATGGAATTCAATCCTGATAAATGCGAGGTGATGCATTTCGGGAGAAAGAATGTAGGGGGGAGGTATACAATTAAGGGTAGACCTATTAAGAGTATAGAAGCGCAGAGGGACCTGCAGGTGCAGGTGAACAAGTCTCTGAAGGTGGCAGAGCAGGTGGAGAAGGTTGTGAAGAAAGCATATAGTATGCTAGCCTTTATAGGAAGGGGTAGAGAGTACAAGAGCTGGTCTTTAATGTTGCAGTTGTATAAAACGTTAGTTAGATCTCATTTGGAATACTGCGTCCAGTTCTGGTTGCCTTACTACCGGAAGGAAGTGGAGACTCTGGAGAGAGTGCAGAGGAGGTTTACCAAGATACTGCTTGATATGGAAAGTCTGAGTTACAAGGAGAGGTTAGGCAAATTGGGGCTGTTTTCCTTAGAAAGATGTAGACTTAGAGGAGATCTAATAGAGGTGTACAAGATTATGAGGGGTATAGATAGAGTAAACAGGGTTCAGCTTTTTCCTAGGATGGACTCAAATAGCACGAGGGGTCACGGGCTTAGAGTGAGGGGGGGTAAGGTATAATTTGGATGCTAGAGGGAGTTTTTTCACACAGAGGGTGGTGGGGGTATGGAATGCGCTGCTAAGTAAAGTGGTGGAGGCAGGTACTCTGGAGTTATTTAAGAAATACTTAGATGGGCACATGAACAGAATGGGAATGGAGGGGTATAGAAAACTGATTTAAAGTAGGGATCATGAGCCTTGGGAGTCCCTGGGAAGTGTGTAAATAGATGATGATATTGATGTACTTGTTTTTATCCTACAGGTGCTTTGGTCCGTCATGTTGTCTAACAAGGGGTGTACACATGATGGGTCGTGAGAGGGCTGCTCTTGGATTTTTCTAGTGCTTCACATCATTAGTGTATGCTTGACCTGGACCATTTGATGGGCAACACGACAGCTCAGTGACTATCGCTGTGCTGTGCAGATACATGGATTTGGTCCTGTGTCTGTGGGAGTTTGCGCATTCTCCCCGTGCTTGCGTGGGTTTTCTCCGGGGCTCCGGTTTCCTCCCACATCCCAAAAATGTGCTCTTAGGCTAATTGGCAAAACAAATTCTCCCTAAATTGTCTCAAATTTGGTTTTTTAATCCATAGATCTATAAACATAGAAGGGATCACAGGTAGAGGTGGGAACATGGGGATAGCGGTTTGGGCTCGTTGGGCCGAAGGGCCTGTTTCCTGTGCTGTGTTGTTCTTTGTTCTTTGTATAACTATGTTGATTTCCGTGCCATTGCCAAGTAGTTTCCAATGCCCACCAGAAACAATTGATATACAAGTCCGAGCCAGCACTGTTTTCACTGGAGGGTTCCAGAATACTCCTCCCATGTTATGTCAGACTACTCTGATTTTACAAAACGTATAATGGAGCATCAATGAGGCTTCAAACCATTGATAAATAAAATGTGCACAGAGTCCGTAAGACCACTCAAGTATAATTTTCACTGTTCTGGGGCCTGAGGAATCAATCTGCTTTTTAAAACATTCAGAAACGTACACGCTGCAAAAATTGCTACCTCATTTTTAGATATGTCTGGTTGCTCCTGGAATGCTGTCCCACACTTCTGCTGTTAGCTTTGGGATGTCAGGTCATGCTGTTACAAATTTGGTGGAATACAATTCTGCTAGTCCACAACACCTCACAAATGCCCAATTTTGAACTGATGAATCTGATCTGAATCTGAATTAACATGAGGATAATTTTGCAACATACAGTGGAGGCTTCCCTTAGTATGAAAACAGAACTTTGTCACAAGGACTGTGCAGTGTCCACTACTAGCAAAGCTACAACAAATGGCTAACGAGAAGCACGTTTTCTTGCGTTCCTAGAGTGACAATTCTGCTGTTCGTGGTTTGATAGGTAGTAACTAGAATCTCTCTTTCTCCCTGGTGTTTTGGGATGCTGTGCTGTGTGTGTGTGTCAAGAATGCTGGCAAATCCACGTACACTAATACATGTGACAATAATAAATCAAAACACAGACCCTCATGGATCTACGCCAGATTTCCCCAGGCATCCTGCTAAACATTCAGGATGTTGCCTGTTGGACAACTCCTGAGGTTCATCATCTGCCTCAGATTCAACATGGTCCTGGTCTACAGCAGTAGTTTCAATGTTGGAGCCCTGGGACTTCTTAGCCAGCTCCTCACATGAGTAGTGATGTGCCCTCACCACTATACAATATTTATGGAGCTGACTACGTAATTCCTACCGTGTTAGTATCTTTGCTGGTGCCTGGTTTTAAGTGAGGGTCTGACTCTGGTGAAGGTGTAATGCCCTCAGGCTCACTGGCAGCTCTTGCAGATGGTGCATCTGCAGAAGGAAGACATCATAAATGTATGCTAGGTGGGCTGGTAAAGGTGCCATCTGCACTGCAGCTTCAATGGACACTCTTAATGCAACATGTCCATTTCAGATGAGAGGGCCCCATTACATTTGTAGTTCCCACCACATAGTCATCTGCATTCTATACTCTTACCTTCATCTCAGACCTCCACTTCACCATGACCAATGAAGTAAGCTGTTCGGTGGCTCTCCAATCCAGTGCATTTCATACCTGCTGAGCACAGTAGATTGAGTATGCACCACCCATTTGCCATTTGCACCTATGGAGGGAAGAAGGGACAGTTAGGGCTTAAGATAATACAGTGATACAAGTAGATCAAAATAGAATAGCATTAACATAAGAAAAGCACCCTAGGATTTTAAAATTGTGGTTATAAAATAAAATTTAAAAGTACTATATGTAAGAAAATAACTTAAGTAATTATTTAAAACACATTAGGGATGGCAGGACAGGTGATGTGACAAGGCTGTAGCATGTGGATGTTCCTGTCTGCATTAAGTGTTTGCAGCTTGAGGAGGTTTCTTTTGAAATTCATTGAACTGGAGTCTGGGTTGTACGACACATCAGGAAGGGACAGAGTTACTACACATTGTTTCAAGAGTTGGTCACACCCCTTAGGATAGAATGTTCTAGTTTAGAAGGCAGTCAGGGAAGGTGATGGGGGATGGTAATTGCAGTCAGGCCAAGTTACTGTCAGCCCCTACAAATGTCCAATAGGTTTGAGGTTCTCTCAGCTTCTTTGGAGGCTGCAGGGTGGATGAAATGACTAGTTATGGTGACAGTCAAGTAAGGGGAGTCATAAGAATGTAGTGGCAATAGGGACAGTATAGTGAGAGGGATTGACACTATTCTCTGCAGCAAAGAACTAGAGTCCAGATAGCTGTGTTGCTTGCCTGTTGCCAGCGTTCTGGATATCTGCTCCAGGATGGATAGTAACTTGCATTGGGAGGGAAAGGACCCCATTGTCATGGTTCATGTAAGTACCAATGATATAGATAGAATGAGGAAAGAAGTTCTATATGGAGAGTTTAAGGAGTTAGGCACTAGATTTAACTACAGAACTCCAAGGTTATAATCTCTCGATTATTACTTGATCTGTGTACAAATTGGCATAAAGCACATAAAATTAAACAGATAAATACGTGGTTCAAAGACTGTTGTGGGAGAAACAGATTTCGGCTCATGGAGCATTGGCATCAGTACTGGAGAAAGCGTGGGCTGTATTGCTGAGACGGCCTATATCTGAACCTTGCTGGGACCAGTGTTCTTATAAATCACCTAATTAGGAACTAGAGAGTGCTTTAAATTAAATAAAAGGATAGGATGGTTCTGGGGAAGGGATATGTTGGCTTACAAAGCAAAAGAATAAGCAAGACTGCTATTTAGGTGCTGAAATACAGAATGTGACAGTTAGGGACAAAGTGTAAAAACAGAAGAAAAATCAGCAAATAGGGTCAAAAGAGAGAAAAACTGTAACAAAAAACAAAATTGATGGTTCTTTAAATAAACTAATAGCACAAATTGAGGTTAATGGGGTATATAAGAAATAGGAGCAGGAGTAGGCCATCTAACCTTTCAAGACTGCCCCGTCATTCAATAAGATCATGGCTGATCTGAAGTGGATCAGCTCCACTTTCCCGCTTTCTCCCCATAACCCTTAATTCCCTTGTGTATCAGAAACCTATCTACCCGTGACTTAAATATATCAGCGAGGTAGCCTCCGTCACTTCAATGGGCAGAAAATTCCAGAGATTCACCATCCTTTGAAGAAGTTCCTCCTCAACTCCAATCTAAACTGCACCCCTCCTTCCTTATTTTGAGGTTAGAACATAGAACATTACAGCACAGAACAGGCCCTTCGGCCTTCGATGTTGTGCCGACCAAAATAAAAAGCAATGCCCCTCCAAACTAAACCATTCCCTTCTCTTCCATATACTTATCAATTAACCTCTTAAACGCCACCAAACTTGGCGCATCTACAACAGCTGCAGGCAGGGCATTCCACTCCCTAATCACTCTTTGAGTAAAGAACCTACCTCTGATATCCGTCCTATAACTCATACCCCTTAATTTAAAGCTGTGTCCCCTCGTGCTAGCTTTCTCCATCCTAGGAAAAAGGCTATCACTGTCCACCCTATCTAAACCTCTAATCATCTTATATGCTTCAATAAGATCCCCTCTTAGCCGCCTCCTTTCTAACGAAAACAACCTCAAATCCTTCAACCTCTCTTCATAGGACCTGCCCTCCATACCAGGCAACATCCTGGTAAACCTCCTCTGTACCCTCTCCAATGCCTCCACATCTTTCTTATAACGTGGGGACCAGAACTGCACACAATACTCCAAGTGCGGCCGCACTAGAGTTTTGTACAGTTGCAACATGATGCTGCGGCTCCTAAATTCAATCCCCCTACCAATAAAAGCTAAGACTCCATATGCCTTCTTAACAACTTTATCCACTTGACTGCCTACTTTCAGGGATCTATTGACACATACACCAAGATCCTTCTGTTCCTCAACACTATTAAGAGCCCTACCATTAGCCCTATACTCTACACATTTATTGTTCCTGCCAAAGTGCATTACCTCACACTTTTCCACATTAAACTCCATTTGCCACCTCTCGGCCCAGCTCTGCAACTTGTCCAAGTCACTCTGTAAACTATAACACCCCTCTTCACTATCTACCACTCCACCAACTTTAGTGTCATCTGCAAATTTACTGATCCATCCCTCAATACCCAATACTCAAGCAGGACTGGAGGGTTGTGCCCTCCAGTCCTGCTCTCCTTTCTAAGTGGGAAGAATCTCTCTACCTCTACCCTATCTATCCCCTTCATTATCTTATACATCTCTATAAGATCCCCCCTCAGTCTTATAAACTCCAACGAGTACAGACCCAGTTTATTCAATTTCTCTTCATAGACTAACCCTCTCATCTCCAGTATCAGCCTAGCGAACCTTCTCTGCACTCCCTCCATGGCCAATATATCCTTCTGCAAATGCGGTGACCAAAATTGCACACAGTACTCCAGCTGTGGTCTCACCAGTACTCTATACAGTTGCAGCAAGACCTCTTTGCTTTTATATTCTATCCCCCTCACTACAAAGGCCAACATTCCATTCACCTTCTTGATCACCTGCTGCACCTGCAGACTAGGTTTTTGCAAGTCGTGCATAAGGACCCCCAGGTCTCTCTGCACCGTAGCATGCTGCAGCTTTTTGCCTTTTAAATAATAATCCCTTCTCCTGTTATTTCTCCTAAAGTGGATAACCTCACACTTACTAACATTATACTCCATCTGTCAGGTCCTCGCCCACTCAATCAGCCTATCCAGATCTCTCTGCAGACTTTCCACACCTTCCACACAATTTGCTTTTCCACTCATCTTCATGTCATCAGCAAATTTCGGTACCCTGCACTCAGCGCCCTCCTCCAGATCATCTATGTAAATGGTAAACAGTTGAGCCCCAGTACCGATCCCTGCAGCACTCCACTAGTCACCAACTGCCAACCAGAATAGCATCCACTGATTCCAACTCCCTGCTTCCTATTAGACAACGAATCCTCTATCCACGCTACACCTTACTCCAATTCCGTGCACTCTAACCTTCTGCAGCAATCTTTTGTGAGGCATTTTATCAAACGCCTTTTGGAAATCTAAAAACACCACATCCACCGGTTCCCCTCTGTCTACTGCACTAATCACATCCTCATAGAAATCCAATAAATTCGTCAAACACGACATTCCCTTAATAAATCCGTGCTGCATCTGCTTAATCAAACCATTCTTTTCTAGGTACCTCGCTACTTCTTCTTCGATGATGGATTCTAGCATTTTTTCAACTACAGACATTAAACTAACCGGCCTATAATTCCCTGTCTTTTGTCTACTACCATGTTTTAAACAGCGGCGTAACATTAGCCGTTTTCCAATCTTCCGGCACTTCTCCAGAGTCCAGCGAATTTTATAAATAATTACTAAGGCATCCGCTATCACCTCTGCCATTTCTTTCAGAAATTACAGAGATATGGTTACAAGGAAATCAAAGCTGGAAACTAAATGTCCGGGGGAAGTGATTTTTCGTAAGGACAGACAGGAAAGAAAGAGTGGTTGGGGAGCTTTGTTAATATGAAATGGAAGAAATATGACAGCCAGAAATGATCTTGGATTGGATGATGTAGAATCCATATGTTTGGAAGCAAAAAAAAACAAAGGGAAGAAGACAGTAGTCTACAGGCCTCCTAACAATAGCTATATTGTAGGACAGAGCATGTAAAAAAATGGCAGTGCATCACGGGAGATTTTAATGTTCAGGTGATTGGAAAAATCAAATTGGCAAAAGGTGGCCCTTAAAGAAGAATAGAGTGCATTTGGGACAGGTTCCGAGAACAATATGTTGTGGATCCAACCAGGGCTCAGGCTATTTTGGATCTGCTAATGCAAAATAAGGCAGGTTTAATAAACACTGAGAGCAAAAGATCCCCTGGCATGGTAGAATTCAACATTCAGTTTAAGCACAAGAAACTTAGGTCAGAAATAACTGTGCTAAACTTAAATCAGGGTTAAGCAAACCCTTAAACAAAGGAATGAGTACCGAGTTGGCTGTAGTGAATTAGGAAAAGTGTTTAGCAAAAAAGGCAGTTGACCAGTAATGACAGATTTTTTATGAAAATTGTTCATAATTCACAACAAAGATATATCCCAGTGAGGAAGAAGAATTCTATGAAGGTAATAAATCAACCATGGCTTATCAAGGAAGTTAAGGATAGTATTAAATAGAAAGAAAAAACATACAAGCTGCAATTCTCCCGAATCAGGGTTAAGATTTACTAGGATGCTACTGGGACTCGATGGTTTGAGTTATAAGGGGAGGCTGGATACACTGGAGCTTTTTTCCCTGGAGCCAAGGAGACTTAGGGGTGATCATGTAAAGGTCTATAAAATAATAAGGGGCATAGATCAGTTAAATAGTCAACATAATTTCCCAAAAGTAGAGAAGTCTAAAACTGGAGGGCATAGGTTTAAGGTGAAAGGGGAGAGACATAAAAGATTCTAGAGGGACAATTTTTTTATACAGAGGGTGTGAGTGTCTGGAACAAACTGCCAGAAGCAGTAATAGAGGTGAGTACAGTTTGTCTTTTAAAAAGCATTTAGACAATCACATGGGTAAGATGGGTATAGAGGATATGGGCCAAACGCGGGCAATTAGGTCTAGTTTAGTGGTTAAAAAAAGGGGTGGCATGAACAAGTGGGGTCGAATGGCCTGTTTCCATACTGTAAACGTCTGAGAATCTATAACTCTGTAAGTGTCCACACCAGCTGAGTGTTTCCCGATGGTGCTGGCATCATCTGTCAGGTGGGATTTAAGGAAGTAAGTCCACTGCCTATTGTTCTCTGTCACTGCCAGGCTGCAAAGAAAAGACCCCTCAAGAGTCCTGGGGTTGGATGGGCTCAGGCAGGGGGCAAGGGGTTGATCTTACCATTCTCCACGGGATGGGTGTCTTGTGGCCTTGACTGTCCCTTCTATCCCTGGCAGACGTGAAGATAATCCCTGACATGCTGATTTCAGTCAGCTCCGTGATTAACATCTTCATTCCTGCCCTTCAACTGTAGAAATTTGAAGTAGCCTGGTCACTTTCATCTCCATGCCCCCTGATCACCTGGCAGGTTTTAAATCACAGCAGCATTCCATTCTGCAGTAGAGATTTTCATTTCTCTCTGTCAGAAGCTGCAGATGTGAAGAGACCCTTTTGAAGTCCTCTAACAGGAGATGTGAATTTCGCTGTTTGAGGTAGGGGTTGGTGGGGGAGGGATTCTCCTCTCCAAACTGTTCACTTAACCTTAATGCATTAGTACATTTGTTATTTGAAGTCTCTGAGCCTTCCTAGCAAACTGAAAACTTCAAAACCTCTCTGTTGAAAACCTTTGACTTCTGTCAATTTCAGAGTGCTTTGAAATAGACTTCCATTCACAGCTTAATCAATTTCTACTCAATCTTTGTCAACTATATATTTCTCTTCATGCTTGAAAGTATCTCAAGTACATCCTATTGTTCCTAACTACAATATTTACTAAGACTCTAAACCTGATTGACAGCTGTGATTTTTCAAAGGGAATAAAGGGTCAGCAAAAGAAAAAAATCAAATCACTTATTGCGCAGTCAAGCCCACGCCACCATGGAATATGGTGCTAAACCCCCAGATGCATATGAATGATATCTTCCAGTATAGCATGGCTTTCATCCCCACCATTGGACTTAGTCCCAGATAGAATTCCACCCAATGCTTTTATTCTCTCATGGTTTTTCCATGTACATCGTTATGCTTGTCTACCTTGTATATTGTTGCAGCAACTGGTGACATCAGCTAACATCAAAGAAAATGATAAATTTCTCCCAGCAGCCCTTTATCTAGCTTAATACTGTATGGAGAATGTTTATATGGGCACATAATGAGATATTTGTCTTTGCAAAGTCCTGATAACACTCCAGATGTATGTTAGAAAGGAATAGCGAGTCAGCCCCTTGACCCTGCTCCAACTTCAATACAATCATGGCTGATCTTGTCTTGGTCTCAACTCCACTTCATTATATATTCTCCCTAATCCTTCAATCAATTAATGATTAAAAATGTCTATCTCCTCCTTAAATGTATCCAATCTCCTGGCATTCACTATAATCTGGGCTAGTGAATGCCACAGATTCACAACCCTTTGACAGAAGTGGTTTCTCCTCATCTGCTTTAAATCTGCAACCTCTTATCCTAAAACCATGATGTCCTGTTCTAGATTGCCCCACAAGAGAAAACATTCACTCTACGTCAACTTTGTCAATACCTTTTATCATCTTACATACCTGTGTTGCGCGGAGAAGCAGTTTATTTCTGTCAGCTAAACTGGGAAAACCATGACATTGAAAAATTGAGAATTGTGATTTTTTTTTAAGAACAATGGGTAGAGTTACTTTCATGCTGGATTTCTCTTCCAATTATATGAGTGGCACAACCTAATAATCTTGGTGCAGCATTCATCAACGGTAGGTGTTATGGCCTAATGTTGAAGCTGAGATCTGGGCCACAGAGTGGAATCCATTTAATTCTTCTAGGTGTGTAAAAATCTTCACTACCTGAATTGTTTTTCACAAACTCACTAATCAGCAAATTTCCATGCATCCACTATGGAAAGGTTTCTACCCACTCATTACACCTTTTCAAAATTTTAATTCCTGAGAAGTATCTCTAAAGTACATGTTCTTTTTGTGCTTTTTTGATTGCAAGGATTGAGAGACATTGACAGTTTGTCTCCTCATTTAAATTATTGTGGCATTGGGCCAAAAAAGACTTGATTTGCTGGCTGGCTGAGCATTCAGCAGGAGCCCAGTGGTATAACTTGCTCTGACATTCAGTTACCAGCTCAGTTCCAGTAGCACTACTGAGCCAAATTGTTAGCCCTTTATATTGGCTCACGTTTAAGTTGCAGAATCTCATTCATTTATCAGGAAAAGATGGACTATATAATCTTAAAGAATAGAATAGAATTAGGGTTCACAGATGAAAAGTGGTGCCAGGCACAAGTGGGCTGCAAAGGCTCAGGGGAAAAAGATAGTTTGAATACCAATTCACTGGACAGAAATATTGGAGATGAGTTCTATTGTAGCTGACGCAGTTGAGGATTTTGATGCAGAAGAAAGCTGAGAAACATGCACATTGATATATTTGGTGCTTTGGCAGATTGCTGCTAATCACTTTCAAGAGACATGGCAGTTTCTGGCTCCAACCAGGAACAGGGCATTGCGAAGAGCTTAGAGCCCATCCTTCCCACATGATGGCAAACTCCATGACTGAACTTGCAGATCCATTTGTCATAAGAATATAAGAACTAGGAGCAGGAGTAGACCATCTGATCCCTCCAGCCTGCTCTGCCATTCAATAAGATCATGGCTGATCTTTTTGTGGACTCAGCTCCACTTAACTGCCCATTCACCATAACCCTTACTTCCTTCACTGTTCAAAAATTTATCTATCCTTGCCTCAAAAACGTTCAATGAGGTAGCTTCAACTGCTTCACTGGGCAGGGAATTCCACAGATTCACAACTCTTAGTATGAAGAAGTTCCTTCTCAACTCAGTCCTAAATCTGCTTTCCCTTATTTTAAGGCTGTGCCCCTCTAGTTCTAGTTTTACCCGCCAATGGAAACAACTTCCCTGTCTCTATCTTATCTATTCCTTTCATAATATGTTTCTATAAGATCTCCCCTCATTCTTCTGAATTCCAATGAGTATAGCTCCAGTCTACTCAGTCTGTCCTCATAAGCCAACCCTCTCAACCCTGGAATCAACCTAGTGAATCTCCTCTGCACCCCCTCCAGCACCAATATATCTTTCTCAAGTAAGGAGATTAAAACCGTACACAGTACTCCAAGTATGGCCTCACTAGCATCTTATACAGCTGCAACATAATCTTGTTGTTTTTAAACATACCTCTAGCAATAAAGGACAAAATTCCATTTCGCCTTTTTAATTATCTCTTGCACCTACAAACCAACTCCTTGAGATTCCTGCACAAGGATACCCAGGTCCCTCTGCACAGCAGCATGCTGCAATTTTTTTCCATTTAAATAATAGTCCATTTTGTTGTTATTCCTACCAGAATGGATGACCTCATATTTACCAACATTGTACTCCATCTGCCAGAGCCTTATCCACTTACTTAGATTATCTATATCCTTTAGCAGACTTTCAACATGTTCCGCACGCTTTGCTCTTCCACCCATCTTACTGTCATCTGCGAATTTTGGCATACTATACATAGTCCACAATTCTAAATCATTTATGTAAATCATAAACAACTGCAGTCCCAACCCTGGTCCCTGAGGCACACCATTAGTCTTTGATCGCTAACCAGAAAAATACCCATTTACCCCCACTCTTTGCTTTCTGTTGGTAAACTAATCGTTTACCCATGTTCATACATTATCCATAACACCCTGCACCTTTATTTTATGAAGCAGTCTTTGGTGCAGCACCTTGTCAAATGCCTTCTGGAAATCCAGATACACCACATCCATAGATTCCCCAATGTGCACTGCACATGTAACGTTCTCAAAGAATTCCACCAAATTAGTCAAACATGACCTGCCCTTCATGAACCCATGCTGTATCTTACCTATGGGATAATTTATATCGAGATGTCTCGCTATTTCTTCCTTGATGATAGATTCAAACATTTTCCCTACTACAAAAGTTAAGCCAACCAGCCTATAAGCCTTTTATCTACCTCCTTTTTTAAATAGCAGCATCACATTTGCTGTTTTTCAATCTGTGGGAAACACCTCAGAATCCATCGAATTCTGGTAAATTACCAAAAGTGCATTTGATATTTCTCCCGCAATTTCTTTTAGTACCCTGGGATGCATTCCATCAGGACCAGGATACTTGTCTACCTTTAGCCCCATTAACTTGCCAAACACTACCTCTTTTGTGATGATAGTTTCTAGATTCTCATCTGCCATAGCCTTCCTATCATCAATTTTTGGCATGTTACTTGTGTCTTTCACTGTGAAGATCGACACAAAATATCTGTTCAATGCCTCAGTCATTTTCTCATTTCCAGTTATTACATCTCCCTTCTCATCCTCGAAAGGGCCAATGCTTACTTTTGCCATTCTTCTTCGTTTTATATATTTGTCGAAACTTTTGCTATCTGTTTTTATATTCTGAGCTAGTTTACTCTCACAATCCATCTTACCTTTCTTTATAGTGTTTTGTGGTTTTCTGCTGATCTTTAAAGATTTCCCAATCCTCCAGGTTCCCACTAATCTTTGCCAAATTTGTATGCATTTTCTTTCAATTTGATACCCTCCTTTATTTCTTAGATATCAATGGCTGATTATCTCTTTTTCTACAGTCCTTCCTCATCACGGGTATATACTTTTGCTGAGCACTGTGAAAGATCACTTTGAAAGTCCTCCACGGTTTCTCAATTGTCCCACCATAAAGTTTTTGCTCCCAGTCTATCTTACCCAACTCCTCGCTCATCGTTTTATAGTCTCCTTTGTTTAAGCACAAGACACTGGTATTGGATTTTACCTTCTCACTCTCCATCTGTATTTTAAATTCAACCATAATGTGATCACTTCTTCCAAGAAGATCCCTAACTGCAAGTTCATTAATTATTTCCGTCTCATTACACAGGACCAAATCTAGGATGGCTGGCTCGCTTGTTGGTTCCATTACATATTGTTTAAAGAAGCTATCGCTGAGACACTCTACGACTCCCTCTCAAGACTGCCTTGACGGATCTGGTTTGACCAATTGATATGTAGATTAAAATCCCCCATGGTAACTGCTGTACCATTTTTACAATCAGTTTATCTTTTGTTCATTTCTCGCCCCACTATGATGTCGTTATTTGGTGGCCTATAGACTATGCCTATCAGTGACTTTTTCTCTTTACTATTTCTAATTTCCACCCAAATGGATTCAACACTTTTTCCCCATAGAACCTACATCATCTCTCACTACCACCCTGACATCATTCTTAAATATCAGAGCTACATCACCTCCCTTACC
Source organism: Sphyrna mokarran (assembly GCA_024679065.1). Classification (NCBI taxonomy): domain Eukaryota; kingdom Metazoa; phylum Chordata; class Chondrichthyes; order Carcharhiniformes; family Carcharhinidae; genus Sphyrna; species Sphyrna mokarran. The sequence goes on along the minus strand of JAGIQG010000001.1, from coordinate 145,965,373 downwards.
TCCCTGTTGGTCGCTCCAAATAGTTTGATACTCCTGGACATTCAACTTCCAGTCATGACCATCCTGCAACCATGTCTCTGTAATGACCACCAAATCATATTCGTTTGCAATGATTTGTGCTGTCAACTCATTTACCTTGTTTTGAATGCTATGACCATTCGAAACAAGGTTTAACGCAATGTCAAAGTTTTAGGTTCCACTGTAGCACAAGAAAACGCCATCTAATGTTGCAGTGCTGTAAAAGCATGTCAAGAGATATATCCTTGCTGCTATGCAGGCCCAGATTGTTGCCATTATAGTTATGAATTTCAGTGCCAAAAGGGGCTTATAGACTCTGGAGGGCAATGCAGCTATCTGCTTTTTTAAAGATTAGTTGGACTGTTGAGGTATCACTTTGGGGTAGTGACAGTGGCACTGTGGAAGACAAACTTTCTCTCATAATGATAATATCCATTCTCTGCCAATGCCACTCTGGCAGTACATTTTTTTCAATTGGTCAGCCAGACAGCCAAGACTGCTGCTGCCCATGCTGGTGTGGTACGTTCCAAGGAAAACAAACCTAGCTTTCCAATCCTGCCTAGAAACATTCTTGTAAATCTCTGCACTCTATCCAAAGCAATTCAGTCCTTTCTTTAATATGGCGACCAGAGCTATATACAATTCCAGCTGCACCCTAATCAGCGTTTTACACAGTTCCAGCATTTCATCCTTACTTTTATATTCAAATTCTCATCAATAAAGAAAAGAATTCCATATGTTTTTTTTTAACCACCTCCTGCCATATTCAGCAACCTGTGGAGATGCACTCCAAGATCTATCACTTCCATTATCCCCTTCAACAGCTCCTGTTTAATGTGTATCTCAATTCTTGTTTGCCCTCCCCAAGTGCATTATCTCACTTCTTTGAATTAAATTTCATTTGCCACTTTTTCACCCACTCAGTCAAATCACTGATATCCTCTTCACAAACAACTCCATAGCCAATTTTTGAGTCATCCAATCACACCTCCCATATTTAAGTCTAAATCATTAATAAATATCAACAATAGCAAGGGACCCAACACTGAGTCCAGTGGATCACCACTGGAAAACACCTTCCATTCACAAAAAATCCATCTACTATTACCTGCTGCTTCCTGTTGCTGAACTAATTATGGATCCAATTCGCCACATTCCCAAATATCTCACAGGCTTTCACTTTTCTGACCAGTTTGCCATATGGGATCTTGTTATATGGCTTACTAAAATCCAAGTAGACAACACTTATACACTACCCTCAATCCTCTGGGTTACTTCTCAAAAACTTTGCTTGGTAGTAATTTTCTCCTATCAAAACCATGCTATCTCTGATTAATCTGTTTCTTTCTAAGTTGACAATTCTGTGTCTCAAAATTGATCAGAAACATTTTCCCACCACAAGTCAGTGACTGCCCTATAATTAGTACTATAGCAAAAGTAAGTCAAAGCTGCCTTACCTGCAGCTGGATGACTGATTTGATTTGATTTACAATATTGTTCTTAGAGAAGGAAACTAGGAGAGTACGGAATGTAGTATTAGTCATAATTAGCGTGTAGAGAAAGATCAACTTAACGCAAGGTAAGTTCATTCAAACGTCTGACAGCAGCAGGTAAGAAGCTGTTCGAGTTGGTTGATACGTGATCTCAGGCTATTGTTTCATTTTCCTGACAGAAGGTGGAAGAGAAAATGTCTGGGATGCATGGGGTCCTTAATTATGCTTTGCCGAGGCAGCGAGAAATGTAGACAGAGTCAATGGATGGGAGGCTGGTTTGCATGATACTTTGGGCTACATTCATGATCTTTTGTAGTTCCTTACAGTCTTGGATAAAGCAGGAGACATACCAAGCTGTGATACAAGCAGAAAGAATGTTTTATATGGTGCATCGGTGAAAGTTGAAGAGTATCAGAGCTGACATGCCAAATTTCCTTAGTCTTCTGAGGAAGTAAAGGCACTGGTGGCCTTTCTTAACTATAGTGTTGGTATTAGGGGAACAGGATGATCTGGACACCTAAAAATTTGAAGTTGTCGACCCTTTCTCCATCATCACTGTTGATGTAGACAGGGGCATGTTCTCTTTTACGCTTCCTGAAGTTGATGACAATCTCCTTCATTTTGTTGACATTGATTATTATTGTCGCACTAGTTCGTTATATTCTCTATTTAATTCCCATACTCTTGTCTTGTCATTGTTTGAGATCTGACCCACTACGGTGGTACAATCAGCAAACTTTAAAGTTGAATTTATAGGAGAATTTGCCCACATAGTCATAGGTGTATGAGGTATAAGGGGCTGAGGACACAGTCTTGTCAGGCACCGGTGTGAGGATGATCAGGGAGGTAGTGTTGTGGCCTACCCTTACTGACTGTGATCTTGGATTAGGAAGTTCAGGATCCAGTCGCAGGATCTAGGATGGTCTTTTAAAAAGCACTGGTGGGGGTGGTCCTTCTTGCAGCTGAACTACCCACCATCTGGTCAGTCTGGATGCTTCCAATATACATATGGCATACCCATACTAGTGTCCTTTTCAGCACTGGATGTCACACAAGCTGCACTGAAATCCAAGACCCTCCAGTTTCCTCAGCACCCATTCGAGCAACACTAATGAGCCAAATTTTAGCCCTTTGTACTAGTCCATGTTTATATTACAGAATGCCATTCATTTTCCAAAAAAGCTTCTTAGTTTGACATGATTTCCTTTCCCTATGTAAAGGTCCTTTTACTCTCCATAGGCTGGTCTCGAGATGCCCATTGATACTGTGGGTTTCTCTCTCCAGCCAGTGTTCAACTCACACCCCGCAAGTTTCATGCTTGGACAGCTTTGCAAGAGAGAGAGAAAGAATCATTGCTTATTCCTGACCAGTGAGCTCACCCTTATGCCACGAGTTATCCATGCTGTCACCTATGATTGTGTGTCAATTTTTGTAGGTAGTAAAGTACAACCCAGAAATACTACACTGGGACAGCTTCACAAGAGAGTGAGAGGAAACTACTGTTTTTTCCTGACCCCTTTGAGTGAACAGTTTTGAAGTGCCCAGCCTCCTTACGATTCTGTAACCCGAGTGACTCACCAAGATAGATGATGAGAGAAAGCAAGAGAGTGAGACTAGTCAAAGTTAATTTAAAAATAATATATTCAAGAATAACCGTAACCAAACTCAGTCAATAAAACATAGACACTACAATACTATGTTATGGAAAGAAAACTCTAATGGCACAACGTAAATTAAAGGATTAACACAAAAACAAGAAGAATCCTAGACCCAACTCAACCTTTACCTAATTAGGGAATTTCTGAAGGCTGAGAGAATATACTGATCATTTTAAAAACAAAAATGATCCTTGCTGCTGGATCTTCCTCATTATTTCCTCTGCCATGAAATAGTTGTCTGGACACCTGAATTCACTCCTTCCCTACTTTACAAACTCTCCTGCCCTGAACTTCACAGAACTCCTTTCCGAGTTAACTGGTGAAACGTCAACCACCTCTCCTCCTTGTGTGTCCTCTTGGCCAGAGTTCGATATTATTTAAAAAAAATGGTTCCTTAATTAAATTGGCAGATTTCTCCTATCAGTCAGTTTCAAAACAATGGTGTGCAAAGTGCTAACAGGATGAAACTAATTTGACCAATTTCAATGACAAAGAGCCCAACTTGTTTTAGTAGCCTATCAGATATCTCCAAAATGTCCCAACACAGCTTCCAGGAATTGCTAAGTGTTTTCCCATTGGTGGAGGCATTATCTCATATAGCTGAGGTAAAACCCGTTACCACTTCCATTGTTTCTCTTGGGTATGGCATGCGACTCAATCAACAGTTCCAACACGCCACAGTAAAAAACCGCACTGACCTCCTCAGAAGATAAATACAGAACACGGTAGACAGAGTAACCTTCATTGTCCAGTAAATTCCCAGAGCGGAAAAGCTACAACATCTTCTCTGGGGTCTTGCTACATGTCATTAACAAACATCTCACCAAGGCCATCCACACCCCCACTTCTTGCCTTCAAACAACTGCACGATCTCAAACAGACAATTGTCCACAGCAAACTACCCAGCCTTCAGGGGAACAGTGACCATGATACCACACAACCCTGCCACAGCAACCTCTGCAAGACGTGCTGGATCATCAACATGGATGCCATCATCTCATGTGACAACATCTTCCACCAAGTACGCAGCACATACTCTTGCAACTCGGCTAACATTGTCTACCTGATAGACTGCAGGAAAGGATGTCCTGAAGAATGTTCTCCTGGGGAGAACATGCAGACGCTACAACAACAGATGAATGAACACCACTCAACAATCACCAGACAAGACTGTTCCCTTCCTGTTGGGGAACACTTTAGTGGTCATGGGCATTTGGCCTCTGAACTTCGGGTAAACATTCTCTAAGGCGGCCTTCACAACATACAACAGCGCAGTCACTAAGCAGAAACTGATAGCCAAGTTCCACACACAAGAATGACCTCAACCGGGACCTTGGGTTCATGTAACCCCTATGACTTGCTTGGGCTTGCCAACATCTCAATTACTGTTTTGTCTGGAGACAATACTCATCTCATACTTAATGCCGCTATCTCCACTCACATTGTCTGCATCTTTAAGACTTGATTAAAATGCGAGTATTTATAGCTAATCAGTATTCTATAAACTGTGTGTACCTTTACATGTTCTGTTTGTGATCAGAACTCCCACACTGACAAAGGGGCAAACCCCAAAAGCGGTGTTTACTACCAAATAAAACTGTTGTACTTTAACTTGGTGTTGTGAGACTTCTTACCCCAGTCCAACACTGGCATCTCTACATCATCTCCTGTACTTCGTCAGGGCTATCAACAGCCCTTGTCAGATAGCTTTGTCATGACTCATGACCCCCCTTGTTCACTCCTTGAATGGTCTGGCGGTGTTGTATATTTTGATATCTGGTTTGCAGCTATTTTGCTTGAATGTAAACTTTTAAAATAATACTGTCTTTAAAATGTCCATTGTTCCACTTGAAATTGGATATGTTGTATCAGATTTCATATAATGTCTATGTATCCAATGGAGTTCATCCACATGATGGATTTGCTGCATCTTACACCGACAACTCCAATGAACCAACAGAAAGTATTATATAATTTCTAGTAAAGAATATCAAACTGAGGCTAGAAGAATAAAACTTAAATAATATTACCCCTATTGTGCAAAAACACATCCACTAGAAATAATCCATGTTCTCTTGGACGGAAGAATGTAATTTCTTCAAAAAGGAATAAGTCTTTGATTTGATTTATTGTCATTTATTAGTATGCAGTAGGAAGCATTGTTTCTTGTACATTAAACAGACAAAATATACCATACATAGGGAAGGAAAGGACAGAGGGCAAAATGTAGTGTTACAGTCATACTAAAGGGTGTAAAAAAAGATCAAATCTGCTCTGAAAGAGGCTTAAGATTAGACAGTTATATGTGATTATATATCCAAATAATTACTTTTTTTAGGCAGGGTGTGGTTGAAGTGCTTGGTTAATGCTGCTTTTGCCCTTGTGTCCATTTTATGAATTAGTAAGTCCTCTCTCCATGATGGCTTTTTTGATACATGCTCTATGTGCCTCTAAAATTACACTCCTTCTGCTGTTCTCAATCTTACGGCAAGATTGCTTCAATATTCCTTAAACACTGAAACCAAGACAGCACAACAGTACAATCTTGGATCTTGCTAATCAATAGTGAATAGCACATTCAACAATGAATTTAACTACTGAGCCACTGACATTCTGATAAATAATACATTTACTGCTGTACCCATGGAGTGGATGCATCTTGCTCAGGTAAAAAATTTCTATTTGGAAATTATTGATTAGAATTAGTATGTGGTAAATCTACAGCTGGTATGAAAGCCCTTTCTCTTTCTTTGATTTAATAATATAGCATGAATCAAAGATTTTCTTTTTAAAAAAGTTGTGAATGTTGATGAGTTGTATTACAGATATGAAAAGTTAATGAGTGAAATAATCATTGGTCGGGATTTTCTGGCTCCACAGTGGCAGAAGCTGGCATGGGAGATGTGACAGGCCAATCATCAACTCCACTTATTTTCCATAAGACTAGGAGATCCCTGTGGCAAATGAGGTCGGAAAATCTCAGCCATTGCATGTTTAGCTGAATTTATGGTGAATCCTGTTTAATTTTGAATGCAATCGAGAACAAAAGAACCAAATCTATAAATAAGTCTTAAATCTTACTTCAATTCTCACTTTTCTATTTTTTCCCAAATCTTTTACATTCTTTTAGTGTGTTCTGCGCTTTCTGCATGATGCCAACATTTGTTCCCACTTGCTCTTTTGCCACCATTGTTGTTCCCAGCATCCGTTTTCAGCTTTCCTGTCTTCCCTCATCTTTGTGGTCCAAGTGACTTTATCTACTATTATTCTTCTCAGCATTTCTGTCTCTTAGTCGCTTTTTTTTTCTCCTTCACTTTTTCTGCAGCAGGTCCCTGCTTCAAACAAACTCTTCTCATGCCTCTCAACTTACAATGAAAAAGCATCTGAGTTTTACATTGTACACTTCATGTAATTCATTTTTTGCGCCATACTTCAGAATCATGTCTTGCATATATCAATTTTTGTTCCACTTTACAGCTGTTAATTCATCACGTAAATCTAGTAGAATGCTCTACTCTAATCTGGCAGCAGCTTCTGCTCCTCAATGGTAAATAAATACATCAAGCAACTATATCTGATATTCAATATCATGTTAATTTTCAAAGGGTTAAATGGGATCACATTGGAAAATAGTCGGAGAGCACTGCTAAGTTTTGGAGAATACCAAAATTCCCCTACCAGTAGAAATAGTTTCTTCATATCTAGCTTTTAGATTTCCCTTAATATTTTGAATATCTTAAATCAAATCAACCTTAAACAGGGAATTAATTGCCAATTTGTGTAGTCTCATCTCATAATTTCACCGTTGGAGAACAAATAGTATTCTAGTTGGTCTATACTGCAATTCCTCCAAAGCTAATTTATCTTTCCAGAGGGTTGCTAACAACAAATACTCAGTATTGCAGGGCTTTGAAGAGCTTGATTTTTACCCTTTTCTTTTCCAGAACTCAAGAAATGAAGGTTAACATTCCTTTAGCTTCTGATTATTTTCTGTACCTGTTCATGACATTTTAGTGACCTAAGTACATGATTCTTAGAAATTATTTCATGGGATATTACAAGCCATGCATCTGTTGCTCATTCCTAATTTTCCTTTAGAGATATGCTTCTTGAACCACTGCAGTCCGTCTGGTATAGATAAGCCCACAGTGCTGTTAGGAAAGAACTTCCAGGATTTTGATTCAGTTTTTTTAAAGTTTACTTATTAGTATCACAAGTAGGCTTATATTAACACTGCAATGAAGCTTTGTGAAAAATTCCTTGGTTGGCACACTCCGATGCCCATTCAGGTACACTGGAGGAAGAATTTAGCATGACCAATGCACTTAAATGGCATGTCATTCACAGACATGAAGGAACAGTTTCATGTCAAAATATGTACATGGAGGGGAACTTAGAGGTAGTGGTGTCCCCAGGTTTTTATTCATGTCTTTCTTGGTCAGAGTTATCCAAGGTATGGCTGGAAAGGACAAGATCCTAGCAGACCAGAGAAGGCAAGTCAAAACAGGCCCAAAGAGGGTGGTTTTTGAAGCACTTCATAATGATGGATGTCAGAGCCACCAAGTGGTAGTCATGTGGAACTGAATGAGCAACTGATGACTGTGTGTGTGTGTGCATGCCTGCGCACGCGTGCGAGTGAGTGATGACTGTGACTGTGTGATATATGAGGGGAAGTGATTGAGTAGGAACGTGGGAGAGAATGAGGGACTGAGTAAGTGGTTACCAAACCAAGGGGACAGTGGCCTGCCGGTGTGTGTGGGTTTCCTCCGGATGCTCCGATTTCCTCCCACAGTCCAAAGATGTATGGGCTATATTGATTGGCCATTCTAAATTGCCCCTTAATATCCCAGGGTGCATAGGTTAGAGGGATTTGTGAGTAAAATATGTAGGGATATGGGGATAGGACCTGGATGGGATTGCAGGTGATGCAGATCCGAATGGCCTTTTTCTGCATTGTAGGATTCTATGCAGTGTGTGAGAATGAGTAAGTGACTGACTGACTGGGTGTGTGGGATTGAGTGAGTGTGTGGCTAATGTGGGTGACTGTGTGGAGAAGAGTGTGTGACTGAGTGGCTGAATAGATATGTGGGGGCAAGTGGCTAAGGGTGTGTGTGTGGGTGACTTAGTGTGTACGTGGGAATGAGTGAGTGACTGACTGAGTGGGTGCTTGGGAATGAGTGACTGAATATTTTATTGGAGATGACCATTGTTTGGCACTTGAGTGGCATGAATGTTACTTGTTGCTTATCAGCTCAATCCTAATTGTTCAGGTCTTGCTGCAGGCTGGCAGAAATTATTTCAATACCTGAAGAGTTGTGAATGTTACTAAGCGTTATGAACTCATCAGCAAACATTTTGAATTCTGACCTTATGTTGAAGGGAAGGTTATTAATGAAGCAGCTGAAAAAGGTTGGGTCTCAAACTACCCTGACAAACTCCTAAGCGATGTCCTTTAACTGAAATGATTGACCTCCAGTAGCCACAATCATTTTCCTCTCTGTTGAGTTATGGCTTCAGCCAATGGTGTGTTTTCCCTCCAATTCCAGTTGATTTCAATTTTATCAGGGTTCCTTGATATATTAATCAACTGCTGTCTTGTAGTTACTGGCAGTTGCTCTCGCCTCACCTCTTGAATTCAGCTCTACTGCCTATGGACCAAGACGTTATTAGAGTCAGGAGCTGAATCTTTCTGGCAGACTCAACCAGATCATCATTGAGTAGGTTATTACTGTAAGTATCACTTGCTGTCAACAACATCTTCCAACATTTTCCTGATGATCAAGAGTATGTTGAAGAGGATGTAATTGGTTGGATCAGGTATCCTGCTTTTTTTGGACAGGACATACCTGGGCAATGTTCCACGTTTTTGTGTAAATGCCAGTGTTGAAGCTGTACTGGATCAATTTGGCGAAGGGCACAGTGAGTGTAGAAGCGCATGTCTTCAGTACTATTGCTAGAATATTATCCGGGCTCAACCTGTGCAGTATCCCGTGCCTACAGCTGTTTCTTGATATCACATGGAGTGAATCCCCAAATTTCTTTGAACTACTACTATTTCTAGCTTTTCACTATTAAAAATGTACTCACTCAAAAAGAATGACCTCACATTTGCCTAATGGAAATCTATTTACCACATTTTTGCCTATTCCCTTAATCTATGAATATCTCTTTATAAACTTATGCTTCAATTCACACTTCTCAGAATGCCACTTGTTTTTGTCACTGCAAATTTGTTATCTCAGACATCGAGAAATACCGCATTTAAATTTTACCCATCATTTCATAGTTTTTTATGGATAACTCAGTAAATAAAAATAAACTAATCCAATTAACAGTCAAGCATGCTAATATTGCTTGGTTAGTTCCACTGTCTCAATTAAAATCAGCTACAGATTGGCGACTCTGCACTTTATCTGGGACAATATGCTGTAGTAATATCCAGAATTCTAATTCATGCAGTTTCCTTCGCAATTAACTGAAAATTTAATCCATGAGAACTTTTGCATAGATGTAGCAGTATAATTATGTGCAACATAGAGTGCGCAAGCAGCTGACATTTGGACATATAACAAATAGATCCCAAATTGAATAAAACTCCTGAATAAAATAAGATTTGTACATGCTATGCGAAATATATATCAGAGATTTCAAAAGTAACCAAAATGCTTTGTGTTCAAAATGTTTTGTGTTCAAAACGTTTTGTAGACTGTAAATTTGACCTTGTTCACCAGCTATGTGTACACAGTAATACCATATTGAAGAGAAATGTACCTGTCAATAATAATCCATTAATACTGAAGACTAACATCAATTATGGATAAATAAACTACAGATCACATTTTTCTGCTGACCTGGTGCAAAATCTGCAATTCATGTACAATTTCAGGAAATCATCCTTTCCCTGAGCAGAGTGTTTGCTTTGATAAAAACAAAATACCGTGCAGTTCTATTTCACAACACATTACTAGGAAATGACATATCTATACATTTGTCCATTTAACTAAAAACACTGCATTACTCGTAAATGAAATAACATTAATCTATAATAAAAGCAAAATACTGTGGATGCAGAAGATCTGAAGTAGAAACTCAGCAGGTCTGTAACCACCTGTGGGACAGAGCAAAGTCTAACATGACATGGTCATTAATGTTAACAGAATATGAGGCTACTTGTTCTTGTTGTAAAACAGAAACAGATCGCCATCTAGTGGTTCTATTTCCAACTGCTTTCTTTTAAATGAAGATCTTATCGTTGATTTCCATTAAAAATGACAATGACATGGAATGGGCCTTCGGTGGGACATGAAATTTGGTAAAAAAAAACTTCTATACATCACTATTCATGATACTTCATGCATGGGGAGATGGTAGTGCAGTGGTATTGTTGCCGGACAATTCTATTGACCCAGGTTTGAATCTCAGGAATGCAAATGGTGGAATTTGAATTCAATAAAACAACTGGACTTAAGAGTATAATGATCATGAAATGATTGTCAAAGAAAACTCATATAGTTCACTAATTCCATAAGAGAATGAAATCTGTCACCCTTACCTGATCTGACCTACATGGAATTGGCTCTTAAATGGCATAGCAGACCACTCTGCAACTACCACAAAAAAACTGAAAAAAGATTGAAACCGGATGACCACCCAATATTTTGCCTGGCATTGGAAATAATGGCAAACCCTGCCCTGGCAGCAGTGCAAAGTTCTCCTTACTAACATCTGGGGCATAGTGATAAACAGTTGAGATAAAATTGCCCTGGAAATCCTCAACATTAACTCTGGACCCCATAAGGTCTCATGGCACCAGGTCAAACATGAATAAGGAAACCTCCTGCCAATTACCATATATTGTTCCACTCAGCTGATGAATCAGTACCCCTCCACTTGGAAGCACTGAGGCTGGCAAGAATGGAGAATGTACTCTGGGTAGGGGACTTCACTTTTCATCAGGACTGGCTCAGTGGCGCTATCACAGACCAAGCTGGTCAGGTCAAAAGGACACAGCTATTAGACTAGGACTGCAACAGGTGATGAAGAAACTAACAAGAAGGCAAAACATACCAGAAGCAACATCAGGCACACAAAAATGAGGTGACCCCTTGTAAAACTATAATATAGGACTATTTGCGTGCAAACAAGGAGATAACAAAATTTCAAATCAATGGATCAGATCCAAACTCTGCAGTCTTGCTATATGTAGTCATGAATGATATTCGACAATAATGTGCTGTTTGCAGGATTGAGGCTAGAAGGTCACAGAGGTTCAACAAACTAAGACCTTTATTAAGACTATGCATTCACTACAGCTACAATCTAACTCTACATAGTTGCCCGCTCAAGTGGTCCATGGTGTCACCTCTTATGATGTCATGCATGTATTAGCTTAAAGTGCTCTGTTCAGCTTTAATATTGCTGGTAAGAAATCATTACAATTGCTATAATTAGGCAACGTTTAAGTCAAACATTCCCAACACAGAGTGAAATAGGAAAAAATATTATTGCAAACTACACTCTTAACATCTTCAATTCTTTTCATTTGGTGATCTGGGGTAACTCCTATCAAAATATCTTTTGCAAGTTTGAAGGGTCACACTGATGTAGCTGTACAACTGAATAGATTTGTTTTAGTCTAAACAACAAATGTTTAGACATTTTGTTGCTGGCTGTTTTTGCTTCTATAGTTGCAATTGTTTACAATCAGCAATCTTTTTATTCTTGTTGATCACTGATGCATGAAGGAAATCAACAGGTCTTTTGTCAAAGGAAATGTTCTTTACAATGAACTGAAGAGCTTTCTTATAATAAGGAGTTTCACGGTGCACCTCAAGGTCTTGTTCCTTTAAAGTTCGAAATTAACAAAGGGAGCACATAAATGTTTTCCAGTAATCCTCGCCATATTTACAGCATTCTTTTGACCTTCATTTTTGTCAAAGCATTCATATGCATCTTTTATAAATTCTTCATCCTTTCTCAATCCTGACTCACAATTGTTACAGCATGATGAGTCTTTGTCATCTTAGTTCCAGCACAGCTAGCCTGAGCTCTGGGCACAGTTGCTTTCAGAGCTTTCTCAGCAGCTGCTACTTTGTTTCTTTAGGATTTTGGCAAGGCCTGATTCTACATCAGTCATCCAGTTAGCTTTGGTTCAACTGAAGTCAAATTTCTTCTACCCATGTTTGACCCATTAATGCCAGAAAGTTGTCTATATGTAAGAATAAATCGGCCATCTGTCTATTTAGTTGTACAGCTACATCAGTGTGACCCTTCAAATGGAACCAATTCACTAGTGTAAGTTTTCAACACAGTTTAAGGATCTCAGAGGAGTATGTTGGGACTTTTCTATGTTGTCTCTGGCACCAGCGAGATTGCTACCCTATGTTATTATCAGAACCAAAATCCCAACATACATTAGGAAGCCAGATTAGACACCAACAATTTTTTCTATTTTGGTATAAACGTGAGGAAAGAATACTTCCTTCCAGGAATAACTTGACTGACAAGCTAAGGATCTTTTATAGTAAACCAAACTTTATTAAATAACATGGTTTGAGTATAATTCTAACAAATGACGCAGCTTAGCTATTAATGGTTCAATATTTAAAATTGAAAGAAAGCAATTTTACTTTCTAACTTATGACTGCTTCAGTCCCAAATTAGCAACATTTCTTTTAGAAACTTGAAGGCCACTTTAAATACCAGCAACCATAAATGTATTTGCTATAAATGGTGTTAATAGTCTTGAAGCTTTGAGAAAAAATTAGTTTTAAAGCAGCTTGCACCTGTTTTCAACATACTCCTAGCTAGAACTCCAAAAGTTCCTTTCATTCTGCTTCAGACCCAGTTTGTCACATGACCTTGTCAATCAACTTTAGTCAGAAATCCCAAGAAAATTTCTTGTAAAAGAATACATTAGCTCTAAGTAACAAATTCCTAACTGAAAATGAGTTATTAACTTGCTTTCACATCCCTGAGCTAAATGTTTTCTAGTCATACTAGCTGCTGACAGAACAAATCTGAAATTTTAAATATTCCTCTTTAGACACGAAAAAAATATCAATTGCACTTGTATCATCACATCCAGCGTTCACATTCATTTTTACTGGCTGTCCATCCAGCAGAATGGAATGGTCCAGTATCAATTTGTAGCATCAGCAATCGATAGCACATTCGATGATAATTCGTCCTCCAACTGTGAATCAAGGTTCTCCTCTTCTTCTTTTCGTATTATGTAAACACTTTCATTTGTTCTATTTGCCGGTTGCTTTATTCAGCTCTTGCATTTAGCTACTTTTGCCTAAAGCTTGCTTCTTTTTTCCAAAATGCATGTTCAGTGGCTCTTTTTTCCACAGTTTTTGCACAAAGCCTCTTTGCACCAATGTTCTGCAGCTGAATGTTCAGTCTTCGCACATCTATGGCATGTGTGAGTCTGTTTGCATTCAACTTTCAGCTAACATCTTGTGAATCCTTGTGTTTGAATTTAACTGCTGAGCTTCTTTGACTGCTAGGTTCATTAATACAGTACCTTCCATGGTTGCCAGATTGCTTTTGGTTAACAAATGGTTTTTAATTGCTTCGCTTCTCAAACCACAGACCTGGTTTATATTGTTCAGTATACCCCTGAACTCACAGTGCTCTGCCAGTCTTCTCAGTGTAGCCACAAATTGTGTAATTCATTTCCTCTCTTCACTGTGCTTATGAAAACTAAACCTTTCTGCGCTGGCTAAAGAATTTGCTGAATTTCCACTATGTATTAATCTATCTTTGTGCCTGGTTTTGCTGGCTGCACCAGCCTCCTGCTGAGATTAAATGGCACCCCTCACCCCCCCACCCCCCCACCCCCCACCCTCCATTATGCACAGTAAGAGGAACTTGTAAAACCTCTGCTATCTTGTTAGCTTATACAACATAGCTAAACCGTTCCACATACAAGTTCATGGCCCTGTATTCTCAAAAGCTTCCACCACTTACTCCGTATGGAAGGACCTGCATATACAGAGTGCTAAAAATTCATGGCACAATCTTGTTGCTTTTCCTTTCTTAAAACAAGGCAGAACTCAAGTTTCAGCCTGTTTTCTTGTTTTAAAACATCCAGCACTAAATTTGCTTTTGCAAAGTAATTGTTATTCAATTACCAAGTTCATTCTGGCCGATGCACGTAGAGAACTTCTATTCATACTTCTTGCTGCATTTTGATGGGACTTCTCAATTCCTCAGGTGGCTGCAAGTGTTGTTCGCTTCCTTTGCAGCCAGTGTTTGCAGGATTGAGGCTAGGAGACCACATAAATTCAACAAGCTAAGAGCTTTATTAAGACAATGTGTTCACACAGGCTACAATCTTACTCTGCAGTTACCCGCACAAATGGTTGATGACTCATACACGTATTATCTTAAAGTGCCCTGTTCAGCTTCAAAGCAGTTGGAAAGAAATTCCTATGAATACAATAAACACAACAAATTAAACAACTGGGAGGCAATGGCCTTGTGGGATTACTGCTAGCCTATTAATCTAAAAACTCAGCTAATGCTTTGGGAACCTGGATTCGATTCCCAGCATGATAACTGATGGAATTTGAAGTCAATAAAACACATCTAGAATTATGAATCTACGGATGACCATCAAACCATTGTCGATTATTGGAAAAAAATCATCTGGTTCACTAATGTCCTTTACGGAAGGAAATCTCTTACTTGGTCTGGCCTCCATGTGACTCCAGAACCACTGCAATGTGGTTGACTCTCAACTACCTTCCAAAGGCAACTAGGGACGGACAATAAATGCTGGCTGGCTAACCAGCAACACCCAAGTCCCACTAATGAATAATAAAAAAACTCATTGGAAGAGGAGGCTCCACGACCATTTCCATTCACAATGGTGGAGGAGCCAAGCACATCACTGCAAAATTGAAGCATTCACAACAATTTCAGCTAGAAGATGAGTGTTCCATTTTGACTTCTCCTGGAGGTCCCAAGCATCATAGATACTAATCTCCAGCCAATTCAATTCACTCACATGATATCAAGAAATAGCTGAAGGTGTTGAATATTGCAAAGGCCATGGTCTAATAATGTTCCAGAAACAGGACATAAGATTGGCGCTCCCGGACTTGCCATGCCCCTCACCAAGCTGATCCAGTGCAGCTTACAATATAGGGATTTACTCAGCAGTGTGGAAAATTACCCAGGTTTGTCCAATTACTGCTGCATCATTGTGCTCTCTCTCGACTATCAATAAAGTAATGGAAGGTGTCGTTGACAGTGCTGCCAAGTGGCATTGACTCACAATAACCTGCCCACTGACACTTAGTTTGAGTTCCACTAGGGTCACTTAGCTCAGCTCATCAGTCTTGACTCAAACCTGGCCTAGAAGTGAATTCAGACACATGACAATGTGGTTGACTTTTTAATGCTCTTTGAAAAGGCTTAACATATCACTCAACAGCAATTAGGGATGTCTTTTCACACCAACCAAATAAACAAACTCAAATTAACATAGGGACAAATTTGGGTGGCACGGTAGCACAGTGTTTAGCACTGCTGCTTCACAGCTCCAGGAACCTGGGTTCGATTCCTGGCTTGGGTGACTGTCTGTATGGAGTCTGCACATTCTCCTCATGTCTGCATGGGTTTCCTCCGGGTGCTCTGTTTCCTCCCACAGTTCAAAGATGTGTGGGTTAGGTTGATTGGCCATGTTAAAATTGCCCCTTAATGTCCTAAGATGCTTAGGTTAGAGGGATTAGCAGGTAAAATAGGTAGTGGTAGGCCTGGGTTGGATGGTGGTCGGTATTGATTCGATGGGCTGAAGGGTCTCTTTCTGCACAGTAGGGTTTTATGATACTGTGAAAAGGGGCAGTTCTCCAAAAGGAAGGGGAAGTAGTCCGAACAAAAACCAAAGTCGAAAGGAAACTTTAAACATTAAATCAAAATGTGGTTGTCATGGTCTACAATACAACCTGACAGACCACGGACACTGCATGCTCCCTCTCCAGGGACATCTGGCTGCGAATGTAGTCATGGTAGAGGGGCAGACAGTCGGGATGGAAAGCCCCGTCAATCGCCCACTGCCTGGACCTATTGATGGGACGTCTTACCAGGCCCAGGAGCAGGTTCACGAGGAGATTGGCATCCTGACCCGTGCCGCTCTGCACCAGGTGCCTGTAGATTAGGAGCGTGGGATTGAAATGCAAACAAAACGTCAGCAAAAGATATTGTCTTAAACCAAAAAGAGTGTACAACCTAGAATACAGAACGTAGACATAATCTTGGAGTACTTGGAGTACTGTGTGCAGTACTGGTCACCTCACGATAGGAAGGATGTGGAAGCTATTGAGAGGGTGCAGAGAAGATTTACAAGGATGTTGCCTGGATTGGGGGGCATGCCTCATGAAGATAGATTGAGGGAGCTAGGTCTCTTCTCCTTGGACAGACGAAGGTTGAGAGGCGATCTGATAGAGGTTTATAAGATGTTGAGAGGAATAGATAGAGTGGATTCTAGGAAGCTATTTCCCAGGGCTGAAATGGTCGCTACCAGAGGACACAGGTTTAAGGTGCTGGGGGGCAAGTACAGAGGAGATGTTAGAGGTAAGTTTTTCACTCAGAAGGTGGTGAGTGAATGGAATCGGCTGCTGTCAGTGGTAGTAGATGCGAACTCGCTGGGATCTTTTAAGAGGGATTTAATGGGATTGGGAGTTACAGATAGTTCTATGGCCTGGTAGGTACTGATATGATCAGCACAACTTGTGGGCCGAAGGGCCTATTTGTGCTGTAGTGTTCTATGTTCTAATCCACGGATTCCACAAGGCCATAGAAGGGGCAATCTTGGGAGCCCGTGAACCGGAAAAACCTATGATTGTACAGCACAATGCTACATGCAGTACCCTCCACCCCAGGTCTCCAAAATAAATGGGGGAGATCCCTCCATAGTGGCAGCAACAAGGCCCACCAAGATGTATCTGGGTGATAGGTGAGGACGCGGTAATGAAAGGTGTGCAGCAGGAGCCCATACAGAAAATGCCTCCATGTGGTAGAAAAGGGCATGGAGAACATTTCTTTGAGGTGACACATGCAGTGGGACACCTCAAGGTGGGGAGGGAGGGGGAGGTGTCTAGGCTTTGAGCCAATGTGATATTCTATCCAATCAGGGGAATGCTCGGGCAGGATCCTACCGCACGCCTGTGCCACCAAGACTACGTGCACGCTCGGCGTTGAGCACGATCATTCTGAGGTCTTGGATGGCTTTGGCCACATGCCGGATGGTCACCTCCACGCGCTCATCCAGCATGTCCCCAATCCTGGCCACCCCGGTGTCCATGGTCCTCCTCTCCGCCAGCCACCTGAAATTGTAGGGTTGGAGGTGCTACTCCTCTCAGGGGAGAGTTGCGTCACGAGGCGATTGCGTTCCAGACTGTGAGGTGGTCCAGGTAAAAGATGGGCAACTCCCGCAAGGAGATCGGAATATGCCCCAGATTGATATACAGGAATGGCACGTCGTAATTGAGGCCGCGGAACTGATGGAAGAAATACGTCGCCAGGGCATGCCATCATGGAGGAGGTTCATCGTAAAGGTATCTCTGCAGGGTCTGGAGGCGGAAGGCACACCAGATCTTGTTCTGCATCTCCTGCTTGAGGAGAACAGCCCTCGGCAGAGACCCAATGCAATTGATTGTCCCAGACGCATGAGGGTCTTCTGCATATTTGTGACAAAGCCGGAGAAGGGGTCAAAGTAAACAACCAGTACTACAGCATGGAGGTGACCAGTTGGTTCATGATGAGAACTCTTGCCCTGTAGGACAGCACTTGGAGCAGTCTTGTCCAGCAACTCAAGCAGGCAGAGAAGGTATGGATGTGAGTCTTGCTCAAATCCCACCATAACCTCAAGGAGGGAAAGCCTCCCCACTTCCTTCTCCAGCCAAGCCAGAATTGACAGAATGAGAGCAGGAAGCGCTCATCCTCCAACAGCGTGTTATTGAAGTGCCAGTACACAGACCTTCTCCAGACGCAAGATGAAACAAACTCCGCCCAAACCAGGTGGTGATCGTTGCACAGCACCAGCACAGGCCGATGACATGCCAGACATGTGTGCCCTCGAAATGTAAAGTCAGTCGATTCTGGACACTCTGCCTTCAGGCTTCACTAAGTGAAAGCTCTGGAGCCAGGATAGAGATGTCTCCAGACATCTACCAAGTCACAGGTCTCAAGCAGGTCCTGCAACTTCACCACCGGTAGGGTGCACAGCCAGGAGCCAATGTGGTCCCGTGCCTCGAGGGTGCAGTTGAAATCCCCACCTCGACCCCAACCCCGAGAAGGATGCATTCGCATCGCGCGATGGTATTGAGATGAGTGGACACTTTCTTGTAGAAAGTTATTTGCTATGGTCCAGTGGTCGGGGCATAGACTTTCAGTAAGTGAATGACCACGCCCCCCTCACGGATCTCAAGTGCAGCAATCGGCCTGGCACCGGCTCCCTGGTCCCCAAGATCTCTAGCTGAAAATGCAGGGCGAACAAGATAGCCACCCCTCTAGAAGCAAGCATGAGATGGCTCATGTAGACACCTCCCCCCCTCCGCCGCCCTCACCATTCCAGGAGCCATTGGGCTTCGTCTCCCGGAATGGCAGGAAAGACACCATATACTTGCTGTCACAGAGGACCGAGAAGTTCTGGAACATGCTGCTGTTGACGTTAAGGCTGGCCATGTTCACTTTCAATCCTCCGCACTGCCCCAGATGCTTGGGCATCCCACAGGTCCGGAATGTCCTACAGTCTGAGGTTGGGAATGCCCATCAGAGGTCGGGACAGAGAGTGGGGGCCTTCTTTGCCACCGTCGCCCAGCGACCCAAACAACAGAGCACTGCCGTAGTCCCCCAGCAGGTCAAAGGAAGAACACCTCCATGGTGCTGAAATATACTGAGTGAAATGGGACCACAGTGTTAGGGGCAGTAGCAGTGGATGGGGAGAACTTTTCTCCTTCAGCCCTCCTGGACCAAACAGTTATAAGTCCGGGGTGTCATCACCTCCCACCCCTATTGATGGGAAAGATGTTTGTGTTTTCTTCCCCCACTCTTCAAGCACTCAAGGGCACCAACAACTCAGTCCTTTGATGTAATATTCTGTCCTGGTGTTCTGTGTTGCCTTCCCTCCCTCCTGCAGGTGGAAAAACTTCATTTTCTTCTTCCCTCTCCTCACTGGCAAAGAGAATCTTTCAGTGGCTGGGTGGGAGGCAGGTCGATGATAATTCTTCCTTCTGGTACAGTACCTCTCATAAGGTGAAGGGACCCTTCACCAGCTTCTTTCTCTCCTCTCCCTTCACAGTAGTAATCCTCTTCTCTTGGATATAACTGGCTCAAAAAGGTGTTCCTTCTGAATGCAGCCTGAGAATCTGGTATACCTGCTTTAAATAGTGAGCGCGAGGATCCGTGATTCAACTATCAATTAAGACTCATTCAGGTAGTTCTTTTCATGTACCTAATAAGTAAAACGAACTCAAATTAACTTAAGGACAAATTAAAAGGGGTAGCTCCCCAAAAGGAAGGGAGAACAATCCAAACAAAGTACAAGGGAAACTTAAAATATTAAATCATAACATGATTATCGGAGTTGATAATCATCGGGCACAGAAGGCATCAACTGCATCTGTGAACACTGCATGCTCCCACTCGTGGTCAGGGACACCTGGCCACGAATATAGCTACTGCAGAGGGGCAATCAGATGAATGATCTCGTCAATCACACTTGACCTCTGGCTCACCTCGCCAGGCCCAGGAACAGGTTCACAAGGCTCTTCACACCATGTGCCCACAGATCAGAAGTGTGGGACTAAAGTGCAAACAAAACATTAATAAAATACGTTTCAGGAAACTGAAAAGGTTTGCAATCTAAAACATATAAAGTAGATATCGTCCATAGACTCCACAAGGCCACAAAAGGGACAAGCATGGGAACCTGTGAACCAGAAAAACTACGAGTCTAGAGCATTTGGCCCAGTTGATCCGTGACCGAGTATACCGCCCGGCATTTTCATATCCTCCGCAGGTCAGTCAGGTCTGTGAACATGACCATGAACAAACCCGACAACCTCGTCCACAAGAGGCGCTGGAATGGTTCCATGCATATAGAATACAGTTGGCTGGACAAGGGGCAGCCCTGCCACACTCCTCTTCCAAAGCAAAGGGGTGCCATCGAGGACCTGTTAACCTTAATTTGCCTTAATTGCTTAATTCTGAGGCAGATTATAGTAATCAGATCCAGGCAACAAAACGCATCCTGTACCCAAATGCCACAGAGTTCCGAGTAAATACTCACACTCCATTTTGTCAAAAGCCTTCTCCTGATCCAGTGATAAGAAGGCACTCGATAGACTAGCCCTCTGGAATGGTGGATTAGTTCTAGACAAGATGGACATTATCGTGGATAGACAGGCCCAGGACTAGTCAGGGTGGATCACGTGGTCCAGCACAGATCCAAGGCATGAAGCATAATCTATGCTGAGAAGGGAAACTGGGTGACAGTTCTTAGGTTGGCGGAGATCCCCCTTCTTAGGTAGCAGGGCAATAATGACCTTGCTCCACAAAAGGGACATCTCCCCAATGGCAATGCTCTCCCTCAGGAGCCCCATGAGTGCCCTGAAGTCTACAGTCAGCTTGTCCAGCCCCGGGGCTTTGTCCAATTAGAGGCTGTTGAGGACGCCTGTCAGCTCAGCCATCGTGATACTAGCTTCAAGCCTGCCGACACCTGCAGGGCCAGCTGTGGCACATCCTCCCACAAACTCTGTGAACATCCTCGCTGGATGGATCCGGAGAAGGAGGTGTACTAATGCCCTCTGGATCCAAGCTGCTGGTGATTAGCCCGCTCTTTTTCCAGCAAGTAAAAGGGGGGTCCGCATCAGGCTGACTGACATGCACCTCAAGGTCAAAAACCTCCTTTTCCAATCCTTGAGCCTGGATTTCTGTCTCCCTGTCAACACCCTCCTGCACTCCTGACAGAAGGTACGATGTAAATCTTGTCCACATCCCATCACAGCCTCAAGGATGGGAAGTCTCCTGCTTCCTTCTCCAGCCGACCCAGAATCGATGAAACAAGTCTAGGAAGCACTCATCCTCCAGCAGCGACTTGTTGAAGTATAAGTACATGGAAGGATTCATTCAGGTAGTTCATACTGTAGCAAGCCAACCTCATTAGCCTGGCTGAAGTCATCACACTCCTCCTCCTCATCCCAAAGTCTGAGAATCTCCTAGTTTCCCTCAGGGGTCTTTTCCTCTGCTTGAGTGCTCAGTCAGAATCCTTCAACTCAACCTCTGATGTCGGCGGTGTGTAACAGGCACCCGTCTCTTCTGCTGCGACCAAGGAAGATCTGGCTTCTCATGGAAGGGGAATCTTTGCAGCTTCGTCCCGTATCTATTTTGGACTCCAAGGTCCTCATCCAGGATGCAAGGGAGGTGGTACTGCCTTGCTAAGGGGGACACTGCTATCCCTAGGGCTACAGGGGAGACCCAGCTCTGAAATGGGTAGAGAACTTGAGGTCTGGACTTGGTCCAGATGTTTCCTTACCACTGCCTTGCATAGTTGGTAGGTTACCAGTCCAGTCCTAGACTCGACTGTTGCGGTTACCCAGGTGGGTTCATTTGCATAATTTCTGACTCTCCTGCTTCAAAGTACCTCTCTGAGTGCGTGTTGTTATGGCGAGTATTGGGCTTCCTGGTATCTTTTCAGCTTTCCTCCCAGGTTTGACAACAGGCTGAGTCTGGTGCAGGCCATCTGTCCATCAGTAACCTTGTTGGCGCAGTTCTCATGGTGGTGTGTGAAGTGGTCCTATTGTCAAATAGCCACCTTGAGTTTTGTTTCTAATGAGGCCATTTTTCAACCAGTCTTTAACATCTGGACTGCTCTCTCCGCTAGCCCATTTGATGCTAGGTGATAAGGTACCATCTTGATATACCAGATTCCATTTGATTTCATAAATTTTCTGAACTCTAGGCTGGTGAACACTAAGCCATTATCAAAAACTAATGCCTCTGGGATCCCATGCATTGCTAACATGATGCACAGTTTCTCAACGATTGCCATCAAATTGCCTGGTTTAGTTTACAGACATTTAACCACTTGAAATGAGCATTTATTATCACCAGAAACATGGACCCCATAAACAGGTCTGCAAAATCGACATGGAGTCGCGACCATTCTCTGCCTGCCATTTCCATGGGTGCAGCAGGGCTGTCAGTGGTGTCTTCTGCCCTGTTGGCACTTCCAGCGCTATCCTACCCATTTTGTTAAATCTACGTCCAGACTTGGCTATCAGATGTAGCTCCTGGCCAGCATCTTCATTTTTGATACTCCAGGATGCCTATGGTGTAGTTATGCTCTCCACACCAATACCCTGTCTTCTACTGTGATCTGCTCCCTCCTGCTCCAGTATCGATGGAACCGTGGATAGACCAGTCTTTTTAGCTGCCCTATTCACCAATACAGGTCTTTTCACGTTCACTGGCATATATTGTGTACATCCACTAGGAGGATATCTTTAAAGTTTAATGTCATCGTGGTCTCCTCCATTCCGGGTACCAATGATGGGGGTGTCAAGTAATGGTAGTTGGCTTAAGGCATCGGCATCTACGACTCAAGTCTCTGGTCGGTGCTCCAATCGATACTAATATGCTGCTAGCAATAATGCCCAACGCTGGATCTGGACTGAAGCTATCAGCAGCACTGCTTTGTCTTCCTTCAGTAGGCTCAGCAAAGGTTTATGATCTGTTATGATCGTAAATTTTCGCCTATATAAATACTGGTAAAATCTTTTGACTACGAAGATTACCACCAGTCCTTCCTTTTCAATCTGGGCAGATCTTCACTCTTCCATTGCCAGGGCACATGCAATTGACTGCTCTTGTCCGTTCAGCCACATATGTACCAGGACTGCACCCACTCCATATGGAGACGAATCACAGGTGAGTATCAATTCCTTCTTGGGGTCATAATGTACCGATACATTTTCAGATGAGATTTACTGTTTAATTTTCTTGAAGGCCCTGTCCTAGTGGGCCGATCATTTCCACATTTGTTCTTTTTTAGCAACTGATAGAGGGGATCCAGAATGGAGGCCCTATTCAGTATGAATTTGCCGCAGTATGTTACCAGTCCTAAAAACAACCATACCTCTTGGATGGCTATGGGAGCCAGGGTGTCTTTTATTGCTTGCACCCAATCTCCCAGAGGATGTAGGCCCGATTTATCCAATTTGTACCTCACGTAGGTTACTTGTGATTTTAAAAAGATGCATTTCTTCCTTTTCAGATGCACTTCCACTGCTGCAAATCTCCTGAGAGCTTCCTCCAGGTTCTACAGATGTTCTGCCACTGTTTTACCCATAATGAGGACATCATTTAGGTAAGTGGCAACTTGTGGTAACCCCTGTAGGATGCTCTCCATGGTTCTTTGGAATATGGCACAAGCTGACAAAACCCCGAAGGACAATTTTTTTGTAGTGGAAAAGGTCTTATGGTGTATTTATTGTAGCAAATTTTTACGAATCCTCATCCAGCTGTAGTTGCAGGTATGCATGGCTTATGTCCAGTTTTGTGACTAGGAGTCCTCCTGCCAACTCTGCATATAAGCCCTCAATCCTTGAGTATTTGTCTAGCTGAGAGTAACAGTTTATTATCGTCTGTTTGAAATCATCACACAGGCGCACCAAGCCGTCCAGCTTTAAGAAAGAAACAATGGGTGCTGCCCATTCTGCAAACTGGACCGGTTTTATTATTCCTTCATACAATAATCTTTTGATTTCTGCATCAACCTTTTCCCTTAATGCAAAAAGGTACCAGTCGGGCTTTACAAAACTTTGGGACAGCCTCTGGATCGACGTGCAATTTTGCCTTATCTTCCTTGAATGTCCCAAGGTCTTCCTGAAAAACCTCTGGATATTTGCTCAGGCCTCATTCAGGTGACCATTTTCCAGCTGGAAGATATTTGTCCAATCTAGCCAATTTTGTCCTAATAGGCTCAATCCCGAACTTTCCACTACTACTAATGGGAGCCTGTTTCCCATAAGCAACTAGCACATGGGTTGTACCCTCACTTTCAGTGGTTCCTCCGTATAGGAACCTTGCCAAAGCTTTGGTCAGGGCTAACGGTTGGAGACCAGTGCGTATTGTGTTAAACACATAGTCTCCCTTCTGACCAATACAGCTGCGCCTTTGTCGACCTCCATTAAAATTGGATGTTCATTAAATCTCACTGACAATTTGGTGGGTTCTGATTTTGTCATCGCTATGCACAGTAGCTGTTCCTTGTCAGAGGTAGGGAAGTTTCCACGTTGTGCATTCTTCTGTCCCTCAGCCTACGTGTTCTTTTTGGCCTGTTGGTTAGAAGACTTGCTTTTCCTCTGTGCATCCTGACACTGACAACCATAACAATGCTGTTTTGGGCAGGGCCCTACAGGAACTGGTGTCATTCCGGCTTAACCTGACCTTGTCTAGGTACAGTTCTACAAGTGGACTTCGGTCCCCTCATATCCGAATCCTTTCGAAGGGCTGCTATGTAGTGTCCTACCCCATGATGGTACTCCCTTAACCCAGTGCCCCCAGTGTTGGCCTCTATCTCCACCGGGATACCTTGGAGCTCATATGCTCCATTTGCTACTTTTTCTAACAAGGCCAGCTGTAATGCCTGTTTACTGTCTACCTGGGGCTCCGCCAACATGCGTTTCTGCATAGTCATATTGTTAATTCCGCACACTAATTGGTCTTGGAGCATTTCATTTAGTGTCCCCCCAAATTCACAAGCCTTGATAGGAAACTGGTGATTGACTCCAAATGGCTTCTCCAAATGTGGGGTAAGAACGGTATCTCCAGAGGATCAGGTCATGGCTTATGGTCATAATATTCTTGAACTAAGTTTGACAACATAGAACACTACAGCACAAACAGGCCCTTCAGCCCACGAGTAATGACAGTAAACAGACATTACATGTGGAAGGACCTTATGTCTGGTGCCTCAGGAAAAGTTAAACTGTGCATAATCAGAAAAGCTGCTGTCCACTTGCAGTCCATCAAGCTTACTCTTTGCTTTTCGCCTGAGTTATGTTGTTTGCCCTGAAGAAATACTTCATCCTTTCCACATATTGGGCCCAGTCCTCGACTGTGGGATCAAAAGCGTCCAATTTCCCAATCACCAGCATTTTCTCTCAACAATGGGTTACTCTCAATATGTGTGGTGATTTAGCAAGTTCCTTCAGGTCACTCTTTTTTCCTCATCACCACTGTAATAATTCCACGGAAGCAAAAGTCACTTCACCATACATCTATACACAGCCAACTGTTTAGTTGCTCCCTGCTGAACGCAATCTGAAAGTCTGATGCATCTGCTTTAAATAGGGAGCATAAGGCTCTCTGATTTAACCATCAATTAAGACTCATTCAGATAGTTTACAGTCTAGAAGATAAACTTCATTAGCCTGGCTGAAGTCATCTCACTGTATTGCTGCATACTCAGTGTCGTCTCTGCTCCTTTTTCATGGGTTCAAAAATCTATGTTTTGCCATTCTCTGACCAACATGTTGCAAGACAACCATACTCCATGACAGCATCATTGAACTAAGAAGAAGATTCTCAGTAAACTGCAAGGCTTCTTGATTGAACTTCCAGAAGGCTGGCTCTCAAGGGGACAGGTTGACAGAACTCCTCCCATACTGTCTTTTGGTGGAACACTGTCTGCATGTAGCTTCCTGCTAAATTGTTAAAGTTGACAAGAAGATGGCAGCATGTGAGGTGTACAAGTTAAGTCCTTTTTTCAAAAAAGGGTCTGTCTTTATTGCGCATCCTGTGTTGTCATTGGAGTCCTTGAGACAACCAGTGTCTGTGTGTTTGAATAACCACATCAGTTTGGAATGACCCTTTTGAAATCAGTTTCAGGAGACACATTGGTACATCATCAGTCTAGAAGGTTCCTTTTATTCCCTTGAGCCAAAGGAGTAGTTTCAATCCACAAACGATGCCAGGTGATCCTCAAGCAATTATTTTTTGAGCCTTTTATTCAGTGCATAATATACTGTTAAAAACAAAGCAGTCCAACTAAATTGATTGAATTTTTTGATAAGTTATAAAGTTAACAAGTTTATTAAGGTAATGAAAACCATTCAGCCCACTGAACCTGCTCTGACATTCAATATGATAATGGCTGACTGCGCACTTCAATTTCTTTTATTCACACTCATAACCCTTTACATTATTGTTAATCAGAAATCTATCAATCTCTACCTTAAACAAAGTGAAATGATTCACTTTCCACAGCACTCTGGGGTAGAGATTTCCAAAGATTCACAACCCTTTGTGCAAATCAATTTCCCCTCATCTCAGTCTTAAGTGGCATCCCCCTTATTTTGAAACGATGCCACTGGTTCTAGCCCCTGAACAAAGGGAAGCGCACCTTACCGTTATCTATCCTGTCCATTCATAGACTATAGGAAAACTACAGCATAAACAGGCCCTTTGGCCCACAAGTTGCGCCAATGATATCCATATCTACTAGGCTTACCTGTAACCTTCAATTCTATTAATTCCTTTTAGAAATTTATGTTTTTCGATGAGATCACCTCTCATTCTGTGAAACTCTAGACAACACAAGCCAGTTCATCCAATCTCTGCTGAAATAACTCCTCTGAGGCCGTTGTCCCTTCACCAAATTTACATTTATTTACAAAGTAAGCAACACCTGGACAAATACTTCCTCGTACTGGAATGCCAGTAACTCTGACAGTCCACATTATGTAGATATGCAGAGCTCCCTGATTGGACAAGCCAATACTGCCTTATTCTGGAAGCTCGTATTCTAAAAGGTCCCATTGTGGCCTTGTTACAATCATTACAATCCATGCTGTCTTAGTCCAAGGAATGTTGGCAGTTTATTCACCTTGACAGCCTCTTACGTTCTTAAGTGTTGGGTCTAGTTCCTCAAGCTCTGCATCCGATATCAGTAAGGTGTAGTGAACCAGCGATTGGCTCTTTCATCTAAGCACACAGGTTCACTCTCTTCTTCAGATAATGAGGAAATAGATTCAGCTATGTCTATAGATTTTCAGACTCAAGAGGTTGTAATTATTGGAGACTGAGAGCGGAAGTTGGTGAGTCCCAGAAATCTTTCCAAGGTTTCTGATGTGTTGGGTAATGTTTGTTCTTGAATGGCCTGAGAATATAAGACTCCATCCATCCATTTATACTGAAAACCTACAATTATGAGGGACATCTAGCATAATCCACGTGTAGTCAAGTCCATTGCTTATCCCGTTATTCCCAAGGATGGACAGCGACTGATAGTAGAAACATTTGTCCTTATTGAAACTGACCCAGGAGCACAACTATGTCCTGATCCAGGCCTGGTCATCAACAGAGCTACTTGTAAGCATCTTAATTTGGTCACTCCTGGGTGCCTATGGTGAAGTTTAGCAAAGATTGGAGAGCAGGCTATGGCTCAGGATGACAACTTTTGATCACCATAGAGTACACCATCTCCTATAATCATCTGCTCTCTTCCACTCCAATATGGTTGGAATTCAGGCTGTTTAACTTTTTAGTTTCCCCAATCAGCACTAGCTTAGTTTTAACTTAGAACATAGAACATTACAGCACAGAACAGGCCCTTCGGCCTTCGATGTTGTGCCAACCAATATAAAAAGCAATGCCCCTCCAAACTAAACCATTCCCTTCTCTTCCATATACTTATCAACTAACCTCTTAAACGCCACCAAACTTGGCGCATCTACAACTGCTGCAGGCAGGGCATTCCACTCCCGAACCACCCTTTGGGTAAAGAACCTGCCTCTGATATCCGTCCTATAACTATCACCCCTTAATTTAAAGCTGTGTCCCCTCGTGCTAGCTTTCTCCATCCTAGGAAAAAGGCTATCACTGTCCACCCTATCTAAACCTCTAATCATCTTATATGTTTCAATAAGGTCTCCTCTTAGCCGCCTTCTTTCTAACGAAAACAACCTCAAATCCTTCAGCCTCTCTTCATAAGACCTGCCCTCCATACCAGGCAACATCCTGGTAAACCTCCTCTGTACCCTCTCCAATGCCTCCACATCTTTCTTATAATGTGGGGACCAGAACTGCACACAATACTCCAAGTGCGGCCGCACTAGAGTTTTGTACAGTTGCAACATGACGTTGCGGCTCCGAAATTCAATCCCTCTACCAATAAAAGCCAAGACTCCATATGCCTTCCTAACAACCTTCTCGACCTGACTGCCTACTTTCAGGGATCTATGCACATACACACCAAGATCCCTCTGTTCATCTAGACTACTAAGAATCCTACCATTTGCCCTATACTCTACACATTTATTATTTCTGCCATAGTGCATTACCTCACACTTTTCCACATTAAACTCCATTTGCCACCTCTCGGCCCAGCTCTGCAACTTGTCCAAGTCAACTTAGTGAAGACTGGGTCTTTTTGAGTTCATAGTCGAATATTATTTTTTGGAGAGTTTCCAAAAAATTCAGTGTCATTTATAATCTCTCCATTGGGAAGACCGCCAGTGGAATGTTAGCTAATGGCAACTGACTCAAGCAACTCAGTCTCCTGGACAGTGTTCCAATTGATAATTGTAGGCAACTAGTAACAAAGCCCAGGTCCCCAAGTAACGACTGATGTTATGGGTGGCACCACCTTGTCCTATCTTACAGTCCTAGTAGAGGCTTTGTGGTTTGTGATAAAAATGAATTTCTGCCTATAAAGATCCTGGGGGAACTTTTTCCACACCAAATATCACCACCAGCCCCTCTTATTCAATTTGGCCGCATTTGCATTCTGCAATAGCCGAAATCCTAGAAGCGCACACGATTGGGCATTCCTCTCCATCTGGCCACTTGTGCTGAAACAGCCCCGAACAGCAGGTCAGTAATAGTTTTTTCCTGGGATGATAAAGTGTCAGGATGTTCATTTATTGAAAGCCAAGGATTGACTGAAAGACACTCCCAAGGCTGATCTTCTTTATAACAGGTGTAATGGAGCCAGGATAGAGGCAAGGTTGGGATATAAATTTCCTGTTGTAAGTTACCAATCCCAGAAATGACCTTCTACTTCTGAATGATTGTGGGAGCTGGGGCACCTGTGATCACCCACACGTTGTCCTCCAAAAGGTATAGATCAGACAGGTTACTTGGGGAACCTGGAATACACATTTTCCCCTTCTTAGGTGTACGTCTACCTTGGAAAATTGACTTAGAACTTGAAGATTCTCTAGGTATTCCTCATTTGTTTTGCCTGTTACGAGGATGTCATCCAGATAAATAGCAACCTAAGGAAAAGACCTTGTAAAATATCCTCCATCATTCGCTGGAAGATTGAACAGACTGACAATACCCCAAATGGCAATTGAGTGTATTGGTAAAAGCCTTTATGAATATGAATAGTTGAATATCTCTGGGAATCCTTATTAAGCTGTAATTGTAAGTAAGCATGACACATATCATATTTCGAAAATGAATCCTCTTGCCAACTTCACATACAAATCCTCAATCTGAGGGATTGGATATTTATCCAGCTGCGAGAAACAGTTTACTGTTTGTTTAAAATCCCTGCAAAGGCAAGGACGAACTGATCCATCTAGCATCAAAATTGGTACAAGTAATTTCCTTTTCTTCAGGAAGAAAAGAAAGGTGTATAAAAGGTTCAAAGAGCTAGGAGATGTTGGGGATCTAGAGAAGTATAAGGCTTATAGAAGAGAGCTTAAAAAGGAAATTAGAAGAGCCAGAAGGGGTCATGAGAAGGCCTTGGCTGGTAGGATTAAGGAGAATCCCAAGGTCTTCTACAAATATGTGAAAAGTAAAAGGATGAGAAGAGAAGGGATAGGACCTATAAAAGGTGAAGGGGGAAAAGTCTGTATGGAACCGGAAGAAATGGCAGAGGTGCTTAATGAGTACTTTGCCTCAGTATTCACGGTGGAAAGTGATCTGGGAGGATGCACTACAAGTTTGCGGCAGACTGAAAAGATTGAGTATGTAGATATTAAGGAAGCGGATGTGTTAGAACTTTTAAATGCTATCAAGATAGACAAGTCTCCAGGACCAGATGGGATGTACCCCAGGTTATTGTGGGAGGAGAGGGATGTCATTGCAGAGCCCCTGGCGATGATCTTTGCATCGTCGATGGAGACGGGAGAGGTTCTGGAGGATTGGAGGATTGCGGATGTGGTCCCTATTTTCAAGAAAGGGAACAGGGATAGTCCTGGAAATTACCGACCGGTGAGTCTGACCTCAGTGGTTGGTAAGCTGATGGAGAGGCTTCTGAGGGACAAGATTTACGAGCATTTGGAGAAGTTTAGGTTGATTAGAAATAGTCAACATGGTTTTGTAAAAGGCAGGTCGTGCCTTACGAGCTTAATTGAGTTCTTCGAAAATGTGACTGAACACATTGACGAAGGAAGAGCAGTGGACGTGGTGTACATGGACTTCAGCAAGGCATTTGACAAGGTCCCACATGCAAGACTTCTTGAGAAGGTGAGAGGCCATGGGATCCAAGGGGCTTTGGCCTTGTGGATCCAGAACTGGCTTGCCTGCAGAAGGCAGAGGGTGGTTGTGGATGGCTCTTTTTCTGCATGGAGGTTGGTCACCAGTGGAGTGCCCCAGGGATCTGTTCTAGGACCCTTGCTGTTTGTCATTTTCATAAATGACCTGGATGAGGAAGTGGAGGGATGGGTGAGTAAGTTCGCCGATGACACGAAGGTCGGTGGTGTTGTGGATGGTCTGGAGGGATGTCAGAAGTTGCAGCATGACATCGACAGGATGCAAGACAGGGCGGAGAAGTGGCAGATGGACTTCAACGCGGATAAATGTGTTGTGGTCCATTTTGGCAGATCCAACGGGATGAATGAGTACACTATCAAAGGTAGGAGTCTTAGCTGTGTGGAAGAGCAGAGGGATCTTGGGGTCCGGGTCCATAAGACTCTCAAATCGGCCTCCCAGGTGGAGGATGTGGTTAAGAAAGCTTACGGTGTACTGGCCTTCATTCATCGAGGGATTGAGTTCAGGAGTCAGGAGGTAATGCTGCAGCTTTATAGGACCCTTGTCAGACCACACTTGGAGTACTGTGCGCAGTTCTGGTCGCCTCACTATAGGAAGGACATGGAAGCTATTGAAAGGGTGCAGAGGAGATTTACAAGGATGTTGCCTGGATTGGGAGCATGCCTTATGAAGACAGGTTGAGGGAGCTGGGACTGTTCTCCCTGGAGAGACGAAGGTTGAGAGGCGACCTGATAGAGGTTTACAAGATGTTGAGAGGAATAGATAGGGTGGACTCTCAGAGACTATTTCCCCGGGCTGAAATGGTCGCGACGAGAGGGCACAGATTTAAGGTGCAGGGAAGCAAGTACAGAGGGGATGCTAGGGGAAAGTTTTTCACTCAGAGGGTGGTGAGTGAATGGAATCGGCTGCCGTCGGTGGTGGTCGAGGCGAACTCGCTGGGGTCTTTTAAAAGACTTCTGGATGAGTATATGGGATCCAATGGGATTGGGGGTTATAGATAGGTCTATGGCTGGGTAGGTTTTGATGTGTTCGGCACAACTTGTGGGCCGAAGGGCCTGTTTGTGTTGTAGTGTTCTATGTTCTATGTAAGTACTGCCCATTCCACAAATTAGACCAATTTGATGATCCTTCCACTTTCCAGTCTTCGGATTTTTTCGAATTTTTCCCATAAGGCAAATGGACAGGCCTTGCAAAATTACGGGATCATTTCTTTGCCAACAATACACCATTGATAGTCCCTAGACCTTCCTGGAAAACTTCAAGATATTGAAGCAGGATCTCATTCAGGCAGCCTTCTCTAGCTGAAAGATGTTGGGTAGAATTTTCCTGTTCCACTCACCATAGGAATCATAGAGTGCAAGGAGGAGGACCTTGCAAAGATCTGTTGATCTCGGACGGGATTTTCCAGTCTTGGAGCAGACACAAGCGCAGAAAATCCTGCCCATTGAGTCAATTTAGATGGATCTCTCACAACCAATTTCACCCATCAGGTTTGGTCTCAAGCCCTCCGCTACAATCAGTGATAACCAAAGCAGCTGCCTTTTAGGGGAAAATTCCAATTATGTACCCACAATTTGCAAAAGTTTCCTTGTGCCTTATGAGTTACCTCCCCACCTCTTCAAAAAATGACTCATTTATTTCTATTTTCTGTTTCATCTCTGCTAAACAATTCTCAATTCATGCCAATATATTATTCCAATCTCATGACACTAGCAAACTGAGGGCATTTGGGAGTGAACCACATTGCTGTGGGTCTGGAGTCATATGTATACCACACTAGGTAAGAGTAGCAGATTTCCTTCCCTAAAGAACATTAGTGAACCAGATGAGTCATCATCAGACTTTAAGTTCCAGATTTTTATAGAATTCAAATTTTACTATGGTGGGATTCAAACGCAGGTCCACAAACCATTACTCTGTACTCCTGAACTACAATACCACTAGACCATCACCATCCCTTACATCCTCACAAAACTTCAAAAATGATTTCATTATTCATTCGTTATTGCATCCTTTATAATAGATTCTAGCATTTTCCCTATTACTGATGTTAGGCTAATGAGTCTGTAATTCCTGTGTCTTCTTCCTCCTTCCTTTTTTAAATAACGGGGTCACATTCATCACCCACCCATCCACTAGAACTGTTCCAGAATTTTGAAGAAGACACCAACACATCCACTATTTCCACAGCCATCTTCTTCAGCACCCTGGCATGTGGGTTATTGGGCCTCGGAGACATATCAGTTTTTGGAGACATATTGGCTTTCAATCCCATTAATTTTGCCAGCATTACTATTTTAACAAAATTAATTTTGTTTAATTCTTCTCCTCACTAGATCCTTGATTCTGAAGCATTTCTGGGAAGTTATTTTTATCTTCCTTCATTGAAATAAAACTAACGTAATTGATAATTCTCTGCCATTTCCTTGTTCTCAATAATAAATTCTCTTGTTTTGCACTGTAAAAGACCTACTTTTGCCTTCACTGACTTTTTCCTTTTAACATACTTATAGAAGCTTTTTCACTCTTCCTTTAATGTTACTTGCAAGTTTACTCTCATATCCTAATTTTCCTTTCTTAGTCAATCTCTTAGTCATTTTTTGCTGAATTTTGAACAGCTCTACTCTTTAAGCTTGTTACTTTTTCCAGCAACTTTACTTGATTCCTCTTTGGATCTAATACTATCTTTAATTTCAGTCAAGTAATGCAAGTCATAGTTGGGCTGCTTTTCTTGTTGTGTTCTGGGTCCATTACGCTTAACAACTGTTACTACAAACCTTGACTTGGAATTAGGAAGTTTTACTTAGTAATAAATTTTTCAAATGATATGAAACTTGGTCACTTGATTGACAGTGATGAAGACAGTTATGGGCTTTAGAAGAAAATAAGATGGTGAAATGGGAAGAAGAATGAAAAGTGAAATTCAATGGATAAGTGCACATTTTGATAGAAATAGTATGAAGAAAGATAGCAAATGGCAAAGAAATGGCTCAACTTTGAAAAGTATAGATAAGTATAGACCTTGATTTTCATATAGACAAATCACATAGCAAGTTGATAAGGTGAACAAAAAACACATTGATTACTTTGATTTATAATGAGATAAATAAAATGTAAGAACGTTCATGCTAGAATTTTATAAATCATTGATTAAGCTTCATTTAGAGTATGGTGAAAAATTCTGACATTAAACTTCAAGAAGATTATATAGGCTTTAGAAAAGTTGCACTGGACATTTACCACAATGTCATCAAAGATGGAGGACTTCAATTATGAGATTTTGGGGAAGTTAGGACTGTTCTCCTTGAAAACAGAAATGGTTAAGATGTCACCTAATAGAGTTTTCAAGATAAAAGGTTTTGATATAGTAGATGGAGGAGGCGCTATTGCTTTTGGCACATAGAATTGTTTTAGTACAGAAAAACCATGTAGCTTGTTGAGTTTATGTCAACTCTCTGCAATAAAAATTCACTAGTCTCAATCTTGCATCCTTTTCCCAGAGCCCTGCAAATACTTTTGTTAAGTGTATATTCAATTTCCTTTTGAAAGCCACAGTTGAATCTGCCTGTATCATCCTTTCAGACAGTGCATTTCAGCTTCTAACCAATTTCCTCATGTTGCCTTTGTTTTTTTTTACACCAATCACTTTAAATCTGTTTCCTCTGATTCTTGATCCTTCCATAATGGGAACAGTTTCTCTTTAGCTACACCATCATGTTTTTGAAAACCACTATCAAATCCCCTCTCAGTTTGCATTAACATAATATTACACTATGAACTTTGATCAAGTATGCCTCTTAACATGTGATTTTTAAAAAAATACAATACATTTGGACAAAAAGAAGTACAGCATAGGAACATGCCTTTCAACTTTCGAAGCCTGTGCCAATCATAATACCCTAAGTAAACTAAAAAAACTTTCTATCTTTACTCAGTCCATATTCCTCTATTCCCTCCCTATTCATGTGCCTATTCAGATGCTCTTAAATGTTGTTGCTGTGTCTGGTTCCACCACTACCTCTGGTAATATGCTCCAGACACCCAGCACTCTCTGTGTCAAAAACTTTCCCCACACATCTCCCTGAAACTTTCCCCCTCTCACCTTGAACCTGTTGCCCCCTTGTAATTGACACTGCACCTTGGGAAAAAGCCTCTGACTCGTACCTTGTCTATGTCTCTCATAATTTTGTAGATCGCTATCAGGTTTCCCCTCAGTGAAAACAATCCTAGTTTATTCAACCTTTCTCATAGCCAATACTCTCAAGACCAGGCAACATTCTGGTAAACCTTATTTGCACCTTCTCCAAAGCTTCCATGTTCTTCTGGCAGCATGGTGACCAGATGGCCAGAACTGTATGCAATACTCCAAATGCGGCCTAACCAAGGTTTTATATAGTTGCAATATGATGTCCCAATGCCCCAGCTGATGAAGGCAAGTATGCCATGTGCTTTCTTAATCACCTTGGTCACATATTCCTAAAGGCTCTGCCATTTACAGTATAATTCACACTTAAATTTGATCCTTTAAAATGCATCACTTCTCATCTGTCTGGGTTAACCTCCATCTGCCAGCTCTGTGCCAAGTCTCCAATTTACCTATATCCTGTTGTAACCTCTGGCAATTCCTAGTAATATAAGAAATTCCACCAATCTTTGTGTCATCTGCAAACATACTAATCAAATTACCCACATTTTCCTCCAGATCATTTATGAATACTACGAACAACAGAGGTCCCAGCATAGATCTCTGCACAGCACCATTAGCTACAGATCCCCAGTCTGAAAAACACCATTATGTTGCTATTCTCTGCGACTTCTATAACAAAGTCAGTTCTGTATCCATTTAGCCAGCCCACCTGAATCCCATGTGATTGTAGTTTTTGTACCAGTCTGACATGAGACCTTGTCAAATGCCTTATTGAAGTCATATAACCACATCCACAGTCCTTCTCTTGTCAATTATCTTTGTCACTCTTCAAAAAAAAAACTCAATCAAGTTGGTGAGAATGGAGTAACTTCCCGAATGTTTGTTCTATGCTGACAGAATCTTGTAATGGGGTTTGATAATAAAAGGTTTTGCTATACCATGTTAAACATTGTAAGATATGAATTACAATAACGTAGAACAATTTTAAGATTATGAAAACATCTTATATGTTAAACGCATTCAATTTATAGTCAATGTACAACTGAAAACTAACATAAAAGTGCTGCTTTACCACTTTGATTCTGTTAAATGTATTTTGGCCAACATTAATCCCTCAGCCAATACCTAAAACACATGACCTGGTCATTTGTGGTTCCATGAATGCACACATATTGTCAGCTCTGTTTCTCACCTTACAATAGTCACTACACTTCAAAAGCATCAAAATAATCGTAACCATAATCAAATACACAGGGTTACAGATATAGGGCAGCAGAATGGGTCTGAGTAAGATGTTCTTAGAATGGGTCTAAGTAAGATATTCTTTCAAACATTTGATGCAGATCGATGGGCTGAATTGGCCTCCTTCTGCACTGTATGGAATCTTTGCTTCTGTTCTACAATTCTAAAATGTTATGCATACAGAGGTCATGAAAGATGCCAACATTATCCAAGTCTTTTTTCTTCCCTTCAGTATGAAAGGGGGAGATTTCGACAGTAAAAAGTCTTCTTAGGTAGTCCTTTGGAGTCAAGGATGTCCAACACACTTAAAATGAATTTTCAGGTGACTGAGGTGAATGGGCAACCTATAATGTCTGTCGCAGATGTGGTGGCAGATGATGTTTGGCACAGCGAGTGGGTTCCCAGATTGCCACATGCTCCCTTTGCTGAAGCTTGGCTTAAGGTTGCTCTCAGCAATGGAAACTGGGGTGTTTAGCTTCTTCTTGTCTTCTACTTTGGGGGAACTTTAACCAGTAATTCCCAGATATCGGTGCGGATGTTGCACTTAAAAGAAACTTTGAGAGTATTCTTTGAAGCGTTTCTTCTGCCTTCCTGTAACTCACTTGTCACGTTGAAGGTTTGAGTAGAGCATGCATTTTGGGAGGCTCATGAGGTACACAGATGGCGTGGCCCACCCACTGGAGCCAATCAAGCATGGCCAATCGATGCTTGGGATGTAAGCCTGCTATTCTAAAAGGAATGTGGAGAGAAAACAGGGAACTATAGACCAGTGAACCTAATAGGGAACATCCTACAGTCCATTATCAAGGATTTCAACATTTGGAAAGCACTGGTATAACTAGATAAAGTTACAATGATTTTACAAAGGGGAAATCAGGTTTGATGAATTTATTGGAATTTGTTGATGATGTAACTAGTAGAGTTGACCAAGGAGAACCAAGGAGGCTTTCAACAAGGTCTCATACAGGAGACCTCTATATAAACTTAAAGCGCATTGGACTGCGAGTACTGCTTTGAGATGGATAAAAAGCTGGGTTGTAGACAGGAAGTAAACAGTTGACATATTTTTTTTTCTGATTGGCAAGCAGTGACTAAAGGAATAATGCAGGGATCTGTGCTAGGACCCCAACTGTTCACATTATATATTAATGATTTAGAAGAGGGAACTGAATGTATTATCTCCAAATGTGCAGATGATATGAAGTTGAGAGGGAGGAAGCTTCAGTGTGATTTGAACATTATTAGTCACTGCCTGCAAATCAGAAAAAGACCCATTTATGTCAACTCTTTGTTTCCTGTCTATAAATCAGCTTTCTATCCATCTCAAAATACTACTCACAATCTGATATGCTTTCAGTTTATACAGAGGTCTGCCATGTGAGACCTTGTTGAAGGCCTTCAGAAAGTCTGTTTTGTCCTTGGTCAACTCTACTACTGAATGGATATATGAATGCCAGATGCAGTATAACGTGAATATATATAAACTTTTCAATTTCAGCAGAAATAATAAGAATGCAGTTTATTATTTGAATGGGCATAAATCAAGAGAGGTGGATACTCAGCAAGACCTTGATGTCCTCATGTATCAGTTGCTGAAAGTTGGCGCACAGGTATAGCAAACAGCAAAGGCAAATAGTATGTTAGCCTTCATAGCGAGAGGACTTGAGCATAGGAATAGGAGTGTTTTACTGCAATTATATTTATTGCAGTGGTGAAGTCCCATCTGGAGTATTGTGTACAACTTAGATATCCTTATCTGAGGAAGGATGTCTTACTGTAGAGGAAGTACAGTGAAGGTTACCAGGTTGGCAGATCTGTCATATGAGGTTAGGATTATATTCATTGCAGCTTAGAAGAATGACGATTAGACAGCGTAGATTCAGAAAGAATGTTCCCAATGGTGGGGAAGTTCAGAACTAGGGGACATAATTTGAGGAAAATGGGTAAGCCATTAAGGACTAAGATGAGGAGAAATTTCTTCACCAAGGGAATGGTAAATCTGAGGAATTCACTAGTATAGTTGAGGCCAAAATGTGTGATTTCAAGGAGAAATTAGATATAGCTCTTGGGGCTAAATGGATAAAGAGATGTGGGGTGGGGTGGGGAGTTAAGATCAGAATATTGTATTTGATGATCAGTCATGACCAAAATGAATGGCGGAGCAGGCTCAAACAGCTAAATGGCCTACCCCTGACCTGTAAGTAGCAAAGATTGAACATATTCCTATCTGTTCTGTAGCTTAGCTCCAGCAGGGAGTTTGCTGAGGGTAAGATGGAACACTGCAGCAAGGAAGATCAAACAAGCATCAGTGCAATGACACAGTCTTCCTTGACCCCAATTCAAATGTGAATTGGGTCTGTGGTGGATTTGCTGGTCCGTATCACAGTTTGCATAGCATGTGGAGCAGGCAGAGACTGGTAACAAACAATTGAGGGTATCTGAAACATAGAGGATGATGCTCCATAATTCTTCATGGTTGATAGTTTCAAAGACTTTTGTGGGACAAAAAAAAACATGTACAAGAATTGGTGCTGTTCCCTGCATTTCTCTTGTAGTTGCCACATAATAAAGAGCACATCCATTTGTGTCTCTTAGTGGGCAGAATCCACACTGCAACTCTGGAGGACCTCTTCAACCATGGTGATAAGGTATTTAATTCCCTAAAGATGATTACAATTATAGCATTTCTGAGTTCTCCTGGCATGTTTTCCCCCTTCCATGGGAAATTTGGTCATGTATTCGAGCTTTGGAGGTATTCCATCTGCTCTCGACGCCCTGTTGGTCTTTAGCTATCAGATGGCCTTTTCTACCTGATGCCAGATTGGGGTTGTGCTGAGGTGGTAGCAGGTAGCATGCTACAGGATGGATTTGAGGGCATACATTGAAAACAGAATGCCTGTTAAGGTGATCTCTGAAGTTGTCCTTCCAATGGGTGTCTACTGCTTATTTGTTTTTGACAAGCAATGGTATGGGGCCTTGGGTTGTCGTAGTTTTGACTCTACTAATGAGCTTCGTGAATCACATTTGCTGGCTAACTGCTGGATCTCCTGCATTTTCTCCACTTTTTATCTGTTCTTTAAATCATGGATTTTATGTTCGACCTCACAGTCTTCAATCACCTGTAGAGTTGTTTTCAAGTTGAATTGCTGTTTCAGGTCCAGAAAAACCATAAGCTTACAGCTTATCAGCTTTTGGATTTCCTGATCATCGTCATCGAACCAGTCTTGATGTTTCCTCCTCGAGTGACCAAGGATTTCTTCACAGGTGCTAATTATGGAGGCCCTAAGGGAAGACCTAATGCCATGGAGACTCTACATCTTTGGGTCACCAGGAGTCTCACAACAACAGATTAAAGTCCAACAGGTTTATTTGGTAGTAAACGATTACTACCAAATAAACCTGTTGGACTTTAACCTGGTGTTGTGAGATTTCTTACTGTGTTTACCCCAGTCCAATGCCAACATCTCCACATCACAAGGAGTCATCATGTTGGTCATGTGGCACTGGCTGAATCAGTGCCTCAACGCTGATTTTTTTGCAGTACTGTTTCTGTTGCCATCACTGCTTTGGGGCTACATTGATGTTGATCACAAAGCTGATTAGTTAGTGATCTGTCCAGTAGTGTATGGTATCAGACCGATCAAATATGTAAAAAGCTACAACATTTTCTCAATTGTTCTACTTCCATATCAGGGAAATCCAAGAAATAGTAATATTTTTCTGTTATCAATATTTTGTCAAATTTTTTAAACTGCTGGGTAGCAGCAGATTATAAAGAAGGGACAGAATGACTACCATATCAAACCTACAGTTTGGATGTACAATGAGCCTAGAAATACTTCAAACAAATGTTTACATAAGGTAATTTAATTAATTTACAGTATCACATTTACAGAACAGTAGATTTGAATGAGTTGTTATGGTTCAATAGTTTGCTTTCTTTTTTAGCTTTATTATAATTTAATCAATTCTGGGAAAGAGCATTTCTAAAGAGACTGCATGAGACAATGGAGAGGACAAAGAGATATAACATTTAAGGAGATACCTAAATCTACGGGGACAGCTATTTCAGATCTCAACAGACAGCAGGTACCAGGAGTTGTAGGACAGATACAGGGAAGATTAGCTCTGAAGATAGTTAAATTAAGATTGTTTGGAATTGTATCCATACTGTATTAAGTCATTGTTGCATTTAAGTGAAATTCTATTTTTTTCTATTTCTTAATAAACATTTACTATGAAATAATCACAAGTAATAGAGGTATCATTTTTAGACTTCAAAATTTCTCATTCTATACAAATTGCAACAAAAAAAAGTGAGGTAATTCTTTCAAATTTCTCTTCAGAGATTTGAGCACCTCGGAATTTGTCATCAGCAGTGTCTTTACAACTGGTATTAATTGCTGCATCATTGAGGGAACCTATCTCTTTTAGTAACCTTTTGGTCATCTCTCCCAATATCTGAGCTATATGATTTAGCGCCATATTTCCTGTGATAGCAATCTGTGGGACATCCATGGGACATTTTACTACATTAAAAGGAATTACATACATACTGGCTGTTATTATCAATATTCCAGAACTGACATTTGTTTACATTATGCCCAAGCTGACAATGAGGTTGTGTCACAGTATTAAATTATGTAGGGAACAAGCTTGGAAAAACTGTCAGCTCTTTGCACACATATTAACAATTGATCATTTTGGATTTTTTTTGATGGAATGAACAACATTTAATATGAATAGTTACCTGAGCTAATTTCTTATTTTACTGTCTGTTTAAGTCAATTCATTGTGACATTTCCATTATTGTATATGTATAAGTCACTGAGAAAAGTGACAAATGAAACATGTTAAAAGATTAAAGAAACAAATTAAATTCCTCACAAACCAAGGCCCTGGATACTACAAATTAAGGAAAAAAATGGGCAAAAGCACTGAATAATCCCAGAGAGTGCAAACAGTGATAAGAGTGCAAA
Source organism: Sphyrna mokarran (assembly GCA_024679065.1). Taxonomy (NCBI): domain Eukaryota; kingdom Metazoa; phylum Chordata; class Chondrichthyes; order Carcharhiniformes; family Carcharhinidae; genus Sphyrna; species Sphyrna mokarran. The sequence goes on along the minus strand of JAGIQG010000001.1, from coordinate 145,924,317 downwards.
ATACCAGTTGTGCAGCTACGATGTTGAATCCAGTATCATTCAGTCAACTAGGAAGTGAGACATACATACCAGTAACTATCAATCAATAACACAAAGAACAAAACAGCATGGGAAACAGGCCCTTTGGCCCAACAAGCCCGCACCACCACCTCTATGTTCCCACTTCTACCCGTGATCCCTGTCTATGTTTATAGATCTATGGATTGAAAACCAAATTTGAGACAATTTAGGGAGAATTTGTTCTGCTAATTAGCCTAAGAGCACATCTTTGGGATGTGGGAGGAAACTGGAGCACCTGGAGAAAACTCACGCAAGCACGGGGAGAATGCACAAACTCCCACAGACACAGGCCCAAATCCATGTATCTGTACAGCACAGTGATAGTCACTGAACTGTCGTGTTGCCCATCAAATGGTCCAGGTCAACCATACACTAACGACATGAAGCACTAGGATACTCTCGAAAAATCCAAGACCAGGAATTTCCAGGGTTATCCCTACTACCCTTTTTAAACAATGATACAACATTAGCTATTCTCCAGTCCTCTGGGACCTCACCTGTGTTCAAAGAAGAGAAAAAGATTTGCATCAGACGCCCAGCAATTTCACCTCGCGACTCCCTAAGCAGCCTGGGATAAATGCCATCAGACCCCGGAGATTTATCAGTTTTAATGTTACTTAGAAGCTCTAACACTTCCTCCCTTGGTATGGATATTTCCCTCAACTGGTCCACAGCTCCCTCAGAGACAGGAGCAGTCAACAAGCTCCTCTCCTTCGTGAATACCGACGCAAAGTATTCATTCAGGATCACCCCCATTCCCTTTGGCTCTAAGCACAGTTCCCCTCCTCTGTCCCCAAGAGGTCCGGTTTTTCCTCTAACCACCCTGTTATTCCTAACATAGGAGTAAAAAGCATTTGGATTTTCCTTAATCCTATACACTAAAACCATTTCATGCCCCCTTTTTGCTCTTCTAACTCCCCATTTGAGCTCCCTCCTACTCTCTCTATATTCCTCCAATGCTGTCTCCGTTCCCAGCTGCTTTGACCTATCATACGCCTCTCTTTTCTTCCTAACCAAGTCTTCAATATCCCTAGTAATCCACAGCTCTCTAATCCTATCTTTCCGATCTTTCCTCTTAGACGGCACATATCTTTCTTGCAACATTTTCAGTATTCCCTTGAAAGACTCCTACATGCCTAGCCTGGACTTACCCTCGAACAACCATTCCCAATCAGTTTCCATAAGTTCCTGCATAATCTGACCGTAGTTAGCCTTCCCCCAATTCAGCATTCTGCCCCTAGGGCAACAAGCATCCTTTTCCATCTGTATCCTAAAGTAGACAGAATTGTGGTCACTGTTAGCCACATGTTCCCCTACTATAACTTGAACCACCTGCCCTGGCTCATTACTCAGAACTAAATCCAATATAGCTCCCTCTCTAGTCGGGCTAACCACATCCTGCTCCAACGATCCTTCCAGTACACATTTTATAAATTCTTCCCCGTCCAAACCCCAGCTCTAGGTACTTTCCAATCCACCCTAGGGAGATTAAAATCTCCCACTATAACGACTCTGTTCTTTCTGCACCTATCCAAAATGTTTTTACATATGCCTTCTTCAACTACCCGCGGGCTGTTGGGTGGCTTATAATACACCCCTAGCATAGTAATCGCCCCCTTTCTATTCCTCAGCTCCACCCACAGCAACTCCACTCCTAACTCCTCTGTATTGCCCTCCCTCTGCACTGCTGTGATGCTCTCCCTAACTAACAACACTACTCTTCCACCTCTTCTGGACCTTCCTCTGTCACACCTGAAAAACTTAGGAATATTCAGCTGCCACTGCTCCCCTTCTTTTAACCACGTCTCCGTCACTGCAACCACACCCAAATTCCTCGCAAACATTAAGGCCCTAAGTTCATCCATTTTTCCTGTTACACCCCTTGCATTGAAACAGACACACTCCAGACCTCCAAACCTCCATACATTTAGACCATAAGAGCAGAAAAGAGGTTTTAATCCAATTTGACATTTTGAGTTATCGTTCCTGTGGGTCCAAAATAATTGTTGAACACTGTCATAATCACATTTTACATATGTTGAAGTCAACAGAATTTTCAAACCCACTTATAGAATGCATGGCTCTGTCCGAAACATATTCTAAACAAAGTTGAAGCATTCCATTCTGTAAAGTATTTATACTTTGCATATATAGTCATACATATTTGTATCTGGTTGTAAGGCATTGCCCTATAATATGTAGGACATTATAAGACGTTGTACCATGAGCCACAGCTGACAACTTAAATGTAACATAGAACCAATATATTAAAAAAATGTACAAATTAAGACTAGTACTGAGTTATTTTACCACTTTGACTCTGCTAAACGTATCTTGGCCTTCATTTATAATTTAATCAACACCTAATCTAGTTTTTTTTTGTTTTTATTCCAATTCAATCCAATCAAGTCAAAATCAGAGTTTCAACAAGTTGATATATTCCTGATCCAAGCTGACAAGACAGGGCTCTCACCTCCAGTCTTGGGCTTGATCTACATGATCCAAGCTGATGGGAATAGGCACAGCTCCTCCTCAAAGGCTGGATCTCATTTGCATTTTAGCCAAAAGGCTGAAATGCTGCTTTTAAAAATTGCTTCAAATGAAGCTGAAATGTAACCTAATGATTTCAAATAAGCACAGCATGTCGATACTACACTTGATCTTGGCCAAAAGGCCAAGCAGGAAACTTGTAATTTATTCCTTTGATTCTTGAGAGAGCTTGTTGTGTGCATGTTGTTTGACGTGTTTCCTACATCATAACAGCAAATGTATTTCAAAAGTACTTAAGTATTCTAAAGTGCTTTAGGACATCTTGAGGTAATGAATTGTGTTGTAATAATTAAAGTCTTTCCTAAAAGCATGTTTTAGCTATAATTGTGTTAATTAACGCTTCATTATCAACACTCTAGTTTGATCATACTACGGTATCAAATGTGCAAGATGCCTACAAATTTTCCCAATTGTGCTATCAATATTTGAGAATTGGCAATTTTGAACATCTTTTCCAAAACAATGATGAAAATATATCATGGTAATCAATTTTGGAAAAATATCAAAACGGTCTTCACAAATTCATTGCTAAAGAGTTTCTGGGCATGTTTACTTGAGTATATGAATGGTGACACTAAATCTCATGATTGCTAAATGCTTGATAAGTTGCCATTTGAACTCACTGCTTACGATACCATCTGTTTAAAGCTAACTCACTTTGACATCTTCATTACTGTACATACATGCATCACCAAAAAATGCAGGTGACAAATGCTGATTCATTTGTGAAAAAGAAACCAATTAAGTTCCCCACAAACACAAGTCCTGAATGTTACAAATTATCAGCAGTATTAGCAATTGTATTGCATTGTGAGTGCAAAGCTAGAATGGGGAATTTTAACCTGAAAGGTGGGTGTTTCTGTGCGGGTGGCAGGTTAAGCGATCAGAAACTGCTGGTGTGTCAAGAAGCCGGCTGAAACCCACCAACATCCGTTTTTAAGAGTATATTTTTCAGCAAATGGGAAACCCCTGTTTAGCAAGTGGTTTTAACACTTAAATATATTAAATGGCTATTAACTGCAATTTTAACTGAGAATTCTGAGCACATGGATTTCTCGGACTGAAGCACATCATGGTCAACAAATGGAAGCAGAATATAGATAGATGGCTTTGCAAAGATGACATCTTTTAATACTAAGATATGGTGGCAGATTGCTTGGCTAAATGAGAGATTTTTGCTTGAGGGACTTGTTCCAAGTATATACTTTAAATGCTCTGCAGGTGATTTTCAATACAGTTATTTCTGTTGCCTTGGAGATTTGTTTTGTCTCTGATTTCTATTTCTCTGCCAACAGACTTCACAGCAGCATGAGATCTCGGACAGCTGATGAAAGGAAGCAACAGCAACAATGTCAACAGCAACAGTCGGAGCAGCTACCCTTTCCTCAACTATGTGCTGCTCTACAGGACAGAGGAGATGAGCCCCTTCTCTGACACTGAATCAGAGGAACTCATGGGAGGTTTCTCCGCCCTGAATCCAGGGCCTCACTAGGTCCTGTCTGATTGCCATCAGTGATCCGTGCTGCCGCCCGCCTCCCCCTTGTTCGGGGATTCTAGTGACAAACCTTCTAATAGGCTCTGCTGCATAATGGCAGTAGCCAATGCTTCTGGTGGCACTGTCTTGGAGGCAGGATAACTTTGACAGAAATTGCCCAGTGGAGCTGGGAACCCTGATGGCAGCCACCTGAGACTTAACCTCAACAGCGTGCCTGGAAATAGCTGCAGCAGATTTGCCACAGGCTCTCTAGCTGGTGGATAGGCCATTAAATTCCACCCTATGTCTGTGCAAGATAGCAAGAGAACTACCATGATGCCTTCATCCTGCATCAGTCAAATCCCTCAGATATTTATACTTCCAAGCAGAGGCAGCAAGCAGATGAGATTTTCTTGGAGACTTGGGCAACCCTCTTAGGATATTGTTGATATCATGAGGGAAGTTACAACTGGAGGCAAAGGAGCAAAAGAACTGCCACCAAGCAAGCCACCTGCAGATGCAATTCAGGTGCTTGAACAATTCTTTGGCTGCTCTCCAATATTCACCAGACAGGTTTCCATGATAGTGATCTGTTGCAATTTGTAAAACGTTGCACGGCAGTAGGGATTGTCCCCACTTGTAACCATGTTATCAGCGTAGGAGGTAGCATCTGGGACAGTGACTGAGAGGAGGAAAAGCAGGAAGGAGCACAGTGCCCTCACTTCCATGTACTCCTTTCTACATTCCATCTCATGGCCCACTCGCAGTTCCTGCTCACAAGAGCTGGAGAGCATTTTGTTGTACATCAGTGAGATACTGAATAGTGAAAGTGAGGCTTTCCTCCTCCCTGCTTACAATGATAGCAGGACCGTGCAGGCTTTTGGCAAAAGCTAGCTTGCACATGATTGGCTGCCACATCTGATACTTCACAAAGGTGGACTAAAGACTGTAATCAGTGCGGAGATCTGAGACACTCAGGCTAAGTATAAACTTGTCAAATATTTCTATCTTGCCCAGTGCTTCTCGAATGGCTGACAACACCTTACACATTTTCTGCTGCTGTTCCAGAATAGACCACTTTGCCAACAACTCTGGAGTTCAGTGTCTGCGTCCAGTTGAGCAGAGCTTGGACTCCCCACTGTTGCGCACTGCTCATAACCATTTGTGTTGTGTGCTTCATCCTATTCCCCAAGTTGGTGGTCCCATCGTGAATGAGAACGGACAGGATGAGAGTTCTAAAACATCATAGTGCGGATCAATATATTTCAATGACAGTTGATATCAAATTTACGTAAATGTTGTTTATCATGTAAATGTTTTTGATTTGATTTATTATTGTCACATGTATTATCATAATGAAAAGTATTGTTTCTTGCACACTATACAAACAAAACATATCATCCATAGGAAAGAAAACTAAAGAGTGTAGAATGTAGTGTTACAGTCATAGCTAGGGTGTAGAGAAAGATCAAATTAATGAAAGGTAAGTCCTTTCAAAAGTCTGACAGCAGCAGCAAAGAAGCTGTTCTTGAGTCAGTTGGTACATGACCTCAGACTTTTGTATTTTTTTCCCCCAATGGAAGAAGGTGGAAGAAAGAATGTCAGAGGTGAATGGGGTCCTTAATTATGCTTTGCCAAGGCAGCTGGAAGTACAGACAGAGTCAATGGATGGCAGGCTGGTTTGCGTGAAGGATTGGGTTACATTCTCCACCATTTGCAGTTCCTTACAGTCTTGGGCAGAGCAGGAGCCATACCAAGCTATGATACAACCAGGAAGAATGCTTTCTATCGTGCATCTGTAAAAGTTGGTGAGAATCGTAGCTGATATGCCAAATTTCCTTAATCTTCTGAGAAAGTAGAGGTGTTGCTGTGCTTTCTTAACTATAATGTCACCATGGGGGGGACCATTATAGATTGTTGGTGATCTGGACACCTGAAAACTTGAAGCTCTTGATCCTTTCTACTTCATCCCCATTGATGTAGACAGGGGCATGTTCTCCTTTACGCTTCCTGAAGTCAATGAGAATCTCCTTTGTTTTACTGACATTGAAGGAGAGATTACTGTTGCTGCACCAGTTCACCAGATTCTCTATCTCATTCCTGTACTCTATCTCATCATTGTTTAAGATCCGACCCACTACAGTGGTGGCGTCAGTAAACTTGAAAATCGAATTGTAGGGGAATTTGGCTGCACAGTCAGAGGTGTATAAGGAATATAGCAGGAAGCTGAAGACACAGCCTTCTGGTGCACTAGTGTTGAAGATGATCATGGAGGAGATGTTGTTGTCTATCCTTATTGATTGTGGTCTGAGAGTTAGGAAGTTTAGGATTGTGTCACAGAGGGAGGTGCCAAGGCTTGGGCCACTTGGGAATAATAGTGTAGAAGGCTGAGCTATAATCAATAAATAGGGGTCTGACATTGATGTTCTTGTTATCTAAGTGTTCCAGGGTTGAGTGCCGGGCCAGGAAGATGGCATCTGCTGTGGATCTGTTGCAATGAATCCAGTTAGTCTGGAAGGTTGGAATAGATTCACGCCATGACTAGCCTTTTGAAGCACTTCATAATGATGGATGTCAGAGCCACCAGTCGATAGCCATTAAAGCATGAAGCTCGGTGTTTCTTAGGTTCCAGGATTATGGTCATCTTCTTGAAGCAAAGAGGGACCTCAGATTGTCGTAAAGAGAGGTTGAAGATATCTGTGAATACCTCCACCAGCAGATCCATGCAGGATCTGAGTGCTCATCCAGACTCAGACCAGTCACTTATATTTATTTTAGTTGCCAGGTAACTGAAGAACTTCTATCTCTCCATTACCAATAGCCAAGCATGACAAGACTTAGCTTATCACCAGCACCACATTCTGTGCAAAATTTAGAGCAGAAAAGGCTACCTCCAGTTCTTTGCTTTGCACAGTGTTCTATGCTCTTCTCTAAGAGGGAAAGAAAAGGCTTTGAAAAATAGAATGTTTTAAAAGGATGTTTGTGGAGGGTCACTGTGAAGGATGAACATCACAACAAAAACACAAACATGAGTGCCAATGTTAGCTGATCACATGGGAATGAGCGATGGTGCCTTGATTAAAGTGATTCAGTGCATCTGAAAGATTCAATAGTTTGAGGAGTGATTGGCAGAAGGTTGCCTGGGAAGGCATTATACATGAATGTTCTATGCCATTCACGTTCTCAGCCCTAATCGAGTCATTAAATCTCTTGCAGCATAATATTTAAGAAACTACAAGCCAGTGAGCCTCATATCTGTGGTGGGTAAGTTGTTAGAAGGTATTTTGACAGACAGGATCTACAGGCATTTAGATGTGCAAGGACTGATTAGAGACAGTCAGCATGACTTTGAGAGTGGAAAATCATATCTCACAAATTTGACTGAGTTTTTTGAAGGGGTAACCAAGAAGGTAGATAAGGGCAGTGCAGTTGATGTTGTCTACATGGACTTTAGCAAGGCCTTTGACAAGGTAAGTTGTTGCATAAGGTTAAATCTCTCAAGGTCCCAGGTGATGTAGCTAAATGGATACAAAATTGGCTTGATGACAAAAGTTAGAGGATGGTAGTACAGGATTGCTTTTCAAACTGGAGGCCTATGACCAGCGGTATGCCTCAGGAATCAGTGCTGGGTCCACTGTCATTTATATTAATGATTTGGATGAGAATATAGGAGGCATGGTTAGTAAGTTTGCAGATGACACCAAGATTGTAACAGTAAACAGTGGTCAGTAAAGAAGATTGCAAAGGGATCTTGATCAATTGGGTCAGTGGGCTGACGAATGGCAGATGGAGTTTAATTTAGATAAATGTGAGGTGATGCATTTTGGTAGACTGAACCAGGGCAGGACTTACTCAATTAACGATTGGGGAGAGTTACAAATCAAAGAGATCTAGGGGTGCAGGTTCATAGCTCGTTGAAAGTGGAGTCACAGGTGGACAGAAGAAGGCATTCAGCATGCTAGGTTTCATTGATCAAAACACTGAATACAGGAGTTAGATGCCTTGTTGAAGTTGTACAAGACATTGGTAAGACCACACTTGGAATACTGTGTACAGTTCTGATCACCCTATTATAGAAAGAACATCATTAAACTAGAGACAGTGCAAAAGAGATTTAATAGGATAATACTAGGACTTGATGGTTTGAGTTATAAGGAAAGGCTGGATAGACTGGGACATTTTTCTCTGGAGCATAGAAGGCTCAGAGGTGATCTTACAGAGGTCTACAAAATAATGAGGGGCATAGATCAGCTAGATGGTCAATACCTTTTCCCAAAGGTAGGGGTGTCTAAAACCAGAGGACATAGGTTTAAGAGGGGAGATATAAAAGTATCCACAGGGCAATTTTTTCAGAGTGTGGTGAGTGTCTGGAACAAGCTGGTGGTGGTAGTGGTAGCCGCCATGTTCTCTGGTCTTCACAATGGCCTCCATTTTTTTTGGATGCCTTATATAGTCTTCTATCATCGAACAGATGATCAAAGTATTTGATGGAATCCCTATAAAACTCACATTTTTCTCTTTTTAGTTGTAGGCCATGTTGCAGCAAACTTGTTAGGGTTTCTCCTAGGTTCTTCAAATGTCCTCTTCTTTGGATAACCAAGAAGGTAGATCAGGGCAGTGCAATTGATGTTGTATGTGTGGACTTAGCAAGGCCTTTGACAAGGTACCACATGGTAGGTTGTTACAATAAGATTAAATCTCAACCCTGGTCTTTATGGAGATGAAGGCTCCATGCTGTAGGAGAGGAGCAGCAAAAGAGGACAAGTCTTCCAGGGTTCCTTCCTTCTGCCAACCTTGCCCTTTATTTTAAGGGGAACGTGCTTATCCTGAACCCTAGTTAACACACTTTTGAAAGCCTCCCACTTACCAGATGTCCCTTTGCCTTCCTGCAGACTCCCACAATTAACTTTTGCCCCAATTTAGAATTTTAACTTTTGGGCCAAACCTTTTATTCTCCAATAGCTATCTTAAAACTAATAGATTATGGTCACTGATCCCAATGTGATCCCTCACTAACTCTTCTGGTATCTACCCTTCCTTATTTCTTAAGAGGGGTAATCGGGCTAGCCACATACTGAATGAGAAATTCCTCCTGAATACATTCAACAATTTCTCTCCATCCAACCCTCTAATATTATGGCTGTCCCAGTCAATATTAGGAAAGTTAAAATCCCCTACTATTACCACCCTATTTTTCTTGGAGCATTTTGCAATTTCCTTACATATTTATTCCTCAATTTCCTGCTGACTATTTGGGGGTCTATAATACAACCCTATCAAAGTGATTTCCCCTTCTTGTCTCTCAATTCTACCCATATAGACTCAATGGCCAAACCTTCAGATATATTCTCTCCCAGTATTGCAGTGATGCTTTTCCTAGTCAAAAGTGCAACTCTCCTTCTCTTACTCCTATTTTATCTTTCCTACAGCATCTGTATCCTGGAACATTGAACTGCCAGTCCTGTCCCCACCGTAGCTATGTTTCAGTAATTGCTATAATACCCCATCCCATGTACCCATCCATGCCCTGAGTTTATCTCAGAAGTGTAAGGAGGCTTACCAGGACTGTAAAAAGCCTCAAGGAGAGAAAGAATCAAGAAGGAAAAATCTACTTGACCTGGTCCTCACTAATCTAACTACACAGATGCATCTGTCCACAACACAATCTGTAGAAGTGATCACCACCTTGTCTTTATAGAGATGAAGGCTCAACCCAGTAGGAGAGCAGCAGCAAAGGAGGACAACCTTCTGGTGAACCTACATCTGGAGATGGCCAAAATTGCCACTAATAGGTTCAGGCACCAGGCAACCAAGGGTTGTCCAACCTGTCTATCTGACCTTCTACTGCAACCATATTCACTGACAAGTGTCCTGGAGAGGAAGCATGTAGGTGCCTATTATGTAGTATAGGGACTGGGATGCTTTATCAACTTCTTTAATTACATTTTAATTTGATGTCTTGCATTTCACTATGTTTTGTTTTTGTTAAAGGCAGGATTTTGCCCTCAGTTTGCTGGCTTTCGTTTAATTGATTTCACACAAGAGTTGGAGACAAAGGTCTGTCTTCACGTCAAAGACACTCTTCATTGTGTTATGTGGCACTATTACTGGACTAGATGGGATAAATTGAGAACTGATCTAGCAACTCAAATTGGGAATCCATGAAACAATGTGGGTCATCTGCAGCAGCAGAACTCTATTCAACCACAATCTGTAACTTCATGGCCAGACATATCCCCCATTCTAACAGTAACAGTCTTTTTCACCAACATGGTAACACAGTGTTTAGCACTGCTGTCTCACAGCAATGTCTGGCCTTGAGTGCCTGCCTATGTGGAGTTTGCACGTTCTCCCCATGTCCACATGAATTTCCTCTCACACTCCAAAAATGTGCAGACTAGCTGGATTGGCCATGCTAAATTAACCCTTAGGGTCAGAGGATTAACAGGGTAAATATGTGGAGTTATGGGGATAGAGCCCACACTGGATTGTTGTTGGTTCAGACTGGATGAGCCAAATGGCCTTGTCCTACAATGTAGGGATTCTAAGATTGTATTACATCCAGTGGGCAATTAGCCCTATTTTAATGAAATGTACAAGGGAGCAGCACGAGGCATACCTAAAAATTAGGTGTCAACTTGCTGAATCTACAAAACAGGACTACTTGCATTCCAAACAGTGGAAGCAGCTTAAAGCTAAGTAACTCCACAACATATCAAGTGTAAGATCTAGTTCTTCCACAACCAATCATGAATGATGGCATACAATTAAATAGCTAACAAGAGAACGAGACTCCCCAAATATCCCTATCCCAATGAACCCAAAAGGTCAATGCAAAAGAGAAGACAATTACAACATCTTCAGCAAGAACTACAGTATAGGCATTCCATCTTGGCCTCCGCTTGTATCCCCCAGCATCACAGATGCCAGTCTTCAACCAATTCTGTTCACTCCAAAAACTGGCACTGGACACTGCAAAGGCTTTACATTCTGACAGCATTCTGCTATTGTACTGAATTAGCCGTGTTTCTAGCCAAACTATTCCAGTACAGCTACACTGGCATCTATCCAACAATGTAGAAAATTGCCCAGGTAAGTTCCATCCTGGGCAAGTAGGACAAATCCAACCCTGGCACAATGGTTAGCATTGCTGCCTCACAGCATCAGGAACCCAAGTTCAATTCCCAGCTTGGTCACTATCTGTGCGGGGTTTGCACATTCTTCTGTGTCTGCATGGGTTTCCTCCCACCATCTGAAAGACATGCTGGTTTGGTACATTGACCATGCTAAATTCTCCCTTAGTGCACTCGAACAGGCACCAGAGTGTGGTGACTAGGTGACTTTCATAGTAACTTCATTGCAGTAATAATGTAAACCTACTTGTGACACTAATAAACTACCTCTTCTACATCAATCTATTCTCAAAATCAGTAATGAAAAATGTCATTGAAAAACGTAATTGATAGTGCCACTTGATAGTTCTCAGTCTGCAATAACCTGCTAACTAACGCTGTTTCCAGGATTCAGCTCCTGATCTGATTACAGCCTGATCCAAGCACAGACAAAAGACCTGAATTCAAGAACTGAGGAGAGAGATTGTCTGACATCAACGTAGCATTTGGTTCATAAGAAGCCTGAGCAAAACTGAAGTCAAAGAAATCAGGAGAAAAACTCCAGAAGATGAGTCATACCTAGCACAAATGAAGTTGGTTGTGGATGTCAGATGTCAATTCCATGGAGTTACAATGGATGTTTTGGCATTCTACACCAGCATCCCCCACAACATGACATTGCTGCAACTGCCTCAGTACTTAACGCTGACAACTGCCAGTTTCAAGATACAAATTTACAACTCATCTGCTTCAACTTCAACTATCAATTCTTCATCCAGACCCAGCACAGCCACGTGGACCAAATTCGCACCTCAATACGCCAACATTTTCATGCGTAGGCTCGAACAAGACTTCTTCACTACATAGGACCTTTAACCAATGCTATACACTAGATATATTGATGACATTTTCCTCCTTTGGACTTATGGTTAACAATCATTGAAACAATTATATGATGACATCAACAAGTCCCATCCTACCACCAGACTTACCATGGACTACTCTCTGGAATCGACTGCATTCTTGGACACATGCATCTTCATTAAGGATGGTCACTTCAGCATCTCACTATACTGCAAGTCCATGAATAACTTCACGATGCTTCACTTCTCCAGCTTCCACCCTAAACACGTAAAAGAAGCCATCCCTTACGGACAAGCCATCCATATGCACAGGATCTGCTCAGATGAGGAGGATCACAACATAAACCTCCAGACACTGGAAGATGCCCTCATAAAAACAGGATATGGCGCTCAATTCATCGATCGACAATTCCAACATGCCACAGCGAAAAACCGCATCAATCTCCTCAGAAGACAAACACAGGATACAGTGGACAGAGTATCCTTCGTCGTCCACTACTTCCCCAGAGCAGAGAAGCTACAACATCTTCTCCGGAGTCTTCAACGTCATTGATGAAGATGAACATCTTGACAAGGCCTTTCCATAGCCCGATTTCTTGCCTTCAAACAATCACACAACCTCAAAACAGACCACTGTCTGCAGCAAACTACCCAGCCTTCAGGAGAACAGTGACCATGATACCATACAACTCTGTCACAGCAAACTCTGCAAGACATGCCGGATCATTGACGCGGATGCCATCACCTCACATGAGAACACTGTCCACCAGGTACATGGTACATACTCTTGCAACTCTGCTAATGTTGTCTACCTGATAGACTTCAGGAAAGGATGTCCCAAGGCAATGGCACATTGGAGAGAGCATGCAGACACTACAACAACGGATGAATGAACACTGCTCGACAAATCACCAGGCAAGACTGTTCTCTTCCTGTTGGCGAACATTTCAGCAGTCATGGGCACTCAGCCTTTGATCTTTGGGTAAGCATTCTCCAAGGAGGTCTTCACGATACACGACAGTGCAGAATTGCTAAGAGACTGATAGCCAAGTTCCATACACAAGGATAGCTTCAACCAGGATCTTGGGTTCACGTCGCACTATTTGTAACCCCCGTGACTTGCTTGGGCTTGCAATATCTCACTTATTGTCTTGTCAGGAGACAATACACATCTCTTTAATCTACGCTTAATGCTATCTTCACTCACATTGCTGTAAAAACTCGCATTCTAATCAGTATTCTGTAAACGGAGTATGTAACTTAATATGCCCTGTTTGTGATCAGAGCTCTCCACTCACCTAACAAAGGGGCAGAGCCCCGAAAGCTACTGGCGTTTGCTACCAAATAAACCCGTTGAATTTTAACCTGGTATTGTGACATTTCTTACAGGGGAGGTCCCAGAGCGTTGGAGAATAGCCAACATTGTTCCTTTGTTTCGGAAGAGTAGCAAGAATAATCTAGGTAATTATAGACCGGTGAGTTTTACATCAGTAGTAGGGAAATTATTGGAGAGGATTCTTCAAGACAGGATTTATTCCCACTTGGAAATAAGTGGGCATATTAATGAGAAACAACATGGTTTTGTGAAGGGGAGGTCATGTCTCACAAACTTGATCGAGTTTCTCAAGGAAGTGACAAAGATGACTGATGAGTGTAGGACAGTAGATGTTGTCTACATGAACTTCAGTAAGGCCTTTGACAATGTCCTGCATGGCAGACTGGTGCAAAAGGTGAAGTCACATGTGATCGGAGGTAAGCTAGCAAGGTGGATACAAAACTGGCTAGTCAAAGAAGACAGAGGGTAGCAGTAGAAGGATGTGTTTCTGAATGGAGGGCTATGACAACTGGTGTTCCTCAGGAATCAGTGCTGGGATCTTTACTGTTTGTAATATATATATAAATGATTTGGAGGAAAGTGTAACTGAATTGATTAGTAAGTTTGTGGATGACAAGAAGGTTGGTGGATTTGCGGGTAGTGATGATGGCCATTAAAGGATACAACAGGATATAGATCAGTTGGAGACTTGGATGGAGAGACGGCAGAGAGAGTTTAATCCATACAAATGTGAGGTAATGCATTTTGGAAGGTCTAATAAAAATAGGAAATATACAGTAAGTGGCAGAACGCTTAAGAATTGATAGGCAAAGGGATCTGGATGTACAGGTACACTGTTCACTGAAAATGGCAATACAGGTGGAGATGGTAGTCAAGAAGGCATATGGTATGCTTGTCTTCAATCGGTTGGGCTACTGAAAATTGGCAAGTCATGTTACAGCTTCACAGAACGTTAGTTAGGCTACACTTAGAATACAGTGTTCAGTTCTGGTCATCACACTACCAGAAGGATGTGGAGGCTTTGGAAAGGGTACAGAAAAGATTACCAGAATGCTGCCTGATATGAAGGGCATTAGCAATGAGGAAAGATTGGAGAAACTTTGTTCTAACTGGAGCAATGGAGGTAAAGGGGATACCTGATAAAAGTCTATGAGATTATGAGAGGCATGGGCAGAGTGGATAGTCAGAAGCTTTTTCCCCAGGGTGATAGCGTTAATTATTAAAGGTTTAAGGTGTGAGGGACAAGATTTAAAAGATGTACGAGGCAGATTTTTTATATATAGTAGGTGGAACTCATTACCAGGGCAAGTTGTGGAAGCGGATATGGTAGCGACTTTTAAGGGATGTCATGACAAGTATGAGTAGGACAGGAATAGAGGGATATGGTCCCTGGAAAAGTAGGTTTGGAGGGCCAAAGGAACTGTTCCTGTGCTGCAATTTTCTTTGTTCTTTGAAACTCCTCAGGTACTGAAGCAGTCCATGTTCACATGTAGAAACAACTAGTCAATATTCTGACTTAGGCTGATAAATGGCAAATGACATTTATGTCATACAAGTGCCAGGCAATTACTTTTTCCATGTAGACAGAATCGAGCCATCCCCTCCTTGACATTGGTATTATCATTGAATCCTCTATTAACAACATCCAGGGGTAACTATTGACCAGAAACTGAACTGGACTAGCCACATAAATATTGTGATGACTGGACCAGGTCAGAGAATGGGTCATTTTGAGGTAAACAACTTACCTCCTGACTCCTCAAAGTCTGTCCACCATCTACAAGGTACAAGTCAGGATTGGAATGGAGACCCTCCATTTGTCTGGACAAGTGCACTTCCAAAAGTATTCAGGATGTTTAGCAGCATCCTGGACAAGGCAGTTCGCTCAGTTGGCATCCCATCCACTATGTTAAACATTTACTCCTTCCACCATTGACACAAGTGGCGATGCTGCAACTCACAAGGTGCCTTCAAAAACACCTTTCAACCCACAACTTCTAGGACAAGAGCAGCAAATGCATGACAACAGCATCCACTTGGAAGGTATTCTTCCCTAGTCATACACTATCCAGATTTAAAGCTAACACATCACTCCTCCAATATCATTGGGTCAAGTCCTGAAACTTCTTCATTGTTTTGTATTTGCATCACATGGGTAGCAATGACAGCACGGTGGCTTAGTGGTTAGCACTGTTGCCTCACAGTGCAAGGGACTGGATTCAATTCTGGCCTTGAGTCATTATCATGTGGAGTTTGCACATTTTCCCCATGTCTGCATGGGCTTCCTCCAGGTGCTCTGGTTTCCTCCCAAAGGTGTGCAGGGTAGGTGGATTCGCCATGCTAAATTGCCCTTTAGTGTCGGGGGATAAGCAGGATAAATATGCAAGTTGCAAGGATAGGGTCTGGGTGGGATTAGTATCAGTGTAGGCTTGATGGGCCGAATGGCCTCCTTCTGCACTGTAGGAATTGTATGATTGAATGGTTCAAGAAAGCAATACATCAGCAATTTTTCAAGGACCATAAATGCTGGCCCAGCCAAGAAAGCTTACATTTCATGAATGCATGAATAAAAGAAATGGGTTTTGATGTTGATGGCAGTGCAGATATTAAAAAGCGAGTTTGTGAGACGGCATCTTATTTTGACCCTTGTTTCAAATTTTATTTTATAAAATAACGTGGATGCTAGAAATCCAAAATTAAAACACTGGATAAAGGTCTGGCAGCATGTGGAAAGAGTTAACGTTTCAGACGTAAATGACCCTTCTCCAGAACACACTTCCAGCTACACAATAATTATAGGATGAAAGTATAGGAAGTCTTCATTCATTTGTTTAATTGCGTTCCATGAAGAAGTTAATTAGGATTGGAAAATTAGCAACAAAAGGAAAAGTATTTTTTACTCATTTATGGGATGCATATAGCACTTGGTGCTGCCATTGTGCATTAGTGGTGGAGGAAGTGAATGGTGAAGGTGATGGTTGAGATGCTAATCAAGTGGCCTGCTTTGTTCTGAATGGTGTTGAGCCTCTTGAGTGATGTTTTAGATGCATTCATCCAGGCAAGTACAGAGTATTCCTTCAGAATTCTGATTTGTGCCTTGTAGCATTCTCTTAGGCATCCTTCATGACACAGGGGCAACACAGAGTTGCTGAGCAGAGGCTGATAGCCAAGTTCTGCACGAGGACGACCTCAACTGGGATCTTGAGTTCACATCACATTATTTGTAACCCCCGTGACTTGCCCCATGACATCTCACTTATTGTTCTGTCTGGAGACAATACACATCTCTTCAACCTATGCTTACTACTATCTCCATTCACATTGTCTGCACCTTTAAGACTTAATTAGCTGTAAAGATTTGCATTCTCATCAGTATTCTGTAAACTGAATGAGTGCCTTTTTACACCCTGTTTGTGATGAGAACCCCCATTTACCTGACAAAGGAGCAGAGCCCCAAAAGTTAGTGATCTTTGCCACCAAATAAACCTGTTGGACTTGGTGTTGTGAGACTTCTTACTGAATAGATATAGGCTCAAAGAGGCTTACTAGGGTGTAAAACAAGCCTTACAGAGCTCGGAAGTGCTAACTCATTTCGATCTGAAATTACCACTGCAATTAGCCTGCAGTGCCTCACCTAACGGGTTGGTGCTCTATGATCACACACAATGTCTAAAGGAGAAGGAAGGTCCATTGCCTTTGTGAAGGAGGATGTCAATCAGATTGGTTTACTGGCAAGATAATTACAGACTCAATATAGAATGATTTCTCAAATAAGACAGTTTATTCAAATTGCAAGCAGGGGAGAAGCACTTAAGATTGCTCTCAAGGTACATGGGTTTGTGAGCTACAATTATATGGTCACAAAAGTTTCACACTGTTGTAAAAATCAGTCTGTTTTAACCCTTATATGGTGGACAAATAACTATGAGTAGACATCTTATTAGTACAGACAACATTGATTTAAATCCACACAATCAATAATCAACCACCTGACCAACAATAAGTTATCTTACAGAAAATACTAGAATTCAAGTACAATACAAGACCTTGACTTAACTTTGCACGATTGACAAGTACCCAAACAGATACTGGCCTTTACCTCTGCGCTGGTCTTGGTAGTTATCTGTGTAGTTTGGTCTGGCATTCTGCTTGTGGTCTTCCTTCCTTCGAGTGTGGTGGCTCTCCTCTTGCAGTGGCTCTCCTCTTGCTGGCGATGTTCACCATTCTTGTAGCTTGTTCGTGGGGTCAGAGAGGAAGAGAGAGAGAAAAAGAGAGAAATTCCTGGTTGTGCAGCATCCTTTATACCCCATTTGGTTTCACGCCCCTTTTTGGCCATTGCCAATTGATCAGGACTTGATCACCCTGATTGATAAGAATCCAGTCAGGTACTATCACACCGATGTCTGGGTGTGTCCCCAGCAGCCATGTCTGTAGGTGTTGGAGGCACATAGGTCACATACCTTTCTTCTAAATAAGGATTCATGGTGCCTTTATGTCTGGCATACAACAGTGTGACCAGAAAATCTTTTTCATCCTGGAGACGACCCATATCCTGTTTATTCACTCGTCAGGGTTTGTCTGTCTTTAAACTGCAGCCTGTTGGTTTAGTTTCTTGTCCAATTGCCCCAAAGTGCTTTACAAAACACCATTTTAAATGACCTGCTTGGCTACAATACTCATCCTCCCAACTGCTTATATAACCAGATCTTCTTTGTTCCAACCACTGCCCAGATCTTTCATAATGGATAAATATTTATTGAGGGGAACAAAGGTACTCATTCCTCCCATATAAAAGAGGAAAGGTGCTTGAAAAAGTGCACCAAGAGCAGTTTTTCCATGTAGGATGATGCATATGAAGGAGATTGCCAGGAATTATTTTTGGCAGCCAAATGTAGAATCCCTAATCAAGGAGAAGGTAAGTTCTTGTGCTGTGATGTGGAAGGCACAGACATTATCACCCGTCCATCCACAAGAATGGCCTGAAGTTCCTTGGCAAAGAATCAACACAGACTTTGCAGATCCAGTGGAAGGAAAATTGTTATTGGTGATGGTCAATGTCTATTCAATTATGAAGCCTATATCTGCAGAGGCAACAACAGATCGATTTGACAAATTGTTTGCTCAATTTGGAAGTCCTTAGCAAGTAGTGACTAACAACAGGCGTCAGTACGTGGCGAAGGAGTCCTTCGACCAAGAAGTCTGGCAGTTGAAATCAGCTTCATATCATCAATGGCCAGGTGGAAAGATTTCTCGAGACCTTAGAGTAGCTGCTTAAGATTTCCTAAAGAGAGGGTTCCCTTGGAAGGTGAGTGAATTGGTTTCTAAGTGCATATTGTAACACATCTCATGCAATGACCCAATGTTCCCAAATATTGTTGATGTTTGGTCACAAACTGAGGATTACATTGACTTCATGAGGCCAGAGGAGCCAAGAGAAGTGGTGGCAAAAACCAAGAAGATTCTTGGTCCAAAAGAAGGGCAATTCCAAGACAAAATTTCCAGTAGGTCAAAACTCTATTGGCAAGAAATGAGTTCCAGTGACAACGGTGGCCCAAACTGGGCCATTGCCATTCCCTTTACTGATCCACGATAAGCGGGTTTGGAGAAGACACATGGATCAAATGGTGGCCACCCCCACATCAAAACAGGGAAGTCCTTCCCAATCCAGAAATTTTGCAGAACCAAAGGAACCAACTGAAGCAGAGGTAGTTTCCCCGAAGAGGAAACTTTGGTTGTCAAGTGAGAGAGGAAGCTCAAGAGCTTCCAGAAATTCAGGAAGCTTAGCCAAGAAGACTACTGAAGCAAGGAGACATTCGTTCAGGAACTGTCGATCTCCAGATACATTGATATGTCTACATAGACATTTAAGTACACTTTGATATTTTAATTCACAGTTCACATTTGCATGTATATGTTAGGTTCAATCATTGTACAATTGTATTAAAAATGTATACAAGTTATATGGGGTGTTTTGCAGTAAGAGGGGAAGAGTGTTATGTATGAAGGGGCATGCCATTTTAAAAGAACAGAACATGGTTGGAGCTTGCCAAGCCAGTCTTGTGCTGACTAGGCCAGACTTATGGCATGTTTATAAATAGTTCCAATTAGTTAACTCCCACTTACCTATGGTCTTCAGTCTATATTAGACCTCATATATGATCACTGCAGAGTAACGAGCCTCTGACTGGCAAAATTTATATGGCTGGTCCAATTCAGTTTCTGATATTGATAACTCAGTGTATTTAGAGTGGAAGATTTTGTAATGGTAATGCCATTGAATATCATGCTCTTTCAGAGAGCTGGTGCAGATTCAGTGAGCTGAATGGCATTCTTCTGGTTCAATCAAACACAGCCTTGATGTCAAAGGCAGTCACTCTCTCCTCATCTCTAGTTCTGCTCTTTACTCTATGTTTGGACCAAGGTTGTAATAAAATCAGGAACCGAGCAGCCCTGGCAGAACCTAAATTGAAGGTCAGTGAACCACAGAACATTACAGCTCAAAAACAGGCCTTTTGGCCCTTCTTGTCTGTGCTGTGTTTTCAAAGCTTGCGGAGGGATTTGGACCAACTAGAAAAATGGGCTGAAAAATGGCAAATGGAATTTAATGCAGACAAGTGTGAGATATTGCACTTTGGAAGGACAAACCAAAGAAGAATGTACAGGGTAAATGGTAGCTTTTGCTAATGGACATTGAAGTTCTCCATCCAGAGTATCCTTGTTACCGTCAACATCTCTTCCAATTTGTGTTCAACATGGAGGGGTAGCTAGATTCATCAGCTAGAGGGGCAGTGAGCAGCTGTAAGTGATGAGGTGCAATAGTTTACCTTGCCCATGTTTGATTTGATGGCACATCTCCACAAACTTCAATTAATATATATGCTGGCATTCGCAGATCCTATGTTATTATATCCTTTACAAGCATTATGCATACTCCAGACATGTATCATGGAATCACAGCTCTTCAACCATATGCAGCATCACTCAAGCATGCATATGCCAATACACTTACTCAAACATTCTTGATTTCCAGAACAGAATAGCATACAACAGGCAGCAGCAGGAGAGGGGAAGCACTACAGCACAAGATCGTACAGTCTTAAGGAGATAGTACGAGTGGCAATGGAGATGGAAGAGATACTACAGCCAGACCTTGTATAATATAAGCAACATCAATGTCTAATATATTTTTTTATCAGAAACACATTAGATTAAGGTACTCAAGCCAGCACAGTAGCAAGTGGTTCGCACTGCTGCCTCCCAGCTTCAGGGACCTGGGTTTGATTCTTGTCTGTGGGGAGTTTGCACTTTCTCCTCGTATTTCCTCCAGGTGTCTAGTTTCATCCCACAGTCCAAAGGTGGTTAGGTTGAATACGCAGGGACATATTTCCCTGAGGTATGTGTCCACTCCAGCTTTCTCAGATAGTCACAACTGATTGGTAAAAACAAATGTAAAGTGCTCATTTAATACCTCATCCATGCAAATTAACTCCATGCATGGATGCAATTTTTGCTCTCATTGGCCCCATATTCATTTTACTATTTCGTATCCATAGAAAACCTTTGGATTTCTTTTATGTTAGCTGCCAGTCTCTTCTCATAAGCTTCCCTTGTCCCTCATTTTTTTCACTTCCCTTTTAAGCTTTCTATATTTAGCCTGATTCTGACTAGTATTATCAACCTGACATTTGCCACATTGCTCCTTTCACCTCTTCATCTTACTTTCTCTCTTGTATCATTCAGGGTGTTGCTGATCCAACCTTTCTTTCTGGTTGGAAAGGATTTGCATTGTACCTGAAACATTCTCACTCTGTAGGTATTCAGCTGTTTGTATCTTCTCATAATTAATCTAATCCTACTGTTCCCCTCGCGCCTTTCCCAAATGGTGGACCCCTATCCCTCCAGAGCACAGGGGAAACAACTTTTTTCCCACAACCAAATACACCTCCTCTCCCATTTCAATCTAGTTACGGAGTGCCTACAAGGTAGAGTCGGGAGCGTGAGTTGAAGAGTCTATATACAGCAGTAGAAATACAATACAGTGCAAGTACATTCTCGGCTCAGCCGTACGAACTCCCGATTTTATTTTTCTACACAGTCACCCTAGTTGCACCC
Source organism: Sphyrna mokarran (assembly GCA_024679065.1). Taxonomy (NCBI): domain Eukaryota; kingdom Metazoa; phylum Chordata; class Chondrichthyes; order Carcharhiniformes; family Carcharhinidae; genus Sphyrna; species Sphyrna mokarran. The sequence continues at coordinate 145,902,810 of JAGIQG010000001.1, read as the reverse complement.
ACCTGCACCTGATTGAAACAGAAACATCCCAGATCCATTTACTCTCCGCAAAAAAATGTTTGCTGAGGTTGAAACGCGATTTGGACTCACCGTCCGCCCACTGCCGCGTGGCGCCAAGGTCTTTCCCACCAGAGACTTCTCACAGTCGCCATTGTTGCTGGGGGGGGGGGGGGGGGCGGCTGCGGGGGCGGTGAGTACTCCCCGAACATTATTTCTATGATCCTATGGAAATGGCGATTCCCAATTTGGGAAGCATTGCACAGCCGCCTGCAACATCCCGCGCACTGAAGCGAGCAATGAGGTCCAGCTGCGTGCGCCTGAGCTTCGATGCCTAACGGTAAAAGCTCGTGCCGCTTTCTACAAAGCGCGGGAATGAAGGGCGGTTGTGATTGCGGTATCGGAGCTGGGGGGGGGGGGGGGGGGGTGAGGATGAGAAGGAATCTCTAATCGGATAACAGGAAGAACTGGAGAGAAAACCTGTGAAACAGCTTAGCCTGGAGACCAATTACGTTTCGGCCATGTATTTTTTTTAAAAATTAGATATGTCAGGCGTGACCTACTCTTTATTACAAAAATCTATGCTGACTCCCTCAGATCAATGAACATTTACTGATATTCTAATAACAGGATAGATAGGTCAGTGCCAGTTGCACTCGCCCCAAGACTGGAAAATTCCAAAGTCAATGCATGGTATACAACATTCCACCCACTACGATTCCCGCCGCAGTTGAGACGGTAAAATTTTATCCATGTCAAGTGGTGTTCTACTAGAAACTGTGTTAGAACATTATTGATTCACCATATTTATTAATGACATAAATGATGGGAATAGAAAGCCATGAATAAGTGGAAGACTATAAATGAAGATAAAACAGGAGTATTGAAAGATGATAAAATTACATCAGAATCAGTATGACCTGAAGTCAAGTAAATTAAGATCAATATTGAAGATAATGTATAGAGGTAAGGATCTCAAATAAGGAACTGAAATAAGTAAAGTAGGTTTAATAAATTAGAGGTTTTCAATTTAAAATATTTTTAAGGATTACGTTTTATTTCTGATTAGTTTATTTAGTAGCAGAATAATTAAAAGCAGGACAGCTCAGTGCCATTGATTGCACATTCTGTACCATGTGAGGATTCAAAGATGCTTCCTTAATAATCAGAGGAAGTGTCATCTGCTGGAGAAACTCAAACTGTAAGTTCAGTGCTTGAGCAGGACCTGGAGTCACTGCAGTGCATCTGTGAGGTTGAGAATGACATAAATCAGCTGAAGTCAGGGGAGGACGATCCAGGCAGGTATAGTGCAAGGTTTCTCTGAGTACATCTCACTTGCTAACTAGTTTTCAGTTCTGACTACTGGTGAGAGCAATGGTTTCTCTGGGAAGTTCAGCCAGAACCATGTTCACGGCATCATGTGTGACTCAGCTGCACAGGGAGAGGAGGAAGATGATTAGGAATGCAACAGCAATGGGAACTCATTATTCTATTACCTGTCCATGTCAGATGGCCTTGCTGCCCCATAAAAATCATTGATCAGAGATCACCTTATCTATAATTACTTTTTATTGGTTTCCATCCCACTTTCTTTTCCGGATTCTACTTTCTTCTGTATTTGCCAATGAAAATATCTCCCGCCCAATTCACCTAGAATGGCACTCCCTTGTTCCCAATTGTCTAGCCTTTGGTCCTTTGTTCACCACAAAGTTCCCAATTACCAATTTGCTCAACCACACTGTTGCCTCAAACTTCAATGATTAGTTCCCGTCAAAACCATTATTTTCTCTTACCTTGAACATTCCCTTTGTATGGCCTTATCTCTGCTCCCTTAAGTCCAAAAGGTGCAGACTTGCATGGATATGACAAACAATTGATTTACTGAGAGACCACCTCCTGCTTCCTTAACTCTCTTGCCATTGAATGTTTGACCACCAACTTCCTTTCCAGCTCCTGCATAAGCTGACATTATTAACAGTTTCTCTGTCCTTTTTCGTCCAATTTTGCTGCCATCGCCCCTCCTCAAAAAGAGCCATCCACACAAACTACCACACTATTTTTAACATTCATTTCCTCTCCAAAGACTTTGTACACGTTATCACCTTCTAACTCCTTGGCCTTTGTAATCTTTGTGCAGTCTTTGATGCAGATGATCACAACATCCCCCTCCAACATTGCTCCACCATTTCAGATAACAGTGTATTTGCCTAGTCCTGTTCTTAAACTATCTAATCATAGCTAGATAATCACTATCAATGGCTTCTCTTCCCATTCCTGCACTGTTGCCACTGGTTTCTTTCAAAGACCTATCATTTTTCCTGTTCTATTTCTCATCTACTTGTTGGCCTTTGGCAGCATCATCAAAAAACATATGTCAATTTCCACATGTATACTGATGACACCCAGTTTTACCTCATTTGCCTACCTTCACACCTCCACTATTGCTAAATTATCAGGCTGTTTATCTGATATCTAAAACTGAGTGAGCAGAGATTTCTTCCAATTAGATATTGGAAGACTGAATCCATTGTCTTCAAGCCGCATCACAAACTTTGCTCTCTCACCATCAACCATTCCTCTATCTGAGGCTAAACCAACAGTTTGCAATCTCTGTCATATGTGTCCCTGGGATGAGCTTTCAACAGTAAGATTGCCTAGTTTCACTTCTGAAACATCACTTGTCTCCACTCTGATTCAATTCTTCAACTACCGAATAACTCATTCATATCCTTGTTAACTCTAGACGCTACTATTCATTGACATTCCTGGCAAACTTCTCACTTACTACCCATCATAAACTAGAGATTATCCAAACCTCTGGTCCCTCTCTCCTAACTCACATGAAGTGCCATTCCCTCATCATCCTTGTGCTTGCTAACCTACCCTGGCTCCTGTTAAACAACATATAAATTTAAAAATTCTCATCCTTGTTTTCAAATCCCTCAATGCCCTGTCAATCTTTTCCAGCCTGACAACCTTGAAATATCTGCACTCCTCTAACTCTAGTCTCTTAAGTATCCTCAGTTTTATCGCAGAAGACCTCCAACCTCATCCACAGCTGAGATTCTCCAATGCTGCTGCTGTGAATGGACTCCTGGCTTAGCACCAAATTTCATTCTCACTGGCAGTAGGATGGCTATGGGCAAGATCAGAGAATCTCACCCTTTGTCTCTGACATTGTTGGGTGATACCTTCAGTTGCCTAGGCTCTAAGCTCTGGAAATCTTTCCTTAAACCTTCCTGACCCTCTTTCTCACTTTCCTTTGGGATGCCTTATTATGCTAAAAATATGCTGTGTAAATACTGGGGGCATGATCTTATCGACTTGCCATGCTAGTCAGTCAATATGGCAAGCTGGGAAGATAGCATGCAAGGGCAAAAATCCAGTTTGCATTACCCCACGGCCCTGTTTTGCTAGTGAGAACGGTTTCCCATCCAAAAAGGGCACAAAACCTGTTAACATAACCGTATGAGAGTTAAAAGGACTTACCTGATTTGATACAGCTGTTTCTGAACTCATGGCTGTTTCTCCCTCACCAGATGATGTCACCCCAGTGAGAATCACTACTGCTCTTAAGTAGCAGATGCCAGTACCATGGCCACTGGGGGGAGATTGGAAATAATTGACAGTCCCACCTGGCAACCTGGCAGTGACCAGTTGGACACCATGAGTGTGCTGGGGAGTGCCATGGGGCTGAGGCTTGAGTGGGGGTGAGGCCTGATTGGGGATAGGAGTATGATGGGGGCATGCACAGTGATGGGTCTTATGCAGTGGGGGAGCTCTGCAAGGGGAGTAATGCAGTGGGTGCTCTGCAAGAGGATAGTTGTACAGGAAGGAGCTCTGCAAGGGGGGCTTACAGGGGATTCTATGCAAAGAGGGATTTGCAGGGGTGGGCCACTGAGGGGAGTGTCCACCAGAGGACTCATTGGGATGGACCTGGTGCTACCGATGAAGAAGGATGGTGGGATCTGATGTCCATGGAGGGGTGGGAAGAGATATCGGGGTTCCCTGTGCAATGGCACTTGAGCGGAATGGAAAAGTCCCACTAACATGAATGGCTATAACATTCCGGCCTTAGAATTTTTTTTAGGAAAAGTTCTGTTCAAGCTATTATTGATTGACTACTAAATATTCCTGGAAATCAAAGTATTCAGGAAAGAATTATTGATTAAGAAGAATATTACAATACTGGAGAGAGACACTCTAAAGAGTCATCTATTTAGTTAGTTAGGAAGCAAAAGAGATGCCATTACACTACTGTGAGTGTTCTATCAGCTAGCAACAAAGGGGAAAAATTTAGAGGAGCAAAATTGCAGGGAAATTACAGAGGACTATAGTGTTGTGGTAATGGAGAATTTCAATTATCTTATTATGGACTGGGAAAGTAATAGTGTAAAACACAGAGAGGGGAAAGAGTTTCTGAAGTGTGTTCAGGATAATTTTCTTGTTCAGTATACTTCTGGTCCAATGAGGTAGGAGGCATTGCTAGACCTGGATCTGGGGAATAAGTCATGTTAAGTGAATCAAGAATTGGTAGGAGAACATTTACAGAATATTGTAGATTTAGATTAGCTATGGAAAAGGACAAGTAACAATTTAGAATATAATTAAAAGAAAACCAATTTCAGCAGGCTAAGAACAGGCCAGATATGTTGGAATAATAATTAACAAAAATTGAACCAAAAATGTCTTTAAAAAGAGGAGCTGTACTGTCCACATACATTTCTAGAAGAGTGGGGTGGGGGTGTGAGGTACAGAAACCAAAGGCAGTTCTTGAATTATGAAAATTGATAATTAATTAAGAGAATTGATAAAGAATGAAAAGTGACATATGATAGCTGTCAGGTTAATACTATGTGATGACAACCAGTCTGCGTATAGAAAATTGAGTGGATATGAAATAGAATTTAAGGTTAGCAGCGTGGGGGAGGGGGGAGGGGGTGGAGTGGATTCTATGCAAAAAAGAAAAATGACAATGGATTAGCAGCGACCATTAAAGACCTAAAAGCATATAAATTTTAAAAATGGATAGTAAGAGGAATGGTGGGGCTGATTAAAAAGGAGATCCAAGCATGGAGGTCAAGGAATGGCTGAGGTACGAAATGAGTACATTGCATCTTATTAAAAATGAAGATGCTGCTGAATTCATAGTAAATAAGCATGTAGTTGAGATACCCAATAGGCTAAAAATTGATAAAGAGAGGTTGCTGAAAAGGCTGGCTGTTCTTAAATCAGATAAGTCACCAGCTCCAAATAGGATGCAACGTAGTTTGCCAAGGGAAATGAGGTCATAAAATTTGAAGCTACTAGTCATTATTACAGAGGTATACAGGAGGATGAAGACTTACATCCTTGTTCAAAGACATGTGTAAGGATAAACGTAGCACCTACAAGCCATGAGTTTAACCTCAGTGGTGGGAAAGAAGAAACGTCAATCAAAGATAAAGTTAACAGTCACTTGAACAAGAATGGATTGAGTAAGAATGGATTTATTAAAGGTAAATTATGTCTAACTAAGGGCAGCACAGTGGTTAACCGGAGGATCTGGATTCAATTCTGGCCTTGGGTGACTGACTGTGTAGAGTTTACACATTCTCCCCATGTTTGTGTGGACTCTGGATGCTCCGGTTTCCCCCCCACGATGTACCAGGATGTATGGGAGCTTCGGTTTCCTCCCACAATCCAAAGTTGTGCAAATTAGATGGATTACCCTTGTGAAATTACCCCTTAGTGTCCCAAGATGTGTGGGTTAGATGGATTAGCCAGTTAGGATGCTCTGTTAAAGAGTCGGTGCAGACTCAATGGGCTGAATGTTCTCCTTCTACATTGTATCATTCTATAGTGCTGCAAACTTGCATTTTTAATAAGGCAATAGGGGGAGTTGATGAGGGTAATGCAGTTGATGTGATTGATATGGACTTGCAAAAGTTGTTTGATAAAGTTTGTCAGCAAAATTGAAAACCTTAGGATAAAAGAATAGTGGCCACATGGAAACTATATTAGCTAATAACAGAAAACTGAGAGTAGTTGTTTTTTAAATTAGAGGATGGTTTTCACGAGGTTACCCAGGAATTGATATTGGGACTATTACTTTTCATGATATAAATTGATGACTAGTAATGACTAATGATCTTGGAATAAGAAATTCAAGAGAATTTTTTCACCCAGAAGAGTGGTTAATATATAGCTTGCCATCAGATGGACAAAAAAACAAATTGATTTAAAGGGAAATTATACAGGTACATGAGGGAAAAGGAAATAGAAGGCTGTACTTAAGTGGGTGTGGTTGATGAAATAAGGTCCAGGGGATGCTCATGTGGTGATGATTCGGCCAAATGACCTGTTTCTGTCTGGGAAATTATATGTAATTCTATGTAATCTTCTTCATAAAACCTAATATTCCATTAGTTTTTTTAATAGTTTTATTCACAAAGAAACGTTGCATTTAATGACTTATAAACCCAAGTTCTTTTCTTCTCCACATTGCTCAACCTTCACCCATTCAATACAATTATTACTTTTGACCAAAATGTGCTATCTCACACTTAAGATGAATTTACAACTGTTGCTTTTGTGCCCATTTCACTGTTTATCAATGCCCTCTGTGGCTTCCTTTGCTTCTTCAAGTCATTTTCCACATTTCCTATTTTAGTATTGTGTACAGATTTTGACATTATTCTTCTAGCTTTCTATCCATGTACACAGTGAGAAGATGGAGACCCAGAATACAATTCTATATCAGATCAAACCCCTGATTTCCCTTAATTAGTGGCTTTTTCTCAAACAACTTTTTATAAATCTGATTTCTTATCCTTCCTTAATTCTTTGTAAGCTTTTCCAGGATTCTCCAAGTTGAAGATTTTCTGAAAGTTCAGCAATGTCACATCATTGTAAACCACCATCCTTACAATGCATCAAAAAGCTGCCGCCACAGTCTTCCTTTCTGAAATCTACTTTGAATGCATCTAATTATTTTCTCTTCATTTAATTTTTTTTAGCAATTTTGTTATTGAAGTTTCCAAAATGTTCTCTGTTAAACTGACTGTTTTGTAATTATTCAAGTACCTCTGTCTCTCTTTCTTGAAGATGATATTACATTGACCACTCCTGTCTTCCCAAAAGAACCCTGAAATATTATTGGACCCCAGCTATTTTTTTCCCCATTTTGCTTAGGAGCCTTAATATCCTGGCATGTTCCTTATTCTCCTTTAGCTCAACAAATCTTGTTAAAATTATATTAATTGTAAACCCTTTTCATATTTTTAATCAAATCAGGACTTGCTACTTTCTCAAGATTTTCTTTTGCAATGAAGTAAAGAACTTGTTTGGTGTCCCATCAATTTCTATTTCTTTCTTTGAATCTATTAAGGGAGTTCTAAATCCTTCCGGCAGAAATATAATGGAATAGGAGTTATAGTCAAAATGTGTAGTCTTACTGATCTTTGCAATCCAAATCTAATTAAATGCCACATTTTTGGGGGGCCAGTAGCAAGCTGGCATGAGTTCATGAATAAATGTAAGTGGGATTCTTGTTAACACCCTGATGCAATTTTAACTGTTCCAAACTGAGTATTTCACTCAGTGAAACCTAACAGGCAACTCTGAAAATCAGTTAAATTAAAACCAGTTTTGTCAGACCTAGAAGAGAAGAAGAGCTCCTCCAAGCCTCATTTTGCTATCTAACAGTTTCAACATGCTTCCCTCCCAAAGAAACACGTTTAATCCATTCTATCTTTCAATTTATCTGCCTGATGTTTGTATTAACTTTTTCCCTTTCTAGTTGTGTCTTAAATCTAACCATTGTACACTCATTGCTTCTATTTCATTGCACATAACTAGATCCAGCATTACATCTGGCAGTTTAAGCTTATGAATATAGTTCTTGGCAAAGAAGTACATATTTTAGGAATTTCCTTTTTCCAATTGATTTGGTCTCTATCCCAATGAAGGAATAAAAAGTCATAAAAATAGTTTGCTATTTTTGTTATTACTGCATCTGCCTACAGATTTCCTTTTGATTTATGTTCCACAATGTGGGGCGGTACGGTGGCACAGTGGTTAGTACTGCTGCCTCACAGTGCCAGGGATTGGCTTGGGTCACTGTATGTGTGGAGTTTGCATATTCTCCCCATGAATGTGTGGGTTTCCTCCAGGTGTTCTGGTTTCCTCCACAGTCCAAAGATGTGCAGGTTAGGTGTATTGTCCATGCTAAATTGACGCTTAGTGTCAGGAGTTTAGCTAAGGTAAATGCATAGGGTTATGAACTTACGGCCAGGGTGGAATTATGGTTGGTGCAGATTTGATGGGCCCAATGACCTCCTCTGCACTGTAAGATTCTATGATTCAAACCTCATTAATGTAACAACCTCTTTTTGATTCTTTGATCTATAACCATATCAGTCGTGTCTGAATTCCTTATCTGTACACCAGTTTTCTATATAGTATGTTTTCTCATTTTCATTAAATGTGACCACTTCACTTTCTTTCTTAGTTATTCCATTCCTCTTGAAAAATATAAACATATTATCACTCTTCATAAGATTACAGGTATGTTTCTAATAAGTCTATTCCCCTATCACCACCACTACCAGTTTATTTTCCGTAATCGGGATTTTAATAAAGTTTTTTTCAATAATCATTATTCTTTACTTCTTTGTCCATGCAAATTCTATGTTCCTTTATCTGTTTTTCCTGCTTGTAACTAGCTGATTTGATTTTTCCTCTTCCACTCTATTTCTTCTGCATGCCAACCTTTTTGTTAAATTGTTTGTATTTGTGTGTTAACTTGCCTGTTTCTACCTTCTCTATACGTTTACTTTCCTAATTTAAAATGACTTTTCATTTACTTATTTTTCTGTTTTGCCAATTCACTAATTTTTTTCCATGCAACCCACTCTTCTGCAATTACTCTTAATAGATACCAAAGCCTCTTAAAATGCAACCTCCATCTGGTCTATCTCAGATATTTTCCTTCCGTTCCTTGACCTTTCTCTCTCCATTTACAGCAATAGACTGTCTACTAATATCCATTACAAGCCCATTGACTTCCACAGCTATCTGGACTACAGCTGTTTGCACCCTACATTTTGTAAGGACTCCATCCCCTTCGCCTCTGTTGCATTTGTTCCGATAATGCCACTTTCCAAAGTGGTGCTTCTAATATGCGCTTCTTTTTCCTCAACTTTGGTTTCCCACCTACAGTTGTCGACAGGTCTTCAACAGCACGTGGTCCATCTCCTGTGCCCCCCTTCCCAAAACAAGGATAGAGTCCCTCTTGTTCTCACATTTCACCCTACCAGTCTCCACATGCAAAGCATAATCCTTGCCATTTTTGTCAACATCTTCCTTTGACTCCCCCTGTCAGCATCCCTCCGGGATAATCTAGTCCACTCTTCTACTATATCCAACACCTCTTCCATTACTCATAGCACCTTTTATGCAATCATAGGTATAAAACCTGTCCCTTTACCTTTTCCATGCTTACCATCCAAAGTCTAAAACACTCACTCCAGGTTAAGCAGTGTTTCCCTTGAACCTCTTTCAATTTGGTCTATTGCATTTGCTGCTCCCAATGTAGTTTCCTCTGTATCAGAAAGACCAAGCATAAACTGGTGATTGCTTTGTTGAGCACCTTCAGTCGATGTGCAGTCAGAACCCTGACCTTCCTGTTGCTTGCCATTTTAACCGATGATCCTGCTGCCATGCCCACATGTCTGTCCTTGGTCTGTTCAATGTTCCAGTGAAGCTGAACACAGACTGGAGGAACAGCATCTCATTTTCTGGCTAGACACTATACAGCCTTCTGGTCTCAACATCGAATTCAACAATTCCAAGTGATTAGGTATACCTCACCTTGGCCCCTTTATTTTCATTTTATTTATTTTTTACTATTCTCTACCTTTTATTTCTTTATTGTCGTCATTTTTTGTTCCCCCTGCTCTTTCCCTTACCCTATCCCCACTTTCCTTTTACTCCCCCTTTGCTCCCCCTCGTCCCCTTTTTCTAAATTGTAGCTCTCTGCAACCCATTCCTCCCACATCTGTCACAGCTTACCATCTGATTTCAGCTTCTCAGCTGAATTTATTTTCTTTATGGACTGCCCTTAGCAGCCTTTTCCTCTGGTTTCTGTGGCTATGACTCATCTTTTATTCCCTCACCATGCAGCATAAGTATCTCCCACTTTCTATGCCTTTTATCTTTGACAAAGGGTCATCTGGACTTGAAATGTCAGTTCTTTTCTCTCCTTACAGATACTGCCAAACCAGCTGAGTTTTCCTGGCATTTTTTCCCTTTTGGTCTCATAAAATGCAAACTTGTTTCCTTACAGCCAAAGGTTTAGCTTCTATTCCTCTCTGTTTCTAGCACATGGTTGGGGAGGTAATCATGAGATTACTTTTAGCATGCAAAATTAATTCATGGGAATAGGGTAATTTATTGAGGTGAATGGAAAACTGGTTGCCAGGTAGGAAAAGAGAGGAGGAATAAACAGGTATTTTTCCAAATGGCAGACAATGACTAATGGAGAACTATGTGGATCAGTGCTAGGATCCCAGTATTCAAAATATATAGTAATGATTTAGATGAGGGAACTAAATGCAGAATCTCAAAATTTACAGGTGACAAAGCTGGATGTGAGGGTGAGCTGTTCCAAATTCATATATATTAATCCATGGAGGTCAATTATGCTAACTTATGTAATATGTGGTGCTTTAACAAGCATCTTTCAAAATTTCATGAACAATATATCAACTGCAGCATTGCATCAAATAGTCTATGATTTGTATCTTGAGGATAGGGATAGTGTAAATCTTGTCCTATTTTCTTTGTCTTTAACTCTGATGAGGGGTCCTCCAGACTAAAAACATTGGCTCTATTCTCTCTCCACAGATTCTGTCAGATCTGCTGAGTTTTTCCATTTTCTCTTTTGTTCGTAAAAAAGCCGTCACCTTGGCAGATTAGAAAGATTAACTGCATGACCCTTTGTCAGCCATGACCATTCACCCTGTAGGATGGGATCATGAATTGGCTGCTCTCCATTAGCAACATACCTTGGAGACATTTCATATCCGTCCCTCTTTATCCCTGCCTCTAACTGCAGTAGTTGGCAAGTGGCATAGAATGTATGACAGCTTCATATCCTGAAAGCTTCACCTATTAGGTTCTCAAGCTGGACGCCACCACTCCACCACATTCTACTTCCCTCTCTGACTGAGACTATTCAATCCTATCACCAGTGTGTTAAGTCTTCCCACAGGATCCCACCATTGACACCACTAAGCCTGCCCTTTCAGACGGCCCTGGACACTATCCCCACCTTTTCCGTTAAACACGCACTTATGTGCTGTCATAAAACTAAATTCTGGTTGGTGGGGAACATAATTTGGTGGTGAAGTGAGGTGGCCTTTTAATGAACATGCATAATATGCTAATGTATGCAAGTGAGGCTCCTGACCTTGTTCATTGGGAAACTCAACCCACCTTGAAAATCAGGAGGATAAAATTCTAACAGTTTATCCTGCAGAAGGGAGCAGATATGTTGCCTTCCACCAAATTAAGTGCCCCTGCCCATCACAATTCCCACTACCAGCAAAAGTGAAAAATTCTGCTCTTAATCCATGAATTGTTCTTTGCTGATGACTATTGGCATTTCCATAGTGAAGTTTACTTGCAACAGCTCATAGATTAGTCCTGCAGGCCGTCAAGAGTTCTGACTAACAATTGGTGTCAGTAATAGGTTGGGACATAAAGACACTACCTTCCATCAACATTGACAATCTCACTCTGGAGATTGTCAAAGCTTCACATACCTTGAATCAACAATTACCAGTCCTGAATGCTAAAATCAGTATCAGGATTGCCAAAACTGCAATTGTCATGTTGAAGTTGGGAGTGGATTAACAGCTCATCTACCAAGTATCTTACCATTAGCCCAATATTCTGTATTCCTGTTACTCCTTCCAAAATGAATCATCTTACATTTTTCTACATTAAACTTCATTTACCACCTCTCAGCCCTGCTCTCCCGTCTAGTTTAATAAATCAATTTATAAATCAATTTCTAATAAATCTGGTCTAATAATCAATTCTAATTTTGAGGCTATGTCTTCTATTCTAGTTGCACTTGCCAATGGAAACTTCCTCCTTCTATCCTGTCTATTTCCTTCATAATTTTATCTATTCTGCACTCCCTCCAGTGCCAGTACATCCCTTCCTCAAGTAAGGAGACTAAGACTATACACAGTACTCCAGGTATGGCCTCACCAGCACTTTACATAGCTGGAACATAACCCTCTATTTTTAAACTCCATCCCTCTAGCCATGAAGGACAAAGTTCCATTTGTTTTCTTAATTACCTGCTGGATCTGCAAACTAACTTTTTGTGATTTGTGCACAAGACATCCGGGTCTGTCTGCACAGCCACACGTTGCAATTTTTTTATCATTTAAATAGTGGTCCATTTTGCTATTATTCCTACCAAAATGGATGACCTCCACTCAAACTATCTATATCCCTCTGCAAACTTTCAGTGTTCTCTGCACACTTTGCTCTATCACTCAGTTTAGAGTCATCTGCAAACTTTGACACATTACACTTGATTCCCAACTCCAAATCATCTATGTAAATTGTAAACAATTACGGTCCCAACATAGTGTCCCTGAGGGACACTGTTAGTCACTAAGCACCATCCAATAAAGAAAACCACCCAATTATTTCCCATTCTTTGCTTTCTGTTCAATAACCAACCCTCTATCCATACTAATACATTATCCATGATGCTGTGCATCTTTAACTCATGCAGCAGCCTTTTGGGCAGCGTCTTGTTGAATGCCTTCTGGAAATCTAGATAAATCACATCCACCAGTTCCCCATTGTCCAATGTGCTTGTAATGTCCTCAAAGAATTCCAGTAAATTAGTTAAACATGACCTGCCTTTCATGAACTCATGCTGCATCTGCCCAATGGGACAATTTATATCCAGATGTCTTGCTATTTCTTCCTTGATGATAGATTCAAGGATTTTCCTCACTATAGAAGTTAAACTAACCAGACTGTAGTTACCTGTTTTTTTGTCTATCTCCTATTTCAAACAATGGCATCATATTTGCAGTTTTCCAATCTGCTGTACCCCACCCTCCAAGAGTCCAACAAATTTTGGTAAATTACCATGAACACATTTGCTATTTCTCCCACCATTTCTTTTAATACCTTGGGATGCATTCCATCAAGTCAGGAGAATTGTCTACTTTTACCCCCACTAGCTTGCCCATGTTTTCTTGAACAGCAATTTCAAATATCTGCATAAAGAATTATTGCATATATTGAAGCCCAATCTCTCCCAACGCCCCCTCCCCCGTCTTTTTTCCCCCTCAACTTTTGGGCCATTACTAATCTCTTTCTCCTTCCCATCCCCATCCCTTCCAATCTTTCTTCCCCCACCCCCCCAGCCCTCCCCAATTTCTCTCTCACCACCCCCCGCCAGCCTTTCCCAATCTTTTTCTCCTCCACAGCCCTTCCCAATCCTTCCCCCGCAGATCCCTCAAGCTCCCCCCTGACCCCAAGCCTTCTCCTATACCCCCATCTTGCTCCACCCACCCCTGTATACGTTTGCTTTCTTTTCTTTTCAAATCTCCCATGTGGGACCTTGTCAGTGACTTTGCTGAAATCCGTATAAACTACTTCAACTGCACTAGCTTCATCTACATACCTTATCGTCTTCTCAAAAAATTTAAATCAATTGGTCCTATGTTATAGCTTCACCAGGTTGACATCTAATTTTTATGTATGCGTAATTTTGCTCTTGGCATGCACTCCTGCACTTTTCATTGAACCAGAGTTTGATCCCCTAGTTGGTCGTAATAGTGATTCAAACCTGGGTTTCCAGATCATTACCCCTGGTCGTGCAATATACCATAGCCTCCCCAGTGGGATTGACCAGTTGACTAGGATTGGAGCCAATGCATAGTCCTTGCTGCTGACTGGCGTACTTGGAAAAAAGCAGTCAAGAAGAGATTGGAAAAAGCAGAGTATAAACAAAATGACCTTGCAGAAGAAAAGACAACGCCCGTTGGAAGAAAAAAAAAAAATCAATGGAACGCAGGCCATGTTATTCATCTGTGCCAGTTGCAAAAGGGACTGCCAGTTGTAAATACAACAAACAATGTTCAGTGAAGAGGCAACACACAACCCGGGAGCAACCTATTGTCCCCTCTGATGATAGGGTGCCATTACATTTTCTCTGGGTAAAATTCTCCTCTCCAATCTACAGGTAGGAGCGGGGAATCTAGCAGGAACCAAAAAAAAAATCAGATAACCAGTGACATTAAATCATGTTGCAATTCTTCCAGTGGTGACTTAATAGTGGATCAGTCGTCTCACTGTTTGGTAACATGAATGCTATTTGCATTTTATGAATATGCATTAAAGGCCTTCTAATTCTGCATCACACCAGTGGGAAATTACATTGCTGTAAAACCAAAGAGTGGCATACACAAGATGGTTCTCAATTCACAAGAGACTTCGAAGTGAGTGCAACAAAGCCTACCTGCCTCAGTGCCAAGCTACTCCTCATACGCTGTTCCCTCACACTAATGGAGCAACCGGATCCTGTCCTCCATCTCCAAGCTGAGCTGGTCTTGATAGACAGCACCATGCTGCTGGATTCATGGATCCTCGTGTCACTCCTCAGATCAATACAGAGCCTGTACAAGAATCTCCTTCCCACAGTGCCACACAGCAGTGTCTATCTGGACACTGTGTGCTGGGGGAATCAGATAGCCAATGCATCAAAAGTCTGAAATTCAACTAGGATGTGGTGCAAGGTGAGATGGGGAAACAGCAAAATGGCAAAACAAAGACAAGACTAAAAGATTTAGGAGCAGAATTAGGCCATTAGGCCCATTGAGTTTGCTCCACTATTTGATCATGGCTGATGTGTTTCTCGATGTTCAATGAGGGGGCAGAAAGCTACGAATTCATGATAGAAGGCAGAGAATAAGTGGGTAGATGGAGAAGGTAAACAATGGAAAGCAAAAGGAAGACTGACAGGAGGGAAGCTGGACACTAACAAGGATGCATGAAATATAGAAATGATATAACACTTGAAGAAGGGAGCCAGTTAATGAACTTTGTAATCCTTAAAGATTTGTGCAAAGCATTGCAAGACTTCTTTCTGCACTCCTTTTACCTTATATGCCAATTAAATTGTTTGTGCGAACTTGTAACCTTATATGCTGGCTAAAGAAACCACAGATGTCGAGATGCAACAACAGCTAATCACACTAGAGGAACGTAATGGAGATAATTGCAGCCTTGAGACAGCTACAATTACAACAGACTATGCGAAGGACAAAACCACTAAGGCAGCAATAACCACATGATGGATGGCAAATCATGACAGACATTCTGGAGAACTGTGGGCGTGATGCAACAAGGAATTGAGATGTATAAAAATCTACTTTTACTTGTGTTTGGGGAGAAGTCTGATGAACCACTTTAGGAACCAGGCTTCTCACAAAAGCTTTTGTAATAAAACTACTCTACTTTGACTCACGATTAGTCTCAGAGGTATTATTTACTGACAACAAATTGGTGCCGAAACCCAGGATCTCTTTATGGGTCCAGTTGAATGGCCATGACCAGAGCTCTGGAATAGAACAGGGTGGGTCAAACTACAGTAGGTGATCATCTGTGATGAGAAAGTGTGAGAGTAAAAGACGTCTGAATTGAACACATATGGACAAGGAGGCATTTGTCTCTAACACCCAGCCTTAGACAGATTGTTAAGAGGGAAAATCTCCCCAGCAAAGATTAGGATTTGAAGTTAGTGTGAAGACTGGAGAAAGAGATGACTGGGGTGTGATGTTCAGGTGTGAATGAGAAAGAGTGTGATTGCTGGACTAGAAGGAAAAATCAGCTTAAATAGGATGAGCAGTGACACAGGGGGATCCTATCAGCCTGACAGGTATCACTGAACTTTGATAAGAGCGATGCAAGAGGTGGAGAGTGAGAAGGGATAATAAAAGACTCCAGGTGGTGAGTATAAACTTATCTGTGTTATGGTGGGATCATCAGGATAGTGGAGACGCCTGGAATCCCTGATAAACGAATATATGACTGAGAGGGTCAAACAGATGAGAAAGGGGGTGAGATTCATCCCACCCACTAGTCCAACAATGGAAATGATTGGAAAAGAAAAAAGGACAGATCTAAGAAAATTTGAGTTCTCTTAGTTCACCAATTGGTTAGATTAATTGAACAGGTCTCAGTCTCGGATGAGAAAAGGACAGATAACAAAGCAAAAATCAAAATGTTGGAAGCATGCAATAGAGAACTAGAAAAGAGAGACCAAGTTTTAAAGGACCCGGCTAGGGATCCTTGCTTCTCTACGGGCCGGTAATGTGTCCCTCAGCACCGTGGGAGATTTCAACCCTGATGAGGAAGAGGTCCATGATCTCGCTCCCATTTCTCCAGGCGGGACATTACAGAATCCCACTGTCCAATACAAACCCTTTACCCCAGGAGAAAGGCAACAAGTTTTGACATAATTGGGAAGGCTTCAGCCCCAGAATAGCAATAACAAATTTTAGGCAGAATTGGACACCAATTATACTTGTGGGATGTACACCAGTTGGTATGAGCCACTTACCTACAGGACATATGGAGACTAACAGGTGATGGAGTGGACGAGGCTAATGCCACCGAACAAGCTCGGTTGGATTACCGAGGCAGAAGATGGGCATTTGCAGTAGAGTTAAATGCTGAGTTCAATGCAATGATTGAACCATTTAATCAGTTTAAGGCACAAGTCCAACGAGTCTTGGGCACCATATCAACCAACTGGTTCAGAATTACCAATACTAAACAACAAAGGGGTGAAGGAGCCTCTGAATTCAGGGAGCGACTCTTTAAAGAATTTCAGGCATTCCCGAACACTGCCCAGAGTCTTTTAACAAGCATTTAAAGATGGGCTGTCATTAGCTCACCAAAATATCCTTAAAATGGGAGTTATTAGTTCCCAGGATTATGAAGAATTAGTAGAATGGACATCTGGAATTAAAGATAAACCAGATGAGAAACCATATCCACAAATAAAACAGGAAAATGTCAGTGCAAACAGTGGAGGAACTAAACCAAAGAATATATGCCATAATTGTAGAAAGCCAGCCCACTTTGCCAGACACTGTAGGACTCCACAGGGGAGTAAAAAGAAGGCCCCTACCTGCCAATTTTGCAAAAAAGAGAGCCACACAGAGGCCACTTGTTGGAACAAACACGGGCGACCTAGTCAGGCTTCCCCCGCTATAATGGAAGGGGCAAACTGATGAAGGGCAGTTCCCGCAAGTTGGGTAAGATGGAGAGTAGAATCTACATGCCTGCACTAGTAGGGAGACGATATCGTGAAATGCTGATAGACACGAGACCCTCCATATCTATCAAGGACTTACTCTTACCCATAATGAATAAAATGATCTACGTAAAAGGAATTAATGGGCAGACTTGAGCAAAACCACCCTAGTAGAAATTAATAAGCTATATATATCAATGCAATTTTATGCATGTAAAAATAATGAAAGAATTTGGGAAATGACCTGATGGAGTACAAAGTCTTAATAGATTGCAGGAAGAGTGAATTGATTTGCCCTACTCCAGCAGAAGGAAGGATCGGACAGGGACATATGGAAACAATTTGGGGGTCGTCCATGCAGCATCTGCAACTTGACGTGACTAGCAGTTAGAAGGTAACGGATTTGGTACCATTTACGCCTTGGTTCCAAGGGTCTGTGCGGAAACCAAATTGGATACTAGGCTAATTAAAATGGACCCCATAACAATAGAAGGCCCAGAACATAAACCTCACTGACTATACCCAATTAAATCTGAAGCCAAAAGGGCAGTCGAGGAAATCGTGCAAGGGTTAGTAAGAAAGGGAGTCCTTAGCGAAACCACCCAGTTACCACCAATTCCTTAACATAGCTGGTGCCTAACCGAATGGAAGTTATTACATCGCTCTAAACAAAGTGATTCCCAAGCTACACCCCATTTGTAGCTAGCCCCTCCACAATCTTAAACTGACTATCACCATCCTATAAGATATTTACAGTGTTGGATATAGCTAATGGATTCTGGTCCATCCTCTTGGATTTTAGTTTACAGGACAAGTTCACCTTCACCATGGGCGACAAGACAGTACACCATATGACAGACAGACAGGACTAGGCTCCCGCAGGGATTCCATAATAGCCCAGCCATATTTCACTGAGTAATGAGCAAGATACTGGAACAACTAGAACTCCTAAAAGGGAGCACAGTTTTACAGTATATAGATGACATCTTGATAGCCTCTGAAACTAAAGCAGAACATTAGATGGCACTATATTCAGTCTTGAAACAATTAGAAGATCAAAGGCTGAAGGCATATCCAAAAAAGAACAAATAGAAAAGACACAGGTATTATATTTGGGACATCTAATATCCCAAGGGACCAAGGAGATGCCCATGGATAAGAAAACTGCCATACAGCAAACGCTTAGATTGGTAATCGTCTGAAGGATAAGGAAAGTTTTGAGATTATTTAATTACAATAGCAACTTTATACCGGAATTTACTAAATTAGCTGAGCCAATACAAAAGCTAGTGAAAGGGGGAAACCCGCTTTAGAACCTGTAGAGCGAGGGCCAGAACAGGAAGAAACATACAGTAACATAAAGGCAGGATAAGCGTCGGTCCTGGGACTTGGGTTACAAGATGCGAGTGAAGATTTCCATATTTATTGTAATAATTAAGGTTTTATTTGGGGGTAGACACACAAGCCTGTGAGAACAAACAGCAGCCAGTGGGATATTACTCTACAATTAAGAGCCCCATAGTGACTGGATTACCCCAGTGTATAGCCGCGCTGGAGCATGGGCAGTAAAAGTCAGCGAGCCCATTGTAATGAAAGGAAATATAGTCTTGCACACTAATCATACCTTGTGGAAATGTTAAATTCAGGAAAATTATGATCTATCTCAGATATCAGAAGGGTGAAATGGGAGGCAGTTCTTCTTCTCCCCCTCTAAGTCCATCACCATCATACAAGACATGAGAATGAACCTGCCAAAGAAATATTCAAGGGAAACCACACACGTGCAGAAACATAGATGAGGAGAGAGAGGAAAATAAAGTAAAGGATGTGCACTTAGAGGCACCAGAGGAGACCCTGTTTGTGGATGGATCACAGAAGTATGTAGATAATTCACCACGAACGGGATAGGCAGTGGTAAATACAGACTTACAAGTGGTCAGAGCAGGAAGGATAGAGGGAGGTATGTCAGCAGAAGTGGCAGAACTAGTGGCCTTGATTCAGGCTTTTACTGAGGTGACCGGGGAAAAGGGTCAACATTTATACCGACAGTTGATATGCATTTAGAATTGTGCATGATTATATAACCGTTTTGTGGAAGAAGGGGATTGTCACAACGGGAGGCACTTCAGTCAAGCATGGACAGATAATCAAAGTCTTACTCATGGCCAGCAAGCTGCCATCAGAAGTCGCGGTGTTGAAGATAAAAACACACCAAAAGGAACCCAACAAACAAAGCCCTGCGTGGCATTTCTTTAAAGGAAACCAGGCAGCTGACAAAGCAGCATGATCTGCCTTGGAAATAGGGGAAATGCAGGCCTTGCCCGCCACCTCGGCTAAAGTCAAACCCCCAATAGACATCTCAGTTACATGCTGAAATCCCTGAAAAAGAACATGTAATGTGGAAAGCTCAAGGAGTTATACCTGATTTGGGCAAGCGGATGGTATGGAAATGAAATAATAAAGCCCTAGCACCCAAATGTATTCAGCATACTCTGATGCAGTTATATCATGGGCTGTCACATGTGGGAAGGGATGCCATCATGACCAGTATGGGGAAGGAATGGTGGTGGAAAGGAATGGGACAGAACATCGCCCAGTATTGTTATCAATGCATAACCTGCGCCCAAATAACCCAGGTAGGCCTGTAAAAATCAAGATGGGACACCAGCCTCATCCAAGGGCCTCTGGGAACATCTACAAATCGATTTTACCGGGCCTCTTCTGCAGTCATGCAGGAAAACCTATTGCTTGGTAATAATTGACCAATTCACCAGATGGGTAAAGGCATTCCTGACAAAAACTGTTCTGTTACTACTATGGCAAGAATATTAGCTGAGGAAGTTATCCCAAGGTGGGAAGTACCTTTGCAAATAGACCCTGATCAGGACACACATTGTGGGGATGATAGTAAAAACCATGAGTCAATCGATGGGGATAAAACAGAAATTTCACATACCCTATCACCCTCAAAGCTTGGGAATGGTAGAATATATGAATAGAACACTTAAGACCTCCATGGCAAAGGCCATGCAGGAATCAGGGAAGAGGTGGACAGAGGTATTACCCACCATATTAATGAAATTCAGAGCCATTACAAATCAAACGACTGGGCTGACACCATGTGAGCTAATGACCCGGAGAGCTATGCAACTGCCCGAATTCATCATTACTGGAGAGGGGGGGGTGGGGGAGGTGGCAATGTAGGTCCACTGGGGGGATAGAATAAGGTAGTATGTTTTAGAATTAAGCGCCCAACTAAAGGATATGCAAAAAACAATCCGGAACAGACAAATAGCAGTAGACAAGCAAAGTGAACTAGAACAAACCCCCGAGGTACTCTGGTGGGCAGTAAAGTTATGGTAAAAACATTACCCAGAAAACCTGGATTTGCCCCCAAATGGAATGCCTCTATCATCAACGGAGACACCTGTGCCTGCATAAATATGCAAGGCAGGGGCATCTAGGAACACTGGATTCAGTTGAAAGAATACACTGGCACAAATTGGAAAAATATGTAATGTGCTCAATTCACAGATACATGAGATGGCTGACCTTCAAGCAAGCTGAATGGGTTTGCGGGAAGTTGCGTGTGGGCGATATAACCTTTGAACCATTGTATAACAGTTATTATCGGAAGCTTCTCCTGCTGCTTCTCATGATCTTGGCTCTGTCAGCCACAGACAAAAAGTATAGGTGGAACTGTGAGGATGTAGGGACAGAGCACCATAAACATCTCAGTAACGATGACTCATTCTATTTTAACCACCCAACACCCGAAATAGACCCCTGGGTGGTATTCCTTAGGGACCATTGCTCAGGATCCCTTAATCATACCATGTTGCCAACCCTGTTGGACGGGCAAGGTGAGTGGGAATTTTCATGCAATGTAATGTGCCGGAGTTTCAGGTACTTCATTGAAGAACTGGAGTTTTGTGGTGGGGGGGGGTTGCGGTTGCAGTGTTGGTGGTCCTGTGCCCAGCAAAGGTGGAGAATTCAAGAGGATGAGTACTTCAGCAAGAGACTCAACTGACCCAAGCGGTCATTTTACCTGTATGCATCACAATCAAATCTGAGCAAGTGCTGGGTATACCCACACATCCCCATGCATGGAGACAAGGGAGGAAATCCTTTATTCTCCATCCTTTGAAGGAGAAAGAAACAGTTAAAGTGTTGATGCAAAATGGGACGGATAAAGGCGGGGGGGGGGTGGCGTTAGAGGTGACAGAACTTATACTTAGAACACCATAAGGGAAGCTAATACTAACAAACACGTGGTCTCATCAGGAAGTTCATGGCAAAACACAGTTAATATTACTAAGATAGTGAAAGATCAAGGCCTGGATAGTTGTGATCTAACTTCCTTCTCCAGCAGTTACCAATCTTTTCATAATAGATCAAAATCCCCACCCCACTTTGTTCTCGTAAACAACCAGAAAGGATCTACATGCATCACTAGGAATAGTGCTAAATCAGTGGGCTGGAGTAATTGTACCCAGACTCTGAATATTACCACACCTACCATGTCCAACCAACTAATACTCTTCACAAACTGCTCAGGAAAGCCTATGAAAGCCACCAGGCCATGGTCAGTACAACATCCTATTGCATATAATGGAACATACTTTGTCTGTGGAAATAAGTCCTTATCCATAGCTTCTCCAGAATTGGTTTGGATCATGCTACTTAGCATATGTCACCATTACATCAACTTAAGAGACCACCCAGAAGTACACTTGCTTAGGGCCAAGTGAGCCATTAGTGAGATAGCACAGTTCTGCATGATAGCCTACTCACCGTATGGAATGGCAAAGGCAGCACAAGAACTTATACGCATGGCCGCAACCTTAGAGAGAATCACAAATGACACTAGAGATGGGTTTGAGGAGCTAAGCACAGCCGTCTGAGGTATCAGCAGAGATTATAGTTATTTGGACTGTTGTGTTCAGAACCCATTAGCACTCCCAAGAAAGGACATGCGCTATAGGTGGCTCCAAATGCTGTACATATATTTCACATGCTTCAGAGAATGTAACTCACTTGGCAAATCATATTAAATATGTAGCAAAAACAATACAGGACGGAGGGGAGCCAATATCACAAGTATAACCCTTTAGGCTGGCTGGGGCAATGATTCAGGTCATGGGGTTCATACCTGATGCATGGATTGATTATAATTGTTATTGTTGCTGTGTTTATATAACATTATTGACCACTTGTTGTAAAAAAGTAACAGCCTGAGTTATAGCAGGCATAAATGTACAGGCAGAGAGGACACACCTCCTGACGAAGGAGTTGGCCCATATGCTGGTAACATTTGGTTCTAAATTGGTCATGGAGCCATGCTTTAGTACGGCCCTGACCAAAAGAGGGGAATGAAGAAGGGAACATGTTAATGAACTTTGTAATACTTAAAGATTTGTGCAAAGCATTGCAAGACTTCTTTCTGCACTCCTGTAATCTTATATGCCAGATAACTTGTTTGTGCGAGCTTGTAACCTTGTATTCTGGTTAAATAAACCACAGGTGTCGAAATGCAATAATGGCTAATCACACTAGAGGAACAGAGTGGAGATCATTGTGGCCTTGAGATAGCTACAATTACAACAGACTACGCAAAGGATAAACAATAATCACATGATGGGTGGCGAACTATGACAGATATTCTGGAGAACCTAGGGGTGGGAACCAGGACATATAAAAATCTACTCTTACTTGTGTTTGGGGAGAAATCTGGTGAACCACTTAGAAACCAGGTTTCTCACAAAAGCTTTTGTATTTTGACTCATCATTAGTCTCAGCAGTATTATTTACTGACAACAACTTCAGCAGGCATTCGACCTCTGATCTTCAGGTAAGCATTCTCCAAGGCAGCCTTCACAACACACATTGCAGAGTCTGATAGCCAAATTCTGCACACATGAGATGGCCTCAACCAGGATCTTAGTACAACATGAACCTATCTATAGCCCCTACAACTTGCCTGGGCTTGCAAATTTTCACTGCAGCAGCATAATTGCTGCTAATTGTTAGATTTTTTTTTTAAATCTGGCTTAATATTGTTTTGTTGTTTTTAGTGTTCCCATTGGGCTTTGCAAAGTAGGACTTGATTGAGTTGATTGTCAGTAATATCAGGTGACTGGGTGGAACTTGTCTTACAGAGGGAAATTAAGGGTAGTCTGCTGTTTAAGATCATTTTGCCTCCTCTCTCTCTCTCTGGATTTAGAGACTGGAATCTGTCAGGAAATAAGTCTATTACTCTTAACTTCTGATGTTTGGGGGTCTATTGTACTCTGGAAGTTGTGTATGAGAACTAGAAATCAGGTGGCTGACTGAATATCTGTCCAGAGGTGTAAAAAGGCTAGAAATTTACTATCCCCATAAGCATATTGGCTTTTGGTGCTGATTCTGAAAAAGGGATTTATGTCCATGAGGTACATTACTTAAAGTGGAACTATGGAGATTGCTAGATGTTGAGAAACATACTTTGTCATGTTTAAGTATTTTAATTGGTAAAAGTTATTCTAATTTTTGTTATATTCTAACTGTTCTTCAATAAAGTTTGTTTTGATCAAAGCTTCCTAGTGGGTCAATTGATTCACAACTGGTGCATAATACTAAGGCTCGCTCTAATGCCAAAATCAAAAGGAAGGATAAAGGTAGAGGCTAACTTCATAACATCTTGAGGTTTCTGATCTGGTCCCCAGCAAAAGAATGTTAATTCCTCTTTGGTTGTATACAGCATTCTGGAATTTGGCTGTCCTCGACCCTAGAAGTATCATTTGGAACTCCAGTGGACAATTTTCTTGGAACTAATTCTGCTTCATTTTCATATGATATAACAGCAAAGGTACAATCATCAGGCAATTAAAATTCAACTAAACCTGTATTAATATTCACAGCACAAGGGACTAAAGAAGTTAATAGTTTACTTTGAGATAATCCTCAAACTCTTATGAAGTAAGCTGTGAGCCATTACTCCAGTTTATCAAGTCTTGCAAAAACTGTGTCAAGTTTCTCAATGGTTTGTTCAGATGTAATACTCATGATAGCAACTTCAGACCACTTTTGAGTCTGCATCAACTATGACTAAGAATGTCACCCTCAAAGAGATCAGCAAAATTTACATGGCATCTCAGGCTCCTTCCAAAAGGTATGGAGGCAACGATAGTGGCGTATTTTTATTCGTGCACAGGATTGACACTGCCCCACATTTTTTTCCAATCTGGGCACCCAGATTCAGCCAACAAAAATAACTACATGCTAATTCTTTCAAAGAACAAAACAGTACGGGAAACAGGCCCTTCGGCCGAACGATCCCACGCCACCACCCCGATGTTCCCACCTCTACCCGTGATCCCTGTCTATGTTTATAGATCTATGCATTGAAACCAAATTTGAGACAATTTAGGGAGAATTTGTTTTGCCAATTAGCCTAACAGTACATCTTTGGGATGTGGGAGGAAACCGAAGCACCCAAAGAAAGCCCATGCAAGCATGGGGAGAATGCGCAAACTCCCACAGACACAGGCCCAAATCCATGTATCTGCACAGCACAGTGATAGTCACTGAGCTGTCGTGTTGCCCATCAAATGGTCCAGGCCAAATGTACGCTAACAATGTAAAGCACTAGGATACTCTCAAAAAATCCAAGAGCAGCTCTCTCACGACCTATCGCATGTATGCCCCTTGTTAGACAACAAGGCGGACCAAAGCACCTGTAGGATAAAAACAAATACATCAATATCATCGTCTATTTACATACTTCCCAGGAACTCCCAAGGCTTATGATCCCTATTTTAAATCAATTTTCTATATCTCTCCATTCCCATTTTGTTCATGTACCCATCTAAGCATCTCTTAAATAACTCCAGAGTGCCTGCCTCCACCGCTTTACTTGGCAGCGCATTCTATACCCCCACCACCGTGTGAAAAAACTTCCTCTAGCATCCAAATTTTACCTTACCTCCCTCATCTTAAGTCCGTGACCCCTCGTGCTATTCGAGTCCATCCTAGGAAAAAGCTTAACCCTGTTTATCTACACCCCTCAGTCTTATTCATCTCTATTAGATCTCCTCTAAGTCTACATCCTTCCAAGGAAAACAGCCCCAATTTGCCTAACCTTTTCTCGTAACTCAGATCTTCCATACCAGGCAGCATCCTGGTAAACATCCTCTGCACTCTCTCCAGAGCCTTCACGTCCTTCCAGTAGTAAGGCGACCAGAACTGGACACAGTATTCCAAATGAGGTCTAACCAACGTTTTATACAACTGCAACATTAAAGGCCAGCTCTAGTACTCTCTACCCCTTCCTGTAAAGGCTAACATACCATATGCTTTCTTCACAACCTTCTCCACCTGCTCTGCTACCTTCAGAGACTTGTGCACCTGCACCCCCAGGTCGCTCTGCGTTTCTATAATATTAATAGGTCTACCCTTAATCATATACCTCCCCCCTCCATTCTTTCTCCTGAAACGCATCACCTCGCATTTACCAGGATTGAATTCCATCTGCCATCTATCTGTCCAAGCTATCAGCCTATTTATGTCCTGCTGTATCGCTTGACAATGTTCCTCACTATCCACAAGTCCAGCCATCTTTGTATCGTCTGCAAACTTGCTGATCACTCCACTTACTCCCTGTTCCAAGTCATTTATATACATTACAAATAGAAGAGATCCCAGTACTGAGCCCTGCGGCACACCACTAGAGACCGACTCCAGCTAGAAAAACACCCTTCCACTATTACTAAGCCAGTTACTTATCCATCTAGCTATCTGTCCTTGTATCCTATTAGCCTTGACCTTTTCAACTAACCTTCCATGAGGGACTTTGTCAAATGCCTTACTGAAATCCATATGGACGACATCAACGGCTCGCCCTTCGTCCACCGTTTTCGTCACCTCCTCAAAAAATTCTACCAGATTCGTAAGGCACAACCTCCCCTTAACAAAGCCATGCTGCGTATCCCTAATCAGATCGCAACGCTCTAAGTGCCTATACAACCTATCTCTAAAAATCCCCTCCAATGCCTTCCCTCCCATTGATGTCAAACTCACCAGCCTATAATTTCCAGGGTTATCCCTACTACCCTTTTTAAACAACGGTACAACATTAGCTATTCTCCAGTCCTCTGGGACCTCACCTGTGTCCGAGGAAGAGACAAAGATTTGTGTCAGACACCCAGCAATTTCACCTCGCGCATCCCTAAGCAGCCTGGGATAAATGCCATCAGGCCCCAGAGATTTATCAGTTTTAATGCTACCTACAAGCTCTAACACTTCCTCCCTTGGTATGGATATTTCCCTCAACTGGTCCACAGCTCCCTCAGAGACAGGAGCGGTCAACAAGCCCTTCTCTTTCGTGAATACCGACGCAAAGTATTCATTCCGCCATTCCCTCGGGCTCTAAGCATAGTTCCCCTCCTCTGTCCCTAAGAGGTCCAATTTTTTCTTTAACCATCCTTTTATTCCTAATATAGGAGTAAAAAGCCTTTAGATTTTCCTTAATCCTATCCACCCAAACCATTTCATCCCCCCTTTTGCCCTTCTAACTCCCCTTTTGCATTCCCTCCTACTCTCTCTATATTCCTCCAACGCTGTCTCCATTCCCAGCTGCTTTGACCTATCATACACCTTTCAACATCCCTAATAATCCACAGCTCTCTAATCCTACTTTTCCCATCTTTCCTCTTAGATGGCACATTTCTTTCTTACAACATTTTCAGTATTCCCTTGAAAGACTCCCACATGCCTAGCGTGGACCTACCCTCGAACAACCATTCCCAATCAGTTTCCATAAGTTCCTGTCTAATCCGACTGTAGTTAGCCTTCCCCCAGTTCAGCACCCTGCCCCTAGGGCAACAAGCATCCTTTTCCATCTGTATCCCAAAGTAGACAGAATTGTGGTCACTGTTAGCCACATGTTCCCCTACTACAACATCAACCACCTGCCCGGGCTCACTACTCAGAACTAAATCCAATGTAGCCCCCTCTCTAGTTGGGCTAGCCACATCCTGCTCCAACGATCCTTCCAGTACACATTTTACAAATTCCTCCTGTCCGAACCCTCAGCTCTAGGTACCTTCCAATCCACCCTAGCAAGATTAAAATCTCCCACTATAATGACGCTGTTCTTTCTACACCTATCCAAAATGTCTTTACATACGCCTTCAACTACCCGCAGCTGTTGGGTGGCCTATAATATACCCCTAGCATAGTAATCGCCCCCTTTCTATTCCTCAACTCCACCCACAGCAACTCCACTCCTAACTCCTCTATTGTATTTCATACGGGACAGAGAGTAATAGTGGAATGGTGTTTTTCTAGTTGGAGGTCGGTCACTAGTGGTGTGCCACAGGGCTTGGTACTGGAACTCTTCTATTTGTAATATATATAAATGACTTGGAAGAGGAAGAGGGAGTAAGTGGAGTGATCAGCAAGTTTGCAGACGATACAAAGATGGCTGGACTTGCGGATAGTGAGGAGCATTGTCAGGCGATGCAGCAAGACTTGGATATGCTGGTAGCTTGGGCAGATAGAATTCAATCCTGATAAATGTGAGATGATGCATTTCGGGAGAAAGAATGTAGGGGGGAGGTATACAATTAAGGGTAGACCTATTCAGAGTATATAAATGCAGAGGGACCTGGGGGTACAGGTCAACAAGTCTCTGAAAGTGGCAGAGCAAGTGGAGAAGGTTGTGAAGAAAGCATATGGTATGCTAGCCTTTATAGGAAGGGGTATAGAATACAAGAGCTGGCCTTTAATGTTGCAGTTGTATAAAACGTTGATTAGACCTCATTTGGAATACTGTGTCCAGTTCTGGTCACCTTACTACCAGAAGAACATGAACACTCTGGAGAGTGCAGTGGAGGTTTACCAGGATGCTGCCTGGTATGGAAGGTCTGAGTTACGAGGACAGGTTAGGCAAATTGGGACTGTTTTCCTTAGAAAGACATAGACTTAGAGGAGATCTGATAGAAGTGTACAAGATTATGAGGGGTATAGATAGAGTAAACAGGGTTAAGCTCTTTCCTAGGATGGACTCAAATAGCACGAGGGGTCACGGACTTAGGGTGAGAGGGGTAAGGTATAATTTGGATGCTAGAGGGAGTTTTTTCACACAGAGGGTGGTGGGGGTATGGAATGCGCTGCCAAGTGGTGGAGGCAGGTACTCTGGAGTTATTTAAGAAATACTTAGATGGGCACATGAACAGAATGGGATTGGGGGGGTATAGAAAACTGATTTAAAATAGAGATTGTGAGCCCTGGGAAGTGTGTAAATAGACAATGGTATTGATGTACTTGTTTTTATCCTACAGGTGCTTTGGTCCACCTTGTTGTCTAACAAGGGGCATACACGCGATGGGTCGTGAGAGGGCTGCTCTTGGATTTTTTTTGACAGTATCCTAGTGCTTCACGTCGTTAGTGTATGCTTGAACTGGACCATTTGATGGGCAACACGACAGCTTAGTGACTATCGCTGTGCTGTGCAGATACATGGATTTGGGCCTTGTCTGTGGGAGTTTGCATATTCTCCGTGTGCTTGCGTCGGTTTTCTCCAGGTGCTCCGGTTCCTCCCACATCCCAAAGATGTGCTCTTCGGCTAATTGGCAAAACAAATTCTCCCTAAATTGTCTCAAATTTGGTTTTATTAATCCATAGATCTATAAACATAGACAGGGATCACGGGTAGTGGTGGAAACATCGGGGTGGCAGCGCGGACTCGTTGGGCCGAAAGGCCTGTTTCCCGTGCTGTTTTTGTTCTTTGTACACCAAGATATCCTCCATGTAGTTGTTCAACAACACTTCCACACAGACCAGGAGGAATGATCAATTGGATTCCTCACAATAAATACCTTGGATGGTTAATTCAAGCTTCCTTGACACATATGGGATGAAATTCTCCCCTCCTGCCCACCACGAGAATTGTAGCAGGCAGAGGCGAATGTGCAGTTGACCTCGAGCACAAATTTCTGGCGTTGGGGTTAGCTTAGCTGAAAAATCCCACTCATGGTTTCAAATCAGAATGCATTCAATGCATTCCAGCTATTGTTCATTTCAATACCATCTCCATCACCTTCTCCTCAAGATCATTTCAAATATGTCTCTGAACTTGAGAAGTTGTTACAGGCAAATAATCTACTAGTGAACAATAAAGAAAATTAGCAAAGCTAATTGGTGGCATTTGCTCAATAGGTAAAGGTAAGCATCATAATGCACCACTATTAGCATGGTACTTTGATTGACGATACTTTATATCATAGAAGTGTGCAATGACCATCTTTACAATCGGTGAGCAGCTAACAACGATATGACTTTAGATGGTCCAAAAATAGTAGTTAAGAGTCAATGATCAATAAACAGTGTGAAATGACAACTATATAAATAATGATGAGACCTTTGTACCCCAAAAGTTATACTCAATGCTTCTTTTTCTATCTGGACTTAACTAAATGCAGCACTAGTCAGAATGCGCAAAGCAGAAACTATTGGTCATTCCTCTCCAAGGCATAATGTATAAAACTACTGCCCTCACTTCATAAAATGAAGCATTACAAGCAAGCAGTAATAGAAACATAGAAAATAGGTGCAGGAATAAGTCATTCAACTCTTTGAACCTGCATCTTCATTCAATATGATCATGGTTGATCATGCACTTTCAGTATCCCACTCCCACTTTTTCTCCATACCCCTTGATTCCTTTATGCACAAGGGCAATGTCCAGCTTCCTCTTAAGCATATCTAATGAATTGGCCCCAACAGCTTTTTGTGATAGAGAATTCCACAGGTTCACAGCTTTCTAAGTGAAGACATTCTTCCTCAAATCAATCCTGAATAGCTTGCCCTCTATTCTTACACCAGAGGCCCTATATAATTGCAGCAAGACATCAACGGTAGCTTCAGATTAAAATCAACCAATACTTCTGATTTCTATAAGTCTTGTATGTTTTCATACATGCAAGACTTGCATGCTTTCTGTTGTCTCGTCCCATGACTATTTCACACATAGTAAATAATACAATAGCTTTAATAAAGTAGCCAAATTAGTTAGAACAAATCTGCCATAATAAGTTACTTATTCTAGAAATTACCTCAATTGTGTCACAATCATTAGAAGTGGTGCTTTGAAAGTAACATCATCTTCTAACTTATTTAAGTGTTCCTGTTCACTGGACCTTTTAATAAGAGTATCATCCAGGTAACATTGTACACCAGTGAAATCACTTAAAATCTGGTCGACCAATCTTTAAAATTGGGCTGCTGCTGATGTTATTGAAAAGGTAATCTTTTATAACAAGGAAGAATCTTACGGGCAATGATGGTAAACAATGTTAAAGTTCAGTGGCTACATTCATCTGCAAGTATACTTGCTGAATTTCTGCTCACCTGATATCTCAGCAAATTAATTTTTTTCTAAGCCCTTCTTGGAAGACTTGAGTACTTGTTGATGACTTTGTACAGTTCCCCTACTCACAGCTTGAAGATCTCCAGCCAGTTTTGTCTGATCTTTCCCCATAAGGCTGCGTCCTTGTCCCTGTGAAATGATGAGTAGAAGTCCAACTGACTGCTGTCTGTAAGTCACTAGAGTTGCTGGGGTGTCCTTTATCTGCAACAGCTCCCCCCATGTAGATGGTCATCTGGCCTTTGTGTTTTCTATGTTCAGGAGCTGAATATCAGCCCAAATTATAAGTCTGATTCCTGTTAATGGAGACCCCAGCTCTTGTTCTCTTCCATTTTTTTAATGAGTGGCCATTTACTAACAGCTCCCGTTCTGGTGGCAACCTTTGTTGAGGCAATACGATTTAATTGCATTGTCCCTGTTTTTGGTTGTGGGCCTTACCTCTAAGGTACAGTCCGGCACAGGCCTCGACTTTGTCTTGAAATAGCTCACATTTTGATTGTCTGTATATCTTAGCCTCGATGTGGACTTCCGCATTACTTGCGATAGTCCTCCATCTATCATCTACAATCTTGATGAATATGCTCTTTAGAAATCTAAAGAATATCCCTGACCTTTCTTGATTGGTGATTCAACTCAGACTCCACCACTGTAAAAGAAATCTAAGATATTTTACTGATGCTATTGCTTTCAATTGAGGGATGGAGGTTGCATGAGGTCCCCCCCCCATCCAATCGGCAGACACTGCTATCTCCCTGGTTCATGAACTTCTTTCTCTGCATACTCCAATGATAGCGCTATCTCATTGCCCTTCTATAGTTCCAAATTGGCTTCTGCTAATCCTTTTTTTGGACTGGTACTCGTGGAAGAAACCTTACTAAAAAAATGGCAATGCTATTTTTGATGAGAAAAGCAGTGTGCTTTCTTTAGAAACACGCTGGCTTTCTGTCCAAATCCTATGGCATTCTGCCTGAAAAAAAAAACAAGGGGGGGGGTGTATTTCACGCAATCATGTAGAAGGGGCAGGGCCCCAACATGCTGGTAAACCCAACACTGGGATCGGGACCCTATCTTTAAAGGGCATCCTGACCATGAGAGGAATAAACACATCCACCCCCCGCCCTGCAGAGGTTGAGGGATCTCCCCCCACCTCCCCTGATCGGAGTCAGCACTACTCTCCTTCCCTTGCCCCTCCCCAATCATCAGACCCTCTGCCCGATCATCAGTCGCTTCCCCCCAGTCATCAGCTGGAAGATTGGAATTCAGAAACTCACTGGCACAAATTGCCCTTTTCATATCTCTCCAGATTTTGAGCATCATTGCCATTGCCACAGACAGAGTTGGTTCACATAATTCCCTGCCCTGGCAAACAAATTTATCAGTCATCTGCTGGTGTTAACATTTTTTTTCATTTCAAATGTTTTTAATTAAATGTGTTTCATTCACTGTGAAAATCATGGATGACTTGCTGGGAACTACACAGTTATAGACTAAAGATACTAAGGTAATAAATGCAGTAGCTTAGCAGTGAACAGTTAATTGCAAATGAAGGCAGCAACAGTGAGAACATAAACAACATTATTCAAGTAAACCACAATAAACAGCTAGGTTGCTCCAATTGCTTCACTTTCTTTGTACTCTATATAGTTTTCACAGAAGGTAAGAAATTGCATTTTATATAGCAGCACCATTTACAGTGTTACTGTATTCACAGAAGGCAAGTAATCAGTTATTTTCCGGCATCAAAGTAACAAAGTTGTTGCTGACACACGTGGAGATGGGTGTTGGATTGAGATAAACACAATAAGAAGTCTCACAACACAGGTTAAAGTCTAACAGGTTTATTTGGTAGCAAACCAAATAAATGATGTTGTAAGACTTCTTGCTGTGCTAACACGTTTTAACGTGTCTAAGTTTGCTTAGAGATTTATGAGACAATTCTTCTATCCTGCCACGCTAATATTCTAGCGCAGTGGGGTGGGAGAATCTCACGGCTGGGCATACAAGGAATTTGCGCATACATTCCCACCACGAGTACATCTCCAGCACCAGATTTCTGCACCAGATCTGTGCTGGAAACCGGTGGGAAGACCAGGTAAGTGATTTAAATACAATTTTAAACTATTTTTAATGGACTGAATTCTCTGGGCCCGGTAGCATCTCCCATCCCACCATTACAGTAGGAGATTACAGTAGCTTCCCCACTTATGGGGAACAATCGGGATGACTCCACTGAGGGCAATCGGGCCTCCCAGGCGGTGAAGCAATGGAGGTAAATGGTACCACCAGGGCATGGACACCCTGGAAGTGCTAGCCCATGTAGTCTGGCACTACTCCAAGTGCAAAGTACCCACACCCAGAGAGCACTTTGGCACTGTCTACTGGGCATGAATCAGTGCCAAGGGAGTAGGGCATATGAGGATGGAGCATATGGGAGTAGGGCTGTGTAGGAGTTGAGACTATGGGGCAATCAGTGGGGCAGAGAGGTGCCGCTGCCATTCTACATGGGGATCAATGGGAGGAGGGAGGTCAGCGATCAGGGTGAGCTGGGAGGGGGGTTTGCCTGGATGGGAGTGTGCCTCCAAAGAGTTCTGCACTATGTGTTGGGGGGTGGGGGTGGGGGAGCTGCGGATAGGGTCATCGCTAAGGAGATGGGGGGGGGGGGGGGGGGGGGGGGAGGAAACGGGCTAGAGATCAGAGCACTCCGGGCCAAGACTGAGAACACGCTGGGAATGGTCAGGGGAGGCCATGCAAAGGTTGGGTGTGCAGCACTGCAGGGGTCCTGGGCTAGCCAGCAATCGAGCTGGCCAGCAAATGAGATGCTACCAGTTCAGTGCCACTGCGTATACTCAAGAGACCTGCTGGTTTCACCCTCTTGGGCGGGAATTGACCCTGTCCCCGAAATCTAATGCTATTCTTGCTGGTGGCCTCTGCAGTGCACAGATTGTGGGATTTTCTAGTGTGAACTCCCATTGAAAAAAATAGCATGAATTACCTCAATTTTCTTGTGAATTTGGCATTTAGAATTTGCTGCCCTTCCACCCCCTCCCATGGTCCAATTGCAAACCCACTTCCATTCACAGACCATCCCTGAACACCTCCCATCCACCTGGTTTCCAGATCAGACTCCCTTCCTGGCAGAGGGCCCCTGGTTGACCACCCATCCCAACCGCTAGTTTCCCTTCTGCCCTGATCAATTGCAGAGTGGCAGCAGGAACCACCCCCCACCACCCTGGCAGACCACTTCCCCTGGCAATGTGGTTACATTTTTCATGCTGTTACATTTTTTCATTCCCATGACTAAATCATATCTATCCATTTTTCCCCCCTATGTTATCATACAATAAATAGCATCTGTTGGATTTTCCAAATGACAATTCCTTGGGGTTGTCAATCGGTTCAATGCAGGCTGTGTCCAGGCTGTATGCAGGTTGAGAAATGCCTCTTTTTGGGAAACGTGCAGTCTATGATGCAAGCATGGAAGACTGGGCCCAATTGTGGAGCGCATGTGTAACTTTTCTCAGGCTGACAATATTGAAGTGAGAAGCAGAAAGTACTGACCTTCAGCATAATTTTAAAAAAAAATCACCCTATAGTAAATTCCATAGACCAGTTGCTCTCAACGTCTCATTCAGTGGTGGTCCAAATTCCCAGTGCTCTGCCAATTTTTGCAACCTGGTCAGAAATTTATTGACAGATTCCCCAGAGGTTTGCGTTGCTATATTAAAGTGTATCATTAGAGTATTATGGAAGGCTTTGCGTTATAATAGCCTTTAACCAAGTTCACTATTTCATTCAAGGTTTTGGAGCTAGGAGCATCCAGGTAGGTCGTTTTTTTATTAGAATCTTTTGCAGTTAATGAATACTCTAAAGTTCATTTGGTGGTGTTCAGAAATCCCAAATTTGTATCTGTAGAAAGCCAGCCAGAGTGCATGCTTATTCTGACTTGATTAACCATAGATGAAGTTGACACAACTGCTGGCCCAGTCCCTTGCTTCCTGCATTTATGATGTGGAGATGCCAGTGTTGAACTGGGGTAAACACAATAAGAAGTCTGACAACACCAGGTTTAAGTCCAACTGATTTATTTGATAGTAAACTCACAAGCTTTAAAAGGTTTCCCTCTTTGTCAGGTGAACGGAGAGTTCTGGCCTCAGTCAGTACATAAAGCAGCACAGATGTTTACAGATTACTGACTAGAATGCAAATCTTTACACCTAACCTGCTATTCAAGTCTTAAAGTGGCTAAAAAGGTGAGTGGAAGGAGCACTGAGCACAGGTTAAAGAGATGTGTATTGTCTCCAGACAGTACAGTGAGGTTTTGCAAACCCAGGCAAGTCAGGTCTTGTTGGCGAACACTTCAGTGGTCACGGGCATTTGGCCTCTGACCTTTGGCTAAACATTCTCGAAGGTGGCCTTCATGACACACAACAGCGCAGAGTCGCTGAGCAGAGACTGATAGCCAAGTTCTACACACATGAAGACAGTCTCAACAGGGATCTTGGGTTCATATTGCATTATCTGTAACCCCCATGACTTACCTGGGTTTGCAAAACCTCACTTACTGTACTGTCTGGAGACAACACACATCTCTTTAACCTGTGCTCGGTGCTCCTTTCACTCACATTGTTAGCCACTTTAAGACTTGAATAGCAGGTTAGGTGTAAAGATTCGGATTCTAATCAGTAATCTGTAAACTGTCTGTGCTGCTTTATGTACTGTCTGAGGCCAGAACTCTCCATTCACCTGACGAAGAGGGAAACCTCGAAAGCTTGTGAATTTACTATCAAATAAGTCGGTTGGACTTAAACCTGGAGTTGTCAGATTTCTTCCTGCGTTTACATCAGGTCCTCAGAGATCCTAGGTAGGTCTCTAATATTTTCCTAGAAGGCAAAAATTTTGATGGCCACAAGGTCTATGAGACCACAGATCTTCCAGAGAGAAAAAATAGACTTGCATTTATATGATTCCTGTTCATCTTGAAATGTTTTACAGCCAATTAAATATGTTTGAAGTGTAAGCAGTGCTAAATGTAGGAAGCACAGAAGCTAATTTAGCCCCAAAAGTTCCTACAAATAATAATGACACAAACCAGACAATCTTCTGTTCTGATGTTGATGAAAGTATAAATTAAGGACACCACTGATAACTTCCGTGCTGTTTTTCAAAGTAATGCCATGGGATCTTTAATACCTACCTGAGTGGACTGAAGTTGTGTGTCACAATCTACATTCTCAGTCCAGAATCATTGCAGAATTCTAACAGTGCAGAAGGTAGTCATTCAGCCTATCATGTCAACAATGGCTCCCCAAATGACAAAAAGTGACTGATATCCCAATACATGCACAGTATCTCAGTACAGCCTCGGCTCCTTGCTTGTTTCCCTTTCTGCTGGTTCCTTCTCTGCAGTTATCTCTCTACAGCAAGCAACTGCTTTGGTTTATGGTTATTTTGCCCCTCATCCAAAGTTCAATTTAAGGGAGCTTTTGCATCACCCATCCTAATATTCTGATTGTCATTACCTCCAATATCCATAAAGTAGCCTCACTGAACAAATGTCTTAACATTCCCCTCAGTAGTTTGGAAATTTGTGCCTTTTAATTGGCCTCAAATTGCCATACAATTTTATTGCCTTCTTTTCAATGTCAACTTTTGTGAAACTTCTGAAGTATGTGCATGGGATGCTAAATTTAAACACTTAAGTACCAGACCAGAAACTCCAAGATATGTTATGCAGTTAATCAGGACCCCAACTTTTGCATTTGATTTTGGCATTCCAAGTATGATTCAATTGACCCCATTGGGAAGCTTTTATCAAGACTAACTTTATTTAAGAACATAATTACAATACAACAAAAAAAAAATACACTTTTTATTTTAACCAATTAAAAGATTTAAATTGGATGAAATATAATTACTAACACTAGCTATCTCTGTTGTTCCAATTCAGCAGTATCCCCATTAGAACATTACAGTGCAGTACAGGCCCAGTGGCCCTTGATGTTGCGCTGACCAGTGGAACCAATCTAATGGCCCTCTAACCTAAACTATTCCAATGTTATCCGTATGCCTATCCACTGATCATTTGAACGCCCTCAAAGTTAGCAAGTCCACAACTACTGCAGGTAGGGCATTCCATGCCCTTACCATCCTCTGACATCTGTCCTGTAACTACCACCCCTTAATTTAAAACTATGTCCCCTCATATTAGCCACACCCCATAGACATTCAGAATTAGTTGGCACAAAAACATGTGTGTTCACATGATGCTGGACTTTCAGCCTTTTCACTACTTCTGGATAGAGATCCAGAAAGCAGTTTCCACAGAAGGATATAGCTTCAAAACAGCAAAACTGCAGAGAAGTAAACCTAGTCTCTAGCAGCTCCCAGTCTCAGACTTTAGAGACAAAAAGTGATACCTTTCTCTCTACAGAATCCAAAACAGCAACTCTCAAAGATCATTTCTCATACAGCAGGATCTCCAAGAAAGTAACTTATTTTCCAACTTCATAGAGAGCACTGCCCTCTCTCAATTCAAAGGCAACATCTAACCCAACTAAACTGAAATTCTCTTGTGAGCCCAGCTTCTGTCATTCTGTCACATGATCACACATGCCAAACATCCTAATCAAACTTCACTCTGCAATATCCCAGGAAAACACCTAGAACAGCAGAAAACATTAATTCAAATTAAGCAATTATGCTGCTGCAGCAATAATACAGGATGCCAGTGGTAGTCAGAACGCCTCCAAATTCATAGAACTGTTACAACAGGTCCTGCACAAGCAATTGGCTCAAACACATTTCTTACAGGTACATTTTCATCATAAAATTGGTGAAAATCTTTTTGAAATTACCCGATTTAAATATTAGAGTTGTAACCCAGTGTGACAGGGTTACCCATATGAATTTAAATCATCTAAGTTGAACCCAGGCTTGATGCTTAGGAGCTGGTCGCCATAAATCTTCCATTTTTGGCAAAATTTAAACCCCCTTCCAAATCTCAGCATATAAATGCATGACTACAACTTTTGAAATTCCCCGAAAATATCAGTAAAGCATTTTGCAATGTAGGTCTATGCCATGGAAATACAAACACTTATTACAAAATTTTGCAAAAGCATAAGCAGGCAATATTTTGTGAATTACAATTCTGAATATGTTGTTCGTTCATTAATGTACTTGTGCTCAATGCTTCTATAACTATCCATTAGCAAGATTCATGAATTGTATAATATAACTAAGAGAGGAAAGTTTAAGGTTGGAAATTGGGACATTCATATTAAACATCCCATGACAAGTGAAAGATGGTAGGAGGGGGTTAAAAATTTTGAAATGGGGAATGTGGCCAAAACTTTTAGTCTTTTTTACTGACATCAAGTTTCATGTTGGGTGAATCTTTTGCCTTAGCGAGGTGAGGCACACATTAACATACTTAAATCAGGCTGCCACAGTGTTAAACTTAAATCAGGCTTCCATTACAATTATTTGTTGGATCTCACAGGACAGCCCACCAATCAATACCAAAATATTGGATATCAGAGGCAGGTTCTTTACCCAAAGGGTGGTTCGGGAGTGGAATGCCCTGCCTGCAGCGATTGTAGATGCGCCAAGTTTGGTGGCGTTTAAGAGGTTAGTTGATAAGTATATGGAAGAGAAGGGAATGGTTTAGTTTGGAGGGGCATTGCTTTTTATATTGGTCGGCGCAACATCGAAGGCCGAAGGGCCTGTTCTGTGCTGTAATGTTCTATGTTCTAA
This sequence comes from Sphyrna mokarran, assembly GCA_024679065.1. Classification (NCBI taxonomy): domain Eukaryota; kingdom Metazoa; phylum Chordata; class Chondrichthyes; order Carcharhiniformes; family Carcharhinidae; genus Sphyrna; species Sphyrna mokarran. Next base: position 145,864,309 of record JAGIQG010000001.1, on the reverse strand, counting down.
AAGGACCTAGCATTAACCTTCTGCTGCTGATTTTTGCACCCAGCAGTACCTGACCTGTCAATTTGATTGCTTCTGTTTCCTATGCTGCAGTCAAAAAAAAAAATTAGAACGTGCTCCTGTCATTAAATTCGGTAGGTCTTCCATACCCCAGCCTTATGTTTTCCCTCTGCAACCACATTATCATTCTGCTCACCACCCCCTCTCCCCCATCTTCACATCTGATATGCTTAGTAATAGATGGGATTTGTCAAATTAATTCAATGTCAGTGTTCTTGACAGCTTGTGAAAGACACCCCCTCATCAGGGATGGTTTCACAAATTAACAATTAGTGAAGAGTTGACCCCTCCTGTTCCAGACTACACCCACGTTGACACATTCATCTTGCCTTCCTGTGTACCACATTTCCCCAACCTGTGTTGCATGGTGTGTGGGTAGATAAAAATCATGCTAATATATAAAAGGAAAATGCTGATTCTAGTGCAGCTCCACAAATTTTATTTATGCATGTGTACTTTTTTTTTCTAATTTATTTGCAATTTCTTTTGCTGCTTTACAATGTAACTGTTATAGCTAAGTGGAAACCAATGCAGGTGGGGAGGAGTCTGCTACAGGGGAATCAAAATGAAAGCTGAGGTAGATACGTGGCAGTCTGGATTTTAGCGTTTATGTATTCAGTTTTCAAATGTGAATTATGTTTATTAGAACTTAAATATGACTTTTTTAAAATAAATGTGCAATTTCTGACAGGCCAAAAGTGAAAACATCATATTCACATTGCTTTAAAAATGGTGTACCTGATTTCACTCCATAGTACACCATTAAAAATCCACAATATTCAGTCAGTAAAATACTATTTTTTTCCAGAATCTGCATTTTAAGAAACCACCAGGCAAGTCATCTCTTCCAACATATTTCCTCTTGTGCATTGGGGTTTGCACAAACATAAATGTCTCTAATCAGGCAAAGGTAGATTGCTCATTCTTAAATGTAGTAATCATTAGCCTTTGAATGACACTCATACGCTACTCCAAATGTGTAAGGTGACACAAAGGGGAAATTTAAGTGATGTATCTCCCAAAGGAGAGATCTGAATGTTTAGTATTAAGACTGCAAAGCAGTTTTTAATTAGTGAAAGAAAAAAGAATTTCTCTTGCTGCATCTACATCTACAAGGCAGTATATACTATTTTAAGCAATAAAAAAAAAAATTGCTGAAAATTCACTGGACTGAATGGCAGATGGTTAGGTTTGTCTCACAACTGACATTCTTCATTTGTGATGCTGTCAATAATGACTGTAGGATAGACATAGGATAGTTAATCTGTATGGGATCAGTGAGCACCTTGGACACTGAGGGCACATTTATGTAACTCCAGGCTCACCTCATTTCCCCACCCCATATGTGGGTTGTCCGACCCTACTGTCTGCCCTTCTACATTCACAATGTCTACACTTCAGGCCTTCCACGATCGGTGGGTTCCGTGGGGGCTGGGGCATCATCGTCCCTGCGAATTATGTTTCGGTTTGATTCGTTTTGTTACAGTGCCCCGCTAGAGGCTGTCAGCCCCGTCACTTCCGTTTAATTTATTAATATTTTTGTTCCATTTATTAAAAAACGCATACCCAGATCCCTCTGATTCTGCATTCCCTTTATGTCCTTTATTTTAGCTTGCTTTCTTCATTCTTCCGGACAAAATGTATTACTCCGTATTTCTCTGTATTAAATTTGATCTGCCATTTGTCAACCCATTCCATCAGCCTCTTAAACTATCTTGACACTCCTTGCAGGTCATAATACTTCCAAACTTTGTATCATCCACAAATTTTGAAATTGTGCTTTGTACATACAAGTTTAGGTCATTCAAATAAATTGAGGAAAAACGATGGTCCAACAATAAGCTGGTAAACTCCATTATACACTCTTCTCCAATCCAAAAATTAATCATTCAAAATTACTCTGTTTCCTGTCACTTAGTCCCTTTTATTCCATAGCTTTAAACTTTGCTGACAAACCTATCACGGTACTTTATCAAATATCTTTTGACAGTTCATATACACCACCAGATCAACCACATTACTCTCATTATGTGATAGCTCATCAAAAAATCCAATCAAATAAGTCAATAAACCATTGTTGCTTTTCCTTAATTAATTGTTTGTCCAAGTGACTATTAATTTTAATTTAGATCATTATTATGGACAAGCAAGAAATGCAAACTTACCTTCTCATTGTTTAGAAGCAGAAGGTGTTTTTGAATTTTTTTTAAGTAGACTGTAGCATATTTCCAAAACTGTCAACTTTCGTGCTTTAAATTCAACTAGTTAATGTTAAGATTAACTCAGAGGTTAGTTTAGTCACAGTTAAATCCAGGCGGTGTAGTGTTCTCAATGTTCCACTCTTCTACATACAGCAGGGACTGGGAGGGTAGAAAAAATGTTTTATAACAATGAACAATAAAAGACACAGATGGATATTGGTTTGCAAGACTATCAGACTTCAGAGTCAAAGTCCAGTGAGGAGTTCTTTCATGTAGGAGCTTGAGTTCAGTTACTGAAAACCAAAATTTTACAGTTGTCTTTAAAGTTGGTGCTGCAATAAAGTTGATACACAAAGACTGGGTCATCTGGAAATGGTGTAGGAAATCTTCCAGCAGAAATAGGTTTCCATAGCAGTTTGTTGTTCATACTTCTTTGTGTTCATGGGTTGAATGTTAAACAGCAGTATCCTTGTGAAGCCAAAGATATAAGGCATAATTCATTCAACTGTACTCTAAGTGCTTGCCGCAGGCATTAGCAATGCCATTCAAGAAGGATTCTTCCACATGAGCATTTAAAAATTTTCATGCCACAAAACACACTGGCAATTCAGTTTTATAGTTCGGGGGGGGGGGGGTGTGTGTGCCCTGATCTCAGCACCAAGAGACAGGCCTCTGCTTCCCACAAAGGGCATAGCAACTCCTGCTGATAAGGGGAGTACTTCCAATCCTTTTGCATATAGATGCATGCATGCATCCTCTTCCCCACCATTGGAATAAACAAGTCACACCCCCAATGCATAGGTATGAAAGTGACCTGACCACATCCCTATTATTCCCCTAGAGACCTCACCTGCAACTCCCTCAATAAGATAGATACTCCAAGATAGAGTTCCCTCTTCGTCTCCCTCCACCCCATCAGAACTCCAATTTGGATCACCTGTCCACTAGCTAGGGAGCATTCCCTTAACGGTTGAATGCATCTCAAGTGCTTTGTAAACATTGCCAATAAAAAGAGGTGGAGAAACATTATGGCTAGTGGATAATTAATCCAACTTGTCAATCCAGTCGGATTAATTATCCAAAGGAGAATATTTATAAACATTGGAACACTTTAGATGCATTTAACCATGAAGGGAAAGAAAAACAAACTAAGATCCTGATCTAACCTGTCAATCAAAGGACTCCAAAGGAGCCAGACATTAGGTGCTGCTCTTTCAATGTTAAAAGGGGAACTTGCCAGTAAAACTCAATCCTTGCTGTCAATCAAGATACTTAAAGAAGCCAGACAGCAGGTGCTGCTCTTTCAATTGGGGTGGGATTGACACCCAGCGGGAATTCCAATATGGACTCTGGCCCAATTCTGCAGACAATCAGGATTCCCAGTTGAGTGAATGGACCCAGAGAATCTAAAGTTAAAGTTCATTTATTAGTCACAGATAAGGCTTACATTAACACCGCAATTAAGTTACTGTGAAATTGCCCTAGTCACCTCACTCTGGTGCCTGTTCAGTCATTACACTTAATCAATACATTGTACAGCTTGTGGGAGGAAACCAGAGCATCTGGGGGAAACCCATGCAGACATGGGGAGAACATGTAAACTCCACACAGTGACCCAAGCTGGGAATCGAACCCAGGTCTCTGGAACTGTGAAGCAGCAGTGCTAAGCACTGTGCCACCATGCCAACCCATGTTATGCCATAACATTAAATGTAGGCCACAACAGTAGATCTAGGCCATAATGTTAGAACTGCCCAAAAGGTTTGGGTCATGTGGCGAAGCCCATTAATGGTTTAATTGTAGTTCAACAATCAGTTTCTGAGCTTCCAGGTGGAATCCATTATTCCGCCTTTGGAGGGCAATGAGATGGCTGTTACCATCTCTTCCAATGTAACAGGTTTTGATCTCTCTCTCTTTCTCTTTTTTGTGTTAGTTCAAGTTAGGGAGCTAGCTCATCTGCTTTAATTGATTACAAGGGTTCTGTACAATGAGGGATGAGATTCCACAAGGTAAGAAAGGAATGATTTTGTTCTTGTAACTACTATACACTGTAAACAATGGTAGGGAAGCTGTTGGAGTGGATTTTTAGAGATAGGATGTATAGGCACTTACAGCGTTGTGATCTGATTAGGGATACGCAGCATAGCATTGTTAAGGGGAGGTCGTACCTTACGAATATGGTAGAATTTTTTGAGGAGGTGACAAAAATGGTCGACGAAGGGCGAGCCATTGATGTCGTCTATATGGATTTCAGTAAGGCGTTTGACAAAGTCCCTCATGGGAGTTAGTTGAAAAGGTCAAGACTAATGGAATACAAGGACAGATAGCTGGATGGATAAGTAACTGGCTTGGTAATAGGAGACAGAGAATAATAGTGGAAGAGTTTTTCTAACTGGAGGTTGGTCACTAGTGGTGTGCCGAAGGGTTTGGTACTGGGATCTCTTCTATTTGTAATATATATAAATGACTTGGAAGAGAGAGTAAGTGGAGTGATAAGCAAATTTGTAGATGATACAAAGATGACTGGACTTGCAGTTAGTGAGGAGCATTGTCAGGCGATACAGCAGGACATAGATAGACTGGTAGTTTGGGCAGATAGATGACAGATGGAATTCAATCCTGATAAATGCAAGATGATGCATTTCGGGAGAAAGAATGTAGGGGGGAGGTATATGATAAAGGGTAGACCGATTAAGAGTATAGAAATGCAGTGGGACCTGGGGGTGCAGTGCACAAGTCTCCGAAGATGGCAGAGCAGGTGGAGAAGGTTGTGAAGAAAGCATTTGGTATGCTAGCCTTTATAGGAAGGGGTATAGAGTACAGGAGTTGGCCTTTAATGTTGCAGTTGTATAGAACGTTGGTTAGATCTCATTTGGAATACTGCATCCAGTTCTGGTCGCCTTACTACTGAAAGGACGCGGAGACTCTGGAGAGAGTGCAGAGGAGGTTTACCAGGATGCTGCCTGATATGGAAGGTCTGAATTATGAGGAGAGGTTAGGCAAATTGGGACTGTTTTCCTTAGAAAGACGTAGACTTAGAGGAGATCTAATAGAGGTGTACAAGATTATGAGGGGTATAGATAGAGTAAACAGGGTTAAGCTTTTTCCTAGAATGGACTCAAATATCACGAGGGGTCATGGGCTTAGGGTAAGGGGGGTAAGGTATAATTTGAATGCTACAGGGAGTTTTTTCACACAGAGGGTTGTGGGGATATGGAACACACTGCCAAGTAAGGTGGTGGAGGCAGGCACTCTGGAGTTATTTAAGAGATACCTAGATGGGCACATGAACAGAATGGGAATGGAGGGATATAGAAAACTGATATAAAACAGAGATCATGAACCTTGGGAGTTCCCTGGGAAGTGTGTAAATTGTCAATGATATTGATGTATTTCTGTTTTTATCCTACAGTTACTTTGGTCCGCCTTGTTATCTAACAAGGGGCATACACGCGATAGGTTGTGAGAGGGCTGCTCTTGGATTTTTTGAGAGTAGCCTAGTGCTTCACTTCATTAGTGTACGCTTGAACTGGACCATTTGATGGGCAACACGACAACTCAGTGACTATCACTGTGCTGTGCAGATACATGGATTTGGGCCTGTTTCTGTGGGAGTTTGCACATTCTCCCCGTGCTTATGTGGATTTTTTCCGGGTGCTCCGGTTTCCTCCCACACCCCAAAGATGTGCTCTTAGGCTAATTAGCAAAACAAATTCTCCCTAAATTGTCTCACAAATTTGGTTCCAATGCATAGATCTATAAATGTAGACAGAGATCATGGATAGAAGTGGGAACATCGAGGTGACAGCGCGAGCTCGTTGGGCTGAAGGGCCTGTTTCCTGTGCTGTTTTGTTCTTTGTACTGCTGAAACTTGCAGAAATTGTGGTTAATCTTATTCCATTTTAAAAATAGCAAAAAGGAGTAAAACTTGAAATACAAAGTTTTGGTTTCTTTCATGTCTAATGGGCATGATATTATCATTTGCTAAAGATTTCCCCACCACCGTGGTTACTGATTGGCCTGTTTACTATTTATATGCCTATAGAAGTCTTTTGCATTCCATTTTCTTTTAGCTGCCAGTCACTTCATGTACTTTCTTTTGTTATCTCTTATTTTCTTTTTCATTTCCTCTATGAGACTGCAAAGTTTAGTCTACTTCTCACATGAATTATATATCTGACAATAGTCATACTCAGCATTTCTCTGCTTCATCTTACTGTCTCTTCCTTTTGTCATTCAACGAGCTCCATATTGGATCAGGTTGCACCATTGTTGCCTGGGTGAATTACAGAAATAATTACTATTCACAGAATTTAATACCGCTGTGGGAGCAGACTGGGAGATGAAAGGGAGGCATTTAATGGAATAGGAAGGATAGGAGTGGAGAGCTCATCATCTTCTCAACTACCTAATTAAGTCTGGGGTGGGAAGAGTCAAGAATAGTCTTCCCACCCAAAGGCCAATTGAACCCTTAAGTACCAGTTATGTGGCACTTAAGAACATCTTTCTAATGCTGGTAGTATTTGATCAACAGTGGGCAGAGGCCATACCATGAGAGCAATATTTTGAGCATCCCATACCTAAAGGAGGGACCTGATAGCAGCAAGGATTTTGTTTACACAAGAAACTGATGGTGTGTTAGCTACTAAAAGCTTTTTTGCCTGGCACTTCCAGAGCAAATCAAAGAGTTAATTATTGATACAATCAGTGCAGCTCCATTAACCCTGAAGTGCTTTCTCTTCTCAACAAACCAGTTCTGTCTGACCCCTTTTTTAAACACTGTAGTTTTTTTCAAGTCTCTGACCCTTCCCAGAAAGTATAAACTATCTAATACCACTTTTTAACCATTGATTTCTTCTTTCCTGCAATGTTATGGATTCAGTGAGAAAGCTTCATATTGCCAGTCTTTCCTTTTTTTTAAATGCTGTCAAGCCTCAAGATTGGATAGACTAGGATTTTATCTTTGAGGTAGAGGAGGCTGAGAGAAGACTTAATTGAAGTTTACAGAATAATGAGGCCTTGACTGGGAATATGGAAGAACCCACTTCCAAAAGCACAGGAGTCACTAGGGAGCATAGGTTAAAACTGATAGGCTGAAGGATTAAAGGGGAGTTAAAGGAAATTATTTTAACCAATAAGTGGCAGGAGAGATAGGTGGTATAAAGGCAAAAAGCTTCTAAAATATGCATGGTTATTCATTAAAAGTACTATAACCTATGGGCTATTGCCAAGGACTGAAAAATGAATGCCTCCCCTGCTATTAATTTCTCTATAGCTATAACCAATCTTTTCTCTTTATCGAATGAAATCCTCAGAAGGACCATTCGTATTAATTAAATAAGACACCAAAATAATTTTGCCATTGACACATTTGAACATTAGTTCATTTAATGTTCCATTGGATTTTAGAAGTTTCACAAGTTTGATTTTTGTTGGGCTATCTTGGAATTAAGAGTTATGACAGTACCACATTTAATAAGCATGCCAGCTCCTACATGTGAAAGCTATTAGTTAAAGCACCAGATGCTTTCTATATGATTTTGCTTTCACCTCATCAATGTTTGCCTTTTTAAGAACTGTTCATAATATTTCATTATTGTTCATTGGTACTCTGGAATGTCATAAGGATATGTGCTATACAAGATTACAAGCACTTTCATGATAGTTTTCTCAACATTTTCAGAATCTAAGAATGAGATGGTGGGCAATTAATCAATAGGAGGTAAGTAAGGACTGATATTGAAGTAATTCTTCCTCCTTTTGTGAAGACTGTTTGTCTTCCAATGATTGGAAACTCATGATATTATATGTGCTAATCTATATATTTCTACTTTATTGCATACAAACTCAAAACTCTAGTACACTGTGCCATCCTGCATTGTGTTCAATTTCAAAACTCCACCACATTCTATTATCATGAGGATCTGTAAAGGTAGAACCATTGAGATGCAGTTGCCTTGGGGAAAACTATAGATTTGAGTCAATTATATTACATTTTAAATGGACATTGCATGGAACATCTAATTAGTCATGCAATGAACTAACCTTTTTGGGGAGTAGTTCAGTTATGGGCCTCAATTATTTTTTCTGGATTCCTGCTACAGTAGAGACTGTTAGAGGTAAGTCTACAGTTATATTGGTCTTGTAAAAGATCTAACACAAAATGCTTGCCTTCTGTTGTTGTATTTTATTTTTTTCATGGCATATGGGCACAACTGGGAAGGCCAGCATTGTTCATAGCTAATTCCCTTTAAGCTAAGTGCCTTGCTAGGTCATTTCAATGGGCAATTAAGAATCAACCACATTGCTGTAGACCTGGAGATACATGTAGGCTATGAACCATTTGACTCAAGTTTTAACATTTGATTTCCATTTTCTTTCATGTCTAAATCCACAAAAAATGCTTCAGCTAGGCAAACATTTTTTTACCGTCTAAATTCACAAAAAGTGCTTCATTTAGCAAACATTTTAATCTTGCATGATTTCCCAGCCTGCTGTGCTGCCCAAGTCATGCAGCAGGCCAGGAAATAACAATGGGTGACTTGTAACAGGATTCACAACTGACTTCCAACCAATGGCGACTTTCCCAGGCCTTTTTTTCAACCTTGCACCAGAAATCAGCACGAGGCAGATTACAGTATGGAAATCATCATTTCCATATCATTAGTGAGTCCAGGATGGTATCATCCAGGCTCACTAATGTTTCCCTCCCTGCCAGGAGAAGTTCCCATCAGCAGGGATCACGGGAACAATTACCCTACTGGTGGGGATAGTCAGGGTGTGGGGATAGTCACTGCCCACCCCACACCCTGGCCCTATGCACAGGCAGTGCTAAGGGGTCAGGGCCGATCAATGGGAGTGAAGTGGGGCCCACTGCATACTCTGCAATGGGATCGGTGTGGAATGGGAATGATTGGGACTAGCCATGGGGAGGGTGGTCATAGAGGCCAGGGATTCTCTGAGTGTTGGTTTCAGCGAGAAAACCTGTGTGCAGGTCTCCAGCTACACAGCCAAGTTTTCTCTTCAGAATTGTTGGCACTTTGTGCATAGCGAATCTGGGGTATGGTTTCCACCGTCACTGTGATGGGGTTGGATTTGATAATGGTGGCAGTGTTGGCTCAACAAAGATCAGGGTGCCATCTCCAAATGGCACCCCAATCTATGTTTTAAAAAAAACTCCCCATCACCCCATGGACATGGGGGCCTCCCACCAGCATAGGACAAATACCACTTCCCTTCCACAAGCATTAAGGCAACTTGCTCCGATGAAATTCAGGGCAACCCCCACCACAAGCATTGGAGCAACCACCTCTACAGGGCAATCCCTCCGCCCCACAAGCCACAGAGCAATTCTCCCAACACACAAGCATCGAGACAACTGCTCTTCCCCTTGCGCATAATGGGAACCACCTCCACCCCCAATGGGACTCCTCAAATGGCCTGTTTCAGCACTGCGATGTTGGCATTGGCAGTGTCAGGGAACAGTGCCGGAACATTGCCTATGAACGTTCTTCCCTCTCCCCCCTATGGTCTGTATTAATGTTTGCACTCCATGTAAGTTCATCTTGACAGTGTCACATTTTGCAGAAGCTGTTCTAAAATTTGCTAATGTAATGTCAGTGAAGGGGCAGTTCACTATCTGGGAGAATATATAACTGGAAAGCCCTTTAAATACAGATTTAAATTTATTTGTCTGTATTTAAAAGAGGGCAGTAATCTTGTGTCACCAGCGAGAAAGGGCGAAATTCTGAGAATGAGATGTCGCTGCCACAGTTCTCCTTTCCGCAGTGTCGGTGGGTTTTCCAATGGCATCACCATTTTCACCCACGGCCGGGAGACAACAACGGGCCTTTTCCAAAATCACCGGTTGCAAGTCTCCAAGGCACTTTTTTTTGAGAATAATCAGCTCTGTGCGAGAAATCAGCGCAGAGCTGATTAGCAAATTGAAATTAACATTTCTATATAATTAGCAGTGTTTTTCTAGCTGGAGGTCGGTCACTAGTGGTATGCCTCAGGGCTCGGTATTGGGACCTCTTCTATTTGTAATATGTATAACTGACTTGAAAGAGGGAGTAAGTGGAGTCATCAGCAAGTTTGCAGATGATACAAAGATGGCTGGACTTGTGGATAGTGAGGAGCATTGTCAGGCGATGCAGCAGGACATAGATAGGCTGGTAGCTTGGGCAGATAGATGGCAGATGGCATTCAATCCTGAGAAATGCGAGGTGATGCATTTCAGGAGATGCTGGTGGGAGGCCCCCACGTCCATGGGGTGATGGGGAGTTTTTTTTAAAACATAGATTGGGGTGCCATTTTGAGATGGCACCCTGATCTTTGTTGAGCCAACACTGCCACCATTATCAAATCCAACCCCATCAGAGTGACGGTGGAAACCACACCCCAGATCCCGAAGGGGGAGGTATATGATAAAGGGTAGACCTATTAAGAGTATAGAAACACAGAGAGACCTTGGGATGCAGGTGCACAAGTCTCTGAAGGTGGCAGAGCAGGTGGAGAAGGTTGTGAAGAAAGCATATGGAATGCTAGCCTTTATAGGAACGGGTAGAGAGTAGAAGAACTGGCCTTTAATGTTGCAGTTGTATAAAATGTTGGTTAGACCTCATTTGGAATACTGCGTCCAGTTCTCGTCGCCTTACTACTGGAAGGATGTGGAGACTCTGGAGAGAGTGCAGAGGAGATTTACCAAGATGCTGCCTGGTATGGAAGGTTTGAGTCATGAGGAGAGGTTAGGCAAATTGGGATTGTTTTCCTTAGAAAGACGTAGACTTAGAGGAGATCTAATAGAGGTGTACAAGATTATGAGGGGTATAAATAGAGTAAACAGGGTTAAGCTTTTTCCTAGGACAGACTTGAATAGCACGAGGGGGTCACAGGCTTAGGGTGAAGGGGGTAAGGTATAATTTGGATGCTAGAGGAAGTTTTTTCACACAGAGGGTGGTGGGGGTATGGAACGCACTGCCAAGTAAAGTGGTGGAGGCAGGCACTCTGGAGTTATTTAAGAGATACCTAGATGGGCACATGAACAGAATGGGAATGGAGGGGTATAGAAAACTGATTTAAAATAGGGATCACGAGCCTTGGGAGTCCCTGGGAAGTGTGTAAATAGATGATGATATTGATGTACTTGTTTTTATCCTACAGGTGCTTTTGTCCATCTTGTTGTCTAACAAGGGGCATACACACGATGGATCGTGAGAGGGATGCTCTTGGATTTTTTTTTTTGAGAGTATCCTAGTGCTTCACGTTGTTAGTGTATGCTTGACCTGGACCATTTGATGGGCAACACGACAGCTCAGTGACAATCGCTGTGCTGTGCAGATACATGGATTTTGGCCTGTGTCTGTGGGAGTTTGCGCACTCTCCCCGTGCTTGTGTGGGTCTTCTTTGGGTGCTCCAGTTTCCTCCCACATCCCAAAAATGTGCTCTTAGGCTAATTGGCAAAACAAATTCTCCCTATATTGTCTCAAGTTTGGATTTTAATCCATAGATCTATAAACATAGACATTGATCACGGGTAGAGGTGGGAACATCGGGGTGGTGGCGCGGGCTCGTTTGGCCGAAGGGCCTGTTTCCCGTGCTGTATTCTTTGTTTTTTGTTCTTGTCCTCAAATAGAAAAGTAGTTGTGAGATTTTCCCAGTTTGCTGTGTGATTCCAGGGATTAATTGTGCTTTATGGACTCCTGACAATCACTTTGCCTGCCAAGAGCCCATATTGAGACATAGAAAGATGGTTTGCACTTTTGGGGACCCCTTGCTCAGCATCCATGGTGCTTGCCCCAATAGTGTCATGCCCAATCCTCCCCAGTGACATGGTGCTTCACTCCCAATGGTGTCAAGACCTGCTCACCAGTAACATCATGCCTGCCCCAAATGATGTCAAGACCCTCCCCAAATGACATAATTCCTATCTGACAATATGCAGTCTCAGTTCATGAAATGCAAGCCACAGAAATAGAGAAAAGTGCACAAACTGCCTCTTCTGTGCTTTTTAACTTATGAACTCAAGTCCGTAATTGATTAACTCAAACCCATAATACAAGTTCACAGGAACTCAAAAAAGTACAAGTATACAAATCACTGCTCATGAATTCAGTGCTTTGTAACTGATGAAAACAAGCCTGTAATTGATGAATTCAAATCCACAATTCAAGCAGCAAAAATACAAAAAAAAGACAAATAACCGCTTGTCAATTTATTTATAACAAATAAAGCTGTTTTAACGCTTTTTAATTTATGAAAACATGCCTGTAATTGATCAATTGAAACCTAAGCTTGCCTATTGTCAGCATAATGGTAGAGCTTGTCAATATTGTGATCAATGTGTTTTAAGGTGAGCAAATATGAAATTGGCCAATGAGCAATGATATAGAGAAATCATTCGATTATATGATTGCAGGACAGTATTGGACAGAATGAGCTAAAAAAATGTCCAGAACCTGAGTATCAGAGAGAATGAGCTCAAAATAGTCATTCCACATCAAGCCTGATTCATTCGACAAATTTATTAAATTATCCCAGCAGGGAGAAGCTATAGATTCAGACCAAGTGCAATTCGCCCAACAAAGCAAATCATCAATTCCTGTACAATTACTAAGCCCATCCCAGCTGGACACACAATCCAATTATAAAGGTTACAGATTATATACATTGCATATAGATCCAATAAAATTAATAACTGAAAATTGTGAGGTTGCATGACAACTCATGAACAGATGGATAGATGTTCTCTCATGTTTCCCAGACACTTTCTCAACAGTCTTTGGGGCTTCTCTGCATATTTACATAGACTCCTTTGTCTCAACTTCATCTCTGCCCAATAACTATTAACAGTTACTCAGGTAGCTGCCTGTGGGAGGCACTGTTGAGTGAGCTGTTTTCTGTCTGTATTTTTGAATACCCCCTAGAATGTCGTTAGCCACTAGCTAGCCCCATGGTTCTTTTCAAACTGTTATAATTCATTTTGATTAATATCATAAATTGACTTTTTTATATCTAATTATGTGGATTACAGCCTCAAATCCACTTCAACAAGGAGCTAATACTGCAGTCAAATGCAGCCCTCACACCTGAAGCAAACTCATTTTTAGCAGAAGCTCTTCCCCAATTAGAGTCCATTGTTGCTCTAATTAGTTGCTGATAGGCTCATGAAGTACAAATGAGCCTATCAGAAAATTCATGCTGACAACGGACAGGCTGAGACTTCAACTGATTTCATAAGTTAAAAAGTACCAAAACAGTTAAGCGATGATTTGTTATTTGTGTACTTTTTTTGTACTTTTGCAGTATGAATTGTGGATTTGAATTAATCAATTACAGGCTTGTTTTCATCAGTTACAAAGCACTGAAGTCACGAGCAGTGCCCCAAAGCCAAAGGTTAGCATGGACCCTCCAACCCCTCATTAGTTGGGGCTCTGTGCTTAGGTGCTGTGTATTTCATTTCATGTCTGCATTTGGAAAACACAACTCACAATGCCGTGAGTCGTAAGTAGGAATCTGGCAGGGGTGGGGGGACAGCCTGTCGATAACTAAGAGGGAAGGGGGCTGAAGGGAGAGGAAATAAGCTCACTCTTATCAACCCCATATGTGTGTGGCCTCAGGGAGACCACAACTCCATAAGTGTGTGGGCTCGGGGAGGTGACACATTATTCCATTATTCAGTGGTGGGATGGACAGTGCCTCTCTTTGGTGCTCCGCAGGTCAGTGGGAGGGGGGAACATCATTTCTATTTTGGGGGGAGAGGAGCTTGACTCTGACCATGGAGATTGAGCTGCCCTTTAAAAGGCACATCCCAATCTCTGAACAGCAGGGTTGGCTGGTGTGATTTGCAAGATGGGCTCATTTGCATCTATCAGGTAGGTGAATCCCACCCGACAGACGTTGCTAACACCAGTAGGAAACATTCCTGGATTCCATCATCTTTTCTTGGATTGAGGGTAATTGTGGATTGAGGATTAAGGGTAAGACTCTTAGCAGTGTGGAAGATCAGAAGAATCTTATGGCCTGGGTTTTAGGACTCTCAAACTGGCTTTGCAGGTAGAGGATATGGTTAAGAAAGTGTATGGTGTACTGGCCTTCACCAATTGAGGAACTGAGTTTAGCAGCTGTAAAAGACCTGGTCAGACCCCACTTGGAGTACTGTGCTCAGTTCTGGTTGCCTCACTACAGGAAGGATGTGGAAGCCATTGAAAGGGTGCAGAGGAGATTTACAAGGATATTACCTGGATTGGGTGGCATGCCTTATGAGGATAGATTGAGAGAGCTCGATCTTTTCTCCCTAGAGAGACAAAGGATGAGAGGGGACCTGATAGAGGTGTATAAAATAATGAGAGGTCTTGATCAAGTGGACTCTAAGAGGCTTTTCCCCAGGGCTGAAATGGCTGCCACAAGAGGACACAGGTTTAAGGTGCTGGGGAGTAGGTACAGAGGAGATATCAGGGGTATGTTTTTCACTCAGAGGGTGGTGGGTGAATGGAATCGGCTGCCGTCGATAGTGGTGGAGGCAAATTTATTAGGGTCTATTAAGAGCCTTTTGGATGAGTACTTGAGACTTAATAGGATTGAGGGTTATAGGTCAGCCTAATAGGCAGAGATAAGATCAGTGCAACTTGTGGGCCGAAGGGCCTGTTTGTGCTGTAGTTTTTCTATGATTCTGTTGAATTCCTTTTGTCCCTGAGTCTATTTTGTGGTTATCAATGTGCATAATATTGTTATTTATGTGTGTATGTTTTAATACCAATTTTAACTGTCTAACCTTCCCACTTCATTAATCGAGATTGATTATTATGAACAGTCAAAATCCATTATCATATGCAATAACCAGAATGGTAAATGGAGAACTAGATGGATGCTGGTATTTTCTCATCTAGCAGCTCTTTATGATATTATGTTCCTTTGTACTAATCCAAGTGTAATACCACATTTAACCTCATAAACCTAAGTGTACTACAACTGTGATATTGCTTCTTTTGTTTTGTAGTCAGGTTAACTTGTTAATCAAATATGGTGTCATACTGGACCACTGTGATATCCAATTAAATCAAGTAATGAATACTATCTAATGAGAAACAGTCACTAATCCTTACTCACTACTGCGTTTTGACTGTACAATCAATGATTAACACAAATTGATTTATATCACACAGGTGAAAAAGGCCCATTTGATCCCCATCTATTTAATACAATATAGTGAATGCTGAAAAGAATGCAAGCATTCGTAAGATGTAATTTTCACCTTTACTGAGTTCAAATTATTTTTGCAGCATTGTAACAGAAAAATTGACAGTACTGAAATCAACAATTGCTGAAAATTTAATTGTTTGCAGACCACAATAATAGAACAGATTATCCTGTTCGGTCAGATAGCTTTCTTACCATTTAACAAGTAGCAAAACATAAAAAGCAAGCCTACACAACTACAACAAATAAAGCCATAATAACAAAAAGGTACCGGATTTCTGACTATAACTGAAACAGTTATAGTCAGGAATCAGGGTTCCGCAAGAGGTTGGGCTTCATCTGCCCGAATCAAGGTATTCGTAGAAGGGAATGTAAACTGTCTAAGGGGAATCCTCTTTGCCCCTTTAACATTGTTCAAATGTGCTTGTTAGTTGGCCCATCAAAGGATGTGATCACAATGCTGTTCATTTAATGTTTGTGATTTCTGCCTCTTCATTGAAGTGAAATGTGAGGAAAAGCAAATAACTAAAATACTGGAGAAGAAAGCTAAGAATTTCAGCTACAATAGACTAGTAGCAGAAATATTGTAGTTTCAGCCTTAATTGCATTCCTCAGATCCTCCTGGTAGAATTTCTATCTCTGCTCAGTCATTTTAGCAACAATTAGCACATAGAAACAGGAGTAGGACATTTAGGCCCTTGAGCCATTTAATGAGATCAGAGCTGATCTGCGATCTAACGTGCTGTACCCACCTTAAATCTATCAGCTCCAGATATAAAATTAATAATTGACCTAACATTGATTGTTGTTTGAGCAAGAGAGTTCCAAACATCTACTCTCCTTTCTGTGCAGAAATATTTCCTGAAATATCTGGCTGTAACTTCTAGACTAGTAATGGAACCAAGATAGGGAGTTCAACTGAGTTCCAAGGGAATAAGGGAAGGTTGGATAGTCTTACTTTAACGTTAGGACTGATGAATTGAGGATCTGGATATTTTGATAGGGGAGGCAGTTAATAATCCAGTGACACTGGCTAATGACCTGGATATCTGTATTAGAATCCCATCTTGGCAGATAATAGAATTTGAACTCAATAAGAATCTGTCACTAAAAGTCTAATGATGACTATGAAGTCACCATGGATTTCTGTAAAAACCCATCTTTTTTCACTAATGGCCTTCGGGGAAGGAAATCTGTTATCCATACGTAGCCTGGCATACATTTGACTTCTGATCCACAGTAATGTGATTGGTTCTTAGTGCCCTCA
Source organism: Sphyrna mokarran (assembly GCA_024679065.1). NCBI lineage: Eukaryota > Metazoa > Chordata > Chondrichthyes > Carcharhiniformes > Carcharhinidae > Sphyrna > Sphyrna mokarran. The sequence continues at coordinate 145,847,587 of JAGIQG010000001.1, read as the reverse complement.
AGGATAAATGGTAGCCCAGCCAGCAATGCCCATATCCCATTAATTAATTTTTTTTAAAAATACATTATTGACATCACAAAAACATGGCTGATGGAAGAACAGGATTGCCAACTCAATCTGACGTGTAAGATCTTCAGGGTAGACAGGAGGGCATTAAAAAGGAGGTAATGTTACATTATCAATTAAGGAGTGAATTACTGAAGTAAGGAGGGGTGATTTCTTGGAAGCACCTTCAAATGAGACTTTGTGGGTAGAGTTTAGGAATAAAAGAGAGGCAGTCACATTGCTTGGGGTGAATAGGGCCCCTGAAAAATATAGTCCTCCAAACAGTCAGTGGGCAATGAAAGAGCAGATAAGTAGACAGTTTACTGAGGTATGTAAAGATAATAATAATAATGTAATCATACTAGGGGATTTCAACTTCCCCAACATTAATTGGGATAGAAGGCAGAGTTTTTGAAATATATTTAGGGAAGCTTTTTGTATCAGTATGTAGAAGGTCCAACAAGAGTCAGTGCAGAAGATCTCATTCTGGAGAAAGAAGCTGAATAGATGGATAGGCTCAGGTTATTTTCTTTAGAGCAGAAAAGGCTAAGAGGGGGGACCTGACTAAAGTGTACAAGATGAGGGATATGGATAGGGTGGATAGGAAGCAACTGTCCCCCTTAGTTGAAGGGTCAATAATGAGGAGATATAATTTTAAAGCAAAAGACAAGAGATTTAGAGAAGATCTGAGGAAAAATCTTTTCACCCGGAGAATGGTAGTAGTCTGGATTGCACTGCCTGGGGGGATAATAGAGGAGGGAAAAGCCACAACGTTTAAAAACTATGTGGGTAGCACTTGAAATATCATGACATTCAAGGATATGGGCCAAGAAATAGAAAGTGGATTTAGTGTTGTTTTGTTAATGGCCTGACTCTATTGCCAAAATTCTACCACCTTGCCCACCACAGAATCAGCGCGGGCATGGGACGAACAACAGAAATTTCTGTTGATGTCAGGTGGGAATTGCCAGTCTCGCTCAAGTGAGGCTATAGAATTCTGCCTTATGACTCTATTTCCTCTAGTCCCAGGCACCTTAACCTGTTCCCCTTAAGATCTTGAAAGCTTCAATCAACACACTCCCCAATCTCCTAAATTCCATGGAATACAATGTGTAATCTCTCTGTGTAATTTAATTTTGTTTTAATATTTGGGTTCAATTCCAGTGAATCTATGTTGCACTCCTTGCAAAGCCAATATTCCTTCCTAAGTTGTGTCCAGAATGACTCTCAGTATTGTAGTTGTGGTCTAACTAGGATTTTGCATAGAACAAAGAACGAAGAAAATTATAGCACAGGAACAGACCCTTCAAGCCTGCACCATCTGAACTATAACACGCTACCCTTCCAGGACCTTATTCTTCTATTCCATCTTATTTAAGTATTTATCAAGACACCCCTTAAAAGTCACTGTTGTATTTATTTCGCTATCTCTCCCAGCACTGAATTGCAGGCACCCACCACCATCTGTTTAAAAAAGCTTGCCTCATACATCTCCTTTAAACTTTGCCCCTCGTAGCTTAAATCTATGCCCCCTAGTAATTGACTTTTCCATTCTGGAAAAAAGTTTCTAACTGTTCACTTTGTCCCTGCCTCTCATAATCTTGTTGATCTCTGTCAGGTCGCCCCCTCAACCTCAGTCGTTCCAGTGAGAACATCTCCTCAGAGCTAATGCCCTCCATGCCAGGCAACATCCTGGTAAATCTTTTCTGTACCCTCTCCAAAGCCTCCATATCCTTCTGATGTGTGGCAATCAGAATTGAACACTATATTTCAAGTACGGCCTAACTAAAGATCTATAAAGCTGCAACATGTCTTGTCAATTTTTAAACTCAATGCCCCGGCCGATGAAGGCAAGCATGCTACCCCTTTGCATTCTAACTCATTTTAAATACAAATGCCATCAGCCTTTTTGATTATTTTCTTCATGACTCTTTAATGGTCTTTTTTAATGGTCACCAAGTGAGGAAACCATGGTTCAACAAGTGAGGAACTATGGTTTACCAAGTGAGGGAACCATGGTTCACAGAGGACATTGAATGTCTTGTTAAGAGGGAAATGGAAGCATATGTAAGGATGAAAGAACAAGGTTCATTTGGGTTACTTGAGTGTTACAAGGTAGCTAGGAATGAGTTAAAGAAACAAAGTTAATGAGAGCTAGAAGGGGGCAATGAGAAGTCCAAAGCTTTTTACTCTTATGAGAGAAATTAAAGAATAATCAGGGTGAGGTTAGGGCCAGTCAAGGATAGTAATGGGGAACTTGTCCATGGAGTCAGAAGGGATAGGTGAGGCATTGAATGAATACTTCGGTGTTCACTAAGAAGAGGGGCCATGTTTTTGAGGATGAGTGTGTGATACAGGCTAATAGGATGGAGGAGGTAGATGTTCTGAGGGAAGATGTATTAGCAATTTTGAAAAACCTGAGGGTTGATAAGTTGCATGGAGCAGATGGGATACATCCTAGGATACTTTGGAAGGCAAGAAATGAGATTGCAAAGATTTTAGCTTTGATCTTTGTGTCCTCGCTGTCCACAGGGATACTACCAGAGGACTGGAGAGTGGCAAATGTTCTTCCTGTCTTCAAGAAAGGAAATAGGAATGACCCTAGTAATTATAGACCAGTTAGTTTTATTTCAATAGTCAGTAAATTAATGGAAAGGGTCCTGAGAGATAGGATTTATGACCATTTGGAAAGATGCCGTTTAATCTGGAATAGTCAGCATGGTTTTGTGATGGGTAAGTCCTGCTTCATACATTTGACTAAGTGTATGGCTGAAGGTAGAGCAGTTGATATCCATCCTTACTAATGGATTTTAGTGAGGCTTTTGATAAGGTTCCCCATGGTAGGCTCATGAAGAAGATAAGGATGTGTGGGATAGAAGGAAATTTGACCAATTGGATAAGTAACTGGCTGTATCATAGAAGACAGAGGGGTGGTGGTGGAAGGAAAATTTTCAGACTGGAGGCCAGTTACCAGCGGTGTACCATAGGGGTCAGTGCTGTGTCCTCTGCTATTTGTGATTTTTATCAATGACTTGGAAGAAGGGGCTGAAGGGTGGGTTAGTAAATTTGCTGATGATACCAAGATTGGTGGAATATTGGATGAGGTGGAAGGCTCTTGCAGGTTACAAAGAGACATTAATAGGATGCAGAGCTGGGCTGAAAAGTGGCAGATGGAGTTTAACCCTGATAATTGTGAGGTGATTCATTTTGGTAGGACAAACTTGAATGCAAATTACAGGGTCAATGGCAGGGTTCTAAGGAATGTGGAGGAACAGAAAGATCTTGGGGTTCATATCCACAGATCTCTGAAGGTTGCCATTCAAGTGGATAGAGCCTTGAAGAAGACTTACAGTATGTTAGTGTTTATTAAACAGGGAGTTTGAGTTTAAGAGCTGTGGGGTTATGCTGCAACTATACAGGACATTGGTGAGACCACATTTGGAATATTGTGTTCAGTTCTTGTCATCTCACTAAAAGAAGGATGTGGAAGCATTGGAGAGAATGCAGAGGAGATTTACCAGGATGCTGCCTGGTTTGGAGAGTAAGACTTATAAGGAAAGGTTGAGGGAGCTGGGGCTTTTTTCTTTGGAACGAAAGAGGTTGAGAGGTAACTTAATAGAGGTTTATAAGATGATGAGAGGGATTGATAGGGTGGGTGTGCAGAGACTATTTCCTTGGGTGGATGTAGCTGTTACTAGTGGGAAATAACTATAAGGTTCGTGGCGGGAGATATAGGAGGGATGCCAAGGTAGGTTCTTTACTCAGAGAGTGGTTAGGGTGTGGATTAGACTGCCTCTTGTGAAAGTGGAGTAGGATACTTCAGGAACTTTCAAGTGGTTATTGAATAGGCATATGGAGCACACCAGAATGATAGGGAGGGGATACCTTGATGTTGGGATTGGACACAACATTAAGGGGCGAAGGACCTGTACTGTGCTGTAATGTTCTATGTTTCTATGTCTATGTACTTGGATCCCACAGCCGTTTGGACCTGCACTGTTCCTATGCTGTTCTATACTTTTTTGGTCCAAAGTGGATGGCCTCATAGTTATCTGATTTAAAACTATTTGCTTCCATTTTTCTCTATTCATGTAATCTGTCAACATAGAACATAGAACATAGAACATTACAGCAGAGATCAGGCCCTTTGGCCTTCGATGTTGCGCCGACCAATATAAAAAGCAATGCCCCTCCAAACTAAACCATTCCCTTCTCTTCCATATACTTATCAACTAACCTCTTAAACACCACCAAACATGGCGCATCTACAACTGCTGCAGGCAGGGCATTCCACTCCCGAACCACCCTTTGGGTAAAGAACCTACCTCTGATATCAGTCCTATAACTATCACCCCTTAATTTAAAGCTGTGTCCCCTCGTGCTAGCTTTCTCCATCCTTGGAAAAAGGCTATCACTGTCCACCCTATCTAAACCTCTAATCATCTTATATGCTTCAATAAGATCCCCTCTTAGCCGCCTCCTTTCTAACGAAAACAACTCAAATCCTTCAACCTCTCTTCATAGGACCTGCCCTCCATACCAGGCAACATCCTGGTAAACCTCCTCTGTACCCTCTCCAATGCCTCCACATCTTTCTTATAATGTGGGGACCAGACTGCACACAATACTCCAAGTGCGGCCGCACTAGAGTTTTGTACAGTTGCAACATGACATTGCGGCTCCAAAATTCAATCCCCCTACCAATAAAAGCTAAGACTCCGTATGCCTTCTTAACAACCTTATCGAATTGACTGCCTACTTTCAGGGATCTATGCACAAATACACCAAGATCCCTCTGCTCATCAACACTATTAAGAATCCTACCATTAGCCCTATACTCTACACATTTATTATTCCTGCCAAAGTGCATTACCTCACACTTTTCCACATTAAACTCCATTTGCCACCTCTCGGCCCAGATCTGCAACTTGTCCAAGTCTCTCTGCAAACTATAACACCCCTCTTCACTATCTACCACTCCACCGACTTTAGTGTCATCTGCAAATTTACTAATACATCCTTCAATACCCTCATCCAGATCATTTATAAAAATTACAAACAGCAGGTGCCCCAAAACAGACCCCTGAGGTACACCACTTGTCACCGAACTCCAAGATGAATATCTCCCATCAACCACCACCCTCTGTCTTCTATCTGCTAGCCAATTCCTAACCCAATTAGCTAAATCATCCTCTATCCCATACATCTGCATTTTCTGTAGAAGTCTTCCATGGGGCACCGTATCAAACGCCTTACTAAAGTCCATATATACCACATCAACCGCCTTACCCCCATCCACCTCTTTGGTCACTTTTTCAAAAAACTCAAGAAGGTTAGTAAGGCACGACCTACCCTTCACAAAACCATGCTGACTATCCCCAATCAATTCATTTCTCTCTAAATAACTATAAATCCTATCCCTAATAATTCTCTCCAATACCTTGCCCACAACAGAAGTAAGACTCACTGGCCTATAATTCCCTGGAAGGTCTCTCTTCCCCTTCTGAAACAATGGGACCACATTCGCTATCCTCCAGTCCTCCGGAACCACACCCGTAACCAACGAGGACCTGAAGATCAGAGCCAGAGGCTCTGCAATCTCCTCTCTTGCCTCCCAGAGAATCATAGGGTAAATCCCGTCCGGCCCAGGGGACTTATCCAACTTCAAACCCTCAAGAATATCTAGCACATCCTCCCTATCTACTTCAATACTTTCCAGTTTGCAACCCTGTACCTTACCTACTCTCTGCCTCCTTCCGCTAAACAAATAAAGGTGAGATCATGACCTAGTGGAAATGTCACTAGAATAATAATCCACAGCCCTTATGTTAATGCTATGGGGTAGGAGCTCATTCCCAACTGGTAAAATTTTTGAATTTAATTGATAAATCTGGAATATAACGGGGCCTATGAAACTATCATGAATTGTTGTAAAAACCCATTTGTTTCACGAATATTATTGAGGAAAGAAAATCTGCCAACCTTTCTGGGTCTGGCCTACATAGGACTCATTAGGTTTATCAGGCATGACCTATCCTTTTCAAATCCAAATCAGCTGAAAATTTTCAAGGTTTTCAATTACCCTGTCCTTAATTATAGACTTTAGTTATTTCCTGACAATAGGTAGTAGGCTAACTGGTCTGTAATTCCCTGGTTTGTGTTCTTACCTTTCTAAAATAGCAGAGTAACGTGCACAGTTTCTAATCTAAAGGAATACTTTCACAATCAAAAGGATTCCAGAAGATTATTGTTTGGACAGCAGCTACTTCCTTTAAATCCCTGTAATGGAAAACATCTGGTCTCGGTTATGTGTCTCTTTTTAGTGTCATTATTTGCTTCATGAGTGTTAATTTGCTTGTATTAATTTTGATGAATCACTCTCCTAATAGTAAACCAAAAAGTCTCGAAGTAACATCAGTGGCATTTATCCAAAAGTTGAGGAAGAATTAATACAAATTGTTAACTCTGGTTGTTACAGCCGATCACAAGAAGTGACTGGGCTTACCCACTGTCCCTGTCATGAAATCAGATAATTCAGTTTATATTTGTGGTGATTTTAAAACAACCATAAATCCAGTCTTGTGTGCTGATCAATAGCCACTTCTTTTAAGTCAAGGTTTATTTTCTGCATTATCAAGTGGGCAGAAATTCAGCAAGATTGATCTTTCACAAGCATATTTACAGATGAATATAGATGAATCACAACCATTGCTTACTATTGATATTCATAAAGATTTTTTTTTATTATGAAAGATTGAATTTTGGAATAACATCCTCGCCAATCTTATTCCAAAGTTCAATGGATCAGATTTTAAGAAGTCTTTCAAGTGTACAATGTTACTTGAGTGAAAATTCAGGATTCAGTGAATAAGAGCATTTTAATAATTTAGAAGCAACATTGGAATTTCTTCAAGCATATGGCCGCATATTAAGAAAGAAAAGCATGAATTTCTCCAGATGGCAGTCCAGTACTTGGGTCATGTGATTGATAGTAGAGGTCTATGTAAAGCACCTAAAAAGATGGACACTATTTTAGAAGCACCACATCTAAGAATGTGACATAATTGAACTCCTTTCTAGGATTAGTAAATTATTATGGCAAATATCTTCCAAACTTAACTACATTATTGAAATCATTATATAATTTACTATATGTGAAACAATCATGGGACTGGACAAAGGAGTGTGAGAAAGCATACAAAGATGTCAAAGATACTTTGCAGAAGTCTAAAGTATTGGTTAATTTTAAACTGAACCTATCATTATTACTTGTGGTATTTCACCTTATGAAGAAGGGGTAGAAGTTTCACATAGAATCAGAGAATCCCTACAATGAAGAAGGAAGCCATTCAGTCCACTGAGACTGCACTAATAACAATTCCATCCAGGCCCATTCCCGTAACCCCATGTATTTATCATGCTAACCCCTCTGACATTAAGAGACAACTTAGCATGAGCAGACCGTCTAACCTGCATATCTTTGGATTGTGGGACGAAACCTGAGCACTTGGAAGAAACTCAGGCAGACCTGGGGAGAACACAGATAGTCAACCGAGGCTAGAATTGAACCTAGGTCCTGGCTTTGTGAAACAGCAGTGCTGGCCATATTGCTACCCCAAATTATGCCTTCGGAAGATGAACAATAAATAACTTTTGCTTAGCACATTCTGACTAGTGTTGAATCTAACTCAGCTAGAAAAAGAAAAAACTGAGTATATTTTTTGGCATGCAAAGCTTTCATTATTATTCATATTCATATTATTCATTTCACTATATTGACTGATCATCAACTCTATATTGACTGATCATCATTGACTGATCATCAACAAAAATTGTCCTACTATTTTTGGACAATATTAAGGCTACCATTAGCTGCTAGTCGATTACAAAGAAGGTCACTGATCTTACTTTCACATTCTTACGATATAAGGTATGGGCTGACGCAATATCACATTTAACTTTACCTATTGAGCAGATACCACCAACTAGTTTTGCTAATTTTCTTTATTTTACTTCAGTAGGTCATTTGCCTGTGACAGTTTTTCAAGTTCAGAAACATACTTGGAATGATCCCATGATTGGGAAAGTAATGAATAAGGCATTTTAAGAAATGATAGTTGGAACTCATTATCCACATCTTGATTTGAAAACGTATGTGAAAAAAGCTTGAGTTGACAATCCAAGGTGGGTGACTATTGTGAGGAATCCAAGTGATAATCTCTCCTAGTCTGCATGGAAGAGTTTTTGAACAACAGCATGAAGGTCATCTTACTATAGTCTGGATGAAAGAATTAGCATTTTTGTGGCTGGGTATGGATGCTCAGATTGAAGAAAACGTGGGACAGTGTCAATCAAAGAACAACACAGTACAGGAACATGCCTTTTGGCCCACTAAGCCTGCGCCAATTCCTAATCCTTATTTAGACCCACGTATATTATCCATACATAGAACATAGAACATAGAACATTACAGCACAGAACAGGCCCTTCGGCCTTCGATGTTGTGCCGACCAATATAAAAAGCAATGCCCCTCCATACTAAACCATTCCCTTCTCTTCCATATACTTATCAACTAACCTCTTAAACGCCACCAAACTTGGCGCATCTACAACTGCTGCAGGCAGGGCATTCCACTCCCGAACCACCCTTTGGGTAAAGAACCTACCTCTGATATCCGTCCTATAACTATCACCCCTTAATTTAAAGCTGTGTCCCCTCGTGCTAGCTTTCTCCATCCTAGGAAAAAGGCTATCACTGTCCACCCTATCTAAACCTCTAATCATCTTATATGTTTCGATTAGGTCCCCTCTTAGCCGCCTCCTTTCTAACGAAAACAACCTCAAATCCCTCAGCCTCTCTTCATAAGACCTGCCCTCCATACCAGGCAACATCCTGGTAAACCTCCTCTGTACCCTCTCCAATGCCTCCACATCTTTCTTATAATGTGGGGACCAGAACTGCACACAATACTCCAAGTGCGCCGCACTAGAGTTTTGTACAGTTGCAACATGACGTTGCGGCTCCGAAATTCAATCCCCCTACCAATAAAAGCTAAGACTCCATATGCCTTCTTAACAACCTTCTCGACTTGACTGCCTACTTTCAGGGATCTATGCACATACACACCAAGATCCCTCTGTTCATCAAGACTACTAAGAATCCTACCATTAGCCCTATACTCTACACATTTATTATTTCTGCCATAGTGCATTACCTCACACTTTTCCACATTAAACTCCATTTGCCACCTCTCGGCCCAGCTCTGCAACTTGTCCAAGTCCCTCTGCAAACTATAACACCCCTCTTCACTATCTACCACTCCTCCGACTTTAGTGTCATCTGCAAATTTACTAATCCATCCTTCAATACCCTCATCCAGATCATTTATAAAAATTACAAACAGCAGGGGCCCCAAAACAGACCCCTGAGGTACACCACTTGTCACCGAACTCCAAGATGAATATCTCCCATCAACCACCACCCTCTGTCTTCTATCTGCTAGCCAATTCCTAACCCAATTAGCTAAATCACCCTCTATCCCATACATCTGCATTTTCTGCAGAAGTCTTCCATGGGCCACCTTATCAAACGCCTTACTAAAGTCCATATATACCACATCAACCGCCTTACCCCATCCACCTCTTTAGTCACTTTTTCAAAAAACTCAATGAGGTTAGTAAGGCACGACCTACCCTTCACAAAACCATGCTGACTATCCCCAATCAATTCATTTCTCTCTAAATAACTATAAATCCTATCCCTAATAATTCTCTCCAATACCTTGCCCACAACAGAAGTAAGACTCACTGGCCTATAATTCCCTGGAAGGTCTCTCTTCCCCTTCTTAAACAATGGGACCACATTCGCTATCCTCCAGTCCTCCGGAACCACACCCGTAACCAACGAGGACCTGAAGATCAGAGCCAGAGGCTCTGCAATCTCCTCTCTTGCCTCCCAGAGAGTCCTAGGGTAAATCCCGTCCGGCCCAGGGGACTTATCCAACTTCAAACCCTCGAGAATATCTAGCACATCCTCCCTATCTACTTTGATACTTTCCAGTTTGCTACCCTGTACCTCAGTGTTCTCCATAACTACATTTACATCACCCTGCGTGAATACCGAAGAGAAATATTTATTCAGTACCTCTCCAATCTCTTCAGGCTCCACGCACAACTTCCCACTGCTGTCTATGACTGGCCCTAATCTTGCCCTAACCAATCTTCTATTCTTAACATATCTAAAGAAAACTTTAGGATTCTCCTTAATCCTATCAGCCAAAGTCTTCTCGTGTCCTCTCTTAGCTCTCCTCAATTCACTCTTTAGCTCCCTCCTGGCTAATCTATATCTATCCATTGCACTAACTGAGCCTTCAAGCCTCATCCTGACATAAGCCTCCTTTTCCCTTTTAACCAGCGAATCAACTTTTTCCGTACACCAAGGTTCCCTTACTTGACCATTTCCTCCTTGCCTGACAGGATCATACTTATCAAGGACTCGCAGCAGCTGCTCCTTGAATAAGCTCCACATTCCAGATGTTCCCAGTCCCTGTAGTTTCCTAGTCCAATCTATGCACCCTAATTCTCTCCTGATGGCCTCATAATTACCCTTCCCCCAGCTATAACTACTGTCCCCAGCTTCATGCCTATCCCTATCCATCACTAAGGTGAATGTAACCGAATTGTGGTCACTATCACCAAAATGTTCACTAACTTCCAAGCCTAACACCTAATACATGGTTATATCCCTCTGTTCATTTCCCATTCATATGTCTTGAACATTACTAATGGGGGAAGTTAAAATCAACCACCCTGTTATTTTTGCATCTTTTCAGAGTCTGGCCACATATCTTCTTCTATGTTTTGCTGGCAACCGGGAGTCTGTCGCACAATCCTAGCATTGTGATTGCACTCTTCCTATTCCTGAGCTTTATCCATAATGCCTCACTGCAAGATCCCTCCAAAGGTCCCTCTGTCAACGCAGCTGTGATATACTCCTAACAAATAATGCAACTCCCCACTTCTTTTGCTTCCTCCTCTGTCTCGTCTAAAACATTGCTACCCCAGAACATTAAGCTGCCAATACTGTCCCACTTTCAACCATGTCTCTGTAATAGCAACAACATCATAATTCCACACATTAATCCAGGCTACAAGTTCATCCATCTGACCTGTTATATTTACATTGAAGCAAATACAGAACAAGCCTCCAATCCTGCTGATCTCAACAATCTCTCCCTGATTGCTGTACCTCATAGCTGTATTTGCCTTAGTCTCAAGCTTGTCCCCAGTCTCTGTACTTACTATTGTGCTCCTTCGATTCCAATACCCTCGCCACATTAATTTAAACTCTTTTGAGCAATGCTAGCAAACATCCCAGCCAGGACATTGGTGCCCCTTCATGTTTAGGTGCAATCTGTCCTTTTTGTACAGGTCCCACCTTCCCTGGAAGACATCCCAATGATCCACGTATCTAAAGCCCTCACTCACTCCTACATCAGCTCTTTAACCATATGTTCCACTGCACTATAGTCTCTATTTCTATCCTCAATAGCAATGACAAGCGGAATAATACTGAGATTTTGCCCTAGAGGTCCTGATCTTTTGCTTTCTACCTAATTCCCTGAATTGCTGTTGTAGCTCCTTGTTATGCCTCCTGCCTATGTAGTTTGTGCCAATTTGGACAATGATACCTGTCTTTTTAACCTCCCATTTCAAGATGCCCTGTATAAACCCAGAGACATTCATGATCCTGGCACCAGGAGGCAACATACTATCCTGAGTCTCTTTCACAGCCACAGAAGTGCCTATCTGCGACCCAGATTATTGAATCCCCAATTACGATTGCTCTACAATGCTCTTCTCTCTGTTCTGTACAGCAGGGTCACCCTTGGCTGAGGGATTGGATTGTGGGGGACAAAGGTTATCCACTAAGATCATGGCTAATGACTCTTGTGCAGAGGCCCCAGACCGCGGTGGAGACATGCTATAATGAAATCCGCTCTGCCATTAAGAATGCCATTGAGCTGCACATAGGCCTTCTAAAGATGTGGTTCCACAATGTGGATATTCTGACAGGGCTCTTCAATACAGCTTCCAAAGGGTCGTGATCACTTCTGCATGCTATAAAATGTTGCCAACATCAGGGTAATATGCTGGAAAAGGAGGAAGAGGAGGAACAGATGGTCTCACTGACTGAGGAAGAGGATTATTTCAAAGAGGAGCCCAAGGAGGACCCAGAGATCGCTGGACAGATGGTGCAGGCTGGAAGGATCAGGGAGACCTCGATGGCCTCCAGATTTGTCGCCAGAATAAATGTCTGGCAATTCAATCTCCATCACCCTCTTCATCCTCAGACCTTTCCTTGCCCAGTCTTTTGTCTCCTCCATTATCTTTTAACACTTGTCTCCGTCAATTCCCTTCCAACATTTGTCTTCCCACCTCCCTCTCAAACCTGTCTTCTCCAACTCCCTCTAAATCATTGTCTTTCCCTTCAACTCTTGTCTGCTCTTCCTTTCAACTCTTATCTCCGCACCCTCTGCCTTCATCTTTGTCTCTAGCCCCAACCCTCATTTCCTCCTACCATTCCCTCTCAACCCTTACCTCTCCCCCTTCACACATAATATGCTCCCCCTCTCCACTCAAAGGGCCACCATTACATCACACCAGGGTGATGGACCGTGACTGGCAGTCAGTGGTTCTGCTTGCAAGGCAAAAAGGTGATGACAACTTGCTGTGAGGCAAGCTTTGATGCTCCTCATTGTTACAAAAATATTTGACTCCTATCTTTTTCATGACATCCTACTAACCTGCCTCATTGCTGAATGTGCAATCAGGGCACTTTCATCTAGGACACAATTATGGCCCAGGGAGGAGGAGGGGGATGTTGTTCCTGAGAATGGAGAGAGTCTCCGCATCATTAAAGCTGATGCCCAGGGTGCAAACTCTGGGTTGTGGAAAGTCCTGAGGTCCTATCTAGATCAGAAGTTCCCCATCTCTTGTACCCCTTCCATTGCCAAGAGTCACCATTCACAGTGAGAGTCAACTTGCTATGGATTGTGAAAATAATGCGAATGTACATTTTGTGCTCCTTTCTCCCTAACATGCTGTGCTACTGCAGCCATGCTATCTCAGTATTCCTACAATTTCTTAATATATCTAGCCCTACCATTCTTTCTAGGTGTTCCCCCAGATTGCATTAGTGAAGCAGAGGCGGCTTGTTGCTTTCCATGCTCTTTAGCCTGTAATGTCTTTGGTGGGCATCCTTTGGAGGGCCTGGACCTGCAGTGCCCCAACTTAACATTCAGGTGTCACAGATTCTGTTTTGCCCATTTCACAGATGATGTGCTGATGTCAGGAGAGGAAGATTCTGAAGGGCTACAGACTGCTAAATCTCCCCAGTGGAAAGCTCTGGAATGGGCTGCAGAACTTCTTCCTCCCTCGGGATGCTCACTGGTCCCCTTGTCACTCCATTGGATTGAGGGGCTGTTGGAGTGAGCTTTAAATTCCTTAACATCACATGGCAATGCCAGTCATGGAGGCCTGCCATTGTCTGAATCATGTAAACAATACCCTCAGCACTTCCCTCTGTGACTGGGACATGTCCCCCATCAAGTGGGCCATGCTATAAAAGCAATCAGCTATGGTCCGCTGAAGGTAGATGAGGGCAGTGCAGTTGATATTATCTACATGGACTTTAGCAAAACCGTTCTCAAGGTACTGCATGGTAGGTTGTTGCATAAGTTTAAATCTCATGGGATCCAGGGAGAGGTGGCTAAATGGATAAAAAACTGGTTTGATGACAGAAGCCAAAGGGTGGTCTTTCAAACCAGACACCTGTGCCCAGCAATGTGCCCCGGGGATCGATGCTGTGTCCACTGTTATTTGTCATTTATATTAACAATTTGGATGAGAATATAGCAGGCATGGTTTGTAAGTTTGCAGTTGACACCAAGATTGGTGGCATAGTGGACAGTGAAGAAGGTTATCTTAGATTGCAACGGGATCTTGATCAATTGGGCCGGTGGGCCTACGAACGGCAGATAGAGTTTAATTTCAATAAACGCGAGGTGATGCATTTTGATAGATTGAACCAGGGCAGGACTTACTCAGTTAATGTAGGGCAATGGGGAGTGTTACAGAACAAAGAGATCTGGGGATACAGATTCATAGCTCCTTGAAAGTGGAGTCACGGTAGACAGAGTGGTGAAGAAGGCGTGCCTGGTTTCATTGATCATTACGTTGAACACAGAAGTTGGGACATCTTGTTAAAGTTGTACAAGACATTGGTAAGACCACATTTGAAATACTGTATTACTGGCAGTTCTGGTCACACTATTATAGAAAGGATATTATTAAACTAGAAAGATTGCAGAAGAGATTTACTAGGATGCTACTGGGACTTGATGGTTTGAGTTATAAGGAGAGGTTAGATAGATTGGGACTTTTTTCTCTGGAACATAGAAGGCTGAGGAGTGATCTTATAGAGGTCTATAAAATAATGAGGGGCATAGATCAGGTAGATAGTCAATGTATTTTCCCAAAGGTAGGGGAGTCTAAAACTAAAGGGCATAGGTTTAAGGTGAGAGGGGAGAGATACAAAAGGATCCAGAGGGGCAATTTTTTCACACAGAGGGTGGTGAGTGTCTAGAAGTAGTAGTAGAGGCAGGTACAATTTTGTCTTTTAAAAAGCATTTAGACAATTACATGGATAAGATGGGTATCGAGGGACATGGGCCAAATGCGGGGCATAAGGCTTAGAAAAAAAGGATGGCATGGACAAGTTGGGCTGAAGGGCCTGTTTCCATGCTGTAAATCTCTATGACTCTATGACTGGGCCAAGTCCTGGAGCACCTTGAGTGTAATTTCCGTCTGCATCTGGAACATGTCCACATGTGATTGGGACCTTCTGTTATGTGCCTCAGCCATGAATATCATTTTATATATGTTGGAACATAACCCATTTAAGGGAACGGATGCGGGATGAGTTGTTGGGAACTACTCTGTGTGGGCAGTCAACATTTGGAGTAAGGAGCGAGTAGACACAATGAAGAGCTGAGTTCTCTGATGCCTGACTGTGGAGAAGTTAGAACATAGAACATAGAAAAACGACAGCACAAGCAGGCCCTTTGGCCCACAAGTTATGCCGAACATACTTCTACCTATTAGGTTTACCTATAACCCTCAATCCTACTAAGTCCCGTGTACTCATCCAGAAGTCCCTTAAAAAACCCTATTGAATCCTCTGTACCAAGTTATTGAGGAAAAGCCTCAGTACAATAGATTTAACAATCATGGAATTAGCCAAGCTTTAGATACCACCTGTCATGGCTTGAATATCTTGGCCCAGGCTTTCCATTGCAGACACCACCTTTGTAGTGTTGGCCTGAGTACTATGCATTGCCAGCACCATCTAGCGTGAGAGAAGGATTCTGGACTCCTCCAGACAGTTGTGCACTTGCTGGAATGTTGTTGACATGTTTCCTGTAAAGCCTGACTTTGTTTCCATATCCACAAAAGTGCTAGGATAACCTTGTCCAGAGAATCAACATCTGTCTTGGGGACAACTGCTTCCTGGGTCCAAGCAGTCCTTGAATATTGGCTTGCTTGAAAGTTCCTACTCCACCCGATGTGCAACCTCAGCTGTGTGGTGCTCACTACAGAGAATACCCCAGAAGCCTGACCACTAACGTGCCCATCCAGGGTCAGTGTCTCTCTGGTGCTTGTGCTGGTGAAAACAGTGCCAAGAATTTGATGTCATCCCAGAATATTACGAGGGTTTGGACATAGAGCTGCAACTCCGGATCATCCTATCATCTGATAGAGATCCTGGAAGAGAAAGGAGATGGGGTCAGCTTTTGGAAATATCAAGGGTATACAAAGTAATAGACATACTTGAGATAAGTCATCAAAATAATGATGCATTGGGCTCTCACTTACTCGATGAAATCTGACCTCGCAGTTATCCATTGCTTGTTCAGGACATGCCCCGTGATTTTCAATGTCCTGTCCTTATATGGGGTGAGGATGTGCAGCTCAGGCATGCCACCACCCATCTTCTCCCACTCCCACTGGTTGTGCGAAATCTTTGCGTTTAGAGGACATTGTGACATGGGGAACTTGACATCAGGTTGCATGTATCGGATATGGGGAGGGGTGCATTGGAGGGATTTGCAGGTTACTGACGTATTCAAAGATTGAAAGGATATAATGTTAGATAGTAAAGGTTGTAGACAGGGGTGATGCTAGGAGAAGATAGGTGAGATTCACCCTTTCAGCTCGAAGCAGTTTATTCATCTTCTTCCTGCATTGAAGTACGGTCCTCCTGAACATTGAATGATTTTAATAGTTCTTCATATTTAGTAGCTGATTTGTTTTTTCCCTTGTCTGGCAAAAATGTCACCCACAATTGGGCTTACCAAGTATAGCAGTGTGTTAACCTGTTGATCTTCTGATTTTTTTTTTTATCCAGGCCTGAAGAAATTCAGAAATAAAGAAATCTTTTTCTATGAAATACTATTTTTTTTGTTCTTCATGGGACATGGGCATTGCTGGCTGGCCAGGATTTATTGCCCATCCCTAGTTGCCCTTGAGAAGATGGTAGTGAGCTGCTTTCTTGAAGTGCTGCAGTCCAGGTGCTGTGAGTTGACCCACAATGTCATTAGGGAGGGAATTCCAGGATTTTGACTAAGCAACTGTGAAGGAACAGCAATATATTCCAAGTCAGGATTGTGTGTGGCTTGGAGGGGAACTTGCAGGTAGTGGTCTTCCTATCTAGCTACTGCCCTTGGACTTTTTGACAGAAGCAGTCATGGGTTTGGAAGGTGAATTTCTGCAATGCATCTTGTAGAGAGTATACACTAATGGTATTGAGCATTGCTGGTGGAGGGAATGGATGTTTGTGAATGAGATGCCAATCAAGCAGGCTGCTTTGTCCTGGATGGTGTCAAGCTTTTTGAGTGTTGTTGGAACTGCACCCACTCAGGCAAGTAGGAGGTATTCCAACGTACTCTTGACTTGTGTCTTGACTTGTGGACAGTCTTTTTGGAGTCAGGAGGTGAGTTACTCGTTGCAGTATTCCAAGCCTCTGACCATTTTTGTAGCCACTGTGTTTATGTGATGAGTCCAGTTGAATTTCTGGTCAATGGTAACACCAAGGATGCTGTGTGATTAATCTGGACCTTGGTTAAATCCAAACTGATCTGGCAGATTGGATTTATGATCCACTTTTTTTTCCTTGTCAGAGGAGCTTGGAAGCCACATGCTCAGGCCAGCTTGGGAATCCAACTGGTACAGTGCTTTCAGAAACTGGCTGTACTGATTTTAAAAGACTGAAAATATTTTTAAACAAGTAAAAATATTACAGTTATTAAAGTTATTAAGACAATAACTTAACTTCTTAGCTCACTCCTGCTAAATTATTTGACTTTGCAATCTATGGGTATTCAAAATGGACCTCCATGCAATCTCTGGAGTCCTCGGTTACATGGTGGAATTTTATTTTCTTCAGCTATCTACCTCCAATTCTGAAGTGAGCCTTCTGTCATGTAATCTCCCTCTCTGTTTTCACTTCAGGTGCTTTTAGTCAGGTCAGGATGCTGCTCCTTTAATTTTTTTGACTTTTAAAAGTAAAATTTACCTATTTTCACTCTAAGTGCTCCCACTGACGTGAAAAAACATGGGAGTGAATTGATTAACAGATGCGATTCATCCTATTCAAATGGGTCAGGCTGGTCCTCACAAAAATTACGTGGATTATCCAACTCCAGCAGCATCTGATTTGCTGGAATTGGGAATCATCTCTTAGCTCTGATATGCAGGAGCAGCTTTTCACTTCTTCAACCAACATGGCAGTGAAAAGAGGTGCACCCTGTTTCCTGGATGCAACCATCAACAGGATATTGGACAGTATCAAGAAGAGGAGAGGCACTCTGTTCCCAAGGGTTGGCAGGGGACCCTGTGCCAATGTGGTGGCAGATATTTGGGAAGCGATGGCTGGAGTGAATACATTTTCAAGCGTGCTACAAGCGAAGGAAGATCAAACCTTGAGAAAACTATCCAGATTGTCAGGCACTCTGAACTCTGTGTAAAACATAGGTCTATTTTAAGAGGGAAAAGTAACTGAAGTACAAAAAATTCTGCCCACCCGCCCCCCAACCCAGTCCAGTTAGTTAAACAGGGACACTTCAGGAGAAGGGATGCAATATCCTAACTGACCATGAAAGTAACTATGCCAGCACTGTGGAGTAAAGGATCCCCAGAAGTTTCCCTGTTTATTTGTCTTTTCACAAATATCTTTTGCATTCAAATAAAGATCTTTTAATTTCATTTGCTTAACTGTTATTCTTTTCACAACTTTTACCCACTGATGCACTATCCTGTTAAAATCTGTGCCATTCTGCTTGTCTTTACTCAGACGGCTCCCTCATTCTGAAGTACTGCTGCCAGAGTCCCATGATTTTAAAAGTTGCTTCTTTCTACATCATCTTTGATCTTTGAAGTACCCATTTAATTCTCTTGTGTACTGACTTGTGGGACAACATATTTCCATAGAATGCAAATCAGGCTATGAACAAGATGTGCACTCAATCATTGGATTACCAACATTAGGTTGAAATAGATCTGGAAGTTTTATGTACCACTCACCCTATATCCAAACCCCTGTCACTGGCCATCTCATATATCCAATCTCACTATGGAACGTCATTCTGCAACAAATGAAAAAATAAATAATTGCATCATTGTCCAGTTAGATGATTTTAACAGTTCGTCAAACAACCCAGTTTTTCAATATTACTCGTAAGTCTTTCAACAAAATAAAAAAAATTCTTTAACAAGCCTGTGATTTTTCTCTAGCATTTGCTCACATCCTAGAGATTAAGTTTTAATATCTGGCAATGCCAAGCTAATCCAAGCTAAGGGTGATAACTCTATCCCATCGCAAAGAATAATTTAGACCTGTACCTTTCCTTTGACAACGTCTTATAATTCAATGAATTGTAAACATAAAATGTTATGATGTTTCTATATCTACTCCCCCATGCTTTGCGTATGAGATAAGGAACAATTGGAAAAGATGTATATACATTAATGAAGGAAGTAAAATCTCAGAATCAAATCAGTAACATCTCACAGTTCTGATAAAAGGGCACACACCTAAAATGTTAACTTGCCTGTACTGTTCACGGATGAGCCCTGAGCGCTGACTACATTTTTTTGTTTGTGATCTCCAGCGTGCAGTATCTTGCTTCTTGACCTTAGTATAAATCAGACGTTTTAAGTTGCCAACTGTGTTTAGATATCCTGAAACAAATTTGAAAAAGCGCGCCCGTGTCAAATCACTCCCAGGTTGTAGAAAGTAGAGAAAGCAGCCCAGAAGTGAAAAGCAGGAGTGATGGTGCATACACACATATCACTAACCCCCTTATTCATCTCTCCGCTACCCACACATGTCACTGTCCCCCTTATCTACCACCCCGCTATGCATACACACCACTGTCCCCTTTATCCAACCCCCCACTACCCTCACACATCAGTGTGCCCCTTATCCACCACCCCACCACCCACATACATCACTGTATCCCTTATCCACACTCCACTACTCACACATATCACTGTTCCACCTTATTCCTACCCCCATTTTGGGTGTGAATCGAATCGCCACCATTCACGGGTTTCGGTAAATTGGCTATCTGCTAACGGGGGTGCGGATCGCATTAATGGCCTCACACCCAACTTTATCAGGCACGAGACAATAGTAAAATAGGGCCCATAGACAGACATCTCATCAAAACAATATTAAGTCCATGGCGGGCGTGAAAACAGGAAAGTTTCAGATCTGTGCTCTTATCCACTCTGAGTAAAATAAAACAGCAGAAACCATTCTTTGTCTTTATGGGGAGGGGTGAGACTTAAAGCACCTAGAAGCTAGCAGCTCGGATTGTAAGCCCGAAATGTGCAGAAAGCATCAAAACGGCAGCTCCCCTGCTGGTCGTTAGGAAGCATTGGAAAGGATGCAGAGGAGGTTTACCAGGATGTTGCCTGGTATGGTGGGAAGGCCTTATGAGGAAAGGCTGAGGGACCTGAGGTTATTTTCATTAGAGAGAAGAAGGTTACTCGGTGACCTAATTGAGGCGTATAAGATGATCAAGGGATTGGATAGGCTGGATAGTGAGAGCCTTTTCCCTCGGATGGTGATGACCAACACGAGGGGACATAACTTTAAATTAAGAGGTGGTAGTTATAGGACGGACGTCAGAGGCAGGTTCTTCACACAGAGGGTGGTGAGGCGTGGAATGCCCTGCCTGCAGCAGTTGTGGACTCGCCTACTTTGGGTTCATTCAAATGTTCGGTGGATAGGCATATGGATGATATTGGAATAGTTTAGGTTAGAGGGTCCACTGGCCGGCGCAACATCAAGGGCTGAAGGGTCTGTACTGCGCTGTAATGTTCTATGTTCTATGTTCTCGCCAATTTTCTGGTTCCGCTGCAGTGAACAGAGATTTGGCTCAGTGCCAAATTCTCCATTCTCATTTGAGCGGCAGCGGGGCATGAATGGCCAGTAAGATTACATCCTTAGTTTTTTTTTGGGGTGGGGGGGGTTGGAATATCCCTTCCTGAATTGGTAGTGCTCATAATTGTCCATAATATTTCAACTGAGGTCTAACCACTGGTTTATAATGTTCTAGAATAATCTCTTTGCTTTTATATTGTAAAACTCTAGTTATAAACCCGAGTAACCAAACAGTTTTTTTCAACATCTTATCAACTTCCTGTGCAACTTCAACGATTTGCATTTCAGCTGGACCACATAATACAATACATTTCAGTTAAGCTAATCTTTTTACTAGAGATCTCCTTTATATCTCATTCCAATTGCTCCACTTAAATTCTCAGAACCAAACTTGCTACTTGCTTTGTCTGACTGGAAACATATTAATCAAGAAAGTTCTCCTTTGCAGATATCAGAAATTTCTCTCCTTTCCTAATCTTGGGCCTATGTTTATCACAGTCCATATTTGAATGACTAAAATTTGCAAACATATTTCTTCACTTATTGGCTGCTCACTATTTCAGCTCCTATAACAAAAACAACATTCTAACAGGCCCAAGCCAAATAGACTCAGTCACAAATAATCTAGTGAACTTTTTCAATTTGGAATTTGAACATCATATTCCATACATATTCCTTTTGCTTCTCCATCATTCCTGAATACTTAGTAACTAAGAATATTAAGAACCTATTCCTGGCCTTGTTTGAATGTTGAACTACTAATGTAAACTATTTGGTAATTGAAACTGTTGTTTTCATTTTACTGACGGGATCAAAAGCTTACATTAGTGCTGCTTTATTCAAATAAATGTTAGTTGACTAGTTTATTCTCTAACCTTAAATTATTTCACAAAACTTTTCAGCAGTGAGCAACATGTTTCTCACAATCTGTCTTGTTTCTACCTCTATGAATAATAATGATTTGTAAAATGACTATAGCATCAGAAAGAAAAGTAAATGTATATGGACTACTCACTACTCTAGTGAAGAACATGCTGAATTTCAACACAAATTATTTCCACCCAGAATTTATGATGCACTTTTTACCTAAAATGGAAAAAAACTTTACATTTTCTCTACTTTAAATTGACCCTTCTCTTTCCCCACCTCCACAATCCTGTGGAAAGCATTTGGCTTGAAATTAAGAAAATTGATCATAAGTTACTTTCTCCATTCCTTGGTGTAAATGAGGTTACACTGAAAATCCTTTACGCAGAAAAAATTGTCCCAATTTTTCCCTCACCTTCCTTCAGGTTGGAAAAATTTGCCTCCAAACATTGCATTTTACTCTGTGGCAAGCCTTTGCACAGGAAGTCACATTGTGGTATATAAAATATTTGCTTTCACTTTGTGAAGGCAACTAAACTAGAGATTCATTTGCAACTGAAATGCATGTTTGACCTCTGCAAAATTGTACCAGATTTTCTCAGTATCTTAGAATGAAATACTGGGTGGTTCACTGACAGTTTATAGATGGCTTTGTTTATTTTGTTACTATTAACAAAAATATTCATATAATAATTTAATCTGCTTTTCAATTACAACACTTTACAGCAACCTGCTGCTTTCTAGTAGGCTTCTCCATTGTCAAACAACAGTAAACTTTCTGAGGGAAAGTTTAACTGAGGGAGGGGAAAGTTCAAACATTGATATTCTTAAATATAAGCTGATGTATTACCTTGAAAAGTCAGATTTTCCCAAAGTGGCATGCAACTATATCAGCCAACAATACTTCTTGTTGCAATTCCATAGTAAAACACTTGTATGAAGAGCAATTTACCACAATGTCTTATCTTTAGATAAATCAGTACAAGTGGAAAGTAAATTCCTGACATCAATGAGTTATGTTAAAGTATGTTTGGGAATTTTTTTTATATATATTTCCAAGCTGTTTAACAGTTAAATACCTCCCCCATCCCAACCCAAGTCCTTGTATCAAGACTCTAAACAAATTGGATTCTCATTTTTTCCAGCCCTGTTCAATGGTTCAATTCAATATTTTGTGCTTGATGATATTTCCGGGCTGAAAAATAGCTGACTGCTCTTTATTAATGCATCATATTTCACCCTGGGCTTGAAAGGATATTATACTATTAAAGCATATCTTACATGTACTTCCCAATCCTCAGGAGAAACAAATTCATCCAGCAAATTAAAGAACAGTATCTTCAACTGCAGGCTGTTTTCTTTCCTAGGTAAATTCCTATACTTGCAATGTTCTGACATTAAGGCTATAAACTCAAATATGCAGCAATTTAAACATATGTAAACAAATAACTCTTAAGGACAATGGGGCATTTCAATATGTTAAAGGTATTATGTTGCATTTCTACTTATTCCAAATTGAAGCACGTTACATATTTTTATATATTCAAGTATATGACAATGAATAGTAATCAAAGTAACGTGAGACACTAATGAGATAAAAGGTGGAGTTTTCCACCCCAAAAACTAAATATGGTGGTGGACAGCTAAGGCTGCATGTTTCCTGTCGGCCATTATGGAGGGTTTCCATACCAGACAATTTAGTTTTCAGCTCATGATATATGTATAAATGTGAAACATTCTTGTGACGGAGTGGACTGGAACTCTCTCATGAACCTTTGACATTCTGTTCCTGAAAAGTAGACCCTTTGAATATTTTTAAGGCAGAGGTGGATAGATTTGTGGAAAGCAAGAAGATGATAGATTATTAGAGGTAGGTGGAATGCAGATTTGAGGTTACTATCAGATCAGTTATGATGGGCGGAATTTTATCAAAATTTGTCAATGTCAGGCCCTTACTGAAAACTGGTGTGTATCTCTCCAAATGCACAGCTGAGTTTTTACGCCAGATTTTCTGATACTTTGGGGGCATGGTTCATGCCATCACTCTGGCAGGGCCTGATAAAATCAGAAAAATCAATAGGTACCATCTTTAAAGAACATTCTGATCTATACTGAAAATATACTATAAGCATTGGAACCTCCTCCTATATGATAGCTGTTTCAGGGGCATTCTCCCCCTTCACAGGCATCTGAACTCCCCCCCAACAACATACTTAAGGGGAAAACATCTCCCCCCTGTCCACAGGGGATTCCAGTTTCCTCCGGTTTCCGGGGATTCATCCCTGGCACTACCAACTCGGCATGGATTGAGACCGCGAGGTTGTCATTGCTGGGACAATGTTACTCTGTGTTGGTGGTAATGTCAAGACATCTCACCCAGGGGGTGGGGGGGGGGTAGTGTGAGGAGGTGATATTCTTACCATTGTGCCCCTGGGAAATCCTCCTTGACTGATTCTTATTCTTTTAAAGTTTTGCAAACCTCACCGACGTAACATCACATTGGCAAGGTATGAATATTTAGTGAGGGAGCAGGGGGAGAGGAATCATGTATAAATATGTTTTGTACTGTCAATGTCTCATCTAGTGTATGTCTCATCCAATGCATACACAAGGTTAAACAAGTGTGACAGATGCCACCTCCCCTTCTCTGATATGCTCACCATGTGCTTCAGGTCTATGGGTGTGTCGTACCATTAATTATAGTGATATTTTCTGCATCGCAGCAACATGAACAAAAGCTTCAAAGATCAAGGTAACTGGGCAATGCATCTCTGATGTATTGTCAGAGATTCACATCATGTGGCCTCCTGAGTTAGATCCTATAGGCTAGTTCAGTCTCCTGATGCTTCAGCACTCCTCAGTGCGGATCTTTGAGGATTGAAAGATGATTTGAATTGCAGTCAATCTCAGATGGTGCACTTTTCAGTGGCCTCTATTTAATATCTGTCTGGCATAATTGTGGGCAACATATCTGATAATATTATGGCTCCTATACACTCTTAGCAACTGTATGTCATGTCCTCATTGTACATCTCAACATCACACCTATATTAGTCCCCTTTTTCCCATCTGCATTATGCAGAACAATGGACTGAGTCTTGAGATTCCTGCTAGAGAGTAACACACAAGATCAGAGATGTGCATCAAGGCTTCAGATGACAGATCATGACTTTGGAAGGTGGTTCTCTAGATCTAAAGGTGTGGCTGCCTTGTGTTGTCGCTAACCCTGTGCCAGTTCTCCAATGGGCAGAATACTTGGTTATGCAATCATTACAATGCTATCAGTGTGCTGGTTTAAATGTAGATTTCAGACTGCTGGAATGAAAACACAGATTTTCTAGGATCCTTTACTAGGATCAAAGTAAAGTTCCGCTATATCTGAAGTGTGCTCTTGATTATCAACAGTGTAATTAGTTAACGAAGTACCTGCATTTTCGGACTCATAAATGCCAAGGCTAGGCTGTATGGGAATTGGGAGATTCCAAGTGGAAGCACGGCCATGAGTGCCTGACAGAGATAAGATGTTGCTGCTGCCCAGTCCACTGAGAGATGAGCTGACTCATAGACTCACACCCATGACTGAGAGTTACAGATGATTGCATCTTGAAGAACATTGGAAAGAGATAGGATCAGACAGGAAAGGAAATTGTTTTTCTGGAGTAGGGGGAAATATGAAATCATTAGGCAGGAAATTGGAAGGGTAAACTGGAAGGAGGTGTTCTTGGGGAAAAGTACTGAAGGAAGGTGGCGGATTTTCAAGGAATGTTTGTCTGGAGATCTGCACAACAATGTTCCGGTGAGACAAAGAGATTTTGGTAGGTCAAGAGAACCCTGGTGCACAAAGGTTGTGAAGAACCTAGTTAGGAAGAAAAGAAAGTTGTACAATAGGTTCAGGGAGCTAGAAAATGTTGAGGATCTACAGGCATATAAGACTTGTAGAAGGGAGCTTAAAAAGGAAATTAAAAGAGCCAGAAGGGATCACATGAAAGTTTTGGCGGGTAGTATTAAGGAGAATCCCAAGGCATTCTATAAATATGTGAAGAGTAAAAGATGAGAAGAGAAGGGATAGGACCTGTAAAAGGTGAAGGAGGAAAAGTTTGTGTGGAACCAGAAGAAATGGCAGAGGTGCTTAACAAGTACTTTGCCTCAGTATTCACAGTGGAGAGTGATCTGGGGGGTTGTACTACAGGAATGCGGCAAACTGAAAAGATTGAGTATGTGGACATTAAGAAAGAGGAGGTATTGGAACTGTTAAATTCCATCAAGGTAGATAAGTCACCGGGTCCTGATAGGATGTACCCCTGATTACTGCGGGAGGTAAGGGAAGTGATTGCAGAGCCCCTGGCGATGATCTTTGCATCGTCGATGTAGACAGAAGAAGTTCCGGAAGATTGGAGGATTGAGGAAGTGGTACCTATTTTCAAGAAGGGGAACAGGGATAGCCTGGGCAATTACCAACCAGTGAGCCTGACCTCAGTGGTCGGTAAGTTGATGGAGAGGATTCTGAGAGATAGGATTTATGAGCATTTAGAGAAATTCAATATGATCAGGAATAGTCAACACAGCTTTGTTAAGGACAGATCGTGCCTTACGAGCCTAGTTGAATTCTTCGAAAATGTGACTGAACACATTGACGAAAGAAGAGCAGTGGACGTGGTTTACATGGATTTCAGCAAGGCGTTTGATAAGCTGCCCCATGCAAGACTTCTTGAGAAGGTGAGAGGGCATGGGATCCAAGGGGCTTTGGCCTTGTGGATCCAGAACTGGCTTGCCTGCAGAAGGCAGAGAGTAGTTGTGGATGGATCTTCTTCTGCATGGAGGTCAGTCACCAGTGGAGTGCCCAGGGATCTGTTCGAGGACCTTTGCTGTTTGTCATTTTCATAAATGACCTGGATGAGGAAGTGGAGGGATGGGTTAGTAAGTTCACCGACGATACAAAGGTCGTTGGTGTTGTGGATGGTTGGAGGGATGTCAAAAGTTGCAACGGGACATAGATAGGATGCAAGACTGGGCGGAGAAGTGGCAGATGGACTTCAATGCAGATAAATGTGTGGTAGTCCATTTTGGCAGGACTAATGGGATGAAGCAGTATAATATCAAGGGTAAGTGTCTTGGCAGTGTTGAGGAGCAGAAAGATCTTGGGGTCCAAGTCCATAGGTCTCTTAAATCAGCCCTGCAAGTGGAGGATGTGGTCAAGAAGGCATATGGTGTACTGGCCTTCATTAATAGAGGAATTGAGTTTAGGAGTCGGGAGGTAATGCTGCAACTTTATAAGACCCTTGTCAGACCCCACTTGGAGTATTGTGTGCAGTTCTGGTCGCCTCACTATAGAAAGGATGTGGAAGCTATTGAGAGAGTGCAGACGAGATTTATAAGGATGTTGCCTGGATTGGGGGGCATGCCATATGAAGATAGGTTGAGAGAGCTAGGTCTCTTCTCCCTGGAGAGACGAAGGTTGAGAGATGACCTGATAGTGGTTTATAAGATGTTGAGAGGAATAGATAAAGTGGATTCTCGGAGGCTATTTCCCAGGGATGAAATGGTCACTATGAGAGGACACAGATTTAAGGTGCTGGGGGACAAGTACAGAGGAGATGTTAGAGGTAAGTTTTTCACTCAGAGGGTGGTGAGTGAATGGAATCGGTTGCTGTCAGTGGTGGTAGAGGCGAACTCGCTGGGGTCTTTTAAGAGACTTCTGGATGAGTACATGGGATTTAATGGGATTGGGAGTTACAGATAGTTCTATGGCCTGGTAAGTATAGATATGATCGGCACAACTTGTGGGCCAAAGGGCCTGTTTGTACTGTAGTGTTCTATATTCTATGTTAGCAATCTCATGTTGCGGATTCATCATAATGGTGAGGCCTGAATACTTGTCTTGCATGATCTTTGCAGAGATACTGCAGTGCGAATTCAGATTAGGCTTTACACTTCACAATGCAATCACTGCACGATGATTGTCCTCCTTGAGGTGCCTTATAACACTGCAGTCACACAAGCTTCTCTCTAGCAAGTCTATTTGGCCCAGGGCAAGGATAATAGTGAAAGCGGATGTGAAAATGGAAACTCCACTTAAACTGCTATCATTTCTCACCCAATATGTTGCCTTCTGATACAGTGGCAGAGTCTGCACTGTACAGATGCAGGGTGCACAGCTTTTGTTGAGGTCCTCATAATCTCCAATGCCAAGAGGTTCTTGGTGAAGCACATGTCAATTGTTAGAGCAGATCCAGTTCTACTTCTGCTAAAGACGTAAGGGTTGCACTGCATTTGAGTCCTAGAAAGTGAAAGAAGAAAGATGTATAGTTTAACAAAGGTACATACATGAATGTTTGACAAAATGTTATGTGAAGTTTTTGTTGTTTATTAAGGTAACATTATATTTGTAATTTTGCATCACTTTCCTGTGTCTCAAATTTTGATTGCCAATTGGAAACTCAGCTTTTTAGTTGTTTGTTTGATGAATGGGAGGACAGGAAAGGGGGGAACAAATAGAGGAATGTGAAATGGATTGTCAGTTAATTACAAGAGTTGGAGATTGGGGTTAACTGTGGTGCATCCTCTGAACAAATCGGCTTCTCTGAGAATTTGTCTTTTCAAGTTCTTGGACTCCTACTAAATGCATGAAAGCTGTAGTGGAGTGCTAGATGATGATTAATGGTCTCATCAGGTAGTTGTCTAGCCCCCATTTCCTCAAAACATCACTGATTTCCAGCATTTCCTCTTTTGCAGAAGACAACTGTGGCATTTATGAAGAGCCATCTCTAGTTTTTCATGTTCTGTGCTCTTTTCCCCTAAAATGGGGGAAGGAGCAAGTCCACATAAGATTGTAATCACATATCATCTCCCATTTGAAGTAGTGCACGTGGGGAAGGTCACTAACAGATAAAGACATCAAATTATATAAGGATGAGGAAATGCAAAGATGGGAATGAAAAAATGCTTAGAGAGAGAAGGATGTATGCTTAACCAAGGTAAAAGGGTGAAGAGACCGATGTAATTGAATTAGCTTAACAAGACAAAGTGAGGAACAGGGATAAGGTGATGTAGCTAAATGTAGGCAAATGTGCAACTGTACTCAGTCTTCCTGCCTTTTTAGGTAACTAAAGCACTTCCTGCTTTAAATCCAGGGTTATGGCACAATACTACTATTGCTAATCTCCTTGACAATCTCAATCATTTCTTTGCTGTGGCAACAATAGATTCCTCCATTCCATTGCTGCAGAAAAAAAGAATGCTTGGAATGTTCAGCAGATCAAGTAATAAGTATGGAAAAACTAGTTAACATTTCAGGTTGATAACATATCGAGTACGATTTTCCTGGTCCACTGCACTGCTCTAGTAGCCATGATATGGACACCATCAGACTCAACATGGACTACTCTCCAGAATCGGTTGCATTTTTGGACACACGCATCTCCATCAAGGATGGTAACCTCACACTTCACTGTACCACAAGCCCACGGATAACCTCACAATGCTCCACTTCTCCAGCTTCCACCCTAAACACGTTAAAGAAATCATGCTCTATGGACAAGCCCTCTATATACACAGAATCTGCTCAGATGAGGAGGATCACAACAGACACCCCCAGATACTAAAAGATGCCCTCATAAGAACAGGATATGGCGCACCACAATGAAAACCTGTACCGATTTCCTTAGAAGGCAAACATGGCACATGTCATCCAGTACTTTCATGGAGCGGAGAGGTTATGATATCTTCTCCGAAGCCTTCAACATGTCATTGATGAAGATGAACTTCTCACCAAGGCCATTTGCACACCTCCACTTCTTGCCTTCAAACAACCGCACAACTTCAAACAGACCATTGTCTGCAGCAAACTACCCAGCCTTCAGGAGAACAGTGACCATGACACCACACAATCCTACCACAGCAACCTCAGCAAGATGTGCTGGATCATCGACATCATCTCACGTGAGAACATCATCCACCAGGTACACGATAGATACACTTGCAATTCGGCCAATGTTGTCCAATTGATACACTGCAGGAAAGGATGTCCTGAGGCATGGTACATAGGGGCGACCGTGCAGATGCTACGACAACGGATGAATAAACACCACTCAACAATCACCAGACAAAAGTGTTCTCTTCCTGTTGGAGAACTCTTCAGCAGTCACAGACATTTGGGCTCTGACCTTTGGGTAAGCGTTCTCCAAGGCGGCCTCCAAGGATGGCTGGACCCAGCTTCCAAGCAGTAGCCCCAGCCCCCATGCAGGGTTCTGCCATTCCCTCCCCTCCTACCTCGTCCCATCCATGGGTTGGCTCTGCTCCCATCTGGTTCTGTCCCTCAGGCCCCATCCCCTTGGTATAGTCCATTGCCTACTGGGAACTGCTCAATGCCTGATGGGCAGTGTGAGGATGTCAGGCTGGCACTGCCCAAGTGGCAACCCTCCAGCTCTCAACATCCCAGGGGCACCAATGGCTTCAGGTTCCACCAAAGTGGAACTTTGATGGGAATTATACGTGACCCCGCTGTTGTGAACCTTTAATGAGTGGAAACTTTAACGAATCTGAACAATTGCATCCTAGGCTTGCTAAATAGATGCGAAGCAGCTTCTGTGAATGGTAATCGGCATCATATCGTTCCCTGGCACAAGGTTGATTACATCCAAAAAAATGGATCGGGAAGACGGCCTGTTGCAAATCCAGTTTTTTTTCTCTCCTGCTGATTACTAGAATAGAGTAAGAAGCCTCACTAAACCAGGTTAAAGTCTAAATGGTTTATTTGATAACATAAGCCATTAGCTTTCGGAGTACTGCCCCTTCATCAGATAAGTGGGAGTTCTGTTCACAAACTGGGCATATAAAGACACAAACTCAATTTATAAAATAATGGTTGGAATGCGAGTCTTTACACACAATCAAGTCTTAAAGGTAAGACAATTTGAATGGAGAGAAGATTAAACACAGGTTAATGTTATGTGTATTGTCACCAGCCAGGACAGTTAGCGAGGTTTTGCAAGACCAGGCAAATCGTGGGGGTTATACATAGTACAACATGAACCCAAGATCCCAGCTGAGTCCATTCTCATATGTGTGGAACTTGACTATCAATCTCTGCTCATCAGGAGTTATTGAAGGTGGTGGGCAGGCTATTACGAGGCATGCATGGGCCGGCAATTGGCGCGGGGCGGGGGGGTGGTTCAGGTCAAGAATGGCAATTCCAGGAGGTATTGGGGCCAGTGATCAGCAGGGGCATGTAGGAAGGGAGGGTCTGGGCTAGTATTCAGGTGTGGGGGAGCAGCGGTCAAGGTCAGCAATCAATGAGGTGATAACAGTATCTTACCTTTCATTCTAACACATTTTGTTGAAAGTGTGAAACATTTCATTTTGACCAAGTAAAATATGCAGCATTTGCGTTTCTTATCTTCTGATCAATTCTAAAAATGTTGATTTTGCTGGAAATTAATCAAGATTAAGAATGGTTTCATTTTACAAACCACAAAATTCTATTTTTGGCTGCTTAATCTTTTATATGCAATGCATTAATAGTTTCTCCACTGTGGTTGTGCCCTTACAGGTACAATTTAATAACAATTCATACTACTTACACACAATTAAAGTCTTAATAGTGTTATTAATTGGTTGTGTCAGTACCGTATTGTATTGAAAGCAATGGCTTGATGAAGTTGAAGATGGGTATCTGAAATATATAAATATACAATTAAGAATATTCTATTTCAAAACTGTATGAGTTGCATATATGTCGTAAAAATACCATTAACTTAAATCAGGCTGAAGAATTATAAGGCTACAATTTGTAATAAATGTTTTCTTCCTCATACCTAACAAATCTTGTTTACTTCCTTGTAATCAGGTTATAAAATAAAAATGCTGTTTTCAGGTATGAGGAGACCTTCTGTCCATGTTTTATGCCGGTACACAAGCAAAGTTCTAATACTTCCTGGGGAAATTTAGAAGTTAGCGTGTCTGTGAATGGTATTTTGGAACAGCTCATTACCATTTTATTTCTGAGTTGAGTGTAAACTGCTCAACAGTGGGTGCATTGAAGGTCATCATTGCACGATCTCACCTGTAATATTTAATAGGCCTATCTGAAAATAGAATTTGTGTTTAAACTCAAAGAGGGAAAACCTTAATGATGAATTCAGGATGGTCAAGAACTGTGCTTTATTTCATGAATCATTGCTTGCTGTGCTACTAGGGGCTGCCATTATACCAGTACCTGAGAGATATCATCTGAATGGGGCATTTGCCTAAACCATGGTTGACAGTTCCTGCCATGTGTCCATTCCACTTCTCACATTTTTGCTCTTATCTCTCACTCACCTTCCCAGAATGATGATGATTTCCCCTTGTCCTTACTATCCATCCACGGGCCTACATGTTCAATATATCAGCTTCTACTGTTTCCAACACCTACATTATGATGCCACCAAATACCTCTCTTCCTCCCCTTCACTTTCAGCATTCTAACGGGACCTTCCCTTTTGCAACACTCTAATCCATTTTTTATTCATTCCCAACAACTCCCCTCATCCCATGGTACATTTACATGCAAACACAAGAGATGTAACACCTGCCCTTTTATCTCCTTTCTTCCCATTAATCAGGGCCCCAGATACTCCATCCAGATGAAACAATGATTTACTTGTACTGGTTTTAATTTAGTATACTGTATTTACTGCTCTTAATTTTGTTTCCTCCACATTGGAAAAATTGCAGATTGCGTGTTTGTTTTGCAGAACACCCCCATTCAGTTTGTAAGAATGACCTTGGCTTCTGGTCATTTTAATTTTTCATACCACTCCCACTCTGGCCTACCTGTTTTTGTCGTCCTATACCATTTTAATGAAACTGTCTTTGGGTTTGATATCCTACAGCCTTCAGGACACAACATTGAGTTCAATAATTTCAGATCATAACAGCTGCTTCCATTATTTTTGAATGGCAGCTAGTAATTGTTATAAAGCGGAGGTTGATTCTCCAACCTCCCCTGCACCCCCTCCCACCCCACTCTGAGAATAAACATCAAAACGCCCAAAGAGGAGTACTTCTCCTTATAATCTGTAAAAAGTATGTGTGAAGTGGTGTGCTCTTCAGCAACTCTTAGTAGTTAAATAAAAAATAAATCCCTGACACTATCTCTAAAATCAACTTGCAACAATTTATTTGTGTAATAGTGAATAACTTTACTAAATTATTATCAAACTGAATAAAACAAGATTCAAATGGTACACTGTTCCAATAAATACAATTCCCACTCATTAACAAAAAAACAGAATTTAGTTACTCTCTAAATTGCAACTAGGTTTTGTATCTTCTGGAATATTCTGGGCCTTCTCTATTGATTGTTCTTTCTTCTACGGTATCTTTGCTCTCTAGGTGGGGCTTTGATCTAAAAGTTGTGAGCTGTGACAGATGGCAGTTGCTCTCTTCTTTTGTCCCACTGCCTCCTTCTTTTCTACCTGGGACAAATCTTTTCCCACAATCAGATTTGTCCCAGGCTGTCAAAACCACTACATTTAAATTTAATAGGTTCTTGGTATCTAAGTGCCTAATTCAAATTGATTGGCTGAATTCAAAAAACTCAAAAACCTGAAGGCCTGTTGCCTTGGTAATGCTGCTGCTTGGTCTTTTGATACAAATGTTTCTGCTTGGGGCTGTGTATGTACTTGCAATTTTAACTCTCTAAGCACAGAAAAGGCCCTACCTTTTAAAAGGGACATTTTTTCCAAGCATTTTACAACTTTACAAACACCAATCTACAATTACCCCTACCCAACCTCACAACAATAATAATTTGGCATTGTCATTTTCAGCCCTTTTAGATTCATATTTTTGCTTCTTTTGTAGTCTCATTACAACATCTTCTCACCTGGTAGCATCATTTATTTTGTCATTTAATCAATCTCACCTTCTTTCCTATCACAGCCTTTGTCTTCAATTTTTTCCTTCCCTCCTTCCTTTTCCTGACTCTATCATTGCTTAAAGCTGTTATATCTCTTACTTTTATTGATTTGATGAAATATCAACCACCTGAAACATTGGGCAAATTTTTAAAAACTTTCACAGACATGGGCTTCACTAGTTAGGCCAGCATTTTCAATACCCATCCCCTGAGAAGGTGGTGATGAGCTGCCATCTTGAACACTGTAGTCCAAGCAGTATAGGTACAGTCATAGTGCTATTTGGGATAGTGATCCAAGATTTTGACCCAATGACAATGAAGAAATGGCAGTACGGTTCCAAGTTGGAGTGTGGCTTGGTGGAGAACTTGCAATTGGTGTTATTCCTATGTATCTAGTCCCCTGTCCTTGTAGGTGGCCGCAGGTTTGGAAGGTGCTGTCGAAGAAACTTGGTGAATTGCTGCAGTGCATCTTGTAGGTAGTACACACTATGTTGCCATTGCACATTGGCGATGGTGGGAATTAATATTAGATGGGGTGCCAATCAAGTAGGTTGCTTTGCCTTGGATAGTGTCAGTTTCTTGAGTGTTGATGGAACTTTACTCAAAGAAAACAAAGAACAAAGAGCAAAACAGCGTGGGAAACAGGCCCTTTGGCCCAACGAGCCCGCGCTGCCACTTCAATGTTCCTGCTTGTACCCATGATCCCTGTCTATGTTTATAGATCTATGCATTGGAAACAAATTTGAATGACAATTTAGGGAGGATTTATTTTGCCAATCAGTCTAAGAGCACATCTTTGGAGTGTGGGAAGAAACCGGAGCCCCCAGAGAAAACCCACACAAGCAAGGGGAGAATATGCAAACTCCTACAGACACAGGCCCTAATCCATGTATCTGCACAGCACAGCAATAGTCACTGAGCTGTTGTGTTGTCCATCAACTGGTCCAGTTCAAACGTACACTAACAACGTGAATGCAAGAGCCATCTCACGACCCATTGTGTGTATGCCTGTTGTCAGACTACAAGGCGGACCGAAGTACCTGTAGGATAAAACAGAAATACATCAATATCATTGACAATTTACAACTTCCCAGGGAATTCCCAAGGCTCAAGATTCCTATTTCACATCTATATCCCTTTCTATATCCCTCCATCCCCATTCTGTTCATGTGCCCATCTAGGTATCTCTTAAATAACTCCAGAGTGCCTGCCTCCACCACTTTACTTGGCAGCGCGTTCCATATCTCCACCACCCTTTGTGTGAAAAAACTCCCTCTAGCATCCAAATTATACCTAACCCTCCGCATCCTGAGCCTGTGACCCCTCATGATATTTGAGTCCATCCTAGGAAAAAGCTTAACACTGTTTGCTCTATCTATACCCCTCATAATCTTGTACACCTCTATTAGATCTCCTCTAAGTCTACGTCTTTCTAAGGAAAACAGCCCCAATTTGCCTAACCTCTCCTCATAACTCAGGCCTTCCATATTAGGCAGCATCTGGTAAACCTCCTCTGCACTCATCCAGATAAATGAAGAGTATTCCATCAAATTCCTGAAATGTACCGTGTAGAGAGTTACTCTCCATAGAATTTCCAATCTTGACCTACTCGAGTAGTCAAATTGTACATAGCTGGTCCAGTTTAGTTTTTGGTCAATGGTAACTTCAAGGATATTGATTGTGAGGCATTTAATGATGGCAATGCAATTGACCGTCAAGGTAAGATGATTAGATTCTCACTTGTTAGAGATAGCTTTTGCCTCGAACTTGTGTGGTCTGAATGTTACTTGTCACAAGCCTGAATGTTGTCCAGGTCTGTTTGCATTTGGGCACCAATTGCTTCAGTATCTGAGAATTCACAAAAGGTGCTGAGTGTCATAAAATCATCAATGAACATCCTCACTCCTGATCTTATGCAGGGAAGTTCATTGACGAAGCAGTTGAAGATAGTTGGATGGCGTAGGACACTAACCTGAGGAACTCCTATTGATTACCTGGGACTGAGATGATTGACCTCCAGCAATAACCTGCCAGTGGATTTGCAGGGTAGAGACCATAAAATTCCCAACATCCTCTACGCATTCCTGACCTGTCCTCAATTTTTTGCAGGACTGTTTGAGGTCTTGGCCAGCCCTCCTGGCTTCTCAACTGAAGCCTTCACATGGCCAGTTAATAGCAGCTTAATGGCAGCTTCACCTCTGACTTCAATTTGAGGCCAGCAAGAGGGGTTCAGATTCAATGAGGATCCTTTGCACATTGGGCATCTCCCAAAGATTCTACCCCCCAACTCCCACCTCCCAACTAAATTGCTCTCTCCCTGCTGGTCTTTCCAGCAAAAAAAGCTCTCTTGCATCCCCCACCGCCCCCCCCACCTCTCACCACTGCCCATGCATACTGCAAGACTCTATACTTTGCTTCATTCTAGCTGAAGAGTTAAGAGAGCTGCTGACCAATCTGATTGATAGTCTCCAGACTCCTTCCAAGTGAATGGCAAAAGCCTCACTTCCAGACAATTAACATTCCTCAGACATGTGTCCCACTGACTCTTTGGATGGCAAGGCAGAAAACTAACCTCCTGATTGTTTTCTTTTGCATTCCTGATTAAAGGTTACACGTATAGCAAAGAGATTGTAAAGGTGATTATACCACCTTTTTAATCAGTGGTAATCTCAGCTGGACTACTATGACCAACTCTGGGCATCACTGTAAGACATTGTGCTTAACTAAATAAGTCTGGTACTAGATTTTAGTTGGTCAAGGTTACTAGGCACAGAATAAACAGCTGTCATAGATGCTGTACGTTCCATTTTCAGGTTAATTTAATGCCATTTTTGAGATAATATTGAGATAAGGAGAAATTTTGATCTTGTTAACCTTTTACAAACAAACTAACCCAAAATACTATGGTTGAGATTTTCTGGCTGCGCTTGCCCCAAAACCAGAAAATCCCACCCAAGGTCAACAGATCTTTCCATAGCCCACTCCTCGTAGCTACGATTCCCATGGTGAGCAGAACATGAAAGTTTGTCATTACGACTCTACAACGCAGTCATTGACTAGTAATAGTGACTTAATTAAGGCGAAATATTTCAACTATACTGATAATTGAAGGATAAATGATTAATCTGTATTTCTCCAGCAATATTTCTTATGAGAAAATTTAGGTACTGTAATAACTGGAAAAGAAATTGCATAAGCTTTGGACTCCCTCCCTTTCAGGATCACACTTAATTATTAAGTCTGCATAATCTGCATAATAAGATAACAGTGGGAAGTTGTGCGTGGAGCCTGAGGAGATAGGAGAGACACTGAATGAATATTTCTCCTCAGTATTCACGCAGGAGAAAGACAGTGTTGTCGGGGAGAATACTGCGATACCAGGTTGTAGACTGGGTAGGATTGAGGTTCA
Organism: Sphyrna mokarran; assembly: GCA_024679065.1. Taxonomy (NCBI): domain Eukaryota; kingdom Metazoa; phylum Chordata; class Chondrichthyes; order Carcharhiniformes; family Carcharhinidae; genus Sphyrna; species Sphyrna mokarran. The sequence goes on along the minus strand of JAGIQG010000001.1, from coordinate 145,810,858 downwards.
TAAGGAGGAGGTGTTAGCAAATCTTGAGGGTATGAAAATTGATAAGTCCCCTGGGCCAGATGGGATTTACCCCAGGATTCTCTGGGAGGCTAGGGAGGAGATTGCAGAGCCTTTGGCTTTGATCTTCATGTCGTCGTTAGCTACAGGTATAGTGCCTGAAGACTGGAGGATGGCAAATGTTGCCCCTTTGTTCAAAAAGGGGAGTAGGGACCATCCTGGAAATTATAGACCGGTGAGCCTGATTTCTGTTGTGGGCAAGGTCTTGGAAAGAATTATAAGGGATAGGATTTATAAGCATCTAGAGAGGAATAAATTGATTAGGGATAGTCAGCACGGTTTTGTGAAGGGTAGGTCGTGCCTCACAAACCTTATTGAGTTTTTTGAGGAGGTGACCAAAGAGGTAGATAAGGGTAAGGCAGTTGATGTAGTGTATATGGATTTTAGCAAAGCGTTTGATAAGGTTCCCCATGGTAGGCTACTGCAGAAAGTGCAGATGCATGGGATTGAAGGTGATTTAGCAGTTTGGATTAGGAATTGGCTGGCTGATAGAAGACAGAGGGTGGTGGTTGATGGGAAATATTCAACCTGGAGTGCAGTTACAAGTGGTGTACCTCAAGGATCTGTTTTAGGGCCACTGCTGTTTGTCATTTTTATAAATGACCTAGATGAGGGTGTAGAGGGTTGGATTAGTAAATTTGCTGACGATACCAAAGTGGGGGGAGTTGTAGATAGCGAGGATGGATGTTACAGTTTGCAGAGGGACATAGATAGGTTGCAGAGCTGGGCCGTGAGGTGGCAAATGGAATTCAATATGGATAAGTGTGAGGTGATTCACTTTGGTAGGAATAACAGGCATATGAAATATAGGGCTAATGGAAGGACCCTTAATAGTGTTGTCGAGCAGAGGGATCTTGGGGTACAAGTACATAGCTCTTTGAAAGTTGGCACCCAGGTTGATAAAGTTGTTAAGAAGGCGTACGGTGTGTTAGCTTTTATTGGTAGAGGGATTGAATTTAGGAGCCGTGAGGTTATGTTACAACTGTACAAAACTCTGGTGCGGCCGCACTTGGAGTATTGCGTACAGTTCTGGTCGCCGCATTATAAGAAAGATGTGGAAGCATTGGAAAGGGTGCAGAGGAGGTTTACCAGGATGTTGCCTGGTATGGTGGGAAGGCCTTATGAGGAAAGGCTGAGGGACCTGAGGTTATTTTCATTAGAGAGAAGAAGGTTACGCGGTGACCTAATTGAGGCGTATAAGATGATCAAGGGATTGGATAGGGTGGATAGTGAGAGCCTTTTTCCTCGGATGGTGATGACCAACACGAGGGGACATAACTTTAAATTAAGAGGTGGTAGTTATAGGACGGATGTCAGAGGCAGGTTCTTTACACAGAGGGTGGTGAGGGCGTGGAATGCCCTGCCTGCAGCAGTTGTGGACTCGCCTACTTTGGGGTCATTCAAATGTTCGGTGGATAGGCATATGGATGATATTGGAATAGTTTAGGTTAGAGGGTCCACTGGCCGGCACAACATTGAGGGCCGAAGGGCCTGTACTGCGCTGTAATGTTCTATGTTCTATGTTCTATGTAATCATTGAGTCTGCCTTAATGAATGAGACTCTTGTAAAGACATCAAAATAAGAAACACAGCTTAAAGGGAGGCATTATTGCAAGTTTAAGACAATGAGTAGAATTCTTCCAAAAAATGACAATGTTGTTTCTGGTAAAAAAAAAACGGTATGTTTTCCTTCTGAGAAACCAGTTGGTTTTCTCTCCAGACCTTCTTTCGACACTTTGCTAAAAAAAAATCAGGGAAGTGGGGCATCAACATGTCAGTAATACCCCACTGCTCAGAGACCAGGGCACTTTCTTTAAAGGCACCCCAATCAGAATCTGACCACCCCCCCTCCCCCGGCTGATCATCAGCCCCTTCTTATTCTCAATCATCGGCTTCTTCCCCGCAAGTTTGAGCCGGCACCCACTCCACCGCTCCAACCCATCCCCCACCCCACCAATGGGCAGCCATTACCACATCCAAGTAAATCACCACCCCCATGAGACTCCCACTGGAGCCCACCCCTTGGAACAGGTTCGCATTGCCAGATTGGCATGGTGCCCACCTTACAGTGCCAACCTGGGCCAACGGACAGTAACCCCATGTCTCTCTCCCTCAAGGACTATACTTACCTTTACAACTTCAGGGAGACTCCCTCAGCAGGCTCACATGTAGATGGGCCTGTTGTAAATTGCAGTATGTTGGCAATCACTGAATATTTGGTGAAGGAGGAAGTCCCTGAGAGAGTGATTTTAATACACTTATGTATTAAAATTAGCTTTCTGCGATCTGCAGCATGTTTCTCACCACCCCATGGTGAGGAGCCTGAAAGAACTTGGAAACTCGTTAGTGTGAATTGTGCTGTCAGGATTTCGAGCACATGCTGCCAATCCTGCAGATGGTGACTGCAAGCTCAAAATTGCCCTCAATATGTGTAATTAGCTAAAACGAGTGGAGTTAACACTTATCACATTACTGAAAAAAAACATAAACAAATTAGCTATTTCCAACAATTTGGCTAAGGTAAGTGTACAAAATCTTCTGAGGATAAATAAAGGGTTGCGAGAACCAGCTTTGTGTATATCATGTGTGGAATAACTGGTTTAAACCTTGGGGTAGTTGAAGATTTTATTAGCTTGAATATTATTTCCATAAGTAAGCAGTATTGTTCATACTGGGACTGGTTCGGAGATGGACTCCCTATCGGTAGAAATGCCGGAGAGATGCTTCTTAGAGGCAGTGACTGTTCCCCTGTTAGTGTGAAGAGTTCAAATTGTTGTCCACTTCTCTTGGATTGATCACCCATTTGAAAGCATGGAGTTGAGAAGAGTTTATTGATTAGTAGATTTTACCAATAATCTGCCTCTGTTGGTTAGATAATAAGATTCTGAAATGTATTTTTAATGAATAAACTTTGATACATTTACTGATTTGGTGCCTGAGTCTTTGCCTGATGGTTATATCTTTATCGAATTCAAACAATTTAATAGGGAAATTTAAGTTTCAGTATTAAATCATGCAAAGCCCAATTGGAACAGCCTAAAAGATAAAACACCCCTTTCAAACTTGTAAAATAACTGGTTTGCGTCTTTGATGATGTAACCAACAGTTTTGATGAGAATAATGTTGACATTATGCACATGGACTTCCAAAAACCTTTGTTGAAGTGACATTAGAGGCTTCTCAGCAAAGTTGAAGTCTATGGAATAAGAAGAACAATGGCAATATTGGATACTAAGTTGACTGAATGACAGGAAAGAGAGTTTAATGGTGAATGGTTATCTTGCAGATCAGAGGAAGTGGGATTTCCCAGTAGGTGGTACATGAGGCTATTATTTTTCTTGACATTAATATTATATCCCTTAACTTGGATGAACACAGTAAGAAGTCTCACAACACCAGGTTAAAACTCAACACGTTTATTTGGTAGCACAAGCCACTAGCTTTCGGAGCGCTGCTCCTTCATCAAGTAAGTGGGAGTTCTGTGCTTGGGGGCACAATTTCAAAATTTGCTGATGACATAAAACATAGAAGTATTGTGAACTATGAGGAGGATAACAATCAACAAGATGATGGCATAGGCAGGCATGTAGCAGATGAAATCTAATGCGGAGAAGTGTAAGGTAATAAATTTTGTAGAAAGATCAAGCAGAGGCAATAAAAGAATGCAATTCTGAAGAGGTACAGAGCCTATTCTTTAAAAATTGACAGCTCAATCAGCAGTGATAGTTGAACCAGCAAGACAGAAACTTCTTGACAAATCTGATTGTTTCCATTGCAGAATGACCTTTTGAAAGGAATTTCCAGAATGTCGCATCACTCCAGGACTCTATTCTTCAGAAATCTAACAAAACCTTTCATTATTTTAGACACCTCTATCAAATCTCCACTTAACATTTAAGAATAACAATCCTATCTTTGCTAATTGCTACACGTAATTGATTCCTTAATCCCTGTATTCATTCTAATAAATCACCTCTTCAAGGTTTTGACATCCTTCTGTAGTGCGATGCCCAGAATTGAACATAATACTCCAGCTGGGACCTAACCAACAGTGGTGTAATGCATGTAAAAAACAAGAGTTAAAGATCCAATATAGGAGTTGTGTTCATTTCTTAAAGAGATTTCTGTAAAAGATAAACACAGAGACATTACAGAATGATGGTTTTTGATCTTGAATGAGTGTTTCAATTACAGTTGGGTGCTCACACAATCTAGAAAGATTTACAAAGTTTATCCAGATTAAAAGAGAATGTGAAACTGTATGATTCATTCATTTGACTGCTTGTTCTTTTGAAAAGATAGTACAGGTCAAAAATCTTATCTTTGGGTATCCACTGAATTAATTTTTTTTCTTTTATGTGTCTTGAGAATACCCCAAATGCTACAAAAAGGAAGTATACCTCTAATTAGCTTGTAATGGGTGTGAAACCCACAGCCTGACTATGCATGCCTTTTGAAGTACAGCGTCTTGAGCAGAAGAACTCATGCCAGAAAGTCCTGCCAACAGTGAGGGCTGGCAGCCTTGCGACTCTAATGGCATTTTTGGATGAGCGCTTGGAATACCCTAGCAATCAGGAGTCTGGCACAAGGAATTGGGGACTCTTTGAGCCAAAGGCCCTCTCTTTTGCAGAATGATATAGTGTACTTCAATGCATATGGTTGAGATACAGTTATCCTTGTAGGAGGCAGATCACAGACAGAGGAGTCACAACTGTGGTGTGCAGTAACATCTAATAGTGAATAGTTACAATGCATACTACTACCTGAACCCTGGTTATAGTAACTGCCTTCATCTATGCCCTCTTAGTGATCCTAAAATGTTTTAATCCTACGTGGCCTATCACTAAGTGTAGTTGACCCCCCCAGACGTACATTGGAGATAGAGGCAGTCAGCTGTGTTCCGTGCCTCTGGTCTATTATGCCCTTGACACAGAAGGGCCCTAGCCATGCCATACTGTTCAGCATACTGCCCAGAGGTGCACTGATATCAGAAAGGGGGGATTTAGAAAGGTTGGTGATGACTGAGGTCTTCTAAGTGGATAATCTTGGAATGATCTTCAAACCATCCTCCTCCCTCAGGTTGCCCATGGGCTTCTGGGGCACTCCATGTGATAGAGGAGCAGCTGATGTGATCTCCAGAACCCTCTATGTCATCTGACTCTGCCAGTCCTGGAAGCCTAACTACATCTGCCCCATGATGTGCAAGCTCTCAGCAATAGCCCTACAAGTTTGGAACAAGCTCTGATTCCCTCAGCAAATACTTTGAGACTGGGCCAAGCTCTGCAGCCCCTCAGCAATGGCACATTGTGACTAGACCATGCTCTTGAAGCTCACAGCCATGACTTGCTATGCCTTGAGTATATACCCGGGCCCTCAGCCATGGTCCTCAGTGACTTAGCCATGCCTTGGACCCTGCCGCCTATGGTGATCAGTTTCCACTGTGGATTCCAACCTTGTAGTGTTGACCTGGATGCCACAATGCCAGCACCACCTTCTATACCTTAAGGCTATGGGACTCCTCCAAGTGGCCATGCAGTTGCTGAAATGTTGCTGATAGCCCATGTTGCAATCTCTCTCTCTGCTTCTGTATCTCTAGCAGTTTTAGGAGAACTGATCCTAGTGACCTAGCATTAGCTGGGGGCTAGCTGTTTCCTCTGTTCTGTCTGACCTCCACCTGCCAAGCCCTTAGATATTCTCACCTTCACCAGATGTACATCTACAGCTTGTTGTGCACACTAAAAGCCTCACTGCTAACATGTTACACCATGGTGACTATGTCTGTGTTAATAGATGCTGCGTGTTATGACTATGTTGACTGGCAAGTGTTTTCCTTAGACATTTCGATATGCAATCTGCATATGAGCACATGGGGCAGGAGAATTAGAACATTATTTCAAAGCCTGTCCATTACTTCAAGTGGATATCAAAGTTCTCAAGCCAGTACTCAAAGAAGGTCAGGATAGTCCTCCAAGTATCCTGGCCAACATTCTTCTGTCAATCTATGTCACAACAATCCAATTACTTGGTTATTGATCTGATTCATTGATTGTGAGAACTTGCTACATGCAGGTTGTCTGATTTGTTTGTTTAAACAGTGACTTATAGTTATTTCCATAACTACTTAATTAGCTGTGGTGTGCTTTAGGATCTGAAAGACACAAATTAAAATATAAATTATTTCTTAATATTTTAAAACTAAATTGTGAGAAAAGCAGTTTGCACATGAATAGATTTCTATACACTTAAGAGATGCTGAAGTTGCATTTCTTACAAATATTTGCTGGTGAGACTGTGGGTTGGAGCTAACACAGGATGGGGTAACCTTTCAGTGCAGGTGAGAAGTGCTCATCATTTAAAAAGCAAGATATAGAACTGCTTGGAATTTCTTCAAGTTGAATACCTGTTGATGTGAAATTCAGCAATTAATTTTGAGTTTGGGTATTTTTATTGTTGGTATGTAGCCTTTTTTTTAATGTGGCTACATAGATGAAGTTCCCCTCTGAATTTTTGTGCTTCATAAAGCTGAGTACTCCTTCATTTATCTGGTTTCTTAATTTTTTTGGTGAGTATCCAATGAGCTTTTTATGCTTTTGCACAAATTTCTTGTGGGCTTTTTTCTGAATGCTAGAGGAAAGTATTTTCACAAATAGTTTAGCTTTCAATCAGGTTAGATATAAGAACGCTATCCTTAATGTAGATACTTAAAGTTACTTTAAACTTTTTCAATCGGGTGAGATACAAGGAGGACATCTTTGGCATGGATATGTGCATTCCCAAGGAAACTGTCTCAGGTGGCATGCAGAAGTTCATAATACCTATCACTAACAACTTCAATTCTCCATTCTCATGATATGCACATAAACAGAAGGGTCTCAACACATGCTTTCAAAAGTCCAGAATTTCCGATCTCTGAGTGGTCATAACCTGGAGGTACCTCCACAATGCATGGATATCCTATCAGAAGTTCCTATGCACTGACTAAGCAGGAATTGCCTGGGAAGTTTGGACATTCAATGGGCAATTCTCCTGCATATGGGACTCTTGAAGTTAGAGTAGAGACATTGCATTGTTCCTGCTCACTTACCAGAATAGTTACCCAAGAAAAGTTATAATTTATTTATTTATTATTGTTGTTGTTTACATCAATACTACAATGAAGTTATTGTGAAAATCCCCTAGTCACCACACTTCGGCATCTGTTCAGATACACTGAGGGAGAATTTAGCATGGTAAACATACCTAACCAGGATTAAAAGCAGTCCTAACTCCTATGTAACCATACTAGTGACCACAGCTATCCACTCTGACTATCGAACTACTGCTCAATCCCCCAACTGCCCCTGACCTGACAACCACCAACCAGATTACCCCTGACTAATAGTCTATCTCTGACCCTGCTCCCAAACCAGCCTTCCAACCAACTACACTCAACCCAGCCTACTTCTCATCCACCCATCCACTTGCTACCCTCTCACTCACTCAGTATGCCATCCTATTCCTTCATCCATTTACCTGTCACCCTAAGCCCTCACCACTCCAATTGCCATTCTTATCCCTCACCCACTTACCTGATAATTCACCTCTTTGCAGCTTCTCAACGTAGACCTCGGACATTTAAGGAGATAGTAACAGAATGGTATTGTCACCAGACTAGTAACCCAGAAACTCAGACTAATGTTCTAGGGATATGTGGTTCTAATCTCACCTTGCTACTGAAATTTAAATTCAGTCAAAAAGTCTGGAATCAGAAAAAAGCTAGTCATGTTTATAGTGACCATGAAACCATTCTTGATATTTAAAAAAAAACACCTGGTTTTAATGTCCTTTAAGGAAAGAAATATGCCATCTCCTCTGGCTTATATGTGACTCCAGACTCACAGTAAATGTGGTAGACTCTTCAATTCTCTCTGAAATGGCCTAGCAAGCCACTGGGCTGTCCAAAAACACTACAAAATCTACAGAGAGGAATGAAACTTGACATCGGCCTAGATGTGGAAATAACAAAGGGAAACTGACTAAAAGTTCAGTTTGTTCCCCAAAGTTCAGTTTGGGGTGGCACTGTGGTTAGCACTGCTGCCTCAGGGCACCAGGAATCCAGGCTCAATTTTGGCCTTGGATCACTGTCTGTATGGAGTTTGCACATTCACTCTGTGTCTGCATGGGTTTCTCCAGGGTGCTCTGATTTCCTCCCAATTTGGACATTTCTCATTTGGAATACTGCGTCCAGTTCTGGTTGCCTTACTACCAGAAGGACATGGAGACTCTGGAGAGAGTGCAGAGGAGGTTTACCAGGATGCTGCCTGGTATGGAAGTTCTGAGTTATGAGGAGAGGTTAGGCAAATTGGGACTGTTTTCCTTAGAAAGACGTAGACTTAGAGGAGATCTAATAGAGGTGTACAAGATTATGAGGGTATAGATAGAGTAAACAGGGTTAAGCTTTTTCCTAGGATGGACTCAAATAGCACAAAGGGTCACGGGCTTAGGGTGAGGGGGGTAAGGTATAATTTGGATGCTAGAGGGAGTTTTTTCACACAGAGGGTGGTAGGGGTATGGAATGCGCTGCCAAGTAAAGTGGTGGAGGCAGGTACTCTGGAGTTATTTAAGGAATACTTAGATGGGCACATGAACAGAATGGGAATGGAGGGGTATAGAAAACTGATTTAAAATAGGGATCATAAGCCTTGGGAGTCCCTGGGAAGTGTGTAAATAGATGATAATATTGATGTACTTGTTTTTATCCTACAGGTGCTTTGGTCCACATTGTTGTCTAACAAGGGGCATACACGTGATGGGTCGTGAGAGGGTTGCTCTTGGATTTTTTTCGAGAGTATCCTAGTGCTTCACGTCATTAGTGTACGCTTGAGCTGGACCATTTAATGGGCAACACGAAAGCTCAGTGACTATCGCTGCGATGTGCAGATACATGGATTTGGGCCTGTGTCTGTGGGAGTTTGCGCATTCTCCCCATGCTTGCGTGGGTTTTCTCCGGGTGCTCCGGTTTCCTCCAACATCCCAAAGATGTGCTCTTAGGCTAATTGGTAAAACAAATTCTCCCTAAATTGTCTCAAATTTGGTTTTTTAATCCATAATCTACAAACATAGACAGGGATCATGGGTAGAGGTGGGAACATTGGGGTGGCGGCACGGGCTGGTTGGGCCGAAGAGCCTGATTCCTGCGCTGTTTTGTTCTTTGTTCTTCTTTGATTGCGGGTTAAGTTAATTTGCCATGCTAAATTACTGTTGGGGCATTAGCAGGATTATTGTGGGGTTATGGGAATAGGGTCAGGGTGGATTTGGTATTGGTGCACATCCGATGGGATGAATGGCCTCCTTCTGCACTGTAGTGATTCTATGAAAGTCCTGTAATGTGGGGGCTTGTGCTAAAATTGGGAAACTTGTCCACTGACTAGTCAAGCAACAGCTTGGCATGTTCATACTCATGGAATTATACATTACAGATAATACCCCAGACACCACCAATATCATCCCTGAGCCCCACTGACAGGACAGACCCAACAGAGGTGGCAGCACAGCAGTAATCAGTCAGGAAGAATTGCACTGGGAGTCCTGAACTTCGACTCAGGACTCCATGAAGGTTTATGGAATCAGATCAAACATAGGCAAGGTACTGTCCTGTTAATTATCAGTTACCATCCCCCGATCTCAAATGATGAATCAGTACTCTTCCATGTTGAACAGGAAGAAAAACTGAACGGCCAGGGAATGTATTCTGGATGGAACACTTCTTTGTCATCACCATCATTAAGATGGGATTTTCCATGCCCGACCAGGATGGGCATGTTCAGTGGCATGATTGGAAAATTACATGAAAAGGCCTTAGTTGTGCTTTCTGATTATGTAAATTCAGAAAGTGACTATCCTCTCTCCCCAACAGAGGGGAGAGTTGTCACAGGCGATTCTCAAAGATGGCATATTCCCAACGGCACTAAATGCACTGCTGGGACAAGGGCTTTAGTGCAGGTTGAGGATAGCAGGAGGCAAAGAAGCGCAAGAATGAACGAAGTACACAAGCACATGACATTGCGGGTAAGGTGGAGTGTAGAAACATAGAAATTGGAAACAGAATAGACCATTGAGCCCCTCAAGCCTGCTCTGTCATTCATTTTGATCAAGGTTGATCATTAAGTTCAATATTCTCATCCTGCCTTTGTCCCATATCCCTTATCCCTTTAGCCCCAAGAACTATTTTTAATTTCTTTTTGAAATCCCACAAGGATTGGCCTCAACTACTTTCTCCAGTAATGAATTCCCCAGATTCAACACTCTCTAAGCCATGCAGTTGGAAAAGCATTTCAACATTAAATGTTTTCCACAGGTGAGACCATTCAGTATCAGCTTTACTGATACACTTGAAGTCTGGCTTTTGAAACAATTATGTTCATTCAAGCAAATTTCTACTGCTGCCATTCATTGTTCTTGAACTTTTAACTCTTTGGGCACAGAATGCAAATTAGTCTGAGTTTTACTGGGCTGTAGAACAATTTGGGCAACTGAGAAAGTTATATGATCCCCTTGTGCCCTGGGCATAGAACAGTAATTTAAGAAGGTGATCAGAATCCCTTGCAATATGATTATCCAGGCTTCAAGCAATAATGGTCAAAGCTAACCACACAGCCTTGCAGGACAGATTAGGATAATACCTGCATCTGAGCTGACAGCATAGGATGCAATCGAGTGACTAAAGCTGTAACACATCGTCATGTGTGAGAGATGGCAGTCAAGTGGATAAAGTTGTTAAGAAGGCTTATGGAGTCTTAGCTTTTATTGGTAGGGGGATTGAATTTAGGAGCCGCAGCATCATGTTGCAGCTGTACAAAACTCTAGTGCGGCCGCACTTGGAGTATTGTGTGCAGTCCTGGTCGCCACATTATAAGAAAGATGTGGAGGCATTGGAGAGGGTACAGAGGAGGTTTACTAGGATGTTGCCTGGTATGGAGGGCAGGTCCTATGAAGAGAGGTTGAAGGATTTGAGGTTGTTTTCGTTAGAAAGGAGGCGGCTAAGGGGGGATCTTATTGAAGCATATAAGATAATTAGAGGTTTGGATAGGGTGGACAGTGATAGCCTTTTTCCTAGGATGGAGAAAGCTAGCACGAGGGGACACAACTTTAAATTAAGGGGTATGAGTTATAGGACGGATATCAGAGGTAGGTTCTTTACTCAAAGAGTGATTAGGGAGTGGAATGCCCTGCCTGCAGCTGTTGTAGATGCGCCAAGTTTGGTGGCGTTTAAGAGGTTAGTTGATAAGTATATGGAAGTGAAGGGAATGGTTTAGTTTGGAGGGGCATTGCTTTTTATTTTGGTCGGCACAACATCGAAGGCCGAAGGGCCTGTTCTGTGCTGTATTGTTCTATGTTCTATGTTCTATGGAGGTGGAGAGGTTTTGGTCAGGCATCATGTGAACCAAATACTAGCCATCCAAGTGGTGGCCATGACTCTTTGGCACGTGCGAAAGGACCTTTAGATGCAGCCAAAGCCAGGCACTTCATCAAGAAAAATCCTTAGGAGGCATATGCTGACTCTTGTGTCCCTCTCTTTGATACTGCAATGAGGAGACAATCAGGGACATGGACCCTGGTGATCTGATTATTTGTGGAATAGAAGGAGAAGAATGAGACCAAGGCATCTAGCTCAACAAAGGGAGAAGCACATCCCTCAAGGTCATGGGACAGCAGAGCTCTCTTTGCACATATAAGAAGATCTGCAGGAAGCCATCATTGGAGGCACCTTGCTAGACACAGGGTATATAAATAGTACTTATCCTACCCTATAGATTGAGTGAGAACCAGTGTTGCTGAAGACTGTGATTGTCAAGGGAGCTGGCTGACTTCTTGAAGTGAAGGGGCAACTGGAATGAGCCTTCATTCCAGTTCTTGAGTTAGCACTACTGAATGCCAGCTAGTTTCTCAGCAATGGAGTATAACTCCCACAGCAGTACTGGATCAATGTTCTGGACAAGGGTCACATGGCAACCACCAGTGTTGACTTCAATGCATTGGCGTGTTGCTGCTTTCACTTGGATTTGAAAGCAGACAGATTCCTCTCTCGTACTTTGCAACCTGAGGAACGCAGCAGACATCTCTTCTTGAGCTGCCTTTGCAGCTCCAACAATTGAGGTATGACTGCATCCAGAGGCTCATCATCTGACTCAGACTCAGCAGATTCCTGCCCTCCAGCTGTCTTCTGAGTGCCAATGCTCTAGATGACTATGCCACTGCCTGCTGTAGATCAGACAGCATCCTGTGCTCACCAGATTATGACCCCAAGGCTGCTGTAGAAATAGATCCCACTGAGGTGCATGTCTCTGCGCAAGTTGGGGCATGTGGATGAGAGCTACAACAGTTCTTCAATTAGGGTGTCATCAGATTCCTCTACTGAGATGACTTTGGGACTTGAATCGAAGGCTTGACTCATGGATGGCTTCTGCTGCCTCCCAGCTGTACCTGTGAAAGAAACTCAACTGGATTCATCAAATAAACACAATGGCTACAACAGCAGGTCAGAGACTACGAATGTTGCAGTGGGTAACTCATCTCCTGACTCCCCAAAGCCTGTCTACCATCTACAATAGTCATGATGTAGAGATGCCGGCGTTGGACTGGGGTAAACACAGTAAGAGGTCTGACAACACCAGTTTTAAATCCAACCGATTTATTTGATAGTAAACTCGAGTTTAGTATCAAATAAATCGGTTTGATTTAAAACTGATGTTGTCAGATCTCGTACTGTGTTTACCATCTACAAGGCATAAGTCAGGAGTGTGATGGATTACTTCCCAGTTGCCTGGATGGGTGCAGCTCCAACAACACTCAAAGAGAAAAGAACAAAGGAAGATACAGCACAGGAACAGGCCCTCCAAACCTGCACCGACCATGCTGCCTGTCTGAACTAAGATCCTTTCTCTATTCCCACCCTATTCATGTATATTTGTTGAGATACTCCTTAAAAGTTACTTTTGTGTCAGCTTCCACTATTTCCCCAGCAGTGGGTTCCAAACACCCATCACCCACCATGTGAAAAAAAAACTTGCTTCATACATCTCTTTTAAACGTTGCTCCTTGCACTTTAAACCTATGCCCCTTAATAACTGGCCCTTCCACACTGGGAAAAGACTTCTGATTATCCATTCTGTCCATGCCTCCGGTATTCTTGTAGACTTCAATCTCTGTCATTCCAGTGAGAACAAACCAAGTTTCTCCAACTCCTCTCATAGCAATGCCCTCCATAGCATGCAACAGTTTGTAAAATCTTTTCTATACCCTCCCCAAAGCCTCCACATTCTTTTGGTGATGTGACAATCAGAATTGAACTTTATATTCCAAGTATGGCCTTGGAATATAAATCTGCAAGATGACTTGCCAATTTTTAACTCAATGCCCTGGCCAATGAAAGCCAGTATGCCATATGTCTTCTTGATTACCTTCTCTACCTGTGTTGCCGCTTTTAGTGACCTGTATACTTGTACATCCAGATGCCTCTGCCTATCAGTAATCTTAAGGGTTCTGCCACTCACTGTATACTTCCCATCTGTATTAGACCTTCTAAAGTGCATTACCTTACATTTTTCCAGATTAAATTCCATCTGCCATCTCCCTAAGTGTCCAACCGATCTATATCTTGCTGTATCCTCTGATGGTCCTCATTGCTACCCACAATTTCACCAACTTTTGAGATGTCCACAAACTTACTAATCAAACCAATTACATTTTCGTCCAAATCATTTATATATATTACAAACAGCAAAGCCCTCAGTACTGATCACTGAGGAATGCCACTAGTCACAGTCCTCCATTCAGAAATGCGTCCTTCCACTAATGCCTATCTTCCATGACTGAGCAAGTTCTGTATCCATCTTGCCAGCTTATGTCTGATCCTATGCAACTTCACCTTCTGTACCAGTCTGCTATAAAGGATCTTGTCAAAGGCCTTACTGAAGTCCATATAGACAACATCCATGCCCTACCCTCATCAATCATCTTCATCCATTTTCCTTGAAAACCCAATCAAGTTAATGAGACACAACCTCCTCTTCACAAAACCATGTTGCCTCTCACTAATACATTCATTTAGTTCCAAGTGGGAGTAAGTCCTGTCTCGAAGAATCCACTCAAATAATTTCCCTACCACTGAGGTAATGCTCACCAGCCTGTAATTACTTGGATTATCCTTGCTACCGTTCTTAAACAAAGGAACAACATTAGGCTATTCTCCAATCTTCTGTAGCCAATAAGGATACAAAGATTTCTCTCAAGGCCCCAGTAATTTCCTCCCTTACCTCTCTCAGTATTCTGGGGTATATCCCATCAGGCCCTGGGAACTTGTCTACCTTAATGTTTTTCAAGACCCCAAATACCTACTATTTTTGATCCCAACATGACCCAAACTATCTACACACCCTTCCCCGGACTCATCATTCACCAAGTCCTACTTTTTGGTGAATACTGACACAAGTACTCATTAAATACCTCGCCCATTTCCTCCGGATCCACACATAGATTCTCTATCCTGTCCTTGAGTGGACCAACCCTCTCCCTGGCTACCCTCTTGTTCTTTATGTATATATAAAAAGCCTTATGATTTTCCTTAATTCTGCTGGCCAATGACTTTTCATGACCCCTTTTAGCCCTCCTGGCTCCTTGTTTAAGTTTCTTTCTACTTGTATTCCATGCATGCTTCATGTGCTGCCAGTCTGCTGGCTTGACAAATGCTTCTTTTTTCTTTTTGAGTAGGGTCACAATATCTCTTGTTATCCAAGGTACCCGAAACTTGGCATACTTATCCTTCATATACACGAACATGCTGGTCCTGAATTCCTATTAACTTACACTTGAAAGCCTCCCACATGCCAGATGTTGATTTTACCTCAAACATCTGCCCCAATCTACACTCTTCAGTTCTTGTCTAATATTGTTGTAATTAGCCTTCTCCAAAGTTAGCACCTTCACCTGAGGACTACAATTATCTTTATCCATCAGCACTTTAAAGCTTACTGAATTCTGGTCACTATTCTCGAACTGCTCACCTATTGAAACATCGACCACCTGGCCAGGCTCATTCCCCAATACCAGGTCCAGTATAAGCCCCTTCCCTCATTGGACTATCTACATATTGTTTCAAGAAGCCCTCCTGAATGCTCTTTACAAACTCTTAGGGCCTTACAAACACTCCTAGAACACTCCTTCCCCATCAATATCAGGGAAGTTAAAATCACCTACCACAACAACGTTGTTACTTCTACACTTTGCCAAAATCTGCCTTCTTATCTGTTCTTCTACCTCCCACTAGCTACTGGGAGGCTTACAGTAAACCTCCAACATTGTGACTACACCCTTCCTGTTCCTGAACTCTATCTATATTGCCTCGCTGTATGAGCTATCCGAGGTGTCCTCCCGCAGTACAGTTGTGACATTTTCCTTAATCATTAAGTTCTCTACCCATTTTACATTCCCTCTATCCCAACTGAAACATCTGTATCCTGAAACATTAAGCTATGAATCCTGTCCTTCCCTTAATTAAGTCTCAGTAATGACAACAACATCATTGTTCCAAGTACTAATCCAAGTTCTAAGTTCACCTGCCTTGTATTATTCTCACATTGAAGCAAATGCACTTCAGTCCACCAGACCCTCTTTGATCAGCAACCACATCCTGTCTACTCTTCCTCTGAGTCTTACTGGCCCTACTGTCTAGTCCCCTTTCAGTTAATTCACCTCTGCTTTGGTTCCCATCCTCATGCCAAACTTGTTGAAATCCTCCCATGTGACACAAGCAAACCTCCCACCCAAAATATTTATGTCCCTCTTGCAATCCATCCTTGTACAGATCCCACCTGCCCTGTAAGAGATCCCAATGGTGTAGATATCTGAAATTGTCCCTCCTACACCAGCTATTTAGCCACATGTTGTGTTGTACAATCTTACTATTTCTAGCTTCACTAGCACACAGCACAGGGAATAATCCTGAGATTACAACCTAAGAGGTCATGCTTTTTAACCTGATTCCCTAAACTGCTATTGCAGAACTTCATCACTCATTGTACCTATGTTGTTAGTACCAATATGTACCAATCTCAAAAAGCTTGACACCATCCCCCCAGGACAATATAGCTCACTTCATTCACGAACATCCATTCCCTCCAGCATTAAGACTCCGTAGCAGCAGTGTGTATAATCTACAAGATGCATTGCAGAAATTCACCAAAGATCATCCAAACCCACAGCCACTTCCATTTAGAAGGACAAGGGCAACAGATACACGGGAATACTACCACATGCAAGTTTCTATCCAGGTCATTCACGATCCTCATCTAGAAATGTATCGCTGTTCCTTCACAGTTTCAAATCCTGGAATTTCCTCTGTAATTGCATTGTGGGTCAATCCACAGCACTTTGACTCACCAACACTTTCTCAAGGGGAATCAATGATGGGCAATAAACGCCGGCCAATCAGCGACGCTGATTTATGGTTGATGGATGTTATAGTGTAGGATGTTTTACTTGGTTGATTGCTGCCAATCTCACTTCAGCAAAGGAATAGTCCATATCCTTACCAACCAGTTGGGTGGTTCTATTCTCAAAGTTGATCAATACCTTTAGTTCAGGCATTCCTTCCCTGTTATTATGATCCAGCTTGTCTGCACGATGACAGATGGAGAGAATGCAAGTAGGATAGTCTACCATGCCAAATGAGAAGGATGTTTGGCATATGTGGGTGATAAATTATGCCATGAACATGATGAGAACATACCTGCAGGAAGTGTTAATGAAAAGTACTGCAGTCCTCCACATCGAGGCATGAATGGTGGTGGACAATTAAACAAGTCACTGGCTCGACAAGTAACCCTATCCTTCCCAGTGGGAAACCCCAGCACTTCAGTTCAAAAGTTATCATGGGTTGATTTTTTTGATGCTCAGATGATAACATGGGTACTTTAACTGAAGCCATGCTGTCTTGTGAACTTAACCATCTGTGCACATGCTGGGCCATCTCATGTTGTTCCCTTTTTTCAAGGCAACCTTTCTATTCTCCCTTAAAGGAAATCAGATCAACTGATACGGCAGCTTCAGGAAAACCACTCACCTCTTCTTTAAGGCAAAAACATTTTCAGCACCAGATGTAGAAGAAATGAATAAGGACTCGCTATTAATGTGAAGGGAGGTCAGAAAGAAATGAATGACTTTTAAAGAAAGGCGCAGATTGTTTTGCAGAATACTGCAGAGTGGGATGGAAGGGAGAAAGAAAATGAGTTTTGAAGAAAACCTGTTCGATGTCCTTCCTGCATTTTCTAGCCATAGCCGTGACATATCTCCTCCATGTGATGTCCAGCATGTCTCCCTCCCACGGAAAAATGAAGTACAGGCAGTGTCTGATCCAATCACCTCTTCCTGCAACATTGTGCATAGCTTTCTCTACAAGAGAAAAGAAAGTGTCAGTATCACTCTTTGGTGTTGTTTCAAGAATGTACCAATTTGTGTGAAATGCAAGATGTGAGCAAGTGAGGGCAACAATAGTGCTGAGAGAATATAACATAGAACATAGAACACTACAGCACAAACAGGCCCTTCGGCCCACAATTTGCGCCGATCACATCTATACCTACCAAGCCATAGACCTATCTATAACCCCCTATCCCATCAGTTCCCATATTCTCATCCAGAAGTCTTTTAAGAGACCCCAGCAAATTTGCCTCTACCACCACCGACGGCAGCCGATTCCATTCACTCACCACCCTCTGAGTGAAAAATTTATCCCCAACATCTCCTCTATTTGCTTCCCTGCACCTTAAATCTGTGTCCTCTCTAGCGACCATTTCAGCCTGGGGAAATAGCCGCTGAGAATCCACCCTATCTATTCCTCTCAACATTTTATAAACCTCTATCAGGTCGCCTCTCAACCTTCGTCTCTCCAGGGAGAAGAGTCCTAGCTCCCTCAACCTAACTTCATGAGGCATGCCTCCCAATCCAGGCAACATCCTTGTAAATCTCCTCTGCACTCTTGCAATAGCTTCCACACCTTTCCTATAGTGAGGCGACCAGATCTGCGCACAGTACTCCAAGTGGGTTCTGACAAGGATCTTATAAAGCTGCATCATTACCTCCCGACTCCTAAACTCAATCCCTTGATTAATGAAGGCCAGCACACCATACGCCTTCCTGACCACATTCTCCACTTGCGAGGCCAATTTAAGAGTCCTATGGACCTGGACCCCAAGATCCTTCTGGTCTTCAACACAGCTAAGACTGCTACCCTTGATATTATACTGCTTCATCCCAATATTCCTGCCAAAATGTACCACTACACATTTATCCACGTTGAAGTCCATCTGCCACTTCTCTGCCCAGTCTTGCACTCTGTCTAGGTCCTGTTGCAACTTTTGACATCCCTCCAGACCATCCACAACACCACCAACCTTTGTATTGTCGGCGAACTTACTAACCCACCCCTCCACTTCCTCATCCAGGTCATTTATGAAAATGACAAACAGCAAGGGTCTCAGAACAGATCCCTGGGGCACTCCACTGGTGACCGACCTCCACGCAGAACACGACCCATCCACAACCACTCTCTGCCTTCTGCCGGCAAGCCAGTTCTAGATCCACGAGGTCAAAGCCCCTTGGATCCCATGCCCTCTCACCTTCTCCAGAAGCCTTGCATTGGTGGCCTTATCAAATGCCTTGGAGGCCATGTACACCAAGTCCACCGCTCTTCCTTCGTCAATGTGTTCAGTCACATTTTCAAAGAACTCAACTAGGCTCGTAAGGCACGACCTGCCCTTGACAAAACCCTGCTGACTATTTCTGATCATTCTAAACTTCTTTAAATGCTCATAAATCTTGTCCCTCAGAAGCCTCTCCATCAGCTTACCAACCACTGAGGTCAGACTCACCGGTCAGTAATTGCCCGGACTATCCTTGTTCCCTTTCTTAAAAATGGGAACTGCATCCGCAATCCTCCAATCCTCTGGAACCTCTCCCGTTTCCATCGATGATGCAAAGATCATTGCCAGGGGCTCTGCAATCACTTGCCTCACTTCCCACAATAACCTGGGGTACATCCCATCCGGTCCCGGCGACTTGTCTATCTTGATAGAATTTAAAAGTTCTAACACATCCTCTTTCCTAATATCCACATACTCAATCTTTTCCGTCTGCCGCAAACCTGTAGTACAACTCCCAGATCACTTTCCACTGTGAATACCGAGGCAAAGTAAGCACCTCTGCCATTTCTTCCGGATTCACACAAACTTTTCGCTCTTCACCTTTTATAGGTCCTATCCCTTCTCTTCTCATCCTTTTACTTTTCACATATTTATAGAAGGCCTTGGGATTCTCCTTAATCTTACCTGCCAAGGCTTTCTCATGACCCCTTCTGGCTCTCCTAATTTCCTTTTTAAGCTCTTTTCTACAAGCCTTATACTCCTCTAGATCCCTAACATCTCCTAGCTCTGAACCTTTTATACACCTTTCTTTTCTTCAATGAATGAAGAATGAAGTATAGAATCCATTAATAGGAAGATAAGCTGGTAGAGAACAGTGTAATGTAATGATTGTAGAAGAGCGAAGGAAACAAAGAAGGAGTGCTGTGAGTAGTGAGATAGTAAGTGATGTAGATGTTAAGGAGATGTAATTGATGTGAGAGGCAACAATGATGAGAAATTCAAAATAGATTAAGCACTGCAGTAACTTTCAAGAAGGTAAGATCTTTCAGTGATCTCCAGGAGTGCTGCCTGGTGTGCTTTCTACCCCCTGAAGAGAACACGATCCCTCTTCCAGTCTAACATCTATATCGTCACTGTACTGGGGAACCTGGATGCCTTCCCTGGATCTCATGCAATTATTTCCCCTTCCAAAATTTAGTTGCCGTTTGCAATCAGAATTTCCCTGCTCTTTAGGAAGTGCTGGCTGCCTCTAACATAGAAATGAGAGATTTGTATTTATATAGTATATTTTATAATATCAGGATGTCTCAAAGCACTTTACAGTCACTGAAATGGTTTTGTAGGATCATTATTGAAATGTAGGAAATACGGAAGCCAATTTGTATGCAAATGTGATCGTGAGTAGATTAAACGTGTATTTAGTAACGTTTGTTAAGGGATAAACATAGGCCAGCCTGCTAGGAATAACTTTCTCACTCCTCTTCAAATACTGCTATAGGAATCCTTAAAATCATTTGTGAAAGCAGATAGAGCTTTACAAAGGCAACAATCCAGTAGATTCATGATCGCTATGAATGGGACTAGCATTTTATTTAAGATTTATTAATTAGTTAACTTTAAATCCCTTCAGCAATTGTGGGATTTGGACTTATGTCATCAGAAATTAGTCCAGGCCTTTGAGTTATTTATTATTCCAATAACGTTATTGCTATTCTACATTGTGACTTAGAAGTTAAAATGCTAACTGTTGAACATAGCTGACACTATATCCCCCCATCTGCCCCCAATCCAGGAATACGTTGGCTGATGGGAGTTTTTTCTGTTTTAAAGTTGAAATGGGATCCTGAATCAGCCTTGATCATATTGAATGGTGGTGCAGCTCAAAGCGCCAAATGGCCTTTTCCTGCACCTATTTTCTATGTTTCTAAAGTCAGGTGGAGGCTGCTTCTAGCCTATACATGTCCGTTGGTATTTTACCAACAACTGGTTTCGTAAGGGTCTCTTTTCATCACAATTGGCGTGACTGGAGGATGTATTCATGCCATTTCACGAGGCACAGCTATATTATCCTGCAGCTTGATTGTGGGCTTTGGCAGGGTCCTCAATGCTGCAAAAAGTGCCCCTTCAAAAGATTGCCTTGTATGATTAACTTCACTCTTTGGCCTCCTGATCATTGCTGCTCATCTACCCAAACAGTAGAATGCTTGGAAGTACAGAGCATCAGAGTGACCTTGGGTTGCATGTCCATAGATCCCTGAAAACAGCAGGACAGGTAAATAAAGTGATTAAGGGGGTATTTGGAATATTTGCCTTATTAGCCAAGGCATAGAATGAAAGAGCAAAGAAATTAAGATGGATCTGTATAAAATGCTTGTAAGGCAACAGCTAGAATATTATGTGCAGTACTAGTCACCATACAATATGAAAGACATCACTGTCATAGAAAAGGTGCAGAGCAAATTCACCAGGATGTTGCCTGGGCTGGAGTGTTTCAGCTATGAAGAGAGGCTGGTTCGGTTGCAGTTGTTTTCCTTAGAACAGAGAAGGCTGAAGAGTGATCCTGATCGATGTGTACAAAAATATAAGTGACATAGTTAGAATAAATAAGGAGGAACTTTTTCCCTTAGTAGAGGGATTAATATCTGGGGGCATAGATTTCATAGATAGGTAAGATATGGAGGGGATTTGAAGGAAAATCTTTCACCCTAAGAGTGCTGGAAATCTGGAATTCACTGCCAAAAAGGATATTCGAGGCAGGAACCGTCACATTAAAGAAACATTTAGATGAACACTTAAAATGCCATAGCTTATGAAGCTACATTCCAAATGCTGGAAAATAGGATTAGAATAGATAGATGTTTAATAGGTCAAAGGACGTCTTGTTGTGCTGTAAGACTCATGATTCCAGGCGTTCCTCCACAGCTCATAGCCAGTACCTATTAGAAAATCATTTGATTTGTCTTCCTCAGGTCTAAAGGCGATGGTCTTAGCTGATCAATACATGTGTCTAACAGAATTCAAGGCATGTCCATAGATCCCTGAAGACAGCAAGACAAGTAAATAAAGTGGTTGTCATTTTTAAATAATATGAAACCACTTTTAAGAAGAACCTCTTCCTTAACACTAAGTGATAGAGACCACTTTGCTTGTTAGCCGTATCCTCCATACCAGAGTAGATAACTTACCATCTGAATGTAAAACTAGCATTGAGAATTAGCAGCTATTAAAAACCCATCTGATTTTCACTACAAATAAAATCAACGGAAATTAAAATGAGTGTTTTTTAGAACCAGCGACTCATCCACAGAATCAGTTTTGCACCAGTCTTGAAAATCAATCAGCACTTGTTCATACACACCGAGCAGGTTTTCCCTTCGTTTCTTAATTTTCTAGCTGTAGGTTTCCAGTTTTGACTCAACAACTCTTACTGATTCCAGTTGCCTCAAATTAATGCATTCCCCCACCCCCGCTCTTGCTGGAGTTATAAATTCCATTTAAAAGTAATACATCAATGCAAATCATCCCAAGATCCTTCCATTACAAATGGTCAGAAATATCAAAATGCAACAGATAATGATGGCCTAGAATTTCCACATTGCTGTTACTGCTCTGCTGTTTCAAAGTGAGGAAGAAATCACGCATGAATGCGTGAAGGATTTCTATGACTAGGATTTAAGTTTCATAGGATAAGACTCCTGTGAAACACACTGGATACATTTTACTATTTAAGATGTTCTATAGAAATGCTAACTGTTGTTGCCAGTCAAAACTAGATGTCAAAAAGACACCGAAGTGAAATTCTTTTACAATGGGATGGTAAAATGACAGTTGCAGATGGGTTGTTTGAAGCACACACATATCCCCATTTTTATTGCCAGTGGCTAGAATTTATTATTCCAGTAACTCCAATTTTGAAACTGATGGAACTAATGCTGCATAAAACAAAGAACAAAGAACAAAACAGCACAGGTAACAGACCCTTCAGCCCAACGAGCCCGCGCCGCCACCCCGATGTTCCCACCTCTACCCATGATCCCTGTCTATGTTTATAGATTATGGATTGAAACCAAATTTGAGACAATTTAGGGAAAATATGTTCTGCCAATTAGCCTAAAAGCACATTTTTGGGATGTGGGAGGAAACCGGAGCACCCGGAGAAAACCCACGCAAGCACGGGGAGAATGTGCAAACTCCCACAGACACAGGCCCAAATCCATGTATCTGCACAGCACAGCAATAGTCACTGAGCTGTCGTGTTGCCCATCAAATGGTCTAGGTCAAGCGTACACTAATGACATGAAGCACTAGGATACTCTCAAAAAAATTCAAGAGCAGCTCTCTCACAACCCATCGCGTGTATGCCCCTTGTTAGACAATAAGGTGGGCCAAAGCACCTGTAGGATAAAAACAAATACATCAATATCATCATCTATTTGCACACTTCCCAGGGACTCCCAAGCTCATGATCCCTATTTTAAATCAGTTTTTTATATCCCTCCATTCCCATTCTGTTCATGTGCCCATCTAAGAAACTATTTTCAATCTTGCCCCATGATCGTTTGAAGTGGGAATATTTTCATCCGAAACACGTAAGGGACGATTTTCCCAAAAAATCTAAGCGCTCAATGGGTGGGAAAATAGGAGTTTTTCTCACCTGTTTCTTAGAAATACTTAGTGGGATGGATTTCTAGCACTCGGTACAACACATAAAGGATTCACACTGGTAAGGGGAGGGCAAGGCCGTATCCCACCCAAGAGGCCAGCATCAGCACGCTGAGCAAGCCACTGCACATGTACCAATCTGTCAGTGGGGAGATTGGCACATGTGTATTGGACCCCTATTTGTCAGCCTCCGTGGCCCCAACCCTTAATTGCTGGCCTCCATGACCCTCCCACATGGCCTGCCTGATCCTTCCCCTATAACAAGCCCCAATCACCTTCTCCCTCTGAACCCCAACAATGCCTAATGCAGAGCATTACCCGCAGTATGCCCCTGCTTCTTGGCACTGCCCAATGCCCTGTGGACAGTGCCAGGCTGGCATTGCCCAAAGGCTACCAATCCTTGCCCCAGACCTCCCAGGGAAGAGACTCAATGGTCTCTGACCCCACCAGCAGGGTGATCATGCCTGGTCTCCATTGATGGGCATCATACGTTATCTCCACTGGTGGGAACATTTCCCAGTGGGAAGGAAACATTAGTGAGCCTGGATGATACAGTCCCAGCTCACTAATGATATGGAAATGGTGATTTTCATCTTATAATCAGCCCTGTACTGATTTCCAGTGTGAGAGTGATTACGTTGAGAAGGAGTGACATTCTGAAAGCTTGTGCTACCAAACGAATCTGTTGGACTTTAACCTGGTGTTGTGAGACTACTTACTGTCTTACAAGAGCAAGAGCAAGGAAAAAAATTGCAGAGAAAGCAACGAGAATGAGGTGACCCTGGTGATTGCAAATGAAGCTTCCTTTCCAAAACCTCAAAAGATCACCAGAAGTTAAGATTTTAGATTATGCCACAAGGAAATGCACATTACATTACAACAGCATTGAAGTAATTTCTTTTATCTTTAAAATGGTTGTTTTATTTCTAACTTTAAAAATGGCTTTTGCATTTATTTTTCTTTCATCCATTTTACTACATTAATACTACATTAATACTTTAAACCAGATTTTATTCTATTATGAAAATAGTTGTTTAATTTTTAAAACATATTTGCTGCATTTACTTTTTCTGAATGCTTTAAATTTATAATACAGTAAGTTATTTGAATTGACAATCTACTTACATAATTTTGATTGTTTTTTAAAATCAAACATGGCTTTAAGAAATGGTGACCCTGAACATCCGATCTCCTGAAGGTTCTACCCCAGAGTATCCCAAAAAATGCTGGTGGACAGCCCCAGAAGTCCCCAAACAAGGACTGTGTGTAATTACTCAGGAAATTCAAACTTCTGATGGGCAATTTCCCTGCGCTGCAAACCATCTAATACTCCAATTTGTACTGGAGAATTTAGGCAGGATTCTCTGGACCCCACTGTGTTTCTTATGGCACACCATTCTCTAGGATCTTCTGGCCCTGCCACTGTCACTAGGATTTCCCATTCATTTCATCCCATGCCATCAGGAAACCTACAGCAAGCTTCAGAAGGACCAGAAGATTCTGCCAGCATGTTGGAGAATTCTGGCCTTCAGTGGTTCCACCTCTCTTGATAGAATAGTTACGCAGGAAAAGTTAGAAGAATTAAAACCACTCCTAGCTCTTGGGCAACTACAGTATTGTCCTAGCCCTGACCCCCACTGTATCGCCCTTCCTCCCTCGCCTCCCCCAACATCCTGATTACCTCCATTTCCCCAATTACCTACATTTCCCCAATTACATTCCCATTCCAACACCTCTCTCCAACTATTTCCCCAAATCCTCAAATCCAATTACCTCCTGCCTTCAAGAACTCAAAATGACCACCCCTGACTGTAGTCACAGGCTCCAACTCCATCAGACCATCAGTCTCTCCCCGATTCATCCTATATCCTCACCATAACCTACAACTCAACTACTTGATGCTCAATTAGCCAAGTGACTGAGCACCTTACCCATCATACCCCTCCTACCTACTCTCTAGCCCTTCAACTACTCTGCTGACTTCTCGACTATTCACCATTCCCAACTGATAATGTAACACTGTCCCTGGTGCATCCCAACTCCTCCAACAAACCACCCAAAACCCCCAAATGGCTTGCTGCTTTCCTCAACCCATCATAACTCCATTATTTGCTTACCCTCCTAGTCCTTTCCAAAACCCTGGATACATCTACTACCTTCCAATTTGAAACATCAAACAAAAAAATCATTATTCCATCTCTCAATCTTTAATATTATTTGATATTTTTATGAATTTGACCTTCCGATGGATGCTTTCTCTGATTCAATGTTCACAATCATCTCCGTTAGCGATCTAGATAGAAATTGACTTGCTCTGCCATTTACCGATTGTATCATAGCAGGGTGCAGGAAAAATAAACATCTTCTGCGATCTTGAATTTTTGAGTTGAATTTTCACCATAGATAATGAGAATCAGGGAAATTCCCAACTCAGCCCACCCACCTCTGTAGATGTAGTGTCAGATGTGGGTGTGGGTTGGAGTCCAGCCAACCAACCGGGGAAAGTCTGGAGGCAGCCAAAAAGCCTGCCAGGTGCCAAGATGGACTTCATCCCAGTTAAAATAAAAAAGATAAAGGATTTTCAGTCCTTACCCTCACCTCCATAGTGTCCCCATAACCCATCCACGCTATCTCATGCCTTTCTATCCCCCCACCCTCTTTGGTTCTTCATGGCCTCATGCTAAGCTATGCTTCTTCAACAACTCTATGACTGATCCTTCATGGCCTATGCCAAGCAATGTTCCTGCAGCCACCTCTCCTTGGCCCCTCAATCCCGTTCTGCCGAGCCATGAACCGCAGCCACTGCCCCATGTTCCCTCATGCCCCCGATGCCAAACTATGGTACTACTATACCAATTGTTCCACTATACAATGTATAGAACCAATGAACTCTATAGAGCCAATAATGTGTTCAATCATATTTTTTAAAAAAGGCCTTTGTACATTACTTTCCAGTATGTTAAAAAAAAGTCATTTCACTTTTGTCCAACAAACGTGTCAAGCATTCAGACCCTTTAAAATACCAAGAACAAACACATGAAGGATTTGAAACGCTTTAACCTTGTGCAAATAAACATTGTGAAATTGAAACAGAGTTCAGAGAGCTAAAACTGTCAAACAATTTTCCACTGGGACTCAGGTGCTTTAGAACTCTAATAGCTGTCTAAAATCTCAGCCAAGCATACAGATTAAAAATTAGAAATCCATTACTCTTGGGTGGGACCCGAAGCAGTAGAGGGACAGAAGAGAAGATTGAGGACAGCACAGAGGTTAAAGAGCGCACATTAAATAGTAAGGGAAGTGTCAGTAACCCTAGTACCAGACCAATCAGGCAAAAATGAGGTAGAGAGCAGGGGAGACCTGATTAAACTGCATTCATTTCAATGCAAAAGGCATGACGAGTGAAGTCAGGATATGGATGGGTACATGGGACTGAGATATTATAGCTATTTCTGAAACATGGCTAAGGAAGTGACAGGAGTGGCAGCTCAATGTTCCAGGGTAATATAAGAAAGATAGAACAGGAGGTAAGAGATGAGGGTGGAGTTGCATTTTTCATTAGGGAAAACCTCATGGCACTACTGAGAGGAGATATTTCTGAGGATTCGCCCACTGACGCTATATGGTTAAAACTGAGAAATAAGAAGGGGGAAATCATAGAACCCTACAGTGCAGAAGGAATTCCTTCAGCCCATTGAGTCTGCACTGAACATAATCCCACCCAGGCCCTACCCCCATATCCCTACATATTATACCCACTAATCCCTCTAACCTACGCATCCCTGGATACTAAGTGGCAATTTCTTAGGCCAATCAACCTAACCAGGACATCTTTGGCCTCAAATCACTTTGATAGGATTGTATCTTAATCCACCAAATAGTGGGAAATTGAAGAGAAAATATGTAAGGAGATTACAGAGTGCTCCAAGAAAACTAGAATGGTAATTGTAGTTGACTTTAATTTTCCAATGTTGACTGAGACAGCCATAACATTAGAGGCTTGGATGGAGAGAAATTTGTTGAGTATATTTAGGAGGAATTTTTCATTCAGTATGTTGATAGCCCGAGAGACTGCGAAACTTGACATCCTCTTGGGAAATAAGGAAGGATAGGTGAAGAAGTGTCAGTGAGGGATCATTTTGGGACCAGTGACCATAATTTCATTAGTTTTAAGATAGATATGGTGAATGATAAGTCTTGCCCAAAAGTTAAAATTCTAAACTGGGGAAAGGCGATTAGACAGGAACTTTCAAAAGTCGATTGGGGGAGTCTGTTGGTAGGCAAAGGAACAGCTGGTAAGTGTGAGGCTTTCAGAAGTGTGTTAACCAAGGTTCAAGATAAGCACATTCTTTTTAGAGTGAAGGGCAAGGCTGGTAGATGTAGGGAACCCTGGATGACATAGGATATTGAGGCCTTGGTGAAGAAAAAGGAGGCCTCAAATGACAGCAGCAGTAGCAAGTCGTTCTATTGCTGTATGCAAATCTAAGTGCCAGTTTATTTCCTTACTGTCTGTCCAATGCTTATCGTGTCTGGAGCCCAATTTCTTTGATGCCTGTTGGGAATAAAGGTTCCTGCAAAGACTGGAGAATCCACCCATAATATTCAACATTGTATGTGATTCAACAATTGAACAATACTTGCTACACAATTTTGATTCTGCCAAGAATTATACTTTCCATCAATTTAAGATTATCAGTTGGGCTTACAGTATTAGTGTTATCTATTCAGGAACCATATATATTCACTCACAGGAGCATGTCCACGTAATACACCTTTTTTAACTAAACAAAACGAAACCATTCCTTGTTCCTTCTCCATGGCAATGCCTTGGTCAATCAGAGTGGATCTGCCTGATCTACATTTGAACCAAACACTTGGCAGTTTATTCCTTGATGGATTCTCATGAGAACATCTCTACCAACCAGAATCCATTTACCAATCAATCAACACACCCTTCTCATTCTGTATAAATTGTAGTTCCTTTACTGTTGGTAGTTTCTTGCATGTTGTCCTGATGAGTGCAAGACAAAAAGCTTTGCTAGCTTGACTCTTTTTTCAGCAGTATGTCAAGCTGTTGAGAAGACATGGCAGAAGCTGTCAGCAATCAGCAGCATACCACACAGAAGAGGTTCAATGGCCTCATAAAATCAATTGGGCAGATCTGTGCCCTGGTTCCAATACAAATCCAATACTAAACATATGGCTTTCATTCCACTCCTCATTTATCATTTTTTTTTCCTTTTGAGGCACCTAGATATCAACAAAGCACAGTTACACAAGGGCCATTGTGTACACTAAATATTATATTTATGAACGAGCAAGGACCCTTAAAGTTTTAATTTAAAATGCCTACAAAATTTTTTTAAGTTTGTAGTACCTTATTCTTCATGTGGTTGCACACATGGGTAACTGAGCTGACATTTGTGTGGCCTGTTCAGGAATTTTCATGTTGCTGCATGACTACACAAACAGGACATTGTGAACAACTATTCAGTTAACTCACAGGCAATAAAGGATTTCTACTAGTCTTCAAGGATGATTCATTTATAGGAATAATGCTCACATCATCATAGGATGCAAGTGTTCATATAAAGCAACCTCATCTTTGCCTCCAAAATATAAGCTCCAGCATCCTCATCATCTTTTTGGTCTTTTTGATTCAATGCTGCCTCACAGAACTAGGGACCTGCATTCAATTCTGGCCTTGGGTGGCTGTCTGTGAGGAGTCTTAACGTTCTCTCTGTATGTGTATGGGTTTCCTCTTAGTACTCTGGTTTCCTGTGATATTAAGTTAAGTGGATTAACTTAGGTAAATGCACAGGTTCAAGGGGAATGTAGCTATGGGTAAAATAATCTTCTGGACAATCAGTGTAGACTCAATGAGCCAAATGGCATCCTTCTTCACTATAGAGTTTCTATGTTTCTGACAAGACTTTAAGCTGAAGTTCCATCTGGTCTTGAGGGAGAACGTAATAGATCCAATGACAGCATTGCAAAAAAATGAGCAAGGAAATTATTTTCAGTTTTCAGACCAATGCTTATCCTTTTAAAAATACCACTAAAAACAGATTAATGTGTTGTTTTCACAGTGCTGTTTGTGGGAATTTGCTGTGTGAAAATTGACTATTCCATTTTCTACCTTAGAACAGAGTCTATACTTAAAGGTAAGTATTTAATGATTGTAAAACACTTTGGCATGTCCTGAAGTATTGACAGAACTATATAAAAGTAGGCTGTTTCTGTTATCTGAGAAACACAACTGACAGAGGTGAGCCATCCATGAAAACACTGAGGACATCTGAAGAGTAGGCTTTAGGCACCAAAAATAGACAAATGTGACAGACAGTGGGAGTGGGAAAATTGGAGGTGTATTGACAACAGAATGTTGGTGCAAGTGCATCGAATGTAGTCTCACCTTCAAAATATTTCCGTGCTTTTCCTCTGCGCAACCTCATTAAACTCAGCTTTAATAAAATCCTGAGCTCAGTAAAAGTGCAAAATAAAGGTTTAATAATTCTTGTTCACCAGTTAAGAGCAAAACGACAACACATGTATTCACAGTTAAAGACTATGCAGAGGTGTGCAGCCTCATGTTGAAGTAAGCTTGCGAGATCATTCTGGAACAGAAACCTCTGCTTGTCAGAGTCAACCTTAACCTGGTCCCTGACTGATTTCTTGGGCCATGTAACCTTTAAAAGCACAATGACCACACTCCCTCCCGCTCTTCTATACATTTGACAACAATCATTTTACTCAGTCCCTGATAATTGAACATTTAAAACGTGAATCAAGTCCATTCTAAATTAAGTCTTGCAGGTTGTTTCCAATTCCTAATAGAGCAGCATAACTCCTCTGTCTGGGGACTTCCACTGGCGTGTTGTCAATAGAAACCAGAATCACACGTGCCTCTTTGGGCACAGGCATCTCAGTTCCATCTATTTTCATTGGGATGTCAGTTGCATCTTAATAAGATGACCTGGTATTTCAATTCTTGGCAATGTCAACGACATTCCCAGATGGCAATATAATTCCAGATGACCATGCTGGCTGCACGGCCAACTCTCACTCTCTCAAATGGCTTATGTATTTCTGATTACCCTTCCTTCTGTGTCTACTTGATAATACAGGGGTTTTGGATGCAGTGACTCCATGGATCCAAAATTCCTCATCTACACAGCTTCATTCAGTAAAACAATCTTACATGAATTACATCTTCTGACTGTTTAGCTGGATTCTACCCTCCCTGATAAATTTTGAAACACGAAGCTCAATCTTGTTCTGAGTTGATGGTTCATTAACAAATCTGCTGGTGGGACTCCCATTGTTATAAATGAAATGAAGGATTCTGTGATGTAGAGTCATTTCCTGCCTTAAAAGATTTGGATGGCACATTCAGCTAGTCTGTTGGATGCTGGGTGGCAAGGCACAATCCTAATGTGCTTGATACAACTGCGGGTGATGAAGTTCTGAAACTCAGCACTCATGAAGGCCATTCTATTATCAGACACTGTTGCCTGCTGCGCAGTCTGTTTTAACCCTTGTACGGAGGACAAGTAACTATGAGTAGAAGTCTTATTAGTACAACCAATATTTATTGAAACACATACAATCAATAATCACCCATCCAACCAACAATAAGTTATCTTACAGGAAAATGCTAAAATTCAAGTTCAATACAAGACCTTGACTTAACTTTGCATGTCTGTCAAGTACCCAAGCAGATATTGGCCTTTATCCATGTGTTGATCTTGGTAATCATCTCTGTAGTCTGGTCCTTTGGTCTGGTCTGGCACTCTGGCTCTGGTCTCCTTTCCTTCCTTCTTGGTTGTAGTGGCTCTCCTCGTGCTGGTCATCACTGGCGATGGTCACTATTATTATGGCTTGTACGTAGGGTCAGAGAGAGAAATATTCTTGGTTGCGCAGCACCCTTTAGATCCCATTGGATTTCACATCCCTTTTGGCCATTGCCAATCAATCAATTATACTTCATCCTCCTGATTGATGAGAGTCCAATCAGAACCCAATAGAGAGGGACACACCAATCTCTGAGTGTGTCCCTAACGACCATAACTGAAGGTGCTGGAGGCAATAGGTCACATACCTCCCTTCTAAATAAGGGGTCACAGTGTCCTTGTGTCTGGTAAACAACCCAGTGTGACTAGAAAGTCTCTTTCATCCTGGAGATGAAACAACCCAGTGTGACCATAAAGTCTTTTTCATTCTAGAGATGACCCATATCCTGTTTATTCACTCGTCAGGGTTGCTGCCTGTTTGTCTCTGTCTTTAAACTGCAACCTGTCATTTTAGTTCCTGCCCAATTGTCCCAGAGTGCTTTACAAATCGTTATTTTATATAGCCCGTTTGGCCACAGTCCCTCTTTTGATCCTGAACACGAAGTATGTTGGATCACAAACTCAGGATTAGTATCTGTCAGGAATTCTCCAGTCATTCAACAATCAAGCAAGGCCCAAGTATTGGCATGCACAGTGATAATACATTCCTACAACATATTCCAGAAGCTACAGATAACAATATTCTACAAATACCAAACAACCACATATTCTAAGTCCCATTATTACCAAAAGCTTAAATGCAAACAATCACATATTCTAAACACATTTTAGGGTCAGAGTTATGCACAGGACAATAATAAATCATTGATACAGAAGGTCATCACCAAAACTGTTGAAGGGGTAGGTTTAATTCTCCAAAGTATTTGTTATTTAAAAATGATCCAAATTTGCATAATAAACACATTTTATCACAGTTCCCATTTTAGATTTAAACTTCCACAGTCACAGCTGACAATTTATCTTCTCTATATGACATATAGATGTTATGTTCTTTATGACCCAATTAACACAATGTAATCAAAGTACAAGTTAGAAGTAATTTGAATGATTTTTTACTAGTTTAACAAATTATAGAGGAAACTCCTCCATCATTCTATCTAATTTACCAATTTTATTTATGAATAACATGATTTGTACAAATGCTTTATTTGTTCCTCTTTTAAGCATTTTAACTCCTGTAACCCCAAATAATAAATACTAAGAAAAATCCTGTCATCTGTTGTAAAGTTGTTAATACTCTCCAGAGCCCTTAACATTTCATAAAAATTAAATCCCAACTTATTAGCATTTACATACATTGAACCGAACAAACTTTACATGTGAACAAGAGGATTACCACTGACAACATTTACTCAGTATAGTGAAGTTACAAAACAAACAGATATTACTTTGTAAAATTATCTCACTTTCAAATGGTTACATCATAAACTGAGAATATGTTTTAATGCATCCCTCTTTGAAACACAAAACCCATACAGACGCTCTTTCCATCATCTTTTATTTATCAGAATTAAACTTATTTACCTCTTTAGAATTTAAGCAACTTCCCATTAATAAGGTGGTTATTTTGTGCCTGCAATTTATTCTATCAATTAAATGTTACCAACTGCAACACTTAAGTGTAACCAATCACTTAAATTTGAAAGTTAATACTGAGAAAATCTGAATGAGCTAAACTCTCCAAGTCTCAATTATCACTAGATTGTGATAAACAATCTTGGAGTCTTGAAGCTGCTAGACTTGTTATTCACGAGCCATCTATTTAAAACAAAACATAAAAAATACTTTTGGCTAGGAACCAAATGAATTAATTTGGTCTCAAAATCTGTCAAATTAAGAAAAAACAAAATAAAATTTATAACCTCCAATGTATGTACTTTTTAATTGCCAAATTAGGAACAGAAGATGGTGAAATCTCAGCCAGTTTAAAAAAACTCAAGAAATAAAGTACATTCCATATGATGATATCACAATTTCTTCAAAATAAAGGAAAGAATACTTGGTTCCCTCCAAAGTTTAAATCCTTTCTGACAAAATTTGACCCAGGATTATTCAAAATTCAAATTGCTTATTTCAAACTTCAATTTATGTACTTTAATTTTGAAATATCAATTTACTTCTGTAAAAAAGTAAGTTTGTAAAAAATTGTAAAATTTTTTTACAAAAGATTGTAAAAAAATTGTGTTTAAAATAATATCCCACAGAGATATACATGTATATATGTATGTCTTTATATTCTATAAGTCTTGAGCACAATCATGGCCATTGATTATACCTTAAGAAATTCCAAAAATTTATTTCAATTTAATCTAATCCAATTTCCAATTTTTAGTTAAACTCTGTATCAAACCCACTGTTGTAAAATCACAATTTGGGGAAGAACATTAAAACATTAAAGCAAACAACATAACAAAAACATTGACACAACCATTTTACTAAACACACGTACACCCACATGGAAGCTTCCAACATGCATTCCACATTATCTTTCATTCAAATTCAACATTTTAAACTGGGATGAAAATAAAACATTGAAAGAAAATAAAGAAAATAGATTAAGACAGTCATCTTCATTCTTTTTTTCCAAACTGTAATTAATCTCAAAAACAGAAGTAAATTCAAAAAATGTTATACTTAAATTTTAACAATTTTAATATTTCCTCAGCCTCTTTGAAGTTAAACCAAAGTGTAAAGCATTGCATTTATTGCCTGCAATAAATACTCCCCAGGAACAAACAGGCTTTAACAACTCCTACTCTCAATCTAATGCAACAATAATCACCTACATTTGACAGCAACCAGACCATATAAATACATTGAAATATAAAAACTACTCAAATTAATAGCTCAACCTTTGATTTTCTCTAATCAATTTTTCATTTTGCAAATTAATTTATAATAATTCCCTAGTAAGTTGAGAGAACATAATTCCTTTCTTTCAAGATTCTGTGACACTGCACACTCTCTCCTTCTAAAAAAAAACAAAGGACAGCTTGGGGTTCTTTGTGATGTTAGTGAGGGTATAAGCTACTTACCCCACATGATCAGTTTATAGTGAGATTCATGGGCATATCATTTTCTAATAATGCAAGACTATCCATTGATGGGATGGTTAAGTCTGCATTCAGAGCGATATACAGTGCTGAGATTCTTTAAAACATTCATTCCCTCCCAGTCAACGACATCTCCTGGTAATTCCAAACCTTCCTTGCAATTAATAGTCAGAGAATTCATCAGACC
This sequence comes from Sphyrna mokarran, assembly GCA_024679065.1. NCBI lineage: Eukaryota > Metazoa > Chordata > Chondrichthyes > Carcharhiniformes > Carcharhinidae > Sphyrna > Sphyrna mokarran. The sequence goes on along the minus strand of JAGIQG010000001.1, from coordinate 145,776,369 downwards.
AGGGGCAAATTCTAAACTTACTGTGGGATCAGGTGCCTCCGGTAGAGGAGGTGGGAGTCCCCAGTCAATGCCATGTGCAAAATGGGCACTCTCTTCTAGATACAATCCACAACACAATCTATATACATCATCTCTCTCCGACTCTGTCCCAAACACAGACAACATCCTTATATGTATTGACAACTGTGATTTTAATTGATTAATCTCATGTTCGAACTTGAGTGATCAGAACTTGGATCCTTTTCACTTACTTGATATACTTTAAACTGACGCATAGACAATATATTTATCTCATTATTTTGTTCCTGCTTATCCACAAAATTACTCGTTTTCTTCTCTTAACTTCTCAATAACTCTCTCATAATTTCTAACTCATCTTTTAACTTCATTTTCTCTGACTTCTCATTCAGTAACTCTTCTAAACTAATAATCACAATAACTTTACTCAGTTTCAGCAAACATTTTCCTTTATCTCTGTTTATCTCATTAAAACATTTCTGACTCATGGATCCCAGATCCAAAAACTCACTCCAGTATTCTACCCATTTCTCTAGGTGTAGTCCCAAAAGTGACTGAAAGGGTACAGTGCCTGCTAATTTATCAATCTGTCCCTCTAAGTCAGTTGGTATCAAGGGTGTGATGAACACCCCTTCTCTATTCCAGATTTAGTTTTGCCTCATGATCGACAATAGAGTTCATCCTTCCTCTTGACTAATCTTACTTCAAAATCTCACTTCTAGATTAACTAAGAAAAGAAGACAGGTGTTTAGCTCAGGAACAATGAAAATTAATTCCTATTACTCCTACACCTGGCATATCAGGAATGTGAATCAATTCATCCCCCAAAATTCTACCGAAACTTAGGTCTTCAATTCCACTCACCTCCCCTGTTTAAATTAGTTCTGATGTTGTTTCAGCACATTAAATTAAATACCTGGATCACTTAAGAAACCACTTAATAAATAAAAGGTTCAATCTTGGGGTAACAGTACTTGCTTCTTATTGAGTACTGTCTGGGGTGCCATTCTGTTATACGTCTTTAATTTAAACACTTACCAAGCATTCCAGTTTAATGAGGCAAATACGAACAGTAATTCAACTATTTATTTAAACTTCTAGTGCCAACTCAAACACAAAGAGTTGCAACTCATTAATTCTTTACTGAACTTTAATTCCACTGAACATCAACTTTCAATTGAACTTTCCTTAGATCACCCCAATACTTCTGCCCTAAAGATGCTGGTCCCATTTCATATTGGCACAAGATTCTGCCCATAGGGGCCACCCTTTCTTTTTAATATATTCCCTGATTCTTTTTCACCTTTTGGAACACTCCTCTGTCTCTATACTGTTTCCTACCATTGTATATTTAACAACAAGGATTAGGGAGTAGATCAGACTGCGGGTATGGCTTTGGGCTATGTTCCAGTCCTAATCCTTCTGGGTTCTAATACAAACCTACAGAGTTTATCCTATCCTCATTGTTAGTAACAATATATGCACAGTAAACAATTTCCTGAAAGCAGTTATTTGTCCAGTAAGGAGTTTACACCTGTTGGCTCTGAGTTTTAAATAACCGTTCAATATAGATGCTATGGGGTTCGATATTGGAGCAACAAAGTTACTTCTTATTGAGCTCACTCAGGAACGCCAATGTTACCTGCCGCACAGTCTGCTTTAACCCTTAGTCGGTGGACAAATAATTACGAATAGACATCTGATTAATACAACCAATATTTATTTAAACCACACAATCAATAATCACCTATCCAACCAACAATAAGTTATCTTACAGGAAAATACTAAAGTTGGAGTCCAGTACAAGACCTTGACTTAACTTTGTGTGACTGACAAGTACCCAAGCAGACATTGGCCTTTACCTGTGCGCTGGTCTTAGTAGTCGTCTGCGTAGTTTCGTCCTTTGATCTGGTCTGGCACTGGTCTTCCTTCCTTCTCAGGTGTGGTGGCTCTCCTCGTGCTGGTCGTTGCTGGCAATGGTCACTATTGTTATAGCTCATTCATGGTGTCAGAGAGAGAGACAGACAGACAGAGAGACAGACAGACAGAGAGACAGAGACACAGAGAGAGAGAGAGACAGACAGAGACACAGAGAGAGAGAGACAGAGACACAGAAAGAGAGAGAGACAGACAGACAGACAGAGGAGACAGACAGAGGAGACAGACAAAGAGAGAGACAGACAGAGAGAGAGACAGACAGAGAGAGACAGACAGACAGAGAGAGACAGAGACAGACAGACAGACAGAGACAGAGAGAGAGACAGAGAGAGAGACAGGGAGAGACCAATGGCCATATCTGAAGGCACATAGGTCACATACTTCCCTCCTAAATAAGGAGTCACAGTGCCCTTATGTCTGATAAACATCCCAGTGTGACCATAAAGTCCCTTCCGTCCTGGAGATGACCCATAGCCTGTTTATTCACTCATCAGGGTTGCGGTCTGTTTGTCTCTGTCTTTAAACTGCAGCCTGTCAATTTAGTTCTTGCCCAGTTGTCCCAGAGTGCTTTACAAATCTCCATTTTAGATGGCCTGTTTGGCCACAGATACTATGAATTCAGGTATTCAATGGATGGAAAAACATTGATGTAATTTCTCACCTTGTAGCGTGATATGTTAGAGACTTCACCATAAAAAAAATCCATTCACTTTCAATGTGCACCAAAGGATGGATCAACATAATCAATATGGACTCATACCCATGGCCAGCCAGACCTCTCCCAAGAATGCACTGGTGCTGCAACAGGCAACCTTTATTGTATTTGGCACTGTTCTCAGTGCTTGACTGGACTTTCAATGCCAGCATCAGAATAGTATCCAACTGGCACTGTCAGGGTGCCAAGTGGGTACTGCCCAACCATTTCCCCAACCACCTAGGAACTTCAATGGCCCCCTTGAAGGCACAGCCATTCATGCCTTGTCTTCACTACTAGAGACCAGAAGTGATTCTTGCTGGATTGGTGCTGTGCCTGAGAGTTGGGAGATCTCAGGGGCTGGGAGAATCCTGTATTGAATGGATTAAGCATATTTAAATGCTACTTTAAATATGCAAATGGGCCTTGATCCAGTTTGTTCATAGAAAGGGACCAAGGAATTTTCAAAACATTTGGCTCCGGGCATGAAATCAGTTTTTAGGTCCATATGCTATTTTCTCAGATTGGCACAATGTGTGCTAGGCGCAACACAGTTGGAAAATTGCCCCCATGATTAAGTGGTTTAAAACACTAATTGACCTAAATTTCATGTTGTCTGTGCAATCTTAAGCTATTGCATGGTCAGAAGGTGACCCAAACTGATCTATCTTCATTCAAGAGCAGGACAAAAGGACACTAAAGTAAATGTTGGCTGAGGAGTTAAGTGTTTGTATGGTTGGGGTGTTTTGGAGTGTTGATAGGATGTTTCTATGTTGTGTACATCAGAGTGTTGAGTTAAATGATATTTCTGTTAGCTGGCACCAAAGAGTCTTTCTATCGCCCTTTGTGCATGGGTGAGCTCCATTAGCCAATCTGCTGTTGGAAGCATCTCCTCCTCTGGGGAGGAGCGGAAACAAAGATTGAGATGTGGTGATCACCGGCATCTCCCCTTGGGCAGAAGAACAAACACAGAATAGTCAGGCCATCAAGGAGGGTGCTGCCACAGAAGGTACCACTATCCTCCTGCCAGGCTGTATGGATAGTGGTCAAATTACCTTGACATGACCAAAGTCCTGTAGTAGGAAGATCCACCTTTCAAAGGAATCCCTGCTGAGTGTCTGCCAGATGACTGGGCCTGAGATAGTCTCCAAATGTGTGGAAGTTATCCAATGTCGGTGGCTCTCAAGATTACGGTAGCACAACTTTTATATTTCTGGATCATTCAAAGTCGCCGTGGGTGATCTTTGTAGAGCCTCACAATTATCTGCATACATCTGTGTCACAGATGTCCAGTTCCAGCATGTGATAGGAATCATTCATTTCAGGACAAACCAGGTCAGCCAAGCTGAGTGAACAAAAAGATTTGCAACTCTGTAGAGCTTCCTCCGCATCAAGGAATCCATTGATTGTATCCAGGTGACTAACAAGGCATTAGCTGGTCAGTTGGGTGCTTTTGTGAACAGGAAGGGCTTTCACTTGATCGATGTTCAGATTGTATGCAGGACCTAGCTTCTGCATGTATGTGCAAGGTTCCTTGACAGCTCACACGATGTATACCTGATGCATTTGTCACCCTCAACTGTCTAGGATCTTTGCTACTCCAGCTCATCTAGATGGACGGTTGATTGACAACAAGGATTAGCTGTTGAAATGGTATCTGATGATATCTACAGGATGACCAAGGACTGGCACCAAGGAAAGAGAGAACAATGGGTGCAATGGTGGAGAGGCTTGCTGAAGATAAAGTTCAGTTGCATTGAAAGATCCACGGGTGCCCTAACAGAAAGATACAGTACCGCCCAAATGAACATGACTCTTGTAACTTTTACAGATGCGCCATAGAAAGCATTCTTTCTAGTTGTATCACAGTTAGGTATGGCTCCTGCTCTGCCCAAGACTGCAAGAAACTAAAAAGTTTGTGAATGTTGCCAATACAGAATGCAAACCAGCCTCCCATCCATTGACACTGTCTACACTTCATGCTGCTTCAGAAAAGCAGCCAGCATAATTAAGGACCCCATGACCATCTTCCATCAGGAAAAAGGTATAAAAACCTGAGATCACATAATAATTATTTAAAAAATAGGGTGTGCTTTTTTGATGCTTCCAAAACTTGATCCAGCAGATGAAAATAACATAGGGAAGGAAATTCAAATGTCCTATAGTCCTCACAATGGGGATTCAGATCTCAGAAGAGGTGCAATTGCATTTTGCACCCCAGGCCTTACTGACTTGTGGAAAGGTCATATAAAAATAACATTGGGGCTGGGAATGCAGAGTCATAGGATTTTTTTCCAGCTAGGCCTGGACAACATTCAGGCTGAGTTGATGACTTCGGCACCATACAAATGCCTAACAATGACCATCTCCAATAAGAGAGAATCTACCTCCTCTTGACAGTCAATGACATTATCATTGCTGAACCCCACTATTAACATCCTAGTGAGAGAGAATACTGAAGAGGTTTACAAGGGAATAAGAAACTCCAGTTATGAGGAAAAATCAGGAATGCTTTCTTTGGAGAGAAGAAAGCTAAGAGAGGAAATTTGAAAAAGACGTTCACAATCATGAGGGAACTAGGCAGAATAGATAGGGTGGAATGTTCCCTATGTGAACGGACTTTGAATGAGAAGGCACAGATTTAAGTGATTTGCAAAAGAAGCAAATGCAATGTGAGAAAATAACATTTTCACACAATGAATGGGTTAAGTCTGGAATTTTCTACCTAGAAGTGTGGTGGAGCCAGATTCAACTGAGGCATTCAAGAGAGTGTTGGAAGGCTATTTGAGTAGAAGCAAGGTGCAGGGCTTTGGAGAAAAGGCAGGAGACTGACACTAAGTCATAAGTAGAAAGCAGGAGCAATCACAATGGCACAATGGCCTTATGGCCTCCTTCTGCATGTAACAGTTCTGTGATGTGATGAAATCATTGTGCCTGGAAGATAGTTTGAGGGAAATAACCAAAAGCACTTCTTTATCACACATCACTTAAACCAAATATGGAAACTGTTATGGTACTCATTATCGCTTCTCACATTTATTTTCACTAGCTCTTTGTTTTCTGTGAGGAATTCATGCCAGAAAAGCACAATTTTAATGTATTTTATATTAATTTATCACTTGCCTGAAATAAAAACTTTGAAATTCAATCTCCAGTTTCTTTCAAAATTTATTTTTTAAGACAGAAAAGGAACTCTCATATCAGAGGATGGTATATACCCTGTTACCCATCATTACTCATTGAAGCAAGATGAGAATGCCTGTAAACAGAATATAGTCTGAATGCATAGATGTGATTGAAAACTTTTCATGGCTGTTACAAAATACAAATACTGAAATCTCAGACTTTTATGACAAGTTAAAGCTGTCAAATAAACACTTCACTGCTGACATTGAAGCTAATCATTCAAAGTCCTTCTCATTCAAAGTCCTTTCACATAGGGAACATTCCACCCTATCTATTCTGCCTAGTTCCCTCATGATTGTGAACGTCTTTTTCAAATTTCCTCTCTTAGCTTTCTTCTCTCCAAAGAAAGCATTCCTGACTGCTAGACTGGAGGATGGCGAATGTGGTCCCATTGTTTAAGAAGGGGAAGAGAGACCTTCCTGGGAATTATAGGCCAGTGAGTCTTACTTCTGTGGTGGGCAAGGTATTGGAGAGAATTATTAGGGATAGGATTTATAGTTATTTAGAGAGAAATGAATTGATTGGGGATAGTCAGCATGGTTTCGTGAAGGGTAGGTCATGCCTTACTAACCTCATTGAGTTTTTTGAGAAAGTGACCAGAGAGGTGGATGGGGGTAAGGCGGTTGATGTAGTATATATGGACTTTAGTAAGGCGTTTGATAAGGTGGCCCATGGAAGACTTCTACAGAAAATGCAGATGTGTGGAATAGAGGGTGATTTAGCTAATTGGATTAGGAATTGGCTGGCAGATAGAAGACAGAGGGTGGTGGTTGATGGGAGATATTCATCGTGGAGTTCGGTGACGAGTGGTGTGCCTCAGGGGTCTGTTTTGGGGCCCCTGCTGTTTGTAATTTTTATAAATGATCTGGATGAGGGTATTGAGGGATGGATCAGTAAATTTGCAGATGATACTAAAGTTGGTGGTGTGGTAGATAGTGAAGAGGGGTGTTTTAGTTTACAGAGTGACTTGGACAAGTTGCAGAGCTGGGCCGAGAGGTGGCAAATGGAGTTTAATGTGGAAAAGTGTGAGGTAATGCACTTTGGCAGGAACAATAAATGTGTAGAGTATAGGGCTAATGGTAGGGCTCTTAATAGTGTTGAGGAACAGAAGGATCTTGGTGTATGTGTCAATAGATCCCTGAAAGTAGGCAGTCAAGTGGATAAAGTTGTTAAGAAGGCATATGGAGTCTTAGCTTTTATTGGTAGGGGGATTGAATTTAGGAGCCGCAGCATCATGTTGCAACTGTACAAAACTCTAGTGCGGCCGCACTTGGAGTATTGTGTGCAGTTCTGGTCGCCACATTATAAGAAAGATGTGGAGGCATTGGAGAGGGTACAGAGGAGGTTTACCAGGATGTTGCCTGGTATGGAGGGCAGGTCCTATGAAGAGAGGTTGAAGGATTTGAGGTTGTTTTCGTTAGAAAGGAGGCGGCTAAGAGGGGATCTTATTGAAGCATATAAGATGATTAGAGGTTTAGATAGGGTGGACAGTGATAGCCTTTTTCCTAGGATGGAGAAAGCTAGCACGAGGGGACACAACTTTAAATTAAGGGGTATGAGTTATAGGACGGATATCAGAGGTAGGTTCTTTACTCAAAGAGTGATTAGGGAGTGGAATGCCCTGCCTGCAGCTGTTGTAGATGCGCCAAGTTTGGTGGCGTTTAAGAGGTTAGTTGATAAGTATATGGATGAGAAGGGAATGGTTTAGTTAGGAGGGGCATTGCTTTTTATTTTGGTCGGCACAACATCGAAGGCCGAAGGGCCTGTTCTGTGCTGTATTGTTCTATGTTCTATGTTCTATGTTCTAATTCAATGATAAATAAAGTTATATCGTGAATTAGGTCATATCTTTAAATGTTATTGTGATCAGCCAGGCTAATGAGGTTGGCTTGCTAGAGTATGAACTATCTGATGACTTTCCTGCGCAGCAGTCCTGTACAACTGTAAATTCTTCAGGTTCATGAGCTCCCAGGTTTTCCCCTTCTTTGGTCTTATGGAGTCCATGGACCATGTCTTCTGTGTCTTAGGTTGCACTCTCTTTTTGTTTACCTGAAACACCTTTTACTGATGTTTTGTTTGCATTTCAGTCCCATGCTCCTGAACTATGGTCACGTGGTACAGAGAGGGGCAGGTCAGGAGTGTGACCCCCCTCATGAACCTGTTCCTCAGCCTGGTGAGACATGCCATCAATAGGTCCAGGCAGCAGGTGATTGATGGTTTTATCCATCCTGACTGTCTGTCCCTCTACCACGGCTACATTCACGGCCGATTGTCCCTAAAGAGGGAGCATGTGATGTCCATGGGCACAGCTGATGACTTCTGCGTCTGATGTGCATGCAGGGGCTGGGGTGCATTATCGATCCCTTTAATCACGTTTGATTTAACGTTCTAAGTTTCCCTTGTGATTTGTTTTTTGTTCAGGCTGTTCCCCCTCCTTTTGGGGAGCTGCCCCTTTTAATTTGTCCCTAAATTAATTTGAGTTAGTTTATTTGTTTGTTTGTCAAAAGAGATGCCTGATGAGTCCCCCTAAGTTAATTTGAATTTGTTTATTTGGTTGCTCAGGTACCTGAAAAGAGCTACCTGATAAGTCTTCATTAGTACCTAAAAGAGAAACCTAATGAGTTTTAATTGATGATTAATTCAGGGAGCCTCATATTCCCTATTTAAAGCAGGTGTGTCAGATTTCCACTCTGTATTCAGCAGGGAACATCTGGAGAGCTGGTTGTATACAGATATATGGTGTAAATAAAGTAACTTTGTGGTGGGACTTTTGCTTCTGTGGAGTTATTACAGTTATTTATACTTTTATTTAAGCTGATAGATACTTCAGTAATCGAGGAACAAATTAGTGGATGGAAAATATTTCACTTTGATGGAAATCCTCAAAGCCCAGATTGTAATGTAATATATCTCAAATCATGTTGCAGGGTGATACTAATAACATTGAAAATAACTGTCACAGCATCAACAATAGAACTGATGGATACAGGAGGTAATTTTCTGTAATTCTGATAACTGGTGATCCAGACTTGAAATGTTGGCTCTACTGCCAGACCTGCTGAGATTTTCCAGCATCCACAATAATTTGCTTTTATGCTAAAAAGAGAGGTTGTAGTTTCAGGTGAAGGGGTAGCAAATTTAAAACAAAGATGGGGAGAAACTAAAGGGTTGAGAATCTATGGAAATCACTACTTCAGAGTGACGTGGATGTTGGTATATCAAGTAAATTTAAGGAGGATAAGAGATTTTTAACTAGTAATGTATTGAAGAGTATGTGGCAGGAAAGAAGAATTGAGACTGATCCAAGATTACAATAGTTGTATTAAATGTAGGGCAGGCTCAAGGGCTGAATTTCCTGTTCTTGCTCGTAATTCTTATGCTTTAACATTACTGGTGGAGAACATGTTCCTGTTGTCATTTTATGCTGGTGGAAAACTGATTTTTTGATTCCTGTGCATTGCCCCCACACCCTTACTCCCATTCTCCATTAAACCGTCTGCAAGGTCTGGGAAATTTTATATGTAAACCCAGGAAATTCACAAGTGCTCCACTTCCTCTCAGTTTGACAGTCGCAACTGAGGTATGTGAGGAATGAATGATGAGGTTGTGGTGAAAAGGTGCAAGAGGAATCTGTGGTGAATTCTGAAGGTGCAAAGTTCAATATGTGAACTAGTTGTTGACAGATGATAGTGAGGAAATTCTCTTGTTATATATTAATTACATTTTTACAGTGATACTTAGTGAAGTTACCACATAGTCTCAGTTCTAATTCCCCTGCCACACCTAATGGCAGAATTCTGTCAGTTTCCATAGCTAGTTATTCCTGAAACATCATCAGTTTGTTGTCAGAAGCTTAACGGGGCATCACTTCACATCAATCTTGGTTGACCAGGAGTCTCTTACCACCAGCCATTGGCATGTTTGAAAGGATTGTATGTTGACACTCAACCTGTTTGACCACATTGTGAGTGCACCTTTCTTAGCCATCAAGTCCTGAGCCAACTTTCTGGCTCAGAGGTAAGGATGCTACCCACTGTGCCACCTGCCACTAAAACCACCTCGTGATTGTGTGTTACTTGCTAAAGAGTGTATTGATGCAAATAGACAGTGGAAGCATAGTTAGAGCTGTTTTGCCCTTTTAATATCATTACTTAAAACACTAGATTACACAAAATCAGTTTTAACAACCATAGAATCAAATCTTAACAAACTTCATTTATATGGTGCAATTTGAACATTCAGGTAAATTATATCTCACTATTCCAACATAATTTCCTACCTTCATTAGAAGGGGATCATTTCAGTAAGCAAAAACAAAATACATTCAAGCCTTGCACATTCTTTGAACTACCTGCAAGTTTGGGGAATATATAAGAACATAAGAACATATTGTTCTTGTTTGTTTTGGCCACGGTAATGCCTCAGCAAATTAAAGTCAAATTGCCAAAGTATCAGTACTTTTTTTCTTCTGTTATAAATTGTGATGGATTAAAATTGGGCATTTTGCTTTTGTTCTGATGAGTGCAAAATGAAAAGCTTTACTAATCTGTCTCTTCCTTCTGGAATAAACCCGATCAATTGACTAGTACAAAAACTAAAATAAGCCAATTTGATAAAATACATGAGCATATTGAATTTTATACTTTGTATATTGGATAATTAATCTTATGATAACCAATATTTGATTAATTCCAGGAGAATCTTTCATTAAAATAAAATGTGGGATACATAGATAATAAAAGTTAAATAAAAAGTTAAAATCAACCTATCTATAAAATAAAGTGATCTCAGTACAATGGAAAGAACTGATTGGTGAATAGCTAGTGAAGATTTATTTAAGTTTTTTTTCTCTTATTTTAGCAAATAGGTAAGTAAGCCTTTGCCAGTGACAAATTAGATATATTTTATAATCCTGAAAGCCAAATGTGACGGACAGAACTGGAGCTAATCTTTAGAATTTTATCTTTATTTACAATACTACACAGTACAAGCATAAACCTTCTAACCTACCAAATACAGTTTTAAACTTTGTCTGTTTAATGGGTTCAAGTAAATCCCTAGATAATGCCCCACCTGCATTGAATCAAACAAAATTTGTATAGATTCCCTTCTTACTCTTTAAAAGTTAGAATTAATATTTTCCTCCAAGAATTTCTGCTTCTAGTTTTGGTCAAAAGTTGTTTTGTGGTCTTTGTTGCATTGTTTAATCTATTGAGGGACTGTTCCTCATTTTGGGTGACCATGTGGAGTTGGCACATTCTCCCCATGTCTGTGTGGGTTTCTGCTGTGTATTCCAATTTCCTCCCACAGTCCAAAGATGTGCATATTAGGGTAGATTGGCTATGCTGAAATTGCCCTTTAGAGTCCAAAGATGTGTAGATTAGGTGGATTAGCCATGGTAAAAGTGCAGAATTATGGGGATAGGATGGAAGGGAAGGCTTGAGTAAGATGCTTTTTCAGAGAGTTAACACAGTCTTGATGGCGCGAATGGCCTCTTTCTGTAATGGGGACATTGCAATGGGGAGTCTGATGTAGAGTGCAATTGGGCAATGGTGGCTCCATGTAAGGTTGGGGAAGTTTCTTTTAACTGAAGTGAATACCATCCCATTCTCATAGTGGATCTGGTCTCTCCCCCCTCTCCCCCACACACAAGGTGGCCTCTGGACTCTAAGCAGTAGTGACAGCACTCTCAGAATGACCAACATGTGGAGGATGCAGTACACCCCTACAAAAATAGGCACTCTCACTGGTCTGCAAGATACAACACCTCTCTCCAAATGATCTCAGCAGTGAAACTGTTGTTCGAGTCAGTGACTTCTTCCACAGGTTTGCAGATCGCTTCATGACTTTCATTACAGGGCCTCTGATTTCACATGGTGGAAAGGCTGGGGAGCAGAGCTGGACTTACGGGTGATGGATCCCTGTGCTCAGCCTCATTTCAGGCCCACACCTCCCAAGCCGGGGTCTGAAGGCTGAACCCCATCCTTCATGTATATATACACACACACACACACACACACACGCACACACACACCCACACACACACACACACACGCACACACACACACAGTCTTTCCCCCCCACCCATCACACATCCTTTCTTTCCCCAACCCTTTATGTGTAGCTTTGCTGGCTGCACCAGATCCCAGAGGAGACTAAATGTTTGTTTCCACACCCCCCCACACCCCTTATGCTCAGGAGTGTAGGAGATTTTTATCTTCTGCTATTTTGTTAGCTTGATCAAAATAGTCAAAACATTCCATATACAAGCACCTTCATTCTGTATTCTTGTCGAATGATCCAACAGTGCCAATAACGTCTGCCATTTTCTCTTTATGTGGAAGGACCTGAACGTGCAGAGTGTGTTATATATGTTTAGTGCTAACTTGCTTCCTACTTCCCAAAGCAAGACACACTTTAACACAGCCCCAGCTCAAAATTTGTTGTTGCAGGGTACTTTCTACTCACTGTTACTGAGTTTGTTTCAGGCGATGCATATGGTAAGCTTCACTTCAAAGATTTTTTAAGAAGGTTTGTATTGTATCTCCACATTATATCCACAATGTGGAGATGCCAGTCTTGGATTGAGGTAAACACAGTACGGAGTCTGACAGCACTAGGTTTAAGCTGGTTGGACTTAAACCTGGTGTTGTCAGACTTCTTACTGTCATTGTATCCACCACAGGAAATCCTGCCTTGGGGAGGGATATTGATGGAAAATCCCAGCATTTGTGTGAAATGCACGTGCAGAGACCGACTAATACTCCAAAAAGTTGCCAATGCATGAGATGAGTGGGCATTTAGTGGGTAATCTGAGCAACTCACAATCACATAGAATCGTGCATGCAAATATGTATTTTGCCCACTGGGGAAAATGGGATGTTTGTCTCATTTTTTTTAGTATGAAAAAGACAACATTTGGGTTTTAGAAATGCAATCCTGTACTCCCTGACTAGCCAAGTTACCAGAAACATGACCATGCCATGTGACTATTTGTGGAAGTAGACATCTTGAGATTAGTTCATTAGAGCATCTCACAGAAATGGATTAATGAAGACTAGTCTCCGTTTATTTGTAGCAGATAGTATGTCCCTTTCTTTCGCAAATTCTGATATTTAGTATTCTGGCATTGCATCAGTCCATTTGAGTTATTCATATCATCGCTTTGTCCATTCAAGATCTATGGCTGCAGACAGGCTTGTACATGCACGTGTCATTCTAATTCAGTAATGCCATATGGGCCTCACAGGAAGGTGCCAGTGGCATGTTTTGCACACAGAAATCTGTAGTAGGCTGGAATCAGTGCTACACTACACAGTTGCACAACCTGTCATTGGATGGGCTGCTATTTATGTTTTATTTCCTGCTCTGTGGTAGTCTGATCTATGCTAAGGCAGCTTGAGTATTAAGGTGGGTGTCATAATACACCAGAAAGTAATTCAAATATTAAAATGATATAATGTTCTTGTTACATTATCCCTATAATTTTCAAAGCCTAAAGAAGTGAAAAGCAATTACTCAAAAAGCCAGCATACAGTTTGCTGTAATCAGAGAAAATTTCACCAATAAGATCACCTATTCCATTATGTTTTTGGAAGATATGAATCTGCTATGACACAATAACAGGGCTCATTTCTTGTAACTTTCCCACAACATTTTAATGTGCCTACACAGCATCACAAAAAACACCGGACCTTAGTGGCCCAAAAACTTTGCATAAAGGTAGGAAGACCCCCTCACCACTAGTAACCACCTCCCCTTACTTACATATATGCCGAACAGCCTTAACTTCAAGTTCATGACAACCTTTTTTTTCCATATAACCACTTTACACTCATCAATCGATTCAAAAAGCTCTTGTGGTGATGCTGTTTCCCAGGGTTTCACTTCAGTGCACACATTGAAGCCAATTACTGACCTCATTTCCACAAGTACCCTTTTCCATTTTGCTGACGCTACAAAGGCAAATAGACGAAGCTGACTCAGGTTAATGTGCTGCAAGCTGCAGAATACTGTCTAAGAATTCTCCAAAAGCACTAATCAAAGATTAATATTTTGCTTTACTTTTTCATATGCAGTAACCAATGTAAACAATTTTGATCAATAAATTAACCAACATGCAAATTATCTATTTCTATATTTATTTCAACAGAAAAAAAATGAAAATGCAACAGGTTTAGTTGGCCTACGTTTGGGCCTGATCTTTGACTGAAACCAAAATGAGTGTGAAATATTTGGAACCTTGTTGATAGAATCACATGCTCAACCACAAAGAATGAGAGCTCGGAAACTACGTATTTACAATTGTACGCAACAATTTACTCATATTGAACTGCCTGACCGCTGTTATGAGTCAGGTGTGGAGCCAATTTGTAGCACTGTCTGAATACCTAGTGATGACCATGAAAGGATGGGCAGATATCAGATATCTCTAACATCACTTAAAACTGGCCAGTACCACTTACAATGGGGTAATGCTTTCTGGCTGCAGCTAAGAAAGAAATAAATTGCTACAGCAATTTCCAATACGGCAATAAGGTTCCCTGATAATGTCTTGGAGTTTCTGATGCAGATTATTGATGGGAGGAGGCAGATCCACTTCTCCTTAGGATCAGGTGAATTTATTCCAAGCATCTATTCTGTCATCAGTGGAAACAGAGAAGCATGTGTTTACCGCATGCTAGGACACGATTGCAAGTGGAAGAAATTCAATTATCTCACTGGAGATGCTCTTTTCCACTTTGCTCATGGCTGCACCACTTAAAGTCTCGTTAATCAATGACTCACAGCCCGCAAGACTCCCCTCCCCACTTCCTTTCACACTTGCACAATCACTGCACCTCAATTTGCTACATCTCCTTCTGCTCTCGCTCATTGCTATCATACCCTCACTTATCCATAACTCAAATTTCACACACTAATTATCAGCTATTCCACAATGATAGCCACATTTTCCAAGCATTGCAAAATCCTCTTAACAACATATTCCCTTACAGGGGAATGTTGTACACACTTTCAGAAAGCTGGATAGTTGGCACCAAATGATGAAGAAGTCACCTGCAGACACTCCCTTTCTTCTTCTTCAAAGAAACTGTGTTTGCCATCAGGAGCAGGAGCACAGTGGAGGCCGTGGTGACTGCTAGTACTGTAGGAGTCGTCATGCAGGGTTTCTTTATATTTAATTCACTTCGTTCTTTCTGATTTCCTTCTCATCCCTGCACAATCTGTATGACAAGCTGCAGATACATTCATTATCTCTTTCTCTCTCAATCCTCTCCCTCGCACCACAAGCTGTTCAATGTTTGCGGATCATTTAGTCCAATTTTGTCTGCTCTGTTTTACATCATTTGCACTCATCATAATAGAATTTCTATTGCCACAGAATCTCAGAAGACTTTATCCTCCTTTATTTCAGTATTGAGACTGTGGAAACCCCTCTGCCCAAAGAGAAAGAGAGAACTTTCCTTCCTGAAGATGCAAAATCATTCAATCGCACCCTCACAGGCATCAGCTCAGATACTGGCATTTTGCATATTTCAGAGACTCAGTCAAAGGAGATGAATACACAAATTAAGGAGCGTGGCTGGGAGGACTGAATGCCATATCAACCAGGTTATTGAATGGAGAGGTTGTATTCTAGTTCTGCTGCAGGTGCTGTGTTTGAGAATCCAGGCAGCCAAAGAAAGCTGACCAGGATGTGTTGGGTGTATGAAATAGCCTGCCCAAGAGTTTATGTAGAATATTAAGAAGCACAAAGGAAACACATTTTAATTTGTCTCAAGACTTTGCACAGACATAGGTTTGGATTTTTGCCATGGAGAGACCGTACACCATGGCAAAAATTCTAAGTTCCCTCCAAACCAAATATTTCCCACCTTCACAGAGGCGGGACTGGAATTGGGCCAGAGTTTCTATTTGCATCATTCATAAAGGCATTTGGCCATTTAAATCAACAGCTGGCTCTACTCAAGTATGACTTCTGAACCCTAGAACAAAGAACAAAGAACAACACAGCACGGGAAACAGGCCCTTCGGCCCAACGAGCCCGTGCCGCCATCCTAACGTCTTAATGACTTATAGAGACCGATATAGGGATAATTTGTTACCCAATCAGCCTAAGAGCACATTTTTGGGATGTGGGAGGAAACCGGAGCACCCGGAGAAAACCCACGCAACCACGGGGAGAACGCGCAAACTCCTGCAGACACAGGCCCAAATCCATGTGTCTGCACAGCAACAGCGATAGTCTCTGAGCTGTCATGTTGCCCATCTGATGGTCCAGTTTAAGCATACACTAACGACATGAAGCACTAGGCCACTCCTGAAGTAACATCCAGGAGCAGCCCTCGCACGACCTGCCGAATGCATGCACCTTGTTGGTCAACAAGGTGGACTGAACAGCCTGTGGAAACAATTAAAGTATTTAAACAGTCCTCCTATATCCCTCTATCTGCAGACCGCTCATGTGGCTGTCCAAGAGACCCTTAAACAACCCTAGCGTGCCTGCTCCCACCACCTTACTCGGTAGTGCATTCCACACCCCCACTACCCTTTGTGTGAAAAACTGCCCTCTAATATTCGTCTTATACATAGCCCCCCTCACCCTAAGGCCGTGACCCCTCGTTCTATCCGATCTAATGGTGGAAAAAGCTTACCACCATTTACTCTATCTATACCTCATATTCTTATATACCTCTAATAGATCCCCTCTCAGCCGACGTCTTTCAAGGGAAAACAACCCCAGTGTGTTCAATCTTTCCTTGTAAGACAGCCCTTCCATACCAGGCAGCATCCTGGTAAATCTCCTCTGCACTCTCTCCAGGGACTCCACATCCTTCCGGTAGTACGGCGACCAGAACTGGACGCAGTACTCCAAGTGAGGCCTAACCAACGTTCTACACACTTGCAACATCAGACTCCTACTCTTGTATTCTATACCCCTTCCTATGAAGGCTAACATATCATACGCTTTCTTTATCACTTTCTCCACCTGTACTGACACCTTCAGAGACTTGTGAACCTGCACCCCCAGGTCTCTCTGCGTCTCTATACTCTGGATAGTTTTACCTTTTATCCTATAACTCCCCTCTACATTATTCCGGCCAAAATGCATCACCTCGCATTTATCCGGATTAAATTCCATTTGCCATCTATCTGCCAATCTACCAGCCTATCTGTTCCTGTTGTATTGCCTGGCACTGCTCCTCAGTCCCCGCCAATCCAAGCATCTTAGTGTCATCAGCAAATTTGCTGATCACACCACCTACCCCTTCTTCCAAGTCATTTATATAAATCACAAATAGAAGAGGTCCTAGTACTGAGCCCTGTGGCACACCACTAGTGACTGACCTCCAGTTGGAAAAAGAGCCTTCCACTAATACCCGCTGTCTCCTCCTCCCAAGCCAGTTCTCAACCCATCTACATACCTGGCCCTGTATCCCATGCGCCATCACCTTTTTTATCAGCCGACCATGGGGAACCTTGTCAAACGCCTTACTGAAATCCATGTAGACGACATCAACGGCTTGTCCTTCATCAACCATTTTTGTCACCTCTTCAAAAAATTCCACTAGGTTCGTAAGGCACGACCTCCCCTTAACGAAGCCATGCTGCGTATCCTTGATCAGATCGCAGCGCTCCAGATGCTCATACATCCTGTCCCTGAGGATCCTCTCCATTAGCTTATCTATAACTGAAGTCAAGCTCACTGGCCTATAGTTCCCTGGGTTATCCCTCTGACCCTTCTTAAACAACAGTACTACATTTGCAATCCTCCAGTCCTCTGGGACCTCACCTGTGTCCAAAGAAGAGACAAAGATTTGCGTCAAAGGCCCAGCAATGTCATCTGTCACCTCCCTTAGCAGCCTGGGATAAATACCATCAGGCCCTGGAGCTTTATAAGTCTTTATGCTACCTTTGTGAATACTTTGTGAATCTGGCAGCATGCAGAGCAGACCAGGTAAGAGGAGCTCTGAACTTGGATTATTGTGATAGCTCGGATGTCCCTTTGGAGAGGTAAGTTGCTTCTTTGGTTAGGATCCCGGGATGTGTTTGGGAGAAGTAAGGCACTATTTGGGAGAAGTAAGATATCTCTTGGATTGTTAGGATTAAACATGATTATGCACTACTCATGCACAAACTCTTGGAACTGTTAAGCTGTCCAAGGAGTTTCAAAAGATGGTAGCTGAATTGACATGGATGAAGGAAGAGCAAAGATGGGTGGATAGTGATCACGGGTTAGCATGAATTAGCATAGTGGCCAAAGGTGGCATGAATGGGACAAAGGGATGTGAGGATGGGTGAAAGCTGAGGGCTGAAAGGATGTTTATTGTCTTTTTAAAATCTAAACACAGCACTAGAGGACTGAGACATGCCTTGCACCCACTGCATCCCTACAATCAACAGCTTCATGCTTCTTCTGGGGAACTTGCCCCAGCTCTTATTTCAGCCCAACCCGTGACTGAAAATCTTTCCTGCAGGTGGACACTTTTAAAGGTCGAGTTTGCTGAACTGCTAAGTTCTTAACTCTGCACAATCGATCAGGGATGAAAATAGTGACCTGTCTGATAGGGTCAGCTCCATCTCCAACACATCAACATCAACCCATGGGTGGCACGGTAACACAGTTGTTAGCAAAGAACAAACAAAGAACAAAGAACTGCTGCTTCATAGCTCCAGGATCCTGGGTTCAACTCTCAGGTCGGCTCACTGAATGTGTGGAGTTTGCACATTCTCCTCATTTCTGCATGGGTTTCCTCCGGTTTCCTCCCACAGCCCAGAGACGTGTGGGTTAGATTGATTGGCCGTGCTAAGAAATTGCCCCTTATTGTCCAGGGATGCGTAGGTTAGAAGGATTAATGGGTGTGATATGGGGGTAAGGCCTGGGTGAGATTGTATTCGGTGCAGACTTGATGGGTCGAAGAGCCTCTTTCTGGTTTTATGATGGAGCCTCTCCAACCTCAGCGAATTGTCATATATAATCTAGGGACCAATGTCAACTGAAGCCTCAGAAGTGTCACAGCAGTCTTGCACTCTGTTCTAGAGAGTTCAGAAGATCTGAAGCATTATTGCAGGAGATTGACCTTACGTTATCGTCACTCTCAGGACTGGAGTGGCAGGGCCTATTGTGAGCAATCAATGGTGGTGATGGGGTGTGGAAAGGGGCCATTAAATCTTAGCTATACAGTGCTTCTCTTATCAGAGATGCTTCCAAAGTTTTTCCAGCATTTTTTTATTTATATTTATAACTTAAATAACATGTTATTTTAAAAACCACTGTCTAGCTAATCCTTTTTTCAGATCTCTTTAAAAAATCAACAGTGAGTGTGTTAATATGATTCACAAATCATATCAGTCTACGCAATCTGTCATTCACCATTTTCATCTGTAACACTGATACTATATCTGCAACCAAAATATTGAGTACACCAGATAATAATCAATGTATTAAAGAACCAAGAACAAAGGAAATTACAGCGCAGGAACAAGCCTGAGAAATCCTGAAAAAAATGAACATAGTAATTGTTATTGCTTTGGGTAAATATGGTTGCAATTTTCTGCTTAGGAAGATGCCCGTTGCGCCTGGGAACATTGGAAGGTATGCAGAAGAGCTCTGCTCATTTTCAAGCTTTGGGATATTTAACAATCAATTAAAGAGCTTGAACTGTGGTTATAAACCAGGAAACTGAATTTGTATTAATTCAGCAGTCCTTCAATTCAGCACTGAAATTATGAATCTGGATTACATCCTCAGGTCCATCAGTAACCATCCAATAAGTTCGTTAGCAAAATTAAATTAATATATTCTATAATAACAAACAGCAGAGAAGAATTGCCTTAGTTGATGTTGGTTGATATTAAAAGGATTAGTTTAATTTAAAGAACTAAGACATGGCAAGACAGCTCCAAGCCGTAATCTGCTCTTCTTGCTAAATATTGGGAGACTAGGAATGTTTCCAATTCCCAGGACCATCATATGTACAGGAAGTGGCTCCAGTTGCAGCTTCTGGAAGCCTGAGTTCCTGAGCTGGAGCAACATCTTGGGACACTCCGGAGCGGTGTCTGCGGACATTCCGGAGTGGTGTCTATGGACACTCCGGAGCGGTGTCTATGGACACTCCGGAGCAGTGTCTGCGGACATTTCGGAGCGGTGTCTATGGACACTCCGGAGCAGTGTCTGTGGACATTCTGGAGCAGTGTCTGCGAGCACTCCAGAGCGATGTCTGCGGACATTCCGGAGTGGTGTCTATGGACACTCCGGAGCAGTGTCTGTGGACATTCTGGAGCGGTGTCTATGGACACTGCGGAGCGGTGTCTGCGGACATTCCGGAGTGGTGTCTATGGACACTCCGGAGCACTGTCTGCGGACATTTCGGAGCGGTGTCTGCAGGCATTCCGGAGCAGTGTCTGCGGGCACTCCAGAGCGGTGTCTGCAGACATTCCGGAACGGTGTCTGCAGACACTCCAGACCGGTGTCTGCGAGTACTCCAGAGCGGTGTCTGCGGACATTCCGGAGTGGTGCCTATGGACACTCCGGAGCAGTGTCTGTGGACATTCTGGAGCGGTGTCTATGGACACTGCGGAGCGGTGTCTGCGGACACTCCAGAGCGGTGTCTGCGGACATTCCGGAGCGGTGTCTGCGAGCACTCCGGAGCAGTGTCTGTGAACATTCCGGAGCGGTGTCTATGGACACTCCGGAGCAGTGTCTGTGAACATTCCGGAGCGGTGTCTATGGACACTCCGGAGCAGTGTCTGTGAACATTCCGGAGCGGTGTCTATGGACACTCCGGAGCACTGTCTGCGGACATTCCGGAACGGTGTCTGCAGGCATTCCAGAGTGGTGTCTGCGGACATTCCGGAGCGGTGTCTGCGGACATTCTGGAGCGGTGTCTGCGGACATTCCGGAGCGGTGTCTGCAGACACTCCGGAGCGGTGTCTGCGGACACTCCAGAGCGGTGTCTGCGAGCACTCCGAAGCAGTGTCTGCGGACATTCTGGAGCAGCGTCTGTGGACACTCCGGAGCAATGTCCACGGGCACTCCGGAGTGATGTCCACGGACACTCTGGAGCGGCGTTTGCAGGCACTCCAGAGCGGCGTCTGCAGAGACTCTGGAGCGGCGACTGGGAACACCCTGTAGTATCCTCAAGGTGGAGGGTATTATGAATTGCACTTACAGTGAGATGGTCATACCGCAGGCTCAGGCTCCACAGGTAATAAAAGAATGGGTGAACACCAGGCACAGCAATAAGATTAGGCAGGCTGTGTAGGAAACTCTTTGGCTATTCCACTGCAAAATAGATAATTCACTTTGGATACTGTTAAGGAGAGTGGCCTCTCAGGAAAGATAAACCTTTCAGGATTGAGGTGAGGAAAAGTTTCTTCACTACCACAAAAATGAAGAAATTGAGGCCAAAATATGAGATTTCGAAAAGGAACTAGATATAGTTCTTGAACTAAAAGGATCAAGGGGTGGGGGAAGGCAAGATCAGGGTTTTGAATTTGATGATCAGCCACGATAATTCACGATAATTCATGATAATGAATGGTGGTGGCCTACTTTTGCTTCTATTTCTATGCATGTTTCTATTTATTAAATCTTGTGAATACAATGTGCTCTTCCTTTGTTACATAAGCAATGCAACAGAAAATTTGTCATTAAAATAATAGACAGAATAAAATAGATTGAAGTGGTTTATCATTGAAATCAAAGAAATCCTAAAATGCAGAAAGAGGCCATTTGAGCCATCGAGTCTGCATCAACCACAATCTCACCCAGATCCTATTCCCAATCTCAACATATGAAACCACTAATCCCTCTAACCTACACATCTCAGGACACTAAGGGGCAATTTTAGCATAGCCAATCAACTTAATCCACACATCTTTGGACTGTGGGAGGAAACCGGACACCTGGAGAAAACCTATGCAGGCATGAGGAAAATGTGCAAACTCCACACAATGACCCAGCTGGGGGCCCTGGAGCTGTGAAGCAGCCGTGCTAACCACTGTACTACCCTGCCGCCCATATGTTTAAATTTACAATTTTGAATTTTCCAAAGATGACCACACCTTGAATGTCCCAAGTAACAGTATATTCCTGGAATTAATGGTTATTACAGCTTATGGAGAAATGAGAATTCTATAGAGCTGCTCTGCTTGGAATATGCACCTTGTTAACACATCAGCAAGTCAGTGAAATACAACAGTTGCAAGTAGCTTGACTAAATCTTATACAAATCAGCAAAAATAACTGAACTATAACAGCATTTTTAATTGCATATTCAGTCAACAGTCAACACCATACAGGTTAAAATGAGGAAACACTGTGTTTTATTCACTGCAGCAGACTACCAGATAACAGGAAACCAACACTCTTCCTGTTTTTTAGAAGAACAAACAAGCACATATTTTGTTTTTATGCTTCTTTAAAAATGAACTCTAGCTGCTTGCATTTTAACATCATTTTTGCAAGACCAGCTCAAGAAATTTTAAAGCATTTTGTTAAAAATGTGGTTGCACAGATAAAAGTGCGAGTTGCTTTTCAAAGCAGGAAAATTGTAGTCATGTTCACATATGAAAGTGTGCAACTTTATGGGTTTAGTGGTTTTAGTCAGAGGTTAGCCAAAAAGGGATTTTACCAGCATCCTCTACTACTACCAGGCTTGAAGAAATTCCAGAGAGTCATCAAAGAGGAAAGTCTAATATTATTCATCAATCATAAAAGGTACAAAAAACTAAACTAATGACTACTGAACACTCCCACGATTTCCCCCAAGAAGGATATAAATTTAGAAATCTGCAACTATGATTAAACTTGTATCAGACTCCTGTCTTCAGAACAAATGATGTCTACAATCATGAAGCAATTACTGTGCACATTCTTTGTTGTGTTAACTTATACCACTTTCACAGGTGCCGACGCTTACCCGTGTACAGCCCTGACTGAAATATTCAGTAATGCTAAGCAACTCAAGAGATTTGGGCAGGTATGATTTAAGCCTTGAATTATCTGTTGATATTTTTAATGCTACAGCTCATATTTATTTATTTTCATTTATTAAAGATTAATTTCTGTTGTATTGCTTTTTCCAGATACATTTTCCAGATACCCGGGACTCTCTACGCACTCCTGTAAACATAGAGGTAAGCATGATTTAAATAGAAACAAACAAGTCTTAATTTATTGTTGTAAGATATGTGTGAAAATATAAAGAAAAAGCAAAAGTTATACAATGAAATATAGTCTGAATTAATGACCTGTTTTTAAGTATTTCTTTCCTGCTTGTTAAGTTGATGCCAATAGTAAATTGTTCTTGAATAATGATTCAAAGATTGCCACATTAATTTGATATGACAAACCTTATATAAATAGAAGAATAAAGAATGTAGCAACTAAGGAAAAAAAACCTCTGGCAACTATAGAGCACTGCAAAAGTTAGACTGCTCTACTTGAGGCAGAAAGCCTGGCTGTGAATCAATTCATTTTGGTCAGACAATGGGAGAAAGATTTCATGATAAAATTGTAACTGGATTGTCATCAAAAGCAGATATATAGTCCATTGACTCTGGGATATCAAATTAGCAATCTGTTCTGATTTTGAGATTCATTTTTAATGTTTGGTTAAAATTTAATTGTTGCATTATCATATTAAAGTGACAGTTAAAGTTCTAAAAACATATTTATTTCTATGCTAAATCATGTTTGTGGTTAAAGTAGAAAAATATTGAAGTACTTGGGTTTAATCTATAATAAGCAGTAACCACATTCATCATTCTTTTGAGGAATATAGGTGCAATGCTAGTTCAAAAAAAGTTGAAATATCAAGCTGATTTCAATCAAAGATGACAACCGTTAACTATTGCCCTCATCAGTTGCAAATAGCAAATGTATAGCATAACTGAAACTGAAAGCTAAGCATGATTTTACACTTAGCCACTTGCTTTCTTTAACAGCTTAAAAACTATTCACAATATTTCAAATTATACTTTTACACCAATAACATTTTCTGAAATGGAAAACATTTCATCTTTCTGCCTGTTTTAGCGAAAAAAACTTTGTGCTTTAGGATGCTGCATCTCAATAGGTCATGTCAAATATAACATTTTATTCTAATTTTGTTCATTTTTCAGCTCAGTTGTTCTGCGCACCTCTTTAAGAAAGAATTGGAAAGCTTGAAACAAAACTGCATGGAGCTTGCCAAGGCCAAGGCTCAAAACACTTGTATACGCTACATCAGAATTATAAGTAGGAATATGAAGAATGTGGTAAGTACAAGATCAAGTGTTAACAAATAAAAATATTACACTTTGGTCAAATTAAATACTCTATTTGAACTAATGGTTATTCGTTCAGAATGGGTTAGCTTTTTAACATAATTGCCTTTCTTGAAGCACAAAAACAGAAATAAATACCTGGAAGATAGATGACACAAAATAATTAACAATAGATGGCAGCATATGTTCATCCAAGATGAGAATACTTATGCTTTAAAAGAAAGTAATGACTGTGATCTTGTTTTCAGAAACATTATCCAGAATGTGAATACGAAGAGAAGAGTTTCACTGACTTCATGTCTCAGCTGATATTGTTCTCACAGAAAAAAAGAAGCGAATGCAAATGAATGAGTTCAATGAACATAAAGACACTCTAAGCTATGCATGCTGTCAACAAAGCTGCCATAAAGTAACTTGAAAATTCAGATTGGAAAATTATACTTCACTATTTAATTTGTGTTTTTAATAATCATATGAAGGCTGCTCTGAAAATATAAGATTACAAACTAATCACTAGTGCTGAATGTAAAGCTGTTGCACTAGCCTTGTTTGTAATGTGCCTGAACCTAGCCTTGTTTATTACAATTAGTGTTTTGTAAACAGTGTATTTTTATGTGGATAATTATGAAGTTGATATTTATAACTTATTCAAAAATGTCAAGAGTACACTGTATTTAATCTACCTTATTTATGTATGACATGTTTCTTCACTATAAGTTATTAATGTTTCTGCTGTGTATTTAAAATTTACAGTGTTCTGATTCAAGATATAAACACAAATAAAAGTGGCTCAACAATACTTTCTTGTGCATCATTAATGCTGCTGGGCTTACATATTGCCAAACTTAGAAATTGGGATTTGTCTCAATGTAATAGTTGGTTTAGTGATGCACTGATCAAAAGTAACACAGTTTTGTCATTTTTAAATCAAAAGGTGACACAATCTTCAAAGATAATTTTTGTGACTCATACGTTATAGATCAATTGATTGCAAGTGGTGCAATTTAATGTACACTCAGAAACTTGTAGGAAAAAGTCACATCACTACAAAATGGGGTCCTTATCCTCTAAAGCTTTGTTTGAGAGAGAAAGAGTAAAAGTCTCAGTGCAAGATAACTGAAACCATAAAATTGTCTGGCAATCTGCCCATTTAAAGCAAATGAAATTAACTGGCTAGTGCTTATAGAAAGGTAAAGATTTTTAAACATCAAATGATATGCAGAAGTCATCAGAAAATTAGCTGGGTTCTCCACCCATAGAAAGCGAACAAGTCATAACATTTTTTAAATACAAGCTGAAAATCCAGATACAAAAAGATTAATATTCTGTGATTACACTCTTAACCAACACAGTTATCAATAGAAGAAAATACAGTGGTGACTATTAGAAAAATTCTTATTGCTTTGAGAAGGAGCAGCATTCCAACAATTCCTTTAGCATGAAAGTAAAATGCTGCAGATGTAGAAATACAAAATAAATTCGTAAAACATTAGAAATATTCAACAGGTTAGGCAACATCTGTGGAGAGAGAAATAGGTAGAGTTGTTATTTTTGCAGGGTTGTGGAGACCCTGCAGACCTTTAAAAACCTGGGTGAGACCCATGTATGGAAGTCTGAATCCATTTCCAATAGATCCCATTTTTGCCAGGAAGGCAAAGGGGGGAAGGGTGTGACTCACACAGGAGACTTGAACTAAGCAGGGCCATTTGAACTCAGTGCATGATTTAAACAGATTCCATTTTTGCTATAGTAAAGGTCTTATCCCACTTTGTAGGAGATTCCAATTTGTGGAGGAGATATAAATGCTCAAAAAGGTTGGATAAGGTCTGTAAATCTTTACATCGCATTTACATCATCAAAAATGTTTAAATGTATCAGTAAGCAATCAAAAGACCTGTTCCAGCAGTTACAATAGATGTTTGTTGACATTACCCCAAGGACTAGCATTACATAATTCTTAACAGTTGGCTATTTTCTACAACCTACAATTATCTTAGCAAGGAGATAATAAGTTCAAAGTTCTATTGGCCAAATAGGTTATTAAATAATTAGTTGCAATGAATACAAGTCTGTTTGTTTTGGGAAGTGATTACATATCTGAGTGACTTTAAAGTTTTGAATTGCCTTTCATGAATACGGGTTTTTTAATGTGAAGGTTGTAATAGATATTTGGATCATTGTTTTAGAACAAAGAACAAAAAAAACAAAAACAGCACGGGAAACAGGCCCCTCGGCCCAACGATCCCGCGCCGCCACCCCGATGCCCCCACCTCTACCCGCGATCCCTGTCCATGTTTATAGATCTATGGATTAAAAACCACATTTGAAACAATTTAGGGAGAATTTGTTTTGCCAATTAGCCTAAGAGCACATCTTTGGGATGTGGGAGGAAACCGGAGCACCCGGAGAAAACCCACACAAGCACGGGGAGAATGTGCAAACTCCCACAGACACAGGCCTAAATCCATGTATCTGCACAGTACAGCGATAGTCACTGAGCTGTCGTGTTGCCCATCAAATGGTCCAGGTCAAGCATACACTAACGACGTGAAGCACTAGGATACTCTCGAAAAAAAATCCAAGAGCAGCCCTCTCACGACCCATCGCGTGTATGCCCCTCGTTAGACAACAAGGTGGATCAAAGCACCTGTAGGATAAAAACAAGTACATCAATATCATCATCTATTTACACACTTCCCAGGGACTCCCAAGGCTCATGATCCCTCTTTTAAATCAGTTTTCTATACCCCTCCATTCCCATTCTGTTCATGTGCCCATCTAAGTATTTCTTAAATAACTCCAGAGTACCTGCCTCCACCACTTTACTTGGCAGCGCATTCCATACCCCCCCCACCCTCTGTGTGAAAAAACTCCCTCTAGCATCCAAATTATACCTTACCCTCCTCACCCTAAGCCCGTGACCCCTCGTGCTATTTGAGTCCATCCTAGGAAAAAGCTTAACCCTGTTTACTCTATCAATCCCCTTCAAAATCTTGTACAGCTCTATCAGATCTCCTCTAAGTCTACGTCTTTCTAAGGAAAACAGTCCCAATTTGCCTAATCTCTCCTCGTAACTCAGGCCTTCCATACCAGGCAGCATCTTGGTAAACCTCCTCTGCACTCTTTCCAGAGTCTCCAGTCCTTCCGGTAGTAAGGCGACCAGAACTGGACACAGTATTCCAAATGAGGTCTAACCAGCGTTTTATACAACTGCAACATTAAAGGCCAGCTCTTGTACTCTATACCCCTTCCTATAAAGGCTAGCATACTATATGCTTTCTTCACAACCTTCTTCACTTGCTCTGCCACCTTCAGAGACTTGTTCACCTGCACCCCCAGGTCCCTCTGCATTTCTATACTCTTAATCGGTCTACCCTTTATCATATACCTCCCCCCTACATTCTTTCTCCCGAAATGCATCACCTCACATTTATCAGGATTAATTCATCTCCATATGGCTGTTGAGGTCTGCCCATGGCAGATATGGGGCAAATTGGCATGGAGTGTCAAGGCAAATTGTTGGCATGAGTTAGCAATAATTCAGCATGTGCGCTATAAGGAAAAAGGGAGTGGCTGGTGATTTTGAATGAGATCTCTCCAGAGTGAATTGTGTTTCCTGATTCTCTCCACATTATCAGCCTATGTCACTGTTCTCTCTGATAGTAATAGGGGCTGAAGATCACTCTCTACATGTTAAAACATTATAATTTCATCTGAGCAATCTTATCAAAATGTTTTTCTTTTGCTAATTTATACGATCAGCTCTCCTTTTCTTATCACAGATTGGAGGCAAAACAGATTTAAAAACAGCTGATTTATGTTAAACTGCATTATGCATCTGGACAGACTCTTGTCAGTTGTAAGGGATAAGGATGATGCTAAACATTGTTCTGATTACAAATAGAAGTAAACATATCTAACTACAGATTTATTGTAATAAACCTCCAGAAACAAATAATTACAGAGTTGTTAGTACAGCTTCAAGCTTATTTACAGCTGCAACATTGTTTATGAACAGAAAAATTGCAGGTAATGGGTTAGATTTTTTTGGGCAGATTTGTTCCAAAATTAATCATCCCCCCATCTCTGTAAGTAATCCCATTCTAGTTCACCATTGGTGGGCTTCCAGCACTGTTTACACTCTCAATTAGAAACTAGTTTCATTGGTTCAGAGAAGGGGATAATCTTAAAGTCACAAGTAAGACTTACATTAACACTGCAATTAAGTTACTGTAAAATTCCCCGAGGTGACACACTCCAGCGCCTGTTCAGATACACTGAAGGAGAATTCAGTATGGCCAATGCACCTAACCTGTGCATTTTTCAACTGTGGGAAGAAACCAAAGAACCCAAAGGAAACCCATGCAGATACAGGGAAAATGTGCAGACTCCAACAGACAGTGACCCAAGCTGGGAATCGAACTTGGGTCTCTGGCGCTGTGAAGCAGCAGTACTAATCACTACATCACCATGCCATTCATAATCTGGTGTGGCTGCTGTAGTTAAATGGCTACCAGCTATCAGGGGCAGGTCAGCTATGAACTGGGTATCAAAAATCAGTAGAACCTATATCAAAACACAGACTTCCATATTTATTCATCTCTTCAGTTAACTTTAATTGATCCAAAGGTAAGTACCAAGGTAAGGAGTCAACAACAGCGATGCTACAGCCTAGCTGACAATCTTGCCTATGTGCTGTATCCTTCACAACCTGGGTATGATTACTGAGAGCAAGACTAGCTTAGTCAAGATGATACAAGACACACAAGCATGTTCTATATTCTCAATTAATGAAAATATTAACATCTCCACTTAAATATGGTCTGGAATGCTGTTTAAACTATTTTTAAATGGAAGGCTTGCTTTAACCCATTTTACAATAAAAACAACTGCACTTAATGAAAATGTAATACTAAAGAGTGAAAGCAGACAAATGGTAAAGTGATATGGAAACACCCAAAAAGAAGATTTGGGATTTAGTCACTTTTTCAGTGTCATGTTGTGCTCCAGTGATATTTGATTTAAATGTTCAATCATATGAGACCTGAGCTTTCTCCATTTCACTGACTTCACCTGCATTTGAATTATTATTGAATCCGCTTTCATCAGGCACTGCGTTTCAGATTGTAACAATTCCCTGTATAAAAATATTCTTCTGATATCAGCTCTGCGTTCTGAAATTATCGCTCACTTACTCAAATCTATTGTTCAAGATATACCACAGCAACAAGGTGATGTAGAGAATCCATCATTAATTGGGCACCCAAATCTCTGCTTCTAATTTCAAGGTTGTTTAATCTTTAGCTTGCAGAGTCCAAAAGAGGAAGTACAAATTAGATTATTTCATTGCAAAATCATGCACAGAAACCAAATTAATGAAGAATAGGAAAGTGTAAGTAAGAGACAAAGAGCACTTTTTAAATTTTTAATGGATCTTTAGCAATAATTTGGCTATGAAGGAAAGTGATTCCATAAATGTAAAATGTTTTTTATTTACATAAAAAAGGTGTTTGGCAGTAATTATGGCACCACACAATTAAAAAAAAATTATAATGAATGAATTAGTCTTAAGTTTTACTGCCATGTTTAGTGAAGATGTTAGTAACGCAACACCCTTACATGGATTTCAATGCTGAATCTATCAGTGAGGCATTAACGCAACATAACTTGTGAAGGAGCAGGATAAATGGACAGCAACTTCCAGAATTCTGTGCTTCACTGCACATTTACTCTGACATAAACTCTGAAGTTGCTACTTAATTTACCCTGAAAAATCACCACTAGTCTCATTGCTATTGCTAATGCAAAATCCAGGCCAATGAATGGTTGTCTTCACACCAGCATTGACATAGTTGATATTATTTACAAAGTCTTAAAATGTTGGGTATATTCGATTATGCATAGGGAAAGCCATTCAGAATGTGAAAGCTTCTTAGTTTGAGGAACAGGTTCTGTAGGAGAGGGAAACTGGCCTGTGTACTGTTACAGAATTTTTACATAGAATACGCAGTACAGAATGAGGCAAAGTAGCCCAATCAATACATGCTGATATTTATGTCCAGCCCAAGCCTCAACACATTTTTCCTCGCTGCTGCCACTGGCCTGTCTGGTCTTGCAGTGGACAGACGTTACCCTCCTCTTCCATAGCAGCCACAAGAATGGCCACCAGACCTTTGGCTCCATGTTTGCTGTGGGGGAGTGGGAGAAAAGAGAGAGACAGATTGTCTGTGAGGTTTCCATCCCGTGTCCCCATGAATATAGACGATGGTAACACACCATCCCCAGTGTCATGCATCAGCGCGTTAACCTTCACTACACCCTCACCATAGGAGCATAGAGAGCAAATGGGGGCTGTGTAGGAGTTCCAAATAGGAACTCTTGAACTATAGACTTGAGTGCGACCGCCTGAATGCCTGGTGCAGTGGTTTCCAGAAATGGCTTGCAGCTCTGACAGAGAGGGTGGGGCAGATTGTGACTATCATAGATGGGTTCCTAACAAGGACAGCACTGCCGAGCCATGTTAACATCTGCTGAGCTTCCAGCTGATGGAGCTGCTGTTTGTTACTGTTAGTGGAGTCTGGGATGCAACGTCAACAGAAATCACAGAGCTTGTCTAACAGTTAGAATGCAAGACAACTGTGGAATTGATCTCATGTGCAATCCCTCGGACAGGGAGAATGTGTGCAACATGAGCCCCCTGTCAGTTGTGACCCCAGACTAGAATGAGCCCTCCCAAACCATTGCACCCAGGCAAGACCCTCACTGTGCACTGTGGCTACAGCTGCAAACTACCTTCACTACCCCTTCATGACCTCCACTTGGCATTGGCCCAGCACACGTCAAACTGGCAGTGCCCATTTGGTACTGTGCCATGGCCCTGACTCTCAAACTTCAATGGCCTCTGAGCCCACCCTGGCATGGAGGAGACCAGTAGTGTTTTTTTGCCAGATTCACACTTTCTCTGATGGTAGGAATATCCCAGGAGCTAGGAGAATCTGGCAATGAATGGGGTAAGCATATTTAAATGCTACTTTAAATATGCTATTCAGCCTCATGCTCTTTCTGGGTGAGATCCGATTTGTGTCAGTAGCAAGGGATGGGGATGATCGCAAACATAGAACATAGAACATAGAACAATACAGCACAGAACAGGCCCTTCGGCCTTCGATGTTGTGCCGACCAAAATAAAAAGCAATGCCCCTCCTAACTAAACCTCCTAACTAAACCAGTACCAAGAACCTCTTGGTACTGGACGCAAAACCTATTTTTAGACCTTCACGCGAATTTGGTCTAACAACTTGAGCCTAATTTCTTGTTTCAATTCTATTCCTCTACAAATAAATTCTGGAATTTAATATGTTTTTGTTATTGAACAAAGAAAATTACAGCACAAGAACAGGCCCTTCGGTCTGCCAAGCTTGCACTTGCTGACCGACTTAACTAAAACCTCCTCCTACTCTTCCAGGGACCACAATCCCTCTATTCCCATTCTATTCAAGTACTTAGCAAGACACCTCTTAAAAATCATACCATATCCGCTTCCACTACTTCCTCCAGCAATGAGTTCCAGGCACCCACTACTCTCTGTGTAAAAAATATCTGCTTCATGCATCTCCTTTAAACCTTGTCCCTCACACCTTAAACCTGTGCTCCCCTAGTAATTAATTGTTTCACTCTGGGAAAAAACTTCTACTCTGTCCATGCCTCTCATAATCTTGTAGACTTATATCAGGTCACCTCTCAATCTCCGTCACTCCAATGGGAACAAATAAAGTTTCTCCAACCTCCCCTCATAGCTAATGCCCTCCATACCAGGCAACATCCTGATAAATCTTTTCTGTACCTTCTCCAAAGCTTCCACATCCTCTGGTAGTGTGGCAACTAGAATTGAACACTATATTCCAAGTGTGGCCTAACTAAGATTCTATAAAACTGCAACATGACTTGCCAATTTTTAAACTCAATGTCCTAGCTGATGAAGGTAAGCATGCTGTATGCCTTCTTGACTACTTTCTCCACCTGCATTGCCACTTTCAATGACTGTGTACCTCTACACCCAGATCCCTTTGTCTATCAATACTCTTAAGAGTTCTGCCATTTACTGTATATTTCCTACCTGTAGTAGACCTTCCAAAATGCATTACCTCACATTTGTAGGGATTAAACTCCATCTTGTCATCTCTTCACCCAAGTCTCCAACTGATCTATATCCTGCTGTATCCTTTGGTTATCATCATTGCTATCAGTAAATCAGTAAACTTTTGTATCATCCACAAACTTACGAATCAATCCAGTTACATTTTCCTTTGAATCATTTATATATGTTACAAACAGCAAAGGTCCCAGCAATGACCCCTGAGGAATGCCATTTGTCACAGCCCTCCGTTCAGAAATGCACCCTTCCACTGCTACCCTCTGTCGTCTTTGACTGAGTTTTGTATTCACTTTGCCAGCTCATCTCTGAGCAACTCCACCTTCTGCACCAGTCTGCCATGAGGACCTTGTCAAAGGCCTCACTAAAATCCATGCAGACAACACCCACTGTTCTATCCTTATCAGTCATCTTCGTCACTTCCTCGAAAAACTTGATCAAGTTCATGAGATATGATCTTCCTGTCACAAAACCATGTCGTCTCTCACTAATATGTCCACTTATTTCCAAGTGGGGATAAATTCTATCTCAAAGAATTCTCTTTAATAATTTCCCTACCACTGATGTAAGGCTCACTGGTCTGTAATTACCTGGATTATTCTTGCTACTTCTCAAACAAAGGAACAACATTGGCTATTTTCCAATCCTCTGGGATCTCCCCGGTACCAGTGAGGATATAAAAATTTCTCTCAAGGCCCCAGCAATTTCCTCTCTCAGTATTCTGGGGTTTATCCCATCAGGCTTTGTGGACTTGTCTACCTTAATGTTTCTCAATAATCCCAACATGACTCAAATTGTGAGTTAATAATGTAATTTGCATCAGTCCTTTTCAATATTGGCATTTGACATTGCCTGAAAATTTAAAAATTGTGCTTTCGTTTCCAATCTTTAAATTATTAATGCATATTATGATATGTAATGGTCCCAGACCTGATCCTTCTGGGATCACATTCTGCCATCTTAAATAGCTACATTTCCCTTTACCGCCTGGTGCTTGCAAACAACTAGCTATCCATTCTGCAACTTGCCCTCTAACTCCATGTACTCTGACCTTATTTATTAGATCATCGTGTGAGGAACAGTTGAGGATTCTGGGTCCGTACTCAGAGTTTAGAAGAGTGAGATGGGATCTTGTTGAAACTTACAGGATACTGTAAGGCCTGGACATGGAGAGGGTGTTTCCATTAGTAGGTAAAAACAAAGGTCTTAACAAAGATTTAAGTGTACCACATTATCTTGTTTAATCTGAAACCTCTAGAAAGAATTCATAGCTCTTGCATTGACTGGCCTTTCTGAAATGCTGGCTATCTACTATTCTTTTAGTTTCCAGCTTTTTTTCTATTTTTCCTTTTGTGATATTCTGTTATTATTCCTATCACTGAAGTTAAGGTGGTTGTTCCAATCTGCCCTCAGGACGTTCTGTTCCACTTAAATATAGGTATAATATTAGACCATAAGACATGGGAGCAGAAATTAGCCACTGGGTCTATCAAGTCTTCTCCACTTGTCAATCATGGAAGATGTTTTTCTCATCCCCTTTCTCCTGCCTTTTCCCCATAACCCCTGATCACCTTATTAATCAAGAATCTACCTCTCAGTTTTAAAGATACTCAATGACCTGGCCTCCACAGCCTTTTGTGACAGAGTTTCACTGTGGCTGAAGAAATTCCCTCTCATCTCTGTTTTAAAGGCTCTCTAGTTCTAGTTTGTCCCTACTAGTGGAAACACTCTCTCCATGTCCAGGCCTTACAGTATCCTGTAAGTTTCAACAAGATCCCGTCTCACTCTTCTAAACTCTGAGTACAGACCCAGAATCTTCAACTGTTCCTCACATGACAAGCTCCTCATTCCAGGGATCGTTCTTGTGAACCACCTCTGGACCCTTTCTAAGGCCAGCCCGTCCTCCTTACTTACAGGGCCAAAACTACTCACAATGCTCAAAGGGTGTCTGACCAGATCTTATACGACCTCAGAAGTACATCCCTGCTCTTGTAGTCTAGCCCTTTTGACATGAATGCTAACATTGCATTTGTCTTCCTAATTGTTGACTGAACCTGGATGTTAACCTCAAGAGAATCTTGAACTAGGATTCCCAGATCCTTTAATGTTTCTGATTTCCTAAGCATTTCCCCATTTAGAAAATAATCCAGGCCTCCATTCCTTCTTCCACAGTGCATAACCTCATACTTTTCCACATTGTATTCCAATATTTAGATATTAGTCCTCTGGCGCTATATTTATTGAATAAAATGGTCTAACAATGCCTTTGCTAGCTCTGCTGTAAGTGAATTATTTGTTTACAAATAATTGATTGTTACCCAACACTATTTGATTCAGGATTTTATAGTTCACAAACATTTTTAAAAATTAATTCATGGGATGTGGGTATCACTAGGCCAGTATCTATCGTCCATCCCTAATTGCCCTTGAGGTGGTTGTGAACTCCCTTCTTGCACCTCTGCAGTCTATGTGATGGAGATATACTTACCCTGCTGTGGGAGTTCCAGGATTTTAATCCAATGACATCAATATTCTCACCACCACCTTTGTTTTTGTAAGCTCTTGCTTCACCAGAATCCGTTGTGAGAAGTGGTCCATCACAATGAGGAAAGATCTGCCATTGAATTAAATTGATGCTCAAGCATTCCCATGGCCTGGTTGAGAATGGTATGGGAATAAGGAGCTCCCTTTAGTCCAACTTGCACGGCACACACATGTCCTAGGATGTCCACAATTGTTCTTGAAATGCCTGCCCATCACAACGTAGATCTGACCCTTGTCCTGCATTTAGTAATACCCCAATATCCTTAGTGCATATTTTAGACATCTCCAGTCAATGAGAGACTGAAATAAGCACTCACGAGCCAGATCATTGATGATGGTAAAGTGCTTCTATTGTTCAAACCAAGTCTTCATTAAACTACCATTCAGTCTGAACTCTGACCACCTTTCTTGATAGTAATGGTGGATATCAGTACACTCCTTAACACACATTTGTCCCAGGTGGAATTGCTGGAGTTTTCCTGTGATAGCTGGCAGATATCATTTCATCAACAGGGAGTATGATTGGAGCTCCTCAATCAATTGATGTCACATTTCACTGAAAAGTCAATTGCATTTCTGTAGGAAAGTGTTTTTCTTCCAAATTCATGAGGAATAGATAGAGGGCATTGTTCATGCTCAACTCCTTTCATCTAGCAATGGTTGCAGTCAGTTTCAATAATGACTAGCCAAGAATGAAGCCCAAAAGCTTCATGTGTGCTCATGTGACTACAAGAGCTTCTTTTCCAATAATGGCACATCATTTCCCAGTCTGACAAATGTTTAGATAAGTAATATACTGGTTAGTGACACCTATTCAGTTAATACTGAAACAAAACTGCGCTGAACTCTGTGGACAAAGTATCGATTCAGAGCAGCTTTGGCTCTGATACTAATACTTGCACTTTGTGTCCCAGCACAATTCTTGTTCTTTCATGAGAAGGTGCCAAACTGGGTAAAATTTTCATCAGATTATCATTCCCAGGAATCGAGGTCTGGACTAAAGCATAGGATTGGGAATATGCTATTAGCTTTTGTTTTCTGTGGGTCCACCCTGGTGCCTTTTTGGCTAACAACATGTCCTAAAACCAAATCAAGAAATTGGAGAATTTGAATTTCTCATCGTCAGCTCTGGATAGTTCGTTTGTGATGAAGAGCAATGCTAACAGTAGGGGTTCAATTCCCATACCAGCTGCTATTAAGTCCCCGCCTGAGATGCGATGAATCCCAAGTTAAAACACCAATAATCTGCTCCATCTCAAAGAGAAGAGTAGCTTATGGCCCTCTGGAACTATAGCATTTAATGACTTGGTGGTCAGTTTTAAGAATACCTTGTATTAGTCTAACAGACCAACTACAACAGAGAGTGAGATGATACAAATGGGTTGACTTATAAAATGCATTAATTCTTAAATGTGAGGGAAAAGAAAGAAAATAACACAACGGAAAGTTGCCAACCATTTTGAAACAATTTTATTTAGCCACAACAAAATCAAACATTTAAAAATTACCAGAAGAAACAAACTCCTCCAATTACTATATCATCCTCCTCTCTCTTCGAGGTAGGACAATAAGAGGGCATAATTATTTTGGACAGTCATTGCAATCCGATAAACTTAAACAAGCACTGTTTGCACACCTAAAAGACTCACAAAAATTGTATTTTTGAATCAAACTTTCACTTACTGCAAGTTGTTCAAGATAGACATTAAGGACCTTAAGTAAACTCACTGACTGTAAACAGAATAGTCTTACAGTAATGAAGCTGTTCAAATTTCAGAAATACATTTGCTCAACAGAAATTCTATACAAAAAATTAAAGATTCACATTTCTAATTTTTGTTCACAATATCTCCCCCTCCTAAAGTTGCTTCCTTGTTCTATTTCTCTTTATATTTATTATTTTAACCCCAACTTAGTGTGATCATTTATTCATCTGAACACAACAGGGTTCTGCAGGTCACTGCTGTGTTCAGTAACCCAGTGGCAAATCTACCTTAGTACACATCAAGAATCGACCTGGTTGTGTAATAGATGCAATCACATAGTTACACATTCGACTTTCAATTGACTTCATAGTCAGTGTTCAGTCAATGATACCACTTTGGTAAATACTTTCGCTTAGGAACTGGATAGGAATGAGAAGACACCTAAAGAAAAGGATCGAGGGGGTGGGGGGAAGAAAGTTTTAAATTTAAAATAAAATCCAAAACTATATTCAGAAAGAGAAACTAGGCAATAAAGGAAGACAGGGCAAGTGCACTTTGCATTGATTATTTAGTGTTAGCTTTAAAGTATACAAATGAATTTATCCAGAGTAAGATTTCTTGTAAACGGATTTTCCCCAAAAGCAATTTTGGCTTCTAACCATCATGGAATATATAAAGTCAGCACACAGTCATACAACACATAATTAGGTCAAGCTCTAACAAGGTATTTCAATTTTAAATGTTGAAGGATGAGCTACTGTCAGCAGCACCTGTATCAAAACGGGGCAGCAAAATAAATCTTTAATACTCTGTGGAAAAATTAAGTACAAATATACTTCAGGTCAAAATATTTTATACACTTTTGCAATTCTGCTGTGCTTATTTTCAGAGGTCTATGATACTTGAAAGTATTAATCAATGATGTGCAAATGCTGTATTTTTCTGTTACTCTCCCTCATAATTCAGATATCTTGTTTCCTCTTCCTATAACTAGGTTTGTTATCAATCAAAAGTGTGCATTTCTTGTTAACACTTCCCTTTACAAATCCTTGGGCATTTGAGAACCCATAATTGGCAATTTTAGTCTGATGTCAGTACCAATATTACTTTGGGATATTGAAGTGAAGAACTTTCTGATTTCCCTAACCTGCAACTGATATGAAACACTGTAGGTGGCATGAAGGAATTTCAGCAGCTGTCAGTTTCTCACATGGAGAATGGTTAACATGGCAATTGAAAATCAAGATTATGGTCTGTCTACTGCTGCTCAAGATCTGTCCCTGTTACAATAATTAGGATTACATGTAAATTGTCTAACAATCCATCTACCTGAATCAGAGATAAAAAAACAAAATGCTGTGGATGCTTGAATCTGAATAAAAATAGAAAATCCTGGAAAATCTCAGCAAATCTGGCGAAGGATCATCTAGACTTGAAACATTGGCTTTATGCTCTCTCTACAGATGCTGTCAGACCTGCTGAGATTTTCTAGCATTTTCTGTTTTTGTATCTGAAACAGATGGAAGGTTGCTTAAAACCTGGAACACATTTTAAAAACCTTGCAACTTGTGCACAGTCCAGCTGCCCCTCCTCTCCTGCCTATTGTCAGATGTTCAATCTGATTTCCCATCCTTCCAGATTTAACAAAAAATGCAATGGGATAATCATTCCTCCCAGTTTTTATATTTGCTTCAGCACGGACCACAATTCAGAATGGAGAATTTAGATTAAGTATCTATATTTTGTACCAATAGCAATTCAATAGTATTTAACTTGTGGGTTTTTCTATTGAAAGAGAAAATTGGAAGCATTACATCAAGGTTGACTTGTACTTTGACATCCAAGAGCAATAATGTCAATGACTTAGTTGCAAAGCTCCATGTCCACAAGAGAAATGTGGCTTCTGGAGGGAATTTTGAGGGAAGGAACGATGGATAAAGATGACAGTGCTCAAATTTAGAGAGCAAAAATTCCATTTTCCAGCACACTTACAACATAAGTAGGTAAACAAGCTACTGTATTAAGGTCATGAAAATTATTTCAGTCAGCCTTGCTTTCAATACATCTATACATGGAAAGTAACCTAAAAGAGGTGCCTGAACAGTCTATGACTATATCTCATTATATTCTAAAAATTATGCTTTAGTTGTGTACAGCATAAGGTAGTGGGGTTAAATTTGACTATCAGATTGGAATAAAAAGTTCAAATCAACCAGATTGATTATCCTTCATTATTCCTCAAGATACCTCAAGAACATATGTTGGTAACAGCAGTTTCAATAGCCTTATAAGTCATGGATTAGCATTTTCATATAATCATTTCTGGAACTATTATCTCCCAATAAGGGCTGGGAAAATTGATAAGATACATTGGCAAAGGCAACAAATAAAATGAAAGTGAAAGGCAGTTCAAAATTGAACGTACTAGTGGGAGTTTTGTTAGTACTTGCTATTCTCTACAATGAGTATCACATCATGAATATACCACCATGGGGTACCTGGTGGAAGTTAGGCACAAGTGCAGAATGGCCAATAGTCATTCAGGTTCTAGTGTACTCTTCACTCGTTGAATAAATTTAATCATCTGGTACTTTTGAAAGATACTGCATTTGTGTATCTGAGGTCAAAATATGTGTGCACTACTTCTACATCATGGAAAAATAAGCTTAATATCAACTCTAACATGAATCAAATCTCCTGTTTTGAACCACATACACATTTTCAGCCACACATTTTCAAGTCTGTCTTTGGTGCAAACAGTGCAATTTTTTCAACGTAGGCAAGGGAAATATTCCGGAGTTTTCAGTTGTCAGTTAAAATTTACTGTATACTTCTTTTATAACTACTTCAATGCTGCACCAATGAACTAAATATGATTTTGCATATAGTCTATTTCACAATCAAATAATAGCTAGAATTTTGTCCAATATCAGCTATACTTTTTGCCATAATACCTTTACAGCAAACATTAATAACTTGTCATTTTTCATCTGTGTTTATGCAGAGCTAGCCAGTAAGCAATAACTCCAAAGAGTTAATGCATTCTTAAGAATGCATTACTCTAAAGCAAAAGTAATATTCTAAACTTTAATTTCTTTGCTCAATATTTCAACAAAGAATATGCAACAGTATGCAGCAGGCTTCTGATGTGAAAAGAGGAATAGTACAAGTTTACGATCAAGATTTTCCCCAAGTATTTCTCCTCATTGCACGTGAAATTCTTCTGCATTTGGATTCTTGACTAGCCAGGTACCAAAACCATGATGCACCAGAGATGATTTCAGCAAAGCTTTTGCTTCTTGATATGATTTTGCCATCATCTGAAAGGAATGAAAAATTGAAAGACATAAAAAAAAACTGGAAATCTGAAATAAAAGCTTTAAAATCAGTTTCTTTGAAGAAACAGACCAGTGATTTTAATTGGTTAAAGGAGAAGATTAGCAATTTTAATTATGTTGAATGCCCAACATGCACAGCAAACCATCCTACAAGGAAATCCATACAAATAGACACTCCACTCCCAAATAACTTCCACTACAATAGGTACAAACTGCATGTTGAAACCAGAGACACATATCAAGCAAATGACAGACAAACTTCGATGCACCAGTAATGCTATTAAGTTAGAAATGGTAGCGGGTGAAAGAACAATTTTTGCACAATGATTTTCAGTCAACATGAATTTTAGCAAAGAAATTGCTCTATCTATGGAACTGAACACACAAAAGCTGGGAATTGCCAGTCATTGCATGAAGGGAGAGTAGGGTGGAAAGAAGTGGTCTTCATCATGTAATGTATATGAGATTACCTTGAGATCAAATGTGACATTAAGGTTATGAACTTGCTATTGCAGGGAGAAGGATGGAGTCTAGAGTGGCAGCCTAAAACAATTTAATTGAACAACATTTTTCTGAAAAGGCTAGTTAAATTTGACCAAGAGATGTTTCCTTAACCAGAAAGCAACCTTACCTTTGCTGCGTGGTATGTTGGAACCGTAGACAAATCTTCTCTATTTGCTTCTTTTGCAACAAGATAAAAGCGACTCAGCATGGCAGCTTTGCATAAGCGACTGGTCATGGAGGTACCACTTTTAAATGGAGAGCTTAAAAACAGAACAAATACCTTTTTTTTCAAAAGACAAAACAAAATCAGTGCACAAGAATTACGTGTAAGTTTAACATTCAAGATGGATTTGTTTCAGTAGATTAAAATGAATTAATCATATTCTTACAAGTTCATCCTAGCGGAAACAACTTCAAATTATTGCCCAAACCACTGGAGTGATATGTATCATGGAGGGAGGCCGCA
This sequence comes from Sphyrna mokarran, assembly GCA_024679065.1. Classification (NCBI taxonomy): domain Eukaryota; kingdom Metazoa; phylum Chordata; class Chondrichthyes; order Carcharhiniformes; family Carcharhinidae; genus Sphyrna; species Sphyrna mokarran. The sequence goes on along the minus strand of JAGIQG010000001.1, from coordinate 145,735,550 downwards.
CTGGATTTTTAACAAAATACATTGATTTGAGGGAGGACTGTTGAGGTTGGTTGGATGAAAAGAAAAACAGAAAGGTATGACAAATAAGCAGTGAAACATTATTTTAAAATGTTGCTATAAATATATTCTTTAAAAAATAAAAAACTAAGCAAGGAGGATCCACCTGTAGTTGACTGAGGAAGTTAAGAATAACAAAAGATTAAAAAAAGGTTTGGAAGAATAATAGAAAGCTTGAAAATTAAGAGTACGGTAGAAACGACAAAGGGAGACCAAAACATTGATGGGCAGGGGAAAAAATAAAATGAGAATAAATAAGTCAGGAAAAATGCAAAGATTGGAGGAGCTTTTAAAAGCATGCTAGTTAAAGTAAAAGTTGGTCTCATAACGGGAGAAATCATCATGGAGAGTGAAGAAATGGCAGAACTTTGAACAAATATTTTGTCTGTCTTCACAGGTAAAGAACACAAAGTAAGTTGTAGAATTAGATGACAATCAAGGAATGACTTTTACCTTTTGTTTGCATAATGTGGCATCAAGCCACAAAAGTGGGGTTGAAGTCACTGTACCAATGGTGGCTTTTTCTATTTTAATATTAAGGACATTTAAGGAAAATTGAAATTTTCCCATTCTGCCAGCAACTTAGTACTTTTAAATATTGGGGTGCATTTTTTGGACCCCAGTGCACAAAGTTAAAATGGAACCCCACAGCATTGTTCTGTCACGATCCATTTCTGCTAAGCTCTTCTGATACGTTTGCCCATCAGATGTAAGTTGTGGGAGACCAGTTGTAATTCACGGCAGCATGCACTCACTCTGACATGAACAGATTAAAATGGGGAGGTTGATCAGGCATAGAAGTCTGATAATTATATTCATATTCATTATAATGACATTGAATGTTGGGATTCCCATTATCTCATTGGCATGGGACAGTGACAATCATGCTGAGACTTCACCCTTATGTGAAACAAGATTTGGGCCTATCGCAAAATTTCTGCTCCTATTACCAAACTCATCCAGGAAGAATGGGAACGTATATATATAGTCCTGGCCCAAGGAGATGAAAGTGAGTAAATTAAAGTATATATCAATAGAGCAACTTAAACCAAGAGCCAATAAAGTTATAGGCCCTGATGGGCTACATCCTCAGGTTCTCAAAGAAGCAGCTGCAGAGATAGCAGATGTTTTATGATTTTCTATTATTTGCTAGATTCTAAGCCAGTCTTAGCAAATTGGAAGTTAGCAGCATCAGCTTCAAGGAAGGAGAGCAAGAGAAAACTGGGGATTATTTGTCATTTAGTCTACACCATTCCCACTACAAACTCCTTTCCCTGATGATTAAGTCCTCTAGCTGGCAAGTTAAAATTAAAGCCAACTATTAATAACATTGTTGCCATACTTGACCCTGAGATGAATGTCTGATCACACTTTTGTGCTATCATTAAGACTGCCTATTTCCATCTCTGCAACATCCTTTGCTGAAATCCTCATTCATGCCTTTGTCACCTCTCGACTTGACTATGACAATACAATTGCACTTGGCCTCACACACTGCTTTCTGTAAACTTGCCCACATCTAAAACTCTGCATCCTAATATTTTATTTGCATCAACGTCCATTCATCCACCACCTTTATGCTTGCTGACCAAATTGGCAATTAATCAAACTCAATTTTGACACACTCAAGCTGGTTTTTAACTGCCTCCATCAATCCACTCTATTTCTTCTAGTCCCACAACCTTCAGAGATAGTTGCTCTCACTTAATTCTGGCTACTTGAGCATTCCAATTCTAATTGCTCTACAACTGGTGGCTATGCCTTCAATTGCTTAGACCTGAGAATCTGGAATTCCCATCTTAAATAGTTCCAAATCTATCCCTCCTTACTGCTTACATCTTAAAACCTACTTCTTTAACTAAGTTTTTGGCCAATTAGCCTAATATTTATTGTACAAACAATCAACAATCCATTCCTGACACAATATTAACAATAACAGTAGGCACTGGTTGTAAAAAAAAAATGAATGCCCTCAGAATTCCTTTACACTTTAGTTATAGGAGTTTTTGAAACAAACTTTTGTCCTAAACTTTTCAAGCAACAGAAAAGGATGTTTTACAGCAATTAGCTGTCAACTGACTTCTAATGATTAAACATGATGGTCAACATATTTTTAATTTTCTTTTGGAGAAGTCCCTTTAAATTTTTTGTGCTGCATTGCACTGGCAGTAATACAAATGGACCAATTTGCCAGCTGCCTGCCCAGTGAGTTTTAGACTGTTATATGGCCTAGAGGGAACAGTACCCATGACCTTAAGGAACATTCTAGTACCAGGCAGATTCACTGCTGGGTAAGACATTACACATTGTATAGTATGACATCCATTCCTTGTAAAACACATTCTTCAATCTTCACCAAATGTATACAGTGAATATTACACGCATCTTGGTTGTGTTGAAACATCTCAAGTGCAATCTGAACAATGCAGACAGCTTTTAAATACCCTTGCACTATTTATTAGGGCCATTTTGAAATGTCTCCAATGTTCCTTTGACTGTATTGAAGCACCTCAAAAATGTAACTTACAAAGAACCTGAAGATTATTGAACTTGGCAGTTTGAAATGATATTCTTTCAGAAATTCTATGATTAAGGTTTAATTTTCCAAAAAAAGTTCTCCAATCTACAGCGAGCAACACTAAAGGCCAAATTGCAAGGAAGCATTGACAACAGATCAGAAAGCTGTCACTTTGGAAACCAAAGATCTTTTGAAGCACAGCACAGTATTTTCCTTTTACATAACTAGGCAGTGCCTCTTCCCTGCAGGTTGCTTGCAGCATTACTAATGCTGCATAGCTCATAGCTCATGAAAAATAGTCTACAACACCAATCATGTGGAGAATCTGATCAGCTTTATCCATTGTTCCTTACTTTTTACCCTGGGAAAAGCCATCACTGATCTTCCGCTCAGTCTTTAGGTTGAAACAGCAGATGACATCATGACAGGATTTTCCAATCTCGTTCACCCCACCCTCTGCTGCCAGTGAGAATGGAGAATTTGGCACTCAGCCAAAACTTCATTCGCTGCAGCAGGCCCAGAGAATTCCAGGCACAGGCGAGGTCAGAGGTTTCTGGTGCATATTGACATCTGTAAAGAGGACATCAGTGGCTAGATGTGAGTTTTCTTACCATTTTCAATTAAAAATTGCAGTCCACAATTCAGATTGGGAATTGAGTGGCCAAGTTCCCTGCTCCAATTTATCTCCAGGATTTTCACCAAGTTGGAGAGGTAGAAGGGGTTAAAATACCTTATTCTTTAATAGAACCTATAAATTCAGGTGTTATGTAACATTTGTCCTCAAAATCTAACAAAACTGCCGAGATAAATATCAAGATAACCACTGCAAACAGTTTCTTCTGAACGTTCTGACAGACATTTATCCTCCATTCGCATAAAGTAATCGAAGTCCATTCAGAACAACATTGGCTGGACTATCCCCTTTACGAGGGGAGTCACAAATTGGGAATCCTCCAACACACAATGATCTCAGCTCCTGTCCAACAGTACTTTCCTCTACTATTTTTGCATTGGGACTGCTGCCCCCATAGGCAAACACAGGGTGGGAACAAAGGCTGACAGATACCTAGGCAGGCAGGTTAGGCAGCCCGCCACAGTTCCCTGGAATATCAGCCCAGTTCTACACAAGTGTTAGGCACTTTAGCCTTCAACCCCACGCCAACTCACTAATGACAGAACTCATGAGCCCTATAAAAACATTAGCAAGTATTTGAGATGCTCATGATACTGCAAAAGTCAAATATCCATTCAAAAATCTCTTCAAAAAAAACCTTAATCCTTGAGTGGACATAAAAGTTAAACAGACAAAACAACCATCATAAAGCTCTTCAAAAAAAAACCTCTCAATTCAGGTACTGAAAAAAAGAGTTAGCACTAACAAAAACAAGAACAGCCTATAAGTTTAAATACTTGGAACAAGGTGACAAATATCTGGAGGAGAGTTGGGCTCTGAAAACAGTACGAATTAATGAGAAATGGGAATTTAAGTTGACGGGCATAGAGGTAGTGTATTCAATCATAAATCACAGTTTATCAGCGTTGTTAATTAATAATGCCAGCTAATGAAAAACTGCAAACTATGCAGGTAACATATCCAACGATCTCATGAGAACAGCTTGCACTACTCAAAGCAGCGAGAATTCAGATTCTGGCATTAGTACTTCTTAAGTGAGCAAACCCATTGCACCAGAAGATAAGCTAAAGTGAATTATAATTATAGCAAAATACCACAGATGCTGGAAATACAGGAGGTCTGGCAGCAACTACAGAGAGAGAAACAATTAACGTTTAGAGACACACATACTCAAAATATTAATTCTTTCTCTCTCGACTGATGATGTCAGACCTACTGCATTTTTTGAAATATAGTAAGTTAATGATATTACCTTCCAGCAATCCTTCCAGTTACCCCATTCACTACTTCAACCAAACAATCCGACTGAGACCAGTTGAGGCTGAGGGTTTTAGGAATAGGACTTGGTTGACAAGGATATGCGGTTTCTGTAAGGCATATTTGTGGTTTGCTGACAATGTAGAAATTTGGAAGCCTTGAAGTTAATGAGTCATCCACACGCTGTTTAATTGCAACTTCCACTCCCCGTGTGTCTATACAGTTAGCATCACCTGGAACGTCAAAGTAAATATGATTTTTAGAAGTAAATTATAAATTATGCACAATAATACAGATAAGCATCGACATAAATTGAAGGGGAAATCTTAGGGAAACTTTTATTATTATTTAAAAACACAAAAACATAGGAGCAGGAGTAGGCCATTTGACCTCCTGAGCCTGCTCTGCCATTTTACTAGATCATGGCTGACGCTTCATGTCAATGCTATCTTACGACTCTATTCCCACATCCCTTGAAGTCACAGGTATTCAGAAATCTATCGACTCTGCTTTGAACATTCTCAATGACTACGCCTCCACAGACCTCTGGGATACAAAATTCCAAATATTCACCACCTCTTTACTGAAGGTGCTTCTCAGCTTGGTCTTTAATTGCCTACCTCTTATTCAAAGACTGTACTCTCTAGTTCTAGATCCTCCCCACTGCCCTCCACCTTCCTGCATCTACTTTGTCAAGACGTAAGAATTTTGCATACTTCAGGTTTCCTCTTGAAAGGATTAATAATCACACCAGATAAAAAAATACAACTTGCAAGCTTTTGAGCTCAAGTCACACAAGGAAAACTGAGAAAACTACAGGTCTTGATTAAAGCAAATGCAGTTGAGTCAAGGAGCACAAAACTTCCAATTATAAAGAACTCAGTCACGCAACCTACACACTAAGCCTCGAATTATACCCATCTGTAGTTTGTTAGTGTCTGTTTTAACAAGGGACAATGAACATGAGATGACATAAGGGGTTGATAATATCACTAAGTAGACATATAGCTATCACAATTGTGTCTGGAAGTTCATAGATATATAGAAATAAATACTTGCTTAGTGATATTACATAAGTTGTTATTAGGCAACCATCCCCTTATGTTATACCTTATGTAATCCTGTTAATTGAGAGTTAATACAGATAACTTTTCAGCAAATGTAAATCTCTGATTGATATAATTTAATTACTACATAAGACCTCGAAGTACAACTGTTTGTGTAATGCTCTATTCCGGACTCTGCTGCGCCATCAGCTGGCATATCAGATTCCTTACTATAGCTCAAAGAAATAAAGGCCGATTTAAAAAAACTCTGAAATTTGTTGTCTGGTATTTGAAGGGGACATCCGAAAGTTGGCCAGCTAATTTTGTCCCACATCTCTCATTTTTTTAAACCCTAAAGAACGGCATGGTGACACAGTGGTTAGCTGTGGACCCATGTTCAATTCTGGCCTCGAATGACTGTGTGGAGTTTGCAAGTTCTCCCTGTGTCTGCGTGGGTTTTCTCCAGGTACTCTGATTTCCTCCCACAGTCTAAAGATGAGGTAGGTTGATTGGCCAAACTGAACTGCCTCTTATATTGTCAGGGGAACTAGTAGGATAAATAGGCGGAATTACAGGGATAGAGCCTGGGTGGGATTGTTATCGATGCAGGCTTGATGGCCCAAATGGCCTCCTTCTGCCCTGTAAGAATTCCATGATTCTAATACAAGCCCCATCTCTTCAATCTCTCCTTACTGGAAAATCCTGCCATCCTGGCAATCAGTCTGGTGGAACACCACTACAGTCCCTCTGTAGGTCCAACCCCTAGTAAGGAGACCAAAATTGCAATATAATACTACAGATTCAGTCTCACCAAAGTTCTATACAAATGTAGCAAGATTCCTTACTCCTGTATTCAATTCCCCTTGCAATAAAGGTCAACATACCATTGGTCTTTCTAGCTGTTTGCTGCACCTGCATATTAACTTTCAGTGACGTATGAAAAATAACACCCATGTTTCTCTGGACATCAAAAATTCCAAATCTCTCTTCAATGAGGAAATATATCCATATTTGTCAACATGCAAAGAAGAACTATTTAATTCAGCTTTGAGAAATAAAATGGGAGGAAGTAATTAATGTACAGATGGGAAATACTGATCACAACATTGTTAGGTTCAGTATTAAAAACAAGTGATGCATTGAGAAAAAGCTAAAATCCTGCAGCCGGAACCTTTAGAAAAATAGCAGCCACCACTGGATCAGCACTCCGGTCCTTTTTCCCTCCAACATATCGGAGCTCCACATTTCTGGCCAGGACTTCGAATTCCAACTTCTCCAGGAAGTGCGTCTGAAGAGGAACTACTTCTTTGCAGCAATGGATCTCTGGGGAAAAAAACAAGCCATGTCCCAAAGCCCCACTTTCCAAATGCCCCAAAGATTTTTTGCAAAGCTATGGAGAAGCAGCCAGTAAGTAAGGTGATTGGGTAGGTGACAGAAGGGCAGGGTAGGTAAGGTAAATGTAGAACTCCAGCATAGAACATAGAACATTACAGTGCAGTACAGACCCTTCAGCCCTCGTTGTTGCGCTGACCAATGTAACCAGTTTTATGAGCCTCTATCCTAAACTATTCCAATGCTATCCATACACCTATCCACTGCCCATTTGAACGCCCTTAAACTTGACGAGTCCACAACTGCAGCAGGTAGGGCATTTCAAGCCCTTACTACCCTCTGAGTAAAGAATCCACCTCTAGCATCTGTCCTATAACTATCACCCCTTAATTTAAAGCTATGTCCCCTCCTGCTATCCATCTCCATCCGAGGAAGAAGGCTCTCACTATCCACCCTATCTAACCCTCTGATCATCTTATATGTCTCAATTAAGTCACCTCTTAGCCATGGTAGAAAAGAGTGAAATGGCAATCCAATAATAATTGTAACTCCTCGGAAGATTCAAATGGTTTGGGAGGATCAGCAGGTAGTTTCGGCATCAAAGAGGGAATTGAGTGAAGTTGGATCACGTCAAGGAGGAGTTGGGTGGTGGGCTCAGGTCAGGGGGGCTGACAGTTGTACAATTACGCAGGAGTCAAACTAGTAATTTTCTCCCTCCCTGGGTAACTTACCAGATAAGCAAGCCGGAACTGTCCAAATACTTTGATTTTAACTCTGCATTGGAAATCTTTCAGGAGGCCCCAGAGAAGTTCAAATTTCCCACACAATTCCCACAAAACCACTGCAATTTGGCTTCCAAGAGGTCCTACTGGCAATCTTGGAGGGTATGTCTATCCAGAGACTACATCATCTTTTTCTAAGTCAGTGAAACACAAGGGGCAGTGTTACAGAGTAAAGATTAGCAATACTAAATATCATGAGAAGTATAGAGGTGGGTATAGAGAGGTGAGAAATTAGAAGGAAATTACAAAAAGAGATAATATAAAAATAGAATGAGTTTCGTTAAGCATCTAAAAATGAAAAGAATGGTCAGAAGGAGAGAGACCACTCAGCAACTGAGTGGGGAGTGGATCATTGAATATATTTAAGACTTATCAGATAGATTTTTGGTCTATAAAGGGAGTAACAGTTTATGGGGGGGGGGGGAAAGAGAGCGAAACAAGAAAGAGGAGTTAAGGGCACAATCAGATCAGCCATGATTTTACTGAATAGAGCAGGCTTGAGAGGCTGCTTTTATTTCTTAAGATTGCAACTATGAAGGTTGGAAGTTGAATGTAATAATTGAATTTATCCCAGTTTTACAAGTGATTATAGAAGGAGAACAAAAAATAGAATTGTAGGGATGAAATTAGATCAGAAAACAATTGCAAAATTAAAGGTAGATTTGATTTACTTGATTTATTTTCGCACGTATTAGGATATAGTGAAAAGTATTGTTTCTTTCATGCTAAACAGATAAAACATACCATTCACTGAGTATATAGGGGAGAAGAAAAGAGGGTGCAGAATATAGTGTTACAGTCATAGCTAGAGTGCAGAGAAAGATCAGCTTAATATATGGTAGGTCCATTTAAAAGAACGATGGCAGCAGGGAAGAAGTTGTTTTGAGTTGGTTGATACGTCATCTCAGACTTTTGTATCTTTTTCCGAAAGATGATGATAGAAGAGATCATGTCTGGGGTTGTGGGCTCTTTGATGATACTGGCTGCTTTGCCAGGTGGGAAGTGTAGATGGAGTCAATGGTTTGCATGATGGACTGGACTACGTTCACAACTCTTTGTGGTGTTGGTCAGTGCAGGAGCCATACCAAGCTGAGATACATCTGGAGAGGATGCTTTTTACAGTTAATCTGTAAAAATTGGTGAGGGTCATAACAGACATGCCAAATTTCCTTAGCCTCCTGAGAAAGTAAAGGCGTTGGTAGATTTTCTTAGCTATAATGTCAGTGGGGAGGGACCAGGACAGGTTGCTGGTGTTCTGAATACCTGGAAACACAAACCTTTTGACCATTTCCACTTCATCACTGTTGATGTGGGCAGGAGTATGTCCTCCACTATGCTTCCTGAGTCAATGAATAGCTCCTTCATTTTACTGACGTTGAAAGAGAGATTATTATTGTCACACTATTTCATCAGATTCTCTATCTTTTTCCTGTACTCTGTCTCGTCATTGTTTGAGATCCAATCCACTACCGTGATGTCATCAGCAAACTTGAAAATGGAATTGGAGCAGAATTTGGCCACACAATCATAAGTGCATAAGGGGTATGTCAAGGGGCTGAGGACATAGCCTTCTGGAGGACACAGCCTTCAGGAGCACCATTGTTGAGGATAACTGTGCAGGAGGTGTCATTGCCCAGTTTTACTGACTGTGATCTGTGGTTAGGAAGTTTAAGATCCAGTTGCAAAAGGAGAAGCCAAGCCATAGGCCGTGAAATTTAGAGATGAGTTTTAGGATAATGGTGAAGAAGGTTGAGCTGCAGTCAATAAAAAGAAGTCTGACATAAGATACATCATGCAGTGATTACAGTGTTGGACTGAGGTAAATGCAGTAAGAAGTCTCACAACACCAGATTAAAGTCCAACAGGTTTATTTTGTAGCCAAAGCCACCAGCTTTCAGAGCACTGGCTGCCCTTTGGTCAAGTGAGTAGGAGTTCTAATCACAAACAGAGCATATAAAGACAAAACTCAATTTACAGAATAATGATTGGAACATGATTCTTTATAGGTAATCAAGTCTTAAAAGTACCAGCAATGTGAGTAGAGAGAGCATTAAGCACAAATTAAAGAGGTGTGCATTGTCTCTAGATAGGACAGTTAGTGAGATTCTGCAAGTATCATTGATGAAGATGAAAATCTTGCCAACGTAATCTCCACACTCCCACTTCTTACCTTCAAACAATTGTACAATCTCAAACAGACCACTACCCAGCCTTCAGGAGATCAGTGACCACAACACTACACAACCCTGCCATAGCAATCTCTGCAAGATGTGCCAGATCACAGAAGCCGTCATTTCACATGGGAACATCATCCACTAAGTACACGGTACATACCCCAGCAACTCGACTAATGTTCCTGATATGCTGCACGAAAAGATGTCCTGAGGCATGATACACTGGGAACACCATGCAGATGCTATACAACAGATGAATGAACACTGCTTGACAATCACCAGGTAAGACTATTCTTTTCCTGTTGGGGAACATTTCAGCAGTCACAGGCATTCGGCCTCTGATCTTCAGATAAGCATTCTCCAAGGCGGCCTTCACAACATGACAGCGTAGAGTTGCTCAGAAGACACTGCTAGCCAAGTTCCACACTCAAAGATGGCCTCAACTGGGATCTTGAGTTCATGTCACATTATCAGTAAACCCCACAACTTGCCTGGGTTTGCAGAATCTCATCAGCTGTCCTATATGGAGACGATAAACACATAGGCCAAAGAGATGTGTAACTCTCTCTCCATTCACATTGTCTTAGCTTTAAGAATTGATTAGCTGTGAAGAATTGCCTTCCAATCGTTATCCTGTAAATTGCATTTGTGCCTTTACATGTCCTGTTTGTGATTAGAACTCCCACTCACCTGATGAAGGGGCAGCCAGCGCTCCGAAAGTTATTGGCTTTTGCTACTAAATAAACCTGTTGGACTTCTTAATAAGATACATCACCAAGTCGTGAAAGCATGCAACTTAGCTCTGAAAATCAAAAGTTTATTTATTAGTCATAAGTAGGACTTATATTAACACTGCAATGAAATTACCATGATATTCCCCTAGTCGCCACAGTCTGGTGCCTGTTCAGGTCAATACACCTAACCAGCATGTCCTTCAGAATGTAGGAAGGAACGGAGCATCCAGAGGAAACCCATGCAAACTGCACACAGACCGTGGCCCAAGCCGGGAATCGAACCTGGGGTCCCTGGCACTGTGAGGCAGCAGCACTAATCACTGTGCTACTATGCCATCAGAGGAGACAACAAAAGCTCTGACTAATATTTTGTAATCTTCTTTAAAATATACCACTGGTGGAGAACAGACTCCGCATCAAAGGAGAAAATGTCAAATCATACAAAACCAATTAATCCAACATTGATTACATATAAATTTGTAGAAATCATTATTCAAGGTAAACTTTGCATGTAAACATGTAGAAGAGTATGGATTTGTTAAAGGCAAGTCATACTTGAACATGTAATAACATTTTCTTTAAAGGATCAAGTAAATAAAGAAAATGAAGGAGTTGCATCATATGAATTTTCAGAGAATAACACCTCTCACATTAGGTTTATTAGGAACATTTGGCTACATGCCATAAATTGGTTGATGGACAGGGAAGTTAGAATAAATGTGTTTTGCTAGAAATAGGCAACACAATCACATTTATTGAAAACACTGAAGAGATTTGACAAAAAAAAACAAATAAGCTGTCATGATGACATTGATACATTAGCACAATAGACAATTAGATGCCAGGTGCAATTTATTAAGCGTGAAGTTAGTTATTTTGCAAGACTAAAAAGTACAGAAGTACAAATTTGACCAAAAGGTTATGAATGAACATAAATGCCTAGAGTTTCAAATACACAGGCCATAATATTAATGCTAAAATGAATTCTGAGCAGGGGAATGCATATTTAAATAAAGCTGGCTGGATTCTGTGGGTTTAGCTGGCCAAAGGTAATAAATCTGGACTCCAGAATTTTGCATTGCAATGCTGCACGGTGGGCATGATGTTTTAAGAAATCAATTATTTAAAGGGCTAATGCAGAGATGCAAGCTAGAGAAGGCAAGTGGTGTTTAGGATGATTGAACAAAAAAAACAAGAGCAGCACCAAAATTTAATGGGCGTCTGCAGATTTAATGTTGCATGCGGTCAGAAGGTAAGCAGCAGGCACCTTGACCCTTGCGGGTTCTGCAGGAAATGATTTAATGACCAAAACAAGGTCATCATAAGAGAGTACACTTGCTGTTTCGCCAACAGTGCTCAGTGTAACCCTCTAATGTGTCTTTGTAATACAGGCTCTTTAGGGAATAAGAGCCACTATCTTGTCAATCACATCATTTCTCACACTCAGTTTCTGCAGCACCATCCTCACATCTCCAAATATTTCATTCACCTTTGTCCCTTATCCTAATCCTTATGTAATGAAATGTTTGCATGCAAGTCACTCTCACAGAATGCACCGCATCCATCATTGAATCCCTAAAGTGTAGAGGGTGGCCATTCAGCCCATCGAATCTGCACCAACCCTCAAAAGAATGCCCATCCTCCAACCCTATTCCTGTAACAGTGCATATTTACCATGGTTAATTCACCTAACCAACATCCCATTACCTTTAGGGACAATGGACAATTCATCCAATCTGCACATACTTGAGGACTACTTTTTACTCGCAAGTCTGATTTGCACACTTTATAGGAAAAGGGAGTGCAAAACATATGGGAGAAGGAATGGACTAGAAGTGGTCTTCCACAAGTATGTAATTCAGAGCCATAGAAGGGTGCCATGGAGGTAATTAGTATATTTGTGTCTCTTTTAATTAGGGCCTAATCATATGTTGAGTCTATAGCAAAGAAACAGTCAGCCTAACTAGTCTGTGCCATCTACTGTCCTTCCATCAACTTAGCATGATATTCTTCTTTCCATATGTTTATTTAGCTTGGATTAATTAATAATTGTCTTAGGTATGTTTTGGTGTTCACTACGTTTTCTTCAGGGTGATCTATCAAAGCTGTTCATTATCTTAGAGATTTCTGTGGAGAGACTGGGAACTTCAAATAGTTGTTGACAGAATTTTAAAATACAGCTACACAAACAGAGCCATCATTCAGAATGAGTGATCTGAAGTTTGAAGACACCATGAACTGAAACTTGCCTCCTTTTCACTAGAGTCTCTATGTCCCGAGAAATATATGCTAGAGACACTGAATCTCAAGTGTTAGTTCAATTCATCTCAAAAGCCTTGTTTCCGCACATGGTAGCAAGTTTAAATGAAACAGTGAATGTTAGCCTGCCTGTGCTAATGATTGTGTCAACTCCAGCAACTAAGTTATATTATATTCATACAGCCAAATGTACCAGCCTTAAATCTGAACAATGCAGATTGGAGCCAGGTTGTTCTATTTCTCTATCCCTGAGGATTGGAAAACTTTCGATGTAACATCCTTATTTAACAAGGGAGGCAGACACAAACAAGTAACTATAGGTCATTTAGCTTAACATCAATCATGGGGAAGATGTTAGGACTCTTTATAAAGGACGTAATAGCAGAGTGTTTAGAAATACATAATATAAATCAAGAGTCAGTAATGGCTTCATGCAGCAGAAAATTGTGCCTCATAAATTTATTAGAATTCTTTGAAATGGTAATGAGCAGTATAGATAAAGGGGAACCTGCAGATGTAATTAGAACAGGTAAAGGCCATTCAGCCTGTAAAGCCTGCTCCACCATTTAATATGATCATGGCTTATCAGACACTTCAATGCCTTTTATACCCAGTATTTCCCATAATCTTTTGCATTATTGTAAATTAGGAATCTACTAATTTCTGCTTTAATCATAGACAATCACTGAGCTTCCGCAGACCTCTAGGGTACAGAACTCTAAAGATTCATCAGCCTCTATAAAGAAATTTCTCATTTCAGTCCTAATGCATCCTCTTTTCTGAAATTGTGCTTCCTGGTTCTGGACCATTTACCTTTGATTTGATTTACTATTGTCACATGTATTAAGCTCTGAAAAGTATTGTCTCTTGTACGCTATAGAGACAAAACATACCATTTATAGAGAAGGAAACAAGACAGTGTAGAATGTAATGTTACAGTCATAGCTAGGATGTAGAGCAAGATCAACTTAGTGCAAGGTAAGTCCATTCAGAAGTCTGGCAGAAAAGGTAAGAAATTGTTCTCGAGTTGGTTGGTACGTGATCTGACTTTTATAAATTTTTCACAACGGAAGGAGTGGAATGTCTGGAGTGCGTAGCGTCCTGAATTATGGTGGCTGCTTTGCCCAGACAGCGGGAAATGTCGACAGAGTCAACGATGCGAGGCTGTTTGAGTGATGGATTGGGCTACATTCACGACCTTTGGTAGTTCCTTGTGGTTTTAGGCACAGCAGGAGCCATACCAAGCTGTGATACAACCAGAAAGAATGCTTCCTATGGTGCATCTATAAAAGTTGGTGAGTTGAAGATGATGTACCAAATTTCTTTAGTCTTCTGAAAAAGTACAGGCATTGATGAGCTTTCTTAACTATAGTGTCTTTTTGGGAGGACGAGGGCACGGTGATCTGGACACCTAAAAACTTGAAGCTCTTGACCTTTTCTACTTCATCCCCATTGATTTAAACAGGGGCATGTTCTCCTTTACACTTCACACTAGATTCATCTGGATGCTGCTTCGGGTGGAACATTCAAGTTATGAAAAAACATTGGGTTGTTCTCGTTAGAGCAGAGAAGTTTGAAGGGGGCAACCTGATTAAGGTGTAAAAAATTAAAAGGGACATGGACAGAATGGATAAGGAGTTGTTCCCCTTAGTTCAAGAGTCACTCACAAGGAACATAAGTTCAATGTGAGGGGCAGGAGATTTAAGAGGATGAGAGGTTGGTGACAGTCTGGAATGCACTGCCTGGAAGGATAGTAGAGACAGGACACCTCACAAGCTTTAACAAATACCTGGAATAAGCACTTGCCATGTCAAGACATTCAAGGTCATGGGCCAAATGCTGGTAGTTGGGAGTTCAGGATTTTCTCATGTGTTATGCTATGAGCTAAAGAGTCTCTTCTCTGCTGTATGATTTTAAGACAGTCTCACCATTCCTGAAACAAGTCTGGTGAACCGTCGCAATAATATCTTTTTTGAGGAAAGGGTACTAAAAATGCGCAGACAACTCCACTTGTGGACTAACAAAACTTCTATACAACTGAAGCATGACTTCACTATTCAAAGCATCTTGCAATAAAGGCTAACATTCCAATAATCTTCTGAATAACTTACTGCATCTCATGCTAGCCTTTAGTGACTTATGGACAAGGATATCCTTTGTATATCTACACTTTATAAATTCTCACCATTAGAAAATAGTCTGCACATTCATTCCTTCTACCAAAAGAAATTACTCCCCATTTTTTCACTTAATATTTCATCTGTCATGTTTTTGCCCACTCACTCAAATTTGTCCAAATCCTCTTACAGCCACTTTACATCTTCCTCACAATTCACACTTAGCTTTTATCATCTGCAAATTTGGAAATATTAAATTTGGTCCCCACATCCAAATAATTGATATAGCTAGAATCCAACTACAGAACCTTGTGATACCCTACCAGCCACAGCCTGTCAATGTGAGAATAACATGAATTCCTACTGTTTTCTGCCTGTTAGCTAATCCTCAACTGATGACAGTACATTGCCTCCTATTCCACGCGCTTTTATTTTGCTAATTAACTTTCCGTTAGGGACTTTGTCAAAAGCCTTCCAAAGGTCGGAATATGTTATATGCATTGGCTCTCCTTTATCAATTTTGTTAGTAACATCTTCAAAACAAAAAAAACACCAATATTGTTAAGGCCACACTTGGAATACTGTCTACAGTTTTGGTTACCCTATTATAGAAAGGATATTATTAAACTAGAAGGACTGCAGAAAAGATTAACTGGGATGCTACCAGGACTTGATGGTCTGAGTTATAAGCAGAGACTGGATAGACTGGGACTTTTTCCTCTGGAACGTAGAAGGCTGAGGGGTGATCTTACAGAGGCCTATAATGAGGAGCATAGATGAGTTAAATAGTCAACATCTTTTCCCAAAGGTAGGGGAGTCTAAAACTAGAGGACATAGGTCGAAGGTGAGAAAGGAGAGATACAAAAGGACCCAGAGGGGCACACAAAGGGATGCTAGTGTCTAGAACAAGCTGCCAGAGGTAGTAGTAAAGACAGGTACAATTTTGTTGTTAAAACGTGTTTAGATAGTTACATGAGTAAGGTGGCTATCGAGGGATATGGGCCAAATGCAGGCAACTGGGACTAGCTTAGTGGTTAAAAAAAGGGCAGTATGGACAAGTTGGGCAGAAGGGCCTGCTTCCATGCTGTAAACCTCTATGATACTATGTTCGTCAATACGATTTCCTACTTGTAAATCCACGCTGACTATGCCAATTGTCCAAATGTCTATTTATCACATCCTTTACAATAGATTCCAGCATTTTCCCTACTACTGATGCAAGGCTAACAAGTTTTCTCTCCCTTTGTTCCTAAATAGTGCCATGATATTTGCTACCTTTCAATCTATAAAATTTTGGATCACTAATCCATCCATCATCTCTATAGTAACCTCTTTTAAACCTTGGGATGCATGATATCAGGTCCCAGGAACTTACGAGCTTTCAGTCAGATTAATTTCTCCAATATAACTTTCTTACTTATATTAATTTCCTTCAACTCTCATTCTCCCTAATCCCTTGAATGTCTACATCTTGGAGATTTATTGCATCTTCCTTAGTGAAAACAGACACAAAGAAATCACTTAGCTTCCCTGCCATTTTTCTATTCCCTATTATAAATTCCTCTGACTCTGCCTGGAATGGACCCACATGCCTGTTAGCCAAAGATTTTCTTCTTACATATCTATAGAAGCTTTTACACTCTTTTTTTTGCTAGATTGCATTTATATTCTGTTGTCCCTTTCTTTATCAGTTTGTTGGCCTTCGTTTGGGGATTCTAAAAATCTTCCAAACTTCAAGTTTACTACTTTTTTACTGACTTTATAAGTCGTTTTTTAAAAATCCTACACATTCCTGAACTTTCTTTGTCAACAATGGTTAACCGGCATTTTAGGTTTTTGCACTTTAAAGAAATGTATAGGTGCTGTAAGCTATGTAATAATTCTTTGAAGACTATAACAGATGCACATTCATTTTTCTAAATGTATTTTCCCAATTCATCTCAGCCAATTTGTCCCTCATGTCTTCAGAGTTTTATTCATTCAACTTTAACACCGCGGCTTCAATTTGAACTTTCCCACTTTCAAACTGAACTTAATGAATTTATTCTGTGCTCACATGAATTAGTGTATAACAGCGACTCCTTGTGAACTACTTTCTGGAAAATAAGTGGAATGCCCCACTATAATTTTCCTTTGCTTCAGATTTCAGAATACAGTATCCTGCCAGATTGATAAGTACAAGATAAACAGCTTGTTTCGATTTATTTGCACTTAAATGCATGTGAAGTAAAACATGACAAAATACTAACGCAGTACAAACTGTCATGACCATTCAAAATTCTTGACCCTTTTCTTCAGCAAACTCTTGATGTACACTGGAAACATCCAATCTCGTCCTGGGCTGGATTCTCCAGTGCCACTGCAGTGAATGGAGCAGAGTGGGAATAAACAAGATTGGAGAACCCCACTCATGATGTCTCATGGTTTATTTATTTGGCCTTAGATAAAATAGATGACAAGGTGCCTAAAATTGAAAATCTAACTTTTACAAAACCCCAAAATGATTTCTAGGTTAGAGGATTGTCCTCTCTTTAATGCAAATAAAAGCTCTCAAGATTTGTCCTCAAAATACATATCATGGCAAAGTAGTGCATTAAGAGTTCAGCAAGCAAAGTTGTTTCAGGTGCTATTGCAAATTGAAACAACTTCTACCAGATTTCATCAGGAATTGGAAATAACAGAAACTCGAGTGGAACAAGCTTGACAGGAGTCATCTTCAGTGATCAATGCAAGAGAAGTTTATAAAAGGATCACAAAATACCATCTTTTTACAAGCTGCAAAATTTTTAATAAGTGCAAAAATTTTCAAAATGTACCAAGTTCTTTAATAATGAAAGCTAAATGCAATACATTTTAGCAGAATACCAGAATATCACACTCACCGATAAGAATACTGTTGATGTAAATGGGTTCAATGAAGTGACTTAGTAGCGCTCCCTGAATTCCAAGCACTTCCCAACGAGTAAGTTTATCACTGGCAGACATGCTACACACTTTACTACTGGTTACTTCAGGACTGCAATGACTAATTGCGTACACTTTTCCATCCAAAATAACATGAAGTTCCATTTCTTTGTTAGTATGAAAGGTAGATATTGAGTGAGGAGCCAAATGCCTATGTGAGAAAAGTTACATGTTTCCTTTACAATTAAAGAGCAAATAGCAGAAATTACAGCAGGTCACTTCACAACTCTAAAGCAAATGGAAAAGTTAACTTTTTGTCATCATTAAAAAAATAAGTGGATCTCTTTGTGGGATTGAGAGCAGAACAAACAACAAATACTCAAAACACAGGAAAGAACTTGAAGATTTGAATACCTGCAATTGGCTACATGAAAAAGCAGGAAACCATTAGATAATAAGCTTGTCTTAATTTACATTGTAATTTGACATTTGAATTTTTTAAAGTACATTTGTGGGCAAGTCTAAATCAGCCATTAGAAGTCAGAAACCAGCCCTAAAATATTAATGTTTTTTGCAAATGCATGCTGGCAGTTTTGCTATGAATTTGCAGAAATCTGAGGGATTTCACTTGAAATAATTTGTTGTAAACGTAAAGCTAGAAAGTTTTATTCTTAGAAAAATTTGCTGAAATATTATGTAATGAGAGTTCACATGATGCATACATCCAAGGCTCAGTGAGATTTACTTCCAGAGATGCTTGTGTTACATATTTTACTTGGGTATAGGATCACTGGCCACTCCTGAAAAATTACATTGAACTCCAATGTCCAAGAGTAATCATCCGTCAAAGGAATTACGGGCAAGGTTCAAGAAGCAAGCTTAATAATAAAACCAAGAAAATTAAAAAATGTATGACACCATCTCTTCCCTAGAAACTTTGGAATTGAGACTTTTTTGGCTCCTCCACTACTGGCAGCCTGAAGAACCCAATTTTCAGCAAGCTTCTTTCTTACTATCTTACTGATAATGGTGGATATAGCTGTAATACAAAGTTAAAACAAAACAGCTAGCTGAGCTCAATGTTGTTAGGTAGAAGGCCCCTAGGGTTGAAAGGATTAAATATGTAATTATAAGCTACTTTTATTGTTAATCACTAGCAGCAGGAATTGTGCACAATGAAGTAAAGTTGATCATCAGTAAACTACCCATAATTCAACTGATCAATGCAAACTTCAGTCAACGGAAAACAAAGTGGCGAACTTTTAAGTTTATGTAACTCAATCTAGGAGTAGGAAGTATAGAGCTAATATTAGCAACACCAATAACTGCTCACTTAATAATGGAAATCCTTTTGTGCTGCGACCTAAATAAATGACAGACTACTGAACACATCAAGAATAAATAGCAAATTTAACATATATAGATGATTTGTGTACTGAATGGAGTTTGTAATATGCTAATCAGGTTTGCAAACTTTATATTATGAAATAACTTTCTAATGTTGAAGTTGCTGATTAAATACAGAGAATGTAAAATATTCAGTGCACATATATACCTTCTTTTGAAACTTATGTTCATTGGACATACTATAGTTAAAAACAAGCAAACATAATTGTCTTCTGATATTTAATGAAAATGGCCTTTAAACAAGTCATCATTTGAGAATGTAATCTTCAACAAAATAAATGGGTGCCATTCATATAAAATAAGAAATATTTTACAGATACAAATTTACACTATTTCAGGAACAGACTGTGTCAAAACATTGTTCTACTTCCCGACTTACAATTGTTTAATCTGTGCAGCTCCTTTTGGCAGTTGATTCAGATAAAGGTGAAAATTAGTACGATCCTTAACAGTAAGAACATTTCTTCCAGATTCAATGCAAAAAATAGACTGGCTCACCACATCAGAATTTTTGTTGTAGAACATAAGAAGGTGTCTGTAAAGATACCTGGAATGTACAGGGGTGCACATGAAATACTTATTCTGTAATTTACGTTGTTACCTTACATCAGTGAAAAATAAAGAACAAAAAAAACCCCCCAAAAAAAAACAGCACGGGAAACAGGCCCTTCAGCCCAATGAGCCCACGCCACCACCCCAATGTTCCCACCTCTACCTGCGATCCCTGTCCATGTTTATAGAAATTCAATTTAATAAAATTTTTCTGTACTTTGCTCTAAAAATGTGAAAATGAATGCATTATCAATAGACACATTGGATATTGTCTTAATAATAAAACATTGAGGAGAAAACCCAATGTGCTGTGAAATCAGAATAAGGGATTTTATTAATATTTATATCATATGAATAGGAACGATTTACTTTCCAGATTCTCTTCTGAGATGCATATTTTATGTGTGGAATGTATAAATACTGGGTCATCGGCGTAGGGAGAAAGCAACATAAAAGAAGTTTGTATCTAACACAGGTATTTTCTCATGACCAATCATATTCCTACACAGTGCAGAATAAAGAAGCTTATTTTGGGATGGTAAAGCAGAATATTGCAAATGTTGGAAATCTGAACTAAGAACAGAAATAGTGATACACTTTTCAAGTCAGGCAGCAACTATAAAGAGAGGAACAGAGTTAATGCTTCAGTTTGGTGATGCTTCATCAGAAAATTACAAGGGGCAAGTGGAAGGACGACAAAATGAAGGCCTATGCCAGGCAATGGTGACAGGCAGGAAAAGAAGCAAAAGTGTGCTCAGAACAGATATAGATGAGTTTCTATAATAAAAAACAGAAACCACAGAAAAGAATGGGGGAAGGTAGTTAAGGGGCTAGGAAAGAGAGAGTTTACAGTCTGTATTTGTTGAATTCAATGTTGAGTTCAGAACGCTGGGGGACCTTGCAAAAAGATGTGCAATTCCTTATGCTTATGTTGAGTTTCCTGGGACAGCGCAGAAGCCAAGGTAATGAGATTCCAGCTTGGAAAGCTAGGTGGAGAATTAAAATGACAGGTCGATGGAAGCTCAAGATCATGCTTGCAGACTGAATGGAGGTGTTGTGTAATGCAGACTCCCAATTCTTTACTGTAAGCTTCAAATAGGATTCTCTAGATGAGTGCAACTCCAACAACATTCAAAATTCAATGCTGTCAAAGCAAAGCAACCTGCTTGACTGACATTCCATCCATTCTCTTCACATTGGCAGCACAATGCTTCATCTACAAGATGCACTGCAGGAACTCATCAAGGGTCCTTAGAGAGCACCTCCTAAACCCATGATGCCTCCCAACCAGAAGAGCAGAGCAGCAGATGTATGGAAACGCCACCATCCAAGGTTCCCTCGAAGCCACCCACCATCCTGACTTGGAAATAAATTATTGTTCCTTCACTGTTGTTAGGTCAAAATCCTGGAACACCTTCCCAAACAGCACTGTAGGTGTACCTACACTACTTGGGCTATAGCAGGTCAAGGTGGTGGTTCAGCTGAGCAAGGCACCAATTCAAGGGCAATTAGGTGCGGACAATAAAAATACTGGTCTAGCCAGTGATGCCCATATCCAATCAAAGAATTTACTGTCCTCAGACCAGTGGGCAACACTGTAGTCTTTAATTTCATCATAATAATGTGCCAAGATTTCAGAGGAGACAAAAAATTGTTTAATTCTTTCATAGAATCCCTCCAGTGCAACAGAAGGTCATTGGCCCATCAAACCTGCACTGACATCAATCCTACTCAGTTCCTCTCCCTGTAACCTGCTAATCTCCCTGACATTAAGTGGCAATTTAGCATAGCCAATAAACTTAACCTGTATACCTTTGCATGGGTTTCTTCCTGGTTTCGTCTCACAGTCCAGACACTAGAGAATGTGCAAACCCTACTCAAGTCTGGAATTGAACCTACGTCCTTGGTGCTGGGAAACAGCAATGCTAACCACTGTACTACTATGCCACCCATTTTTGTTGCCCAAATAAAGCAATTTTGTTGTCAAATTCCCATCTCAAAAGTTTCACCTTCACCTAGCCATTGACCTCTGCAATATTCAGAAATTTGCTGTCCCAAGGAATCTTCAAAGTTTAAATGCAGAAATTCTCTAATAACATTCATTTTCTTTGTGAATCACTGTGGTTCCAGTCACCTAGAACTTCAGCAAGCAGTGGGATATCCACTGCTTGCTGAAGTCCAGGTCTGAGGCATTCAAGTCAGGCGACACTGACCCATACAAGAAAATCAAATATGATCTAAGGTGAGTTTTCAAAGATGCAAAAAGATAGTGCTGGGTTAAGCTAGAGTCATGATGTAGAAATGCCGGCATTGGACTGGGGTAAACACAATAAGAAGTCTGACAACATCAGTTTTAAATCCAACTGATTTATTTGATAGTAAACTTGTAAGCTTTCAGCTCCACGGCCTTCGTCAGGCAAAGGCCATAGAGCCAAAAGCTTACGAGTTTACTATCAAATAAATAGGTTGGATTTAAAACTGGTGTTGTCAGACTTCTTACTGTATTAAGCTAGAGTCCCAGGCTAGCCACACTACCCCCTGCTGACAACGGCAAGGTCTGCAAGACGTAACAGGCTACAAGATGAGGGCATGTAAAATCGCTGGTTCCAACGCACCCCTCCCTGATGAGCTCAATGTGTTCTACGTCTGTTTTGAGCAAGAGGTCAGTGAGAGTATGCCCTCCACCCTTGAAGAAACTGTATCTGGGGTATATTGCAAATATCAGAGCAGCTTTCTTGAAGATCAACCCATGGAAAACAACTGGTCCGGATGGGGTACCCGAACATGCACCCAGATCCTGCGCACATTAGCTGGCAGGGATATTCACAGACGTTAGGGTTTCTATCATGATTCTATGATGATAATGTCTACAACAACCTCTCTTCACAACAATCTGAGGTCTTTATCGCTTCAAGAAGATGACCATTATCCCAGTACCTAAGAAAAACCAAGCAGCGTGCTAAATAACTATTGGCCGGTAGCTCTGGCATCATGAAGTGCTTCAAAAGATTAGTCATGGCACAAATCAATTCCAGCCTCCTGGACTATCTGGATCCACTACAGTTTGTCTACTGCTGCAATAGGTCCACAGCAGATGCCATTTCCCTGGTCCTGCACTAAATCCTTGAACACCTAGATAATAAGGACACTGATGTCAGATTCTTATTTATTGACTACAGCTCAGCCTTCAAAACTATTATTTTCAGGAAACTCATCTCCAAATTCTGTGGTCTGGGCCTTGGCACTTCCCTCTACGACCAGATCCTGAACTCCCTAAATTGAGACCACAATCAGTAAGGATAGGCAACAAAACCTCCTAAACTATCATCGTCAACATCAGTGCCCCGCAAGGCTATGTTCTCAGCCCCCTACTATTCTCCTTACATACCTATGACGGTGTGGCCAAATTCCTCTCAATTTGATTTTCAAGTTTGCTGATGACACTATCTTAGTAGGTCGCATCTCAAACGACGACGAGACAGAGTACATGATGAGAGAATTTGGTGAACTGGTGCGGCAACAATAGCCTCTCTCTCTCAATGTCAACAAAACAAAGGAGATTGTCATTAACTTCAGAAAGCGTAAAGGAGAACATGCTCATCTATATCAATGGGGACAAAGTAGAATGGTTCAAGTCGTTTCAGCAAATTTTAAAAGGCTAGGGAAAACACATCATCCAATGAGATAATGCTAAACCATTTTGCCTCTTTACAACAAGTTTCTCACCCATGTTTAGACCAAATCAAGGTTGAAATAGAAACAGTGCAGTGATCAGATGTTATCTGACCAGTCAACATGTCAATACAATGGTATTCAGGATGATTACAGTTCCAAATAACCAACAACCTGCCCTGATCTCCCCATGCCCATGCTACAAATGCATCATAGAAAGTATTCTTTCTAGTTGTATCTCAGCTTGGTATGGCTCTGCTCTGTCCAAGACCTCAAGGAACTACAAAAGGTCATGAATGAAGCCCAATCTATCACTCAAACCAGCCTTCCATCCATTGATTCTGTCTATACTTCACCCTTAAACCGAATTTGGAATTCTAGCATGCTACGATCACTGAAGCAGACATCTATCTTGGTTTAGTGCATTGCTCCAATGAAACTCAACTAAGCTTGAGAAATAGCACATTATCTTTCAATTAGGCACTTTATGGCCTTTCAGGTGCACCATTAAGCATAACAATTTTAGACAATAATCTCTGCTAACTCTACTATCCCCTTATTTTGTTTCCAAACACCAGCACATTTGTTCCGAACGCATTTTTGTTTCTTCTTTTCCGACACTCGGGAAAAATTTAGCATGGCCGATGCACCTAACTAACACTCTGGGAGCAAACTGAAGCATTTGAAGAAAACCCACACAGAAATGGAGAGAGCATGCAGACTCCATAAAACTGTGACCTAAGCTGGAATTGATGCCAAGTCCCTGGTACTGTGAGGCAGCAGTGCTAACCACTGTGGCACCATGCTGCCCTTATCTAAATGAATGAAATTGAATGTAGCAGCTTAAATTTAAACAAATCTTTTAACGCAATGAAAAGTTCGAAGGTACTTTACAGAAGCATTGTAAAAAGTATGATACCAAGCCACGTAAGGAGGCAGTAGTGGCTAATGAGACCTTAAAAGGAGGAAAGTGAGGTAGAAAAATAAAGAAATGTAAGGAAAACATTCCATGCTCAAGGCTTTGGCAATTGAAGATACTGTTGCCAATGATGGTGCAATTAAAATTGGGATGCAAAGGCAGTCAGGATTAGAAATCTTGTAGATCTTGGAGGAAAGAGCCCAAGGGAGATTTGAAAACATGAATAAAAATTTTAAAATCAAGATATTGCTTGACTAAGAACCAACATAAATCAATGAACAAAGGGGCGATTGTGGAATAGAATTTGCTATGAGTTAAGATATGGGCAGCAGATTTGTGAATGATCTCAAGATTAAGAGTAGAATGTGGGAGCCTGGAATGTGTTGTGATAGTTGAGTTCAGATATAATGAATGTATGCATGAGTTATCTTGCAAATGTAGACTTTTGTTTTTGTACAACTGTATCGATCTAAGGGAAACTCTTAAATTTTTTAAATCACAAATAGAAGGTAATGATATTGTGTGGCTGCATTACCTAATAACGGGTTTAAAGTTTATTTATTAGTGTCACAAGTAGGCTTACATTAACATTGCAATGAAGTTACTATGAAAATCCCCTAGTCACCACACTCCGGCACTTGCTCAGGTAGAAAGAGAGAATTCAGCATGGCCAATGCACCTAACCAGTATGTCTTTTGGACTGTGGGAGGAAACGCGTGCAGAGATGGGGAGGGCATGCAAACTCCACACAGTCACCCAAGTCAGGAACCAAACTTGAGTCTTTGGCACTGTTGGCAGCAGTGCTACCATTTTCGTGGCAATGAGAAAGATGCACTGAAAATCCAAAACAGCCTCCAACACAAAGATAGCTCTCAAGAAAATCTTGAGAGCTTTTAGAAAAGCAAATTACTCAAAGAAATATGACAAATACTAGGGTCAATGCTTAACATTGAAACAATCTGTGTAACCATTGACATAACTAATTTCCTTACAATTGCATTTAATTGTTGTTGAACCAAATGATTATTATAAACGCTTTCCACTTACTGAATAAAAATACAAATTTCAAATTAAATGAATTATATTTATAATTTTTCCTGAAATCCAAATGCTTAAAATATTATGCAGCAATTAAATACTATTTTTGAAGTAAATCACTCATAATATAGGAAATGTAGCAGCAAATTTCTGTTGCTATTTATAAGAACAAACTGGACAACATATGATCAGTGTCTCTTTAGTGCTGTTGGTTGAGGGATAAAGATTAGTCAGGGCATCAGGAGAGAATTATCTGCTTTATCAAAAAACTGCCAAGGGATCTTTTAAGTCAAATTAAGCATGGTTTGGGGTCTCCTCATCTCCAACCATGTAGTAGTCTTTCACTATTGCATTCAAGCATCAACCTTCTGAAATGGGACTGCAGGTTGTAACATGTTATATAGGTGTAAACCAATCTTATGAAAGCCTGCTGCCTCAGAATTGACTCTGTTTTTACTATTTACATGGTACCATTCAATGCTAAAAATCTTTTCTTCAGCTTTTGTACAAATAAAGTTGCATACAATGAAATAACAACTTTCAGAGTTTAGAATAATGTATACTTTACCTCAATAGTGAGCGTCTTGCAGTAACTACAGCATGGGAATCATGCACAATTCGGCCTTCAGAAAATAAAGAATCATTGCAGTTCATCTCACCCGTTCCAACTGCAACAACTTCATAAGGCTGTCCATCTAAATGTGAAGAATTTAAATTTAAGTTTTCAATGGAAAATTAGTTGCATAGAATATGCAACACACAGATTGGCCATTGAATTCAAAAGTTCTTTGACTAAGTTTATGCCTTATTCAGGCTTCCTCCTACTATATCAGCATAACCTATTCCTTTCTTCCTTAGGTCAATTACTTCCTGCTGAAATACATCTATGCTATCCACCTCAGCTACTCCTTTGGATAGCAAGTTCTCAATTCCAACTGTTCTGCAGAAGTTAGAAGTTTCTACTGATTTTCCTATTATATTGTACAGTCCCTTGGCTCTAGTTTCCCCCCTCAAGTTGAAACATCTTTTCTACATTTGCTCTATAAAAAGAGGAGATGGTAGAATAATAATATAATTATTATTCTATAATAACTAATTATTAACTAATTAATAATTAATAACTAATAATCCAGAGATGCCGGGGAATGCTCTGGGGACGTGGGTTCGAATCTCATAACGTTATATATTGGGATTTGAATTCAATAAAAATCTGGATTTAAAAGTCTAATGAAGCCATTGTCAATTGTCATGAAAACTATCTTTTTCACCAATGAAAGGAAAGGAAATTTGTTGTCTTTACCTGGTCTGGCCTACGCACGACTACAGACCCAAAGCAGTATGGTTGATTTATAAATGCCTTCTAAAATGATCCAGCAAGCCAGTATCAAACTGCTGAAAGTCAAAAAAGAACAAAACCTGATGGACACTCAGCATCAGACTTGGCACTGGAAGTGACAATGGCAAATCCAGCCCTGTTGATTGTGCAAAATTCTTTTTACTAAAAACTGACAACTTGTGCGAAAATTAGCAATCTCTCTCAGACTAGGCAAGCAACCGGCATACTCATGGAATCATACTTTACTGAGTAAATGGCTGAGATACCACCATCAGCATCCCTCAACGTGTCCTGTGCCACTGACAGGACAGACTCAACTGACTTCACAACACAGTGGTGTACAATTGAGTGGTGTCACTCTGGGAATCCTCAACATTGTCAAGAATGAGCCAGGAAACTTTCTGCTGATTACCAAGTCTCCTTTAGCTGTTAAAATCAATACTCTCCATGTTGGACACCACTCAGTAAGCTTCAAGTGTCTATCACTAGCATGCCACTACAGGCTGAGCTGGTCAAGTCTAAAGATGATAGCTGCTATACTGGGTTGGCAGCAGGTGGTGAGGGAGCCAACAAGAGAGAAAAATATATCTGAGCTCATCCTCACCAAATCACTTGCCACAGATGCAGCTATCAATGAGAGTTTCAGGAGAAGCAAACACCACTTAGACCTTGTGAAGATAAAGAATCATCTTTACATAGAGGATAGCTGCCATAGTGTTGTGTGGCACTCCAACCAGGCTTCTGAGAGATGCTGTGGGCCACCAGCAGTAACAGAATTGTACTCAACGATAATTTATAATCTCTAGGCTCAGCATATCCTCCACTCTACCATTACCATTAAGTCAGGGAATCAACCCTGGTTCAATGAGGAACGCACAGGGCATGCCAGAAGCAACACCAAACATACGTAAAAATGAGCCATCAACCTAGTGAAGCTACAACTCAGGGCTACCTGAGTACCAAACAGCATAAGTGATAGATGGAGTTAAGTGATTTTATAACCAATGGATTGGATCTAAACTCTGCCATCCTGTCACATCCAGTTGTAAAATGATGATGGACAACTGAACAGTTCATTGGAGAAGGGAGCCCCACAAATATTCCCATCCATTACTGCAAAAGACAAGGCTGAAGCATTTGTAACAATCTTCACCCAGTAATGCCAAGTGGATGATCCACCTCAGCCTACTCAGGAAGTCCCCAGCATACAGATGCCAACTTGTGATATCAACAAATGGCTGAAGGCACTGGATACAGCAAAGGCCCTGAACCCTGACGACATTCCAGCAACTGGACTAAAGACATGCTCCAGAACTTGCTATTCCAACATTGCGACAACACTAATTGGATTTGCAAATCCAATATGGCCAACTACAGTGCCAATAGTCTTTTTTTGACCATCAGTAAAGTGAATAGAAAGAGTCATCAACAGTGTTATCAGTTTGGGTTCTGTCAGGGTCACTCAGCTCCTGGTTTCATTACAGCCTCAAATCAGACGCAGACAAAAAACAGCCGAATTCCAGAGGTAAGGTGAAAATAACTGCCCTTGACCTTATGGCAGCATTTGACTGAATGTGGCATCAAAGAGCCCTAGAAAAACTAGATTCAATGGAAATTGGGGGAAATATTTGCTGTTTGAAGATGGACCTTGCACAAAGAAAAACAGTTGTAAGTAGTTGGAGGTCAATCATTTCATAGAACATTACAGCGCAGAACATCGGCCTTCAATGTTGCACCGACCAATTATGAGAAAAGCAATGACCCTCCAAACTAAACCATTCCCTTCTCTTCCATAAACTTATCAACTAACCTCTTAAACGCCACCAAACTTGGCGCATCTACAACTGCCGCAGGCAGGGCATTCCACTCCCTAACCACCCTCTGGGTAAAGAACCTACCTCTGATATCCGTCCTATAACTATCACCCCTTAATTTAAAGCTGTGTCCCCTCGTGCTAGCTTTCTCCATCCTAGGAAAAAGGCTATCACTGTCCACCCTATCTAAACCTCTAATCATCTTATATGTTTCGATAAGGTCCCCTCTTAGCCGCCTCCTTTCTAACGAAAACAACCTCAAATCCCTCAGCCTCTCCTCATAAGACCTGCCCTCCATACCAGGCAACATCCTGGTAAACCTCCTCTGTACCCTCTCCAATGCCTCCACATCTTTCTTATAATGTGGGGACCAGAACTGCACACAATACTCCAAGTGCGGCCGCACTAGAGTTTTGTACAGTTGCAACATGACGTTGCGACTCCAAAATTCAATCCCCCTACCAATAAAAGCTAAGACTCCATATGCCTTCTTAACAACCTTATCGACTTGACTGCCTACTTTCAGGGATCTATGCACAAATACACTAAGATCCCTCTGTTCATCAACACTATTAAGAATCCTACCATTAGCCCTACACTCTACACATTTATTATTCCTGCCAAAGTGCATTACCTCACACTTTTCCACATTAAACTCCATTTGCCACCTCTCGGCCCAGCTCTGCAACTTGTCCAAGTCTCTCTGCAAACTATAACACCCCTCTTCACTATCTACCACTCCACCGACTTTAGTGTCATCTGCAAATTTACTAATCCATCCTTCAATACCCTCATCCAGATCATTTATAAAAATTACAAACAGCAGGGGCCCCAAAACAGACCCCTGAGGTACACCACTTGTCACCGAACTCCACGATGAATATCTCCCATCAACCACCACCCTCTGTCTTCTATCTGCTAGCCAATTCCTAATCCAATTAGCTAAATCACCCTCTATCCCATACATCTGCATTTTCTGCAGAAGCCTTCCATGGGACACCTTATCAGTTTCACCTTACTGTCAGGGACACCTAACAGATATCAGTTCCAGGATATCATTGCAGGAGTTCCTTAGGGTAGTACCCAAGGTCTGACCATCTACAGTTGCTTCTCAACAATCTTCCTTCCATCATAAAAGTCAGAGTGGGGATGTTTGCTGATAATTGCACAATGTTCAGCACCATTGATGATCTACTTCAATATCTGAAGAATCATGTCCAAATGCAACAAGACTAGGACAATACCCAGGTTTTGGCTGAAAAGTCGCACAGTGACAACAAGAGCCACCTCCAACAACAGAGAACATATGGGAGCAACACCATCTGGAAGTTCCATTCCAAGTCACTCATCATTCTAACTTGGGAATATATCACCATTGCTTCACTGTCGCTGGTCAAAGTCCTGGAACACTCTCCCTAATAGCATCACGCATGCATCTACACTACAGGGACTGCAGCTGTTCAAGGCAGCTGATTACTAACCCTTCTAGGGCAATCAGAGATGGACAATAAACATTGACCTAGCAAACAATAATGCAAATGAATTAAAAAACCTTGGTTTGCAGATTCCAAAAGAAAATGTTATTGGTCTCTATGAAGATCCTAACATTTAGCACAGTGTGGCAAGTTAGTAATCACCACCTGTGAGGTCCTTTTTTCAAATGTGATGTTTCTTTAACAGGAAGTCTATCCTTCCCAATATCTTTGGTCCCAACATGGTACACATCAGCAGAATCTTCCACTCCCAATCTAAGTTCTTTTGCAGCTGCTCAAAGCTATCTTAATCATAGGCAACACACCGCCATGGCTTCTTGGGCACTTCTGCAGAGAATACAAGCTATCCCCCTAATTATTAAATCTACCCTGACTTCAACTTTGTTACCTTATAAATTGTTTTTATGTGCAACATCAATTTAATGCTATTGAAGACTTCATGCTATAGAACAATTCACACAACTATTACATCGATTTTAAAAATACAAGTTTCTATTTCTAGCCACATGGCTTCAATGTATGTGGTCTATCATATTCATGTTTTTTCCAAAGTGCAAAAAAAAAGTTGGTATGGTTTAATTCATCTCTTAATTGAAGGTGTGCCCACATACCAGATGACTGAGTTAATGATGTTAATATGGGTAACTACAAAAAGGCATAGTAGAGAATACTATAGCTACAAATACAAATCACATTTGAGTATTATCTTAGTATCGTTTGTTGGCTTTGTCAACATCATCCTCAATACTGATACCACACAAGGCTATGTTCTCAGCCCCCTACTAAATGCCTTGTACGCTTACGACTATGCCAAATTCCTCTCAAATTTGATTTTTCAAGTTTGCAGACAACATCATCACAGTGGATTGGATCTCAAACAAAAACGAGACAAAGTACAGGAATGAGATAGAAAATCTGATGAACTGGTGTAGCAAAAATAATCTCTCTTTTAACAGCAATCTCCATTGTTTTGTTGACATCAACTTCAGGAAGCGTTATGGAGGACATGACCCTGTCTACATCAATGGGGACGAAGTAGAAAGGATGTGAGCTTCAAGTTTTTAGGTGTCCAGCTCACCAACAGCTTGTCCTGGACCCCTCCATGCCAACACTATAGTTAAGAAAGCCCAACGTCTCTTCTTTCTCAGAAGACTACAGAAATTCGGCATGTCAGCTACAACTCTCACCAACTTTTAAAGATACACCACAGAAAGCATTCTTTCTGATTGTATCACAGCTTGGTATGGTTCCTGCTCTGCCCAAAACCACAAGGAACTACAAAAGGTTATGAATGTAGCCCAATGCATCATACAAACCAACCTACTTCCCGCTGCCTCGGTAAAATAGCCAGCGTAATTAAGAACCCCAAGCAACCCAGACATTCCCTCTTCCACCTTCTCCCCTCAGGAAAGAGGAACAAAAGTTTGAGGTCACATACCAACTGACTCAAGAACAGCTTCTTCCCTGCTGCTGTCAGACTTTTGAATGGGCTTACTTTGCATTAAGTTGATCTTTCTCTACATCCCAGCTGTGACTGTAATACTACATTCTGCACTCTTGTTTTCCTTCTCTATGAATGATATGCTTTATCTGTATAGCACGTAAGAAACAATACTTTTCACTGTTAATACACATGACAATAATAAATCAAATCATCTCTAATTGTGTAGAGTAACCCCACTTCCTTCAAATATTGGACTGCTCTGATTCATTTGAGCACTTTCCTACCAATCTGATTCACAATTTCTTGCTCTGCATTGTTGAATACACTTCCTAAACCTACCACCTCTCTCTTTTCCTTGGAGTCTGCTTATCTAACCACGCTTGGCCACTTCACTTCTATTGTTTTTTTTGGCTCAGCATTCACTTTTGCTTTCCATCATATGCCATGGACCTTTTTTTTTAAATTAAAGGCACCATATTAATGGAATCTGTTCCTGCATAAACTCCTTGACTGGCTAGCCATCTATTTATTCTTATAATTTGACTTGCACTTTTCTTCAACTAAACGTTAATTTACACTTATCTTGTGGCCAAATTCACTTCTCAAGTAGACCCAGAAATAGGTCCCAGTGAGACCTGGGAAGGCCTTTTTCCCCCTAATAAATTTGAACAGGGAGGAAACCTTTGATTCTACACTTCTAGAGTCTCCCATCCTCCCCCTCCTCTAAACTAAAAAAAAGACTTGGACTGAGAGCAGGCAAGCTTTCTTTTTATTTTCTTTTTACTTATTCCTCAAACCTAAAGGGGTGAGGGAATATCAGGCTCATTTTTCAACCGGAGCAAGGCAGGGAGGGAACGATTTGTGGCAGGAGTGCTGAGGGTTAGAGATTTATTGATGTTTTTTACCTTTCTTTTTTGCAAGACTGTGCAGATGCTTGAAGTCAGCCAATAGTGCGCATGAGGTTTAAAAAGCAGGCCACACTATTCAGCAGATAACGTCGTTAATGGCCTGAGTGAGCAAGTAACAGAGTGAAGGCTGAAGAGCTTTGGTTCAACAGACTTAAGTGGGGTTTAGTTGCGGGAGGGATTCAACAATGTCACAGTGCATTGGGAGACCCATACCCAGACACTGGAACTATTCTCCGATTGACAGCATGTTCTCCCCCACCTTGATACTGGTCATCTGCATTGTGGAATCAGGTCCTTCCCGATGGGTTCCCTGGCTGACCCCCAGCATGACCCATTTGAGATGGCCTTTAATGTTGCAGCTGTATAAGACGTTGATTAGACCTCATTTGGAATACTGCGTCCAGTTCTGGTCGCCTTACTACCGGAAGATGTGGAGACTCTGGAGAGAGTGCAGAGGAGGTTTACCAGGATGCTGCTTGGTCTGGAAGGTCTGAGTTACGAGGAGAGGTTAGGCAAATTGGGACTGTTTTCCTTAGAAAGACATAGACTTAAGAGGAGATCTAATAAAGGTGTACAAGATTATGAGAGGAATAGATAGAGTAAACAGGGTTAAGCTTTTTCCTAGGATGGACTCGAATAGTACGAGGGGTCACGGGCTTAGGGTGAGGGAGATAAGGTATAATTTGGATGCTAGAGGGAGTTCTTTCACACAGAGTGGTGGGGACATTGAATGCGCTGCCAAGTAAAGTGGTGGAGGCAGGTACTCTGGAGTTATTTAAGAAATACTTAGATAGGCACATGGACATAATGGGAATGGAGGGGTATAGAAAACTAATTTAAAATAGGGATCATGAGCCTTGGGATCCCTGGGAAGTGTGTAAATAGATGATGATATTGATGTACTTGTTTTTATCCTATAGGTGCTTTGATCCACCTTGTTGTCTAACGAGGGGCATACACGCAATGGGTCGTGAGAGGGCTGCTCTTGGATTTTTTTGAGAGTATCCTAGTGCTTCACGTCGTTAGTGTATGCTTGACTTGGGCCATTTGATGGGCAACACGACAGCTCAGTGACTATCGCTGTGCTGTGCAGATACATAGATTTAGGCCTGTGTCTGTGGGAGTTTGCGCATTCTCCCTGTGCTTGCGTGGGTTTTCTCCGGGTGCTCCAGTTTCCTCCCACATCCCAAAGATGTGCTCTTAGGCTAATTGGCAAAACAAATTCTCCCTAAATTGTCTCAAATGTGGTTTTTAATCCATAGATCTACAAACGTAGACAGGGATCACGGGTACAGGTGGGAACATAGGGGTGGCGGCGCAGGCTCGTTGGGCCAAAGGGCCTATTTCCCGTGCTGTTTTGTTCTTTGTCCTTTGTATGATCTCCCCCACACAGCAGGCCGAAATGGGCAAAACAGAGTAGGTTTAGTTTTAGTTTCTTCCTGTGTTCTTTGAAGAAAGAGAAGGATTATGAGCGTGAGGCCAGTTTGTTGTTCTCGATATCAGATTTGGAAGGTCCTGGAGTCTCCTGGCCTCTCGCTCGTCCATATCTGCACCAAGTGCATTGAGATGAAGCTCCTAAGGGACTGCATTAGGTCACTGCAGCTGCAGCTCGATGACCTTCATCTGGTTAGGGAGAGTGAGGAGGAGATAGAGAGGAGTTACAGGCAGATGATCATACCAGGGTCTCGGGGGGTAGACAAGTGGGTCACAGTCAGGAAGGGGAAGGGGAAAGGGAAAGGGAAAGGTCAGATACTAGAGAGTGCCCCCATGGTTGTGCCCCTTAACAATAAGTACTCCTGTTTAAGTACTGTTGAGGGGGGACAGCCTACCTGGGAGAAGCCTCTGGCACAGAGTCTGGCTCTGTGGCTCAAAAGTATATGGAAAGGATGAGGGTGAGGACGGCAGTATTGACAGGGGACTCTATGGTGAAGGAGGCTGACAGGCGATTCTGTGGACACAGTCAAGAAACTCAGACAGTAGTTTGCCTCCCTCGTGCCAGGATCTGGGATGTTTCTGATCGCATCCAAGATATTCTCAAGTGGGTGGGAGAAGAGCCAGCGGTCGTGGTACATATTGGTACCAACGACATAGATAGGAAAAGGAAAGAGGTCGTGAAAGGAGAATATAGGGAATTAGGAAGGGAATTGAGAAGAAGGACCGCAAAGGTAGTAATCTCTGGATTGCTACCCGTTCACGAGACAGTCAGAGTAGGATTGGAATGAGGTGGAGGATAAATGCGTGGCTAAAGAATTGGAGCAGGGAGCAGGTTTCTGGATCATTGGAACCTCTTTTGAGGCAGGTATAACCTGTACAAAAATGACAGGTTGCACATATATTCCAGGGAGACCAATATCCTGGTAGGGAGGTTTGCTAAGGCTACTGGGGAGAGTTTAAACTAGAAAGGTTGGGTTGGGAATCAAATCAAAGTGACTGGGAGAGAGGAGGTTAGTTCACAAAAAGAGAAAGCTTGTTGACAGTGAGAGAAAAAGGATAGGAAAGTGATAGAGAAGGGTACCACTCAGAGCAAAGGTTTGAGATGTGTCTATTTTAACACAAGAAGTGTGAACAAAGTGGATGAGCTTAGAGCATGGATCACTACTTGGAAACGTGATATGGTGGCCGTTACAGAGACTTGGATGACTCAGGGACAAGACTGGTTACTTCAAGTGCCGGGTTTCAGATATTTCAGAAGGGAAAGGGAGGGAGGTGAAAGAGGTGGGGGAGTGGCACTGTCAATCAGAGATAGTGTTACGGCTGCAGAAAAGATGGACGCCACGGAGGGATTGTCTACAGAGTCTCTGTGGATGGAGATTAGGAACAGGAAGGGGTCAATAACTTTACGGGATGTTTACTATGCCTTACGAGCCTGACTGAATTTTTTGAAGATGTGACTAAACACATTGATGAAGGAAGAGCAGTAGATGTAGTATATATGGACTTCAGCAAGGCATTTGATAAGGTATCTTTTGATAAGGTTAAGATGCAAGGCTTATTGAGAGAGTGAAGGGGCATGGGATCGAAGCAGACATTGCTTTCTGGATCCAGAACTTGCCCATAGAAGGCTAACAGTGGTTAAAGATGGGTCATTTCTGCATGGAGATCCGTCACAAGTGGAATACCTCAGGGATCTGTTCTGAGATCCTTACTCTTTGTGATTTTTACAAATGACCTGGATGAGAAAGTGGAAGGAATGGGTAAGTTTGCTGATGACACAAGATTGGAGGTATTGTGGATACTGTGGAGGGATATCAGAAGTTGCAACAAGACACTGATAGGATGCAAGACTGGGCAGAAAAGTGGCAGATGGAATTCAATCCAGATAAGTCTGAAGTGATTCATTTGGACAGGTCACATAGGATGGCAGAATTAATATTAATGGTAGGACTCTTGGCAGTGTGAAGGATCAGAAGGATCTTGGGGTCTGAGTTCATAGGACGCTTAAAGCAGCTGCACAGGTTGAAGCTGTGGTTAAGAAGGCCTAAGGTGTACTGGCCTTCATCAATTGAGGAATTGGGTTTAGGAGGCGAGAGATAATGTTGCAGCTATATAACACCCTGATCAGACCCCGCTTGGAGTAATATGCTCAGTTCTGGTCATCTCATTAGAGGAAGCATGTGGAAACCACAGAAAGGGTGCAGAGGAGATTTACAAGGATGTTGCCTGGATTGGGGAGCATGCCTAATGAGAATAAGTTGAGGGAGCTCGGCCTTTTCTCCTTGGACAGACGAAGGAGGAGGGGTGACCTGATAGAGGCGTATAAGATGTTGAGAGGTATTGATCGAGTGGATAGTCAGAGGCTTTTTCCTAGGGCTGAAATGGTTGTCACAAGAAATTACATGTTTAAGGTGCTGGGGAGCAGGTACAGAAGAGATGTCAGGGGTAAGTTTTCCACTCAGAGCGGCAGGTGCGTGAATAGGCTGCCAGCAATGGTGGTAGAAGCGGATTCAATCGGGTCTTTCAAGAGACTTTCAGATAAGTACGTGAAACTTAGTAAGATAGATAGTTATAAGCCTAATAAACCTAGTACGTCTGTTGGGACATGGTCGGCATAATTTTGTGGGCCGAAGGGCCTGTACTGTGCTATAGTTTTTCTATGTTTCTCAATGCATGTAACACCTTAAACCACATCACACTAATTTCCAACATGTTCCTCTGTTGATTCCTGTATTTGTCAAGCAATGTCTCTATATTGCAACCACAGCTCTTAGAGGACCAATTACCAGTTACTGTACCCTTTACAACTTTTTGCACTATAAACCTCCCTATCCTCCAAACAGTTCTTAATCTTGTTCCACTCTTGCTCAGACTTTGACACAGCACTTCAAATACCTGAAACTGTCGTTACTTTTGTTTTTCATGTTACACCTTTGCATTTCCTTGTTATCTTAATATCTTTTCCAACTGTAATCCACAATTATAATATGTGTAGCTTGTGATTAGACTATCAAAGCCAAACCCATGTTAACCCCTTAAACAAGGTGCTACTAAAAAACTGAAGTTCATTTGCTTGCAAGAGTTTTAACACAATCGGATTGTCATATCCTCAAACCAACATGGTAAATAATGATCACATTACATTTTAGCCCAGAAATTTGATCATGCAGCATTAAACATCGTCTCAAGCCTCAAATGTAATGGGTAATGCTTGTTTGTTATGAACTGGAAATGTGTTACCTGCCAGATTCATGTATGCAACTGCATTGGCATTAGAAGTGCCCAAAATTTTTACTGAAAAGCTGTAAATATTATTTAACTTATGATCTTGTGCCTTTTGCAGGACCCATTAGTCTTGGCATATGAAACATATCACATGCAGAACTCAATTCGGAACAAGTAGTTCTAACCAACTGAAGGACCACTCAGCAATTTAAAAGATATCTTTTGTGCTCCTCCAATTCTGGCTTCTTGAGCATCTGAAATTTTACCTGCTTTGCCATTGGCACTGTACCTTCAGCTGCCAAGACCCTAAGTTCTCGAAATTCCTCTATTAAATTACTTGCCTCTCTTTCCTTACGATGTTTCTCAAAACGTACCCCTTTTCTCCCCTCTTGCTAAATGGCTCAGTGTTAAGTTTTGTTTGATAGCACTCCTGCGAAACACCTTGAAGGCACATAAGAAATAGGAACAGCAGTAGGCCATCTAGCCCATGGAGCCTGCCCCGCCATTCAATAAGATCATGGCTGATCTGAAGTAGATCAGTTCTACTTAGCTGCCTGCTCCCCATAACCCTTAATTCCTTTTTATTGATTAGAAATTTATCTACTCGTGAGTTAAATATATTCAACGAGGTAGTTCCACCACTTCAATGGGCAAAAAAATTCCAGAGATTCAAAAACCTCAGAGAAGAAGTTGCTCCTTAACTCTGTTCTAAACTGACCTCCCCCTTATTTTGAGGCTGTGCCCTCTAGTTCTGCTTTCCTTTCTAAGTGGAAAGAATCTTTCTATCTCTACCCTATTTAGCCCCTTCATTATCTTACATGTCTCTATAAAATCACCTCTCAGTCTTCTAAACTCCAACAAGTACAGGCCCAATATACTCAATCTCTCCTCATAAGCTAACCCCCTCATCTCCGGTATCAACCTGGTGAACTTTCTCTGTACTCCCTCCAAGGTCAATACATCCTTTCGCAAATAAGAGGACCAAAATTGCACACAGTACTCCAGTTGAAGCCTCACCAGTGCCTTGTACAGTTGCAGCAAGACTTCCTTGCTTTTATATTCTATCCCCCTTGCTATAAAGACCAATATTCTATTTGCCTTCTTAATCACCTGCTGCATCTGCAGACTGAGTTTTTGCGATTCATGCACAAGGACCCCAGGTCCCTCTGCACAGTAGCATGTTGTAATTTTTCACCATTTAAATAATATTCCATTTTACTATTATTTCTTCCAAAGTGGGTAACCTCACATTTGCCAACGTTATACTCCATCAGCCAGATCCTCGCCACTCACTCAGCCTATCCAAATCTCTCTGCAGATTTTCTGTGGCCTCCACGCAATTCGCTTTCCCACTTATCTTTGTGTCATCAGCAAACTTTGTTACCCTACATTCAGTCCCCTCTTCCAGATCGTCTATGTATATGGTAAACAGTTGAGGCCCCAGCACTGATCCCTGCTGCATGCCATTAGTCACCAACTGCCAACCAGAAAAGCACCCATTTATTCCAACTCTGTGTCCTGTTAGGTAGCCAATCCTCAATCCACGCTAACACTTTACCCCCAACTCATGTACCCTAATTTACTGCAGCAACCTTTTGTGAGACACCTTATCAAACGCATACTGAAAACTTACTCATGTTGTTAGTATTACAAAGGTGGAAGTCAGAGGTCTTTGTAACGGAAAGAATAAAGAATTGGAAGTGTAATTCAGGACCAAAAATAGTGCCAAAATTGAGAACAGCTTGAATCAGTCTGAGATAGTGGTTAGGCAGGATTGAAATTGGTGGCTAAGGAATTCTGTTTATGGCAAGAGAACAAGCTTGCTATCACCCGTAACTCTATGGGAGAAGCACTTGCACTAATCACTCCTGAGGTATCAAATTTTAATACTTCTGTGCCACTGCATCAGAAAATACAGGAGTAAGGTAAAGCCATGGAAGCCTTTGTCAATACCAGTCCTAATGCAAAGATAGCTGCAGGCCGTGTTTTAACCTTTATGGTGAGGCAACAAAACAGTTATGATATGGAGATGCGATGTTGGACTGGAGTAAACACAGTAAGAAGTCTTATAACACCAGGTTAAAGTCCAACAGATTTATTTAGTAGCACGAGCCACTAGCTTTGAGTGCTGCTCCTTTATCAGGTAAGTCAAAACCAGATAAGTCTTATCTGGTGAAGGAGCAACGCTCCGAAAGTTAGTGGGTCATGCTACCAAATAAACCTGTTGGACTTTAACCTGGTGTTGTGAGGCTTCTTACTGAACAAAACAGTTGGCAGAAGAGACATAGTCTGGCTGTGCTGTTGACAAACACAGCTCTCCATTTGGCTCACGTTCAACATCATATTTAATGTCCTTTTTGCAATGCTAGTCAGGTTGTTTAACCTTTTTATAGTACAGGAACTAACTTTTCGGAATTCACATTCTTTGTTACCCCTTCTCTCTATTGTCAGAGTTAATGCTTCAGAGACTTCTTTGTGAGATAAGATTGCCTTTTCTACCAACGCCTACACTGAGGCCTCCAAAGCAGAATTACGAATCTAGGGAAGAAGTTGCTGGTCTAGCAGCAATTCCTTTATTCAGTACTTTTTTGATTTCTGCTGGGACCAAATTTCACCTTTCCTTTAAAAAGTACACAATATCTTCAAATGGCAGTGGAGATACCCAAACTCTACTGAAAAATATTGACATCATTTGCATTCAGCACTGCTCACTCAGAGGCAATCTTTTAGCCATCATCTGACATCAATTGAGCTCAAGAGCAATTATTTAGCTATAATTTAACACTTGGTACAAACAACATCATTTTCATCAATTGCCCCAAACCGCAACATCTAAACATTTGTGGTTATCAAATCATTGAACATTATGACACCAAAAACAAAGTTAGTTCTCCATTGAAAGGGGAAATTCAGATGGATTTACTCCTAACAATACTAAAACGTTCAAATAAAGGCAAATTACCGTGGATGTCAGAATTTAGATCAAAAATAGAAAACACCGGAAAATCTCAGCATGGTGGCACAGTGTTTAATATTGCTGCCACACAGCATCAGAGACATGGGTTTGATTCCCAGCTTGGGTCACCGTCTGCGTGGAGTTTGCATGTTCTCCCTGAATCTGCATAGATTTCCTCCATGTGCTCTGGTTTCCTCCCACAGTCCAAAGATATGTAGGTTAGGTGCATTGGCATGCTAAATTCTCCCTCAGTGTAACCAAACAGATGCCAGAGTGTGACAACTAGGGGATTTTCACAGTAACTTGATTAGTGTGTAACGTATGTCTGCTTGTGACTGATAAATAAATAAACTTTAGTAGCTATGGAGAAAGAACATGACTAATGTTATCAGTCATTTTCTGTTTTCGTAACTAATATGCTCAAAATAGGGGAGGGTGGACAGCTGGTAACCACAAACACTTGAGTTCTTTTTATTGTAGACTACTATCTTACAATACTGCTGATGCATGTGAAAGGGAAAAGGGTTAATAACTACCTAATCAAAATTGTATTAAAAGGACTTGAAATGGAACTGCTGGACTGCGTTGGAACTGAGCCTGGTGAGTTTTATGGTAAGCCACAAGATGTTGCTTTATCC
This sequence comes from Sphyrna mokarran, assembly GCA_024679065.1. Lineage (NCBI taxonomy): Eukaryota > Metazoa > Chordata > Chondrichthyes > Carcharhiniformes > Carcharhinidae > Sphyrna > Sphyrna mokarran. Next base: position 145,694,900 of record JAGIQG010000001.1, on the reverse strand, counting down.
ATTGTAAAATAGTGTTGAAGGTTGTAGCTACAGCAAATGTGTCTTTGTTGTAAAGATGTAATATAATCAATGTATATATGTATGAACCTTGATTAGGTATTAAAGTAGCAAATCATGTTAATTTGTGATCTGTATGTGCTAATAGTTGTAAAGGATGAAAATGTGTAAGTGATAAACTGTAACTGTTGAGATTTCATACATTAGCTTGTCTGATATGTCTTCTGCATATGTTCGAATAAACCTGTAAGAGAGAAATTGAGCCTTGTCTGGTCTGTGGGGAACTGAATTCCATGTTTCTACTCTTTTCTCTATATTTCTGAACTGCTTTTGCTTCAAGCATCCTAAAGTTCAGCAAACTTCAGAAAAAGCAAACTGATTTAACTACATTTTGATAAACTAGTATTTTTAGTCAAAACCACAAATTGGTGAGCACACTCCTGCCCTCCCATCAGTTTTCTCTCCTAGCACCACCCTCAGAGCAATCTTTTTATGCCCCTCCACCCAAATGCCCCATCCCACCACCTCAAGATTGTAACAGGTTTTGCCCCTACCCAGAGCAACTTTACTCACCCATCCACCCTCCCCAGCTTTCTTCCCACATCCTCTTCCCCCCCACTCTCTTATTACCCACCCACTGGTGAGCTCAGGTTGCCAGGCTGGCTGAAACCCAAAGTGATGGTGAGGCTGGCTCTACTGCAATTTTCAGTCAGTTTGGATGCAGAAGTGTGCTAAGTACTGGGTATGGGAGATCAGGTCAGTTTTGGAGGGGGGTTTGAAGAGAAGAAAGAAGACAGGCCCCATTGGGAGGAGATCTGGGGTCCACGGAATGCTAAGGGGGAGGCATTCTGAAATTCAAGCTAATCATCCATATGTTGCATGTTTTTTCCTGGGATAGCAATTAATGAATGAATAAAAAGAATGAACAATTGTATTCTTCTGTATTGTGGACAGAACTTCTGGACGAGGTGAAAAAAGTGAATTAATTCAGAAATTATTTAAGTAATTAATGTCCCTCTACTTTTCAAAGCAGATTGCTGAGTGTAATCAATGCCTTTAAGCACATTCAAAGCCTTTGATTGCATTTGATGTCAAAATGATAAAATGTTGTTGACTGCATGAAACACTTTCCAAGTTAGAGCATTTGATGTCAAACAGATTTGAATACACTTGAATGCAAAAATGACAACATTTTCTGAAAAGGATACCCACTGACTATCACAAGTGGCAATGGTTTCACATTTGAATGATGGTAATCAAGTCAGCACAAATATCATGGCACCCCTGCCCATCTGTTTTGGGTACGATCAGATTTCTGGGCCTTTGAATTGTGAACTTAACTATACATTCTACTTACGTCTTTCAATTACAAAAGCAGCCAAAGAACTGCTACAATTCTGGTGCTCGGGTAAGTTCGCAGTCAGCTTGTTGAAAACATCTCTGCAGGCTATAGAAACAGCTTTGTAATACAAATTCCTTCCTTCTGTAAGAAGATATTTAAAAATACTTACGATATATCCAAATTTAAACACAAGTAAGCAACATTTATATGTCTGTACATAGAGATGTAATAAAATATTAAAATATCATAAGATTACTTTGATTAATAAATATAGCAGAAAAATTATTCAAACATGCTTGATTATCTTAAATTTTTTTGTGTCCTGCCATAACATCTTGTATAATGGCTTCTAGCATTTCCTCAACGACAGATGTTAAGCTAATTGGACTATAGTTTCTGCCGCCTTTCTCCCTTACATTTGCTGAACCTAGGAAACTTTGGAAAATTCAAATCAATGCATTAACTATCTGATTTGCCGCTTTTTTTAAAGAGCCGAGAATGAAGTCCATCAGAACCTGGGAACTTCTCAGCCTCCAGTTCCAACAACTTTCTCATTATCAATTCCATAGCGATGGTAATTCTATTGAGTTCCTCCCCGCCTTCCTTTTCCTGATTTACAGCTATTACTGAGGTGTTACTTGTATCCTCCATATTAATGAACACCTTTGCAAAATACCCATTGAATTTATCTGCCATTTCCTTATTTTTTTCATTATTAATTCCCCAGACTTACTCTCTCTAGGACCAAAACTCAGTTTGCTAACTTTTTTAAAATAACTTAGAAACTCTGACTGTCTTATATTTCTAATTAGTTTTTATCTGTACTCTACTTTTCCCTCCTCATTTTTTTTTTGTAATTCTTTGCAGTTCTATACATTTGTCCTACCATCCATCTTGTGCATTTGTATGATCTTTCTTTAAGTTTGACAATAAATTCAAATTTCTTAGTTAACCATAGATGATGGATCTTCTTTGTATTTTACTTTGGAAAGACTGAGGCTCGTGTGCTCAGAGCTTCTTGAGTCCCTTATCTGCCTGTTTCACAGTCAAATCCTGCTGTTCCAGACCACTGACCTAATCAAATGAGGCCACTCTAAGGCTTGTGACTGCCTTCTGGAACAAATTGTCCAGGTAACTTGTACTCTGCCTGATGAGCTGCAATTTCTGCATCTTAGCCTCTAGTTCTTTAGTTCCGAGCCAAGGCTGGAGACATGGTTGTCATGGATTGCAGTAGCATTCAGAGCTCTCGTGTCCCAGCCAAGACACATCATCTATGCCACCGTTGTGTCAACTGTGGTTTTTTCATATCTTAACTAATTATAGTTTCCCTTCTTCTGCAAACTCCCTCACTTACCAAACTCCTGGCTTGACACTCTCGATACTCAAAGCAACAGTGAGGAACTTCTGTTTTTATATTTTCTGAAAACACGAATCAGTTCAAGCAAGCTACCTAATTAACTCGCTGCAGCTTCTATCAGTGAGCTTGCATACTCCTGTCTAATGCTGGAATAAACTTCTCGGTAATTTTTAGTCAATTGCTAAAGGAAAAAATAGACTTGAGACTGTTAATTATGTTAAGTTACATAATAGAAATTATTATTGAAGTGACTGCTTTGAGCACCCTTGGTGAAAAATTCATTAGGGGGCACGAGTGGTGGTCAGTGACTTAGGTTTCTTTGGTTGTCCAGTAAGAACAAAATCATTTGATTATTGTTACCAGTGACCAAACCTACAGATTTGGATCATTGTATGAGTAGATTTAGAAGAGGATGTCTGTTTGGTTGGGGTTCTGTGATCATAGTGTGCTATTAATATATTCCACATAAAAGGGGAGACTATTTTCAGAGGCAGTGTTTTGCCACAAATAATTGGTTTGTCTGGTGAGAATGCAGCAGATGCTGAGAAAGCAGGATAATTACTCGATTTAACTATTTAAGTGTTTATTTAGCAAAGGGCTTAACGGAATGTTTTTTGATTAAAGTAATAAGGTGTTAGATATCCAGTGTTGTGATATTAGAAATGGGAGGAGCCATGCTTACAGCAGAAAAGAAGTTTTGCATTTGTTTTTGAAAAAGAGCAGTTCCTGCCTGGAGCTGGTTTAAAACAAAAATACTCACACTCTCTCTCAAAGCTTTCTGACAACTCCAGGACTGTTACCCAAGTCAGAGCAAGTACATCTGGGTTGGCTAACTATTTTTGAAAGTGGGGTTCAAATCCAAAGATGGGCAGGTTAGGTTGATTAACCGTGCTAAAAAATTGCCCCTTAGTATCCAGGGATGTGTAGGTTAGAGGGTTTAGTGGGTATAATATGTAGGGACATGGGGATAGGAGCTGGGTGGGATTGCGTTCGGTGCAGACTCGATGGACTGAAGGGCCTCTTTCTGCACTATAAGGTGCTAAGGTGCTACATTAAAACTGACACCACATTGCACAGCAATTATCAAGAAGTGAATTAAGTTTAAGGAAATTATATTCCATTCTGATTTGTTAACATATAATCATTCCTAAATTGTCAATAGGTCAAGGCCTAAACTCCCTTAGCAGCAGCAATTTGAGATTGCTTTCGTCACATGAACCACAGCGTTCAAAGTGATGGTTCACCATCAACTTCAAGAGCAATCAAGAATGAGAATAAATGCCAGCAACACTTACATTTCGTGAAGAGATATGTATAAGCCCTTTGCCCCACCTCCATTCAAAGAACAAATGATGAATTAATTTTAGACTGTGCATAAATATTCAGCAGCCAGAACCATAGCTTGCAGCAAAAGATAAAAGGATGTCTGCAAACAAAACAATTCTTATCATCTTTTTCTCAAACGTGGTGTTCGAGCAACCCTCCTTATGATTGCCTAGCATTCCCATATGCTGTCATTTTTAGATCACAAACCTTCTGACCTTCTAAACTTCTTCTCCAATTTGGCCTCAATTGGATTATAGCACAAGTTTCTGCCAAAATTATTAAATAGTAGCAGCTAATAGGAGTACAGCAGGAAAAAAAGTACAACTTGCTTTGTCTTTATGTAAATTCTACCCACCTTTACACCTGTAGACTAGACCGTAGGCTAGGTCTACTATCTGTAGTACTATATATTAGGATATTAACAATTGTTTCAATAGATCATCAGCACACACAAAAAAATCAGAGATGTTGTCTTAAAATGAAACAAACATTTTTCTTAGAGGATGACTGATTCTAAGTTTATTTGGGGGGTAGAAAACTTTTAAAGTGAAAAGAATATCAGCAAGAGACCCCCCAGAACTGATGTTTCATTTTTCATGCTCTACAGCTTTGCTTGTTATTAAATGCTCCTCATTAGTAACTGATATATCAATTTTAGGTTTCACCAGGTGGATTTTCATGTGAGGCGTTTGCTGGCAAGGCCTGTATTTGTTGCCATCCTTCATTTCCTTTCAACTGAGTGGCTTGCAAGGCCATTTCACAGTGCACTTAAAATACAACCACATCAGATCTGGAGTCACAAACAGACCGACCATGTAAGAGGAGCAGACTTCCTAGTAAACCAAATAGGTTTTTACAATAATCAACAACAGTTTAATGGTCACCATTACTAAAGCTTTTATGTTCCAGACTTTTAATTAATCAAATTCATATTCAGATGTGGTGGGATCTGAACGCATACCCTCAAAGCATTAGTTTGCATCTCTGGATTACTACTCCAACAACATTGCCAGTACTATGTCATGTCTGTAACATGTTGTTTCAATAGCACAGCAAGATCTGTTCAAATAATAACTCAACTTGAGTGACAAAGTTAATACTTGCTCACCATAACCTAACTTTGAAAGCTGATTTCTTGGAGGCAGACACGGCGTAGGTATTACCCTTCGTTCAACGGGTATCGGAGCAGGACCTGAAACTGAAAATTGATATTCAAAATGTCTGTGTGAACAATTATATTATTGTTGGAAAACAGCAGTGCCATAATTAGAATAGCAACATTTCCACGATCTTTCAAATGTAAATTGACTTTTTCATACACTGGTGGCAATCAACCAGTGACTTATTGTGGGAAAGCAAATCTTTAAGATACTAGAAGAGATAGATATTGTCGTATAAATGCACATTTATAGAAGACAATAATGGAGAGGCAGAACACACTAGTGTTACATTAATTGCCAGAACATTGGAAAACCAGATCCATCATTAAACGATAAGTGAGCTAGGAGTAATACAAAGGCTTCAGACAATACATAGGATTCCCCCAGTTACTATAATTGAAAACTGTAGAGTAGATATTTAAGTTTGAACTAAAATAACAATCTGATCACATTAAGATGTTGACAAAGCATTATGTAGTAAAAGCAAATCAAGAAATTAACCTATACACAACACTGGGACCGGGTGGTATATATCCTAAATTCTTCAAGAGTATGATACAAAAATGATGTTGAGATGACTGGAGTGGGCACAGTAAGTTGTCTCACAACACCAGGTTAAACACCTGATGACCTCACCTGAGGAAGGGGCAGTGCTCTGAAAGCTCATGATACCAATTAAACCTGTTGGACTTTAACCCGGTGTTGTGGGATGACTTACTATGATACAAAAAAATAAGGGGGCATTGAAAATTTCAGCATAAAGATGCTGTCTTTTATTAGTGGAATAATAATCCAATGCCCGCAAGTTCAAATCCAATTTACTAAATCTGTAGTATATTTTAAGGTTGATTGGCCACACTAACTTGCCCCTTACTGTCAGGGAGACTAAGTACATAATATATACGATTATGGGGATCGAGCCTGGGTGCAATTGTTGTCAGTGAAAGCTTGATATAAGGGATGTAATAGCAGAGCATTGAGAAATGCATAATATAGTCAAGCAGAGTCAACATGGTTTCATGAAGAGGAAATCATGCCAGCAAAAGTTATTAGAATTCTTTGAGGTTGTAATGAGCAGAATAAAGAGAAACCAGGAGATGGATTTCCAAAAAGCTTTTGATAAGGTACTGAACAAAAGGTTACATAGCAAGGTAAGAGCCCACAGTATTGGGGATAGTATATTCACACAGATCGAGGATTGGCTAAGTGATAGAAGAGAGTAGAAATACAAGATGCATTTTCAAGATGGCAACCTGTTGTTAGAGTACCACAGGGATCCGTGCTGGGCCACAATTATTTACAATATATATTAACAACATGGGCAAGGGAAGTGAAAGTACTTTTGCCAAGTTTGTGAATAATGAAAATAGATGGGAAGGCAAGTGATGAAATGATACAAAGTCAGAAGGATGTAGACAGGTAATGAGTGGGTGAAAAATAGGCAGATAGGTATAATGTAGAAAAATGTGCAGTTATGTGCTTTGGTAGAAAAAAAAGGGGCTGAGTATTATTTAAATTGAGAAAGACTGCAGAAAACTGCAGTAGAGGGGGGATTTAAGGATCCTTATGCATAAATCCCAAAATGTGAGCATGCAAGTTCAGCAGGTAATTGAAAAGGCAAATGAAATGTTGGTTTTATTTCAAAGGGAATCGATTATAAAAGTAGGGTGGTCTTTCTAAAACTATACAAGGCAGTCGTTAGACTACACCTGGAATATCGTGAACTGTATTGGTCTGTATTAAGGAATTCTATTCTGATATTACAGGCAGTCCAAAGAAGGTTCACTAGGTTGATCAGTGTATGGACGGTTTTTTTTTTAATGAGAGGTTAAGTAGGTTGTATCTGCACCCATTGAGTGTAGAAGAATGAGCAGCAATCTTATTGAACATATAGAATTCTCAGGAGGCTTGACAGGATAGATGCTGAGATGTTTCCTCTTGCAGGAGAGTCTAGGACCAGAGGATATAATCTCAGAATAAGTGGTCACCTATTTAAAACAGGGATGAGGAGGAATTTTTTTCTCCTAGAGGCTACTGAATCTGTGGAATTCTTTACTGCAGAGAGCTGTGGAGGAATGGTCATTAAGTATGTTTAAGGCTGAGTTAGACAGGTTTTTAATTAGTAAGAGAATCAAAGGTTATTAGAATAAGGTGGAAAAGTGGAGTTGAGGATTAAACCAGATCAGTCACGATAGGCTGAATGGCCTTCTGTTTCTACTTCTGTTGATTTTATAACTAAACAAGTTGCAAAGAGACAACCGAATCCACCGTCCTCCCCCTACTTTGAGGTTGTACATCTAATTAAGAGGGACAGCAAAGTTTTGTTAGCATCTTCTTTGTCAAGTGTGGATAGTGCAAATACAATTGTTAGTGGTTACAGAAATATTCCCAGAAGACATCAGGTGGATAAGAATGTAAATGAACAGACGGACAACGCAGAGTGTACTCCAACAGAGGCGACAAAACTGGGTTCCATAGTGCCTCCAACATTGCATTATAAGTGCCGTTTTGGTACCAAAATGACATAGATGTGACACACATGAATTCTGGAGTAGCCTATTTGAATACAAATCTCCCTTTTTCTTCTGCAAGCAATTAATACTCCTCTTTACTGCCTTTCCAGAATCATCCTCTCATTCTGCTCCTAAAGGAAATTATAACTATAGTATCCATCCCTGGGAACAAAGTGGTATGTACAGAACCCTTGCAGTTAGAACTAAGAACTTTTCCACATGCACGACCACCCCCCCCTGAAAACTTCCATTAATTTTAACCTACCCTTCAAAACACTAAAAACTCCAATAAAGAAGAATCAGCAACTATCTTTCAGGTTGTTAAGCTCACACCATCACCAAAACACAGGCTGTCACAGGCCATGCCAGCAATGTGCTCCTGCGAACAGTCCAGCTACATGGCAGAATCCCTCCAGATTGGAGCAGCAATATTTCAAACATCTCCCAATTTGCCATCGTGGTCAAATGGGCCATCCAAAATGGCAATTTATAAAGCACTTTAGGAAAACTGGACAAGAACTAAAGCAACAGGCTACAGTCTAAAAGACAGATGAACAGGCTGCAACCCAGATGGGGTGAATACACAAGATATGGGTCATCTCCAGGATAAAAGAGACTTTCTGGTCAAACTAGGTTGTTTATCGACATAAAGGCACCATAACCCCTTATAGTTGTTGGGGACGCAAAGAGATAGGTGTGGCAACATCTGATCGACTTCATTGATCAGGGTGATCAAATCCTGATCGCCTGATTGGCAACAAGATATAAATGGTGCTGCAAAACCAAGAATCATTCTCTCTCATGAACCCACAAACGAGCAGCAACACCGGTGACTGTTGTCAGCGATGACCAGCATGAGAGCCACCATACCCGAGAAGGAAGGAAAACCAGAGCGTCAGACCAAACCAAAGGACCAGACTACGCAGAGGACAACTGAGACCAGCACATAGACAAAGGCCAATATCTGCATGGGTACTTGCCCATCATGCAAAGTTAGTGTCTTGTACTGGACTTGAACTCTAGTATTTTCTGTAAGATAACTTATTGTTGTTTGGGTGGGAGATTATTGATTGCTTTAACAAGACAACTATTCGCAGTTATTTGTCCACCGTATAAGGATTAAAACATTCTGTACGGCAAGCACAACATCATTCACTGCTGTACTGAGATACAAGATGCTATTTGTGACAGCAGTCATCAAATTCTCTCTGTACAGAGAAGCAAGTGCATTATCCACTCTACTTTGCCAAGATAGTGTACTTTCTCATAGTGCAGGATGTCATCAACAATATACATACTGTTTTATTCACATCACATCTTAATGCGGAGACATATCAGAACCACAAAGGTCATCAGTCATCATGCTGGTGAATGCCTACTAAACTGCCAACGTAAGTACTTTCAATTTCAGGCAGAAAATGAATGCTGGACGACAAGGGCCAACTGCTTTACATTGAATTCATAATGTCATCTACAACAGAAACACTCTTGGTGAAGATGTGCAGAATGAGAGCCATCTTGTAACAAAACATCATACAGCAAACAACAGACCTGTTGTCGCAACCAGTGCTCCAGTACTCTGGTGGCCATAGATGATTCTTGTATGGATGATGCAAACATTGCAGAGGTGAAAAAAAGGACGGAGAAAGAAACAGAGGAAGCACACACTTTCACTTGCCAGTCAGGCTGTTCATGATTAGCTTATTTGTCTCCCAAATAACATCTCTTACAACATCTCATAACATCTCTTGCAACATTAAGATAAAAGCTACCACAAAGCAATAATTTACACTGACTTTAGCCAATAAATCATCCAATGTTCCATATGAAACTAACTTTTGTGCATTCACTTTTTTTTGCCATATTATCTTGCAAAACAGATGATGTGATGCAATGTGAAATAACTGATGGCAAGCTTGCTAGGAAGCTTGCATCGGTTCTAAGAGTGAGGATGAGGATGAGGTTAAGACCTGATAAAAAAAAATTGAGTGGTGACAGGTTGTTATTCAGCTGTAAGGCTGACATTTGAAGATAAATTCACTGCCCCCTGGTTTACATGGACTTCAGCAAGGCGTTTGATAAGGTCTCCCATACAAGACTTCTTCAGAAGGTGAGAGGGCATGGCATCCAAGGGGCTTTGACCTTGTGGATCCAGAACTGGTGCCTGCAGGAAGACAGAGTGTGGTAGCAGATGGGTCTTATTCTCCATGGAGGTTGGTCACCAGCAGAGTGCCCCAGGAATCTGTTATAGGACCCTTGCTGTTTGTCATTTTAATAAATGACCTGGATGAGGAAGTAGAGGGACAGGTTAGTAAGTTCACCGACGATACGAAGGTTGGTGATATTGTGGATAGTCTGGAGGGTTGTCAGAAGTTGCAGCATGACACTGATAGGATGCAAGACTGGATGGAGAAGTGGCAGATGGACTTCAACATGGATAAATATGTAGTGGTCCATATTGGCAGGACCAATGGGACGAAGGAGTACAATATCAAGGTCGGAATCTTAGCAGCGTTGAGGAGCAGATGAACCTTGGGGATCTTAAATCAGGGGATTTAAGGGCTCTTAAATCGGCCTCGCAGGTGGAGGATGTGGTTAAGAAGGCATATGGTGTGCTGGCCTTCATTAATCGAAAGATTAAGTTTAGGAATCACGAGGTAATGCTGAAACTTTATAAGACCCTTGTCAGATCCCACCTGGAGTACTGTGTGCAGTTCTGGTCGCCTCACTACAGGAAGGATGTGGAAGCTATTGAGAGGATGCAGAGAAGATTTACAAGGATGTTGCCTGGATTGGGAGGCATGCCTTATGAAATAAGTTGAGGGAGCGAGGTTGCTTCTACCTGGAGAGATGAAGGTTGGGAGGCGACCTGATAGAGGCTTATAAAATGTTGAGAGGCATAGTAGACTGGATTCTAGAAGGCTGTTTCCTAGGGCTGAAATGTTCGCTCTGAGGGGACACAGATTTAAGGTGCTGGGGAGCAAGTACAGAGGGGATGTTAGAGGTAAGTTTTTCCACTCAAAGGGTGGTGAGTGAGTGAAATCAGCTGCCATCGGTAGTCATAGCTGCAAACTCACTGGGATCTTTTAAGAGAATTCTGGATGAGTACATGGGATTTAATGGGATTGGGAGTTAGATAGTTCTATGGCCTGGTAGGTATGGATATGATCAGCGCAACTTGTGGGCCAAAAGGTCTGTTTATGTTTAGTGTTCTATGTTACAAATTTGAGGTCATTAAACTTCTTGTGGCACAGCATCAGATCCTGGGATGACGCTGTTTATTTGCCTTTCATGATATCTTCTCCTGTGCTCTTTTAAACATTCATTGTAAGGACTCCTGGCTTCCGGTGAAAACAGGGCATCTCTGGCTTAGTCCTCTCCCCACATACCCACCCCCACCACTGCTGGTCCACCCTCTCCTACCACTGTTGTCTTCCCCCACTTTTGTCTATTAATTTCTACCAGGGCTAGTCAAAATATTTCTCGATATTCAATAATCAAAATAACCCAATCTGATAAGTTACAAATCTTCAGTCTTCTACCTACCAAAGCCAGAATGCACCTCCTCTTTTCTAGCCTTGCATATACATTTCCCCTGGCTTAGATACATCATGTTTAATCCTATCATGTAAATACCACTATCATGTAAATTAGCAACAGCACTGAGTTTCTGCACTGATTGCATTACTTTGGTACAGTTAATGGTGTCATAATCCTCTTGCCCGGATTTTTTTTAAAACCATAATCGAGTCGGCATGTGATTTTAAATCCATTACTGGATAAGAGAAAGCATTTTCAATATGGAATATGCTTCTCTAGGCTATTTACTCAAGTTCATTACGTTTAGCCTTTTCATTTTCTAAGTTTTTCAAATACATGCTCTAGTGAAAATCAGAAACTCATGCTTGACATGTATATTACAATTTGGTGTCTTGTCTTGCAAAAGACACATGCAGTGGATTTGTATTAAGTTTTTACTCTGAATATAATCAAGGACAAGATCCAATTCTGGAGAATCCATTCAGGTTTGGCACTGATATCTTTAGAATTCATGAAATGCAGGAATTAAACATTTTGTTTCAACGTTTGCTGTTTATAAAATACAATGGAAATCATGATAACATGAAAAATCAAGAAATCCAGTACTTTAAAAATGTGTTCTGATATGCTTCTTTAACTATTTAAAAATAGAAGCGGTGTACTGGTAAACAGTTTGGTTAGGTTGATGGAACTAATGCTTTTGATATATTGATGAACCTAGCAACCCTTTAAACAGATGTTTAATCAAGGAAAAACCAAATGGAGAATGAAATACCAACGGTTTGGGTAAGATGTTGGAGGCTCAAAAGAGACGAAGTGTAAATTTTACAACTATATTCTAACAGATAGACTCTCAAAATCAGGGCAACTGAAAGTAGCTTCTGAGGAGGTTCATTAGATACGAGAAGATCAAAATAGTTCATCAGAAGAATGATTTATTAGAAGCAATTTCAACCTATGCAAATTAGCTGTTTTGGGAACTCAGCCCACCACAGGAAAAGATGTGTGAACTCCCAGCAAACCGTATCTATAGAAAAGCCTATGTGAACAACTAGGTATTCTGCCCTTCGTCAGAAGCAACTCCAAAAGATGCAAGTGGCTGGTGTTGTAACTATTACTAGATTTTGCTTGTAGTTTTTAAAACGCTACAGGATGTTGTTTGGGAAGGTTAATTCTGAAGTTAGAAAATAAAAGGCTTTAAAAATTGGGTAAATTTAGAAATACTAAATTTAAATTTAGTATGCTTTGAATTTAGAAATTCAAAGCATATGCCAAGTAGATTAGGACTACAAAAAAAAACCCTCCAAAAGGCGCACGAGGATTCTGATTCATGAAGTACTGGATTAGTTAAGTGTATGTCTAGTTGAGTTTCTTCTGTGTGTTTCATTGTTTTACAAACATTTATTGTGTTTATCATCACAAAGATATCCTTCTCTGGTTTTCACATATTTCCTCACTTTACATCAAGTTGCAAAAATAGAATTGAGACTAGGTGATTCAAATTTCCCTTCTGAGATTTTAAACTTATCAGCTGTGCTCTTAACAAGTGTACTTCAATAACTGAAGGATTCCAGAAGTTAATGCAATATCACACTGGAATCACTGATCTAGTAAGAAAACATTTTTCTATAAGATTGATTCAGATGCATGCTGAAAATGGTTGACTGAACGTAATATTAATCTTTAAATGCATCTACAATTTTGTTCTTTACAACGTATCAATGTTCAATTGAAAGAAAGTATGTCCAATATGTTCACTGAACTCTGTCTATTTGGCTTTGTAGGTAGCTGCCTCAAGATGCACAATGGTTAATAACATGAGCCAAACTGTAAAGCTCTTTTCTGGTTAAAAAAATGTCATATCTCTACCTTATCTTGTTTTGGCATAAAGCAAACATGTCCACAACTCCAGAAACTTTTCACTTACATGAAGTTTTGCTCAGTTCTGTGTCCAAAAGCTCATCAAGAGCTAATTGTGCAGCATTGGCTTTTGCTTCTTTCTTATTTTGACCCATTCCAGTTTTATATTCAACACCATCAACCACAGCACAGAATGCAAAATATTGTCCAAACACATTGCCTAGAAAGCAAAATGTAATAATCTTAGTTAAATGAATATGTAAAAGATTGTTCTGGTTGAAAATCTGCAGTAGAAAAATTTCACATACCTGTAGCTACAGTTTCTTTTAAAATTAGTTGCATTCGCAGCATTTGTGCATACTGATGTAAGGCTGAAACTGGATTGATCTCACCACGTCTGTATTTATCAATAAATTCCCTGGAGACTTTCTTAGGAGGGAGTGCAGTGTTTGGGAGTGGTTTAGTAAATTCACCAAATTGTGACTTGGGATATTGACCTGAAAAAAAATATAATTATAATACTATAACACACAACTGATCATAAAAACAGCTGTAAAGTGAAAACATTAGTCCTGGTCAGACTATTATAGGTGAACTACAATACCACACACATGCCCTCCAACTGTAGAATAACAACCCAAGACATTTGCCACTGGCTTTTTTAAGTGACTAAATAGCACAAGATGTTGCTAGACTTACCAAAATGAAGCAATATAGAGATCTTGCTGGTTTTCACACCAAGATTGCACCCCAATGTTAGAGTTGGAAGTAGGCTCTTTTGGTGATGGAGTAGATGAGTGCTTACAAATCCATCTCAGGATCATACATCACCAATATTGCAAATGTCTTAAGGTGGATGTCAGCAGTAGAAACGATGGTTGGGAATGGCAATTGTGATGAGGACAACGCAATCTTTATTTATTATATATCAAACTAGACAGTGTTACGTATGTGGTTCAATCAGCGCTGCAGGCAGCTGTCCTTGGGCCGTCCTTCCATCCGTCCATGTATATACAAAAGTCTATGTACACGTTTCAGAATATTATCGAAGACCAAATGATCATTAAAAACCTGACTGTTGGAAAGCATTAGATGCTCAGAGACTAAATTCATTGCCCAACTTTATCCCAAACGTGTGTATGTCTTACAGTCTGTTATACTCACAGGATTTGTGGCCTTCATTTGCTATAGGTTGTCCTAGGCCATTTAGCTTCAGATTGGGCATTCACCACAAAGCTGCTGAATGGGGAACTCTAACCTAGGGCTACCAGTTCAATTACTTTCATTTGGCTCAGACCAAATGGCTACCACAGAATTTTCCCAAATCCTTTCTCCCTTCCACAATCTCTCGACTATCAAATCCAGAGTGCTCTCATCTTCTCAGCTTCACTGTCCACTAGAGTTCTGAATCTTTGTCAAATTATTTTCAGTCCTTCTTGATGTAGTCCTCATTTCCATAATTAATTCCCTTCCTCATGCTCCAGCTTACAGCTCCGCAAAATATAGGTTTCCTCCTCTCGAGTCACTTGCATCCTGTGGTTAGAGCTAGATCTTGCCATCAGCTCAAACTCATTGTTGTAAGCAACTTCTTCAATGCATGGTACAATCCAGATTCTAAATGGCTGTGTGTACATGTACTTTAGATAGAACAAAACAAAAAATCCTCCAATGCTTACGTGCACCTAATTTTCTTTACTCCACAACTGCTTAGGCTTTGAAATTCCGTTCCTTTTAGTCATCTGTCCTATTATCTATGTGTGGTTCAGAATTCAACTGAGTTTGATAATGCCCCTGTGAATCACCATTTCTAATGACATTATAGGGCACTATAAAAGTGCAAGTTGGATCCTGCTTTGACACGCTAGGTAATACATGGAGACTTAATGAGGGACGAAAAAGATGATAAAAATAGGAGAGTGAAATAATAAACTGTTTAAAACGATGCTTTATATTAGATGCCATAACTTTCAAAGAACAAAACAGCACGGGAAACAGGCCCCTCGGCCCAACAAGCCCGCACTGCCACCTTGATGTTCCCACTTCTACACGCGATCCCCGTCCACGCTTATAGATCTATGGATTAAAAACCACATTCGAGACAATTTAAGGAGAATTTGTTTTGCCAATTAGCCTAAGAGCACATCTTTGGGATATTGGAGGAAACCGAAGCTCCCAGAGAAAACCCACGCAAGCACGGGGAGAATGCGCAAACTCCCACAGACACAGGCCCAAATCCATGTATCTGCACAGCACAGCTATAGTCACTGCGCTGTCGTGTTGCCCATCACAGGTTTACCAGGATGTTGCCTGGTATGGAGGGCAGGTCTTATGAAGAGAGGCTGAGGGATTTGAGGTTGTTTTCGTTAGAAAGGAGGCGGCTAAGAGGGGACCTAATCAAAACATATAAGATGATTAGAGGGTTAGATAGGGTGGACAGTGATAGCCTTTTTCCTAGGATGGAGAAAGCTAGCACGAGGGGACACAGCTTTAAAGTAAGGGGTGATAGTTATAGGACGGATGTCAGAGGTAGGTTCTTTACCCAAAGGGTGGTTCGGGAGTGGAATGCCCTGCTTGCAGCAGTTGTGGATGCGCCAGGTTTGGTGGCGTTTAAGAGGTTAGTTGCTAAGTATATGGAAGAGAAGGGAATGGTTTAGTTTGGAGGGGCATTGCTTTTTATATTGGTCGGCACAACATCGAAGGCCGAAGGGCCTGTTCTGTGCTGTAATGTTCTATGTTCTATCAGATAGTCCAGGTCAAGCATACACTAACGATGTGAAGCAGTAGGATACTCTCGAAAAAGGTCCAAGAGCAGTCCTCTCACAACCCATCGAGTGTATGCCCCTCATTAGACAACAAGGTGGACCAAAGTACCTGTCGGATAAAAACAAGTACATCAATATCATCATCTATTTACACACTTCCCAGGGATTCCCAAGGCTCATGATCCCTATTTTAAATCAGTTTTACATACCCCTCCATTCCCATTCTGTTCATGTACCCATCTAAGTATTTCTTAAATATCTCCAGAGTACCTGCCTCCACCACTTTACTTGGTAGTGCATTCCATACCCTCAACCACCCTCTGTGTGAAAAAACTCCCTCTAGCATCCAAATTATACCTTACCCCCCTCACCCTAAGCCTGTGACCCCTCGTGCTATTTGAGTGCATCCTAGGAAAAAGCTTAATCCTGTTTACTCTATCTATCCCCTTCAAAATCTTGTACACCTCTATCAGATCTCCTCTAAGTCTATGTCTTTCTAAGGAAAACAGTCTCAATTTGCCTAATCTCTCCTCGTAACTCAGACCTTCCATACCAGGCAGCATCCTGGTAAACCTCCTCTGCAGAGTCTCCACGTCCTTCCGGTAGTAAGGCGACCAGAACTGGACACAGTATTCCAAATGAGGTCTAACCAGCGTTTTATACAACTGCAACATTAAAGCCCAGCTCTTGTACTCTATACCCCTTCCTATAAAGGCTAGCATACTATATGCTTTCTTCACAACCTTCTCCACTTGCTCTGTCACCTTCAGAGACTTGTTTACCTGCACCCCCAGGTCCCTCTGTGTTTCTATTATACTCCTAATAGGTCTACCCTTTATCATATACCTCCCCCCTACATTCTTTCTCCTGAAATGCATCACCTCATTTATCAGGATTGAATTCCATCTGCCATCTGTCTGCCCAAGCTACCAGCCTATCTATGTCCTGCTGCATCGCCTGACAATGCTCCTCACTATCCGCAAGTCCGACCATCTTTGTATTGTCTGTAAACTTGCTGATCACTCCACTTACTCCCTCTTCCAAGTCATTTATATATATTACAAATAGAAGAGGTCCCAATACCGAGCCCTGCGGCACACTACTAGTGACTGACCTCCAGCTAGAGAAACACCCTTCCACTATTACTCTCTGTCTCCTATTACCAAGCTAGTTGCTTATCCATCTAGCTACCTGTCCTTGTATCCCATTTGCCTTGACCTTCTCGACTAATCTCCCATGAGGGACTTTGTCAAACGTCTTACTAAAATCCACATAGACAACATCAACGGCTCGCCCTTCATCCACCGTTTTCATCACCTCCTCAAAAAATTCTACCAGATTTGTAAGGCACGACCTCTACTTAACAAATCCATGCTGCATATCCCTAATCAGATTGCAACGCTCTAAGTGCCTATACATCCTATCTCTAAGAATCCCCTCCGACAGCTTCCCTACCACTGACGTCAAGCTCACCAGCCTATAATTTCCGGGGTTATCCCTACCACCTTTTTTAAACAACGGTACAACATTAGCTATTCTCCTGTCCTCTGGGACCTCACCTTTGTCCAAGGAAGAGACAAAGATTTGCGTAAGAGGCCCAGCAATTTCACCTCGCACCTCTCTAAGCAGTCTGGGATAAATGCCATCAGGCCCTGGAGATTTATCAGTTTTAATGCTACCTAGAAACTCTAACACTTCCTCCCTCAGTATGGATATTTCCCTCAACTGGTCCACAGCTCCCTCAGAGACAGGAGCTGTCAACAAGCCTCTCTCCTTTGTGAATACCAACGCAAAGTATTCATTCAGGATCTCCGCCATTCCCTCGGGCTCTAAGCACAGTTCCCCTCCTCTGTCCCTAAGAGGTCCGATTTTTCAATTAATTTATTTTTCAAATAAATTATTGTAATATTACTGCTTATTTCACCCTTAAAAAATAAAAGACTACCTGTAGATGTAAGTTTCCAGTGTATGGGGAGTAAAACTTCACTGGTTAATTTTCTGAAACTCACTCAAAACATTATTTCTGAGGAGAGGCAGAAAAGCTGCTTGCAAGCCTCGTAGTGGACAGTGCACTTGGCAATTAAGGTCGGGTTAATAAGCTTGCTAGTCCTAATGGCTAGGTCTGATTTTAACAATTTCTTTCCAGAATCTTGACTAACAATTGATGACGTTGACTACTTAGCCAAAGCAAAACAGGTCTGGTTGCGCTCAGATTAAGGAAAAATGCAGGAGTACTTTGGCCTTTCTATTCCAAGGAAGTCTAAAATAATTGTTATCGTTTCCCTACAACTAAAATTGTAGATCAGATTCTGATGATAATAGGCTTATCTGCATATTTAAAATAGAACCCTGGTTCCTTGCTCACCAAATCAAATCAGCTAGTTAACACTGGAACATGGCAGGAAAGCAGGGGATCAGAGTGGCTAAGTGACAGGCCTTATTTTAATTAACCCACCTTGTCCTTGCTTTGGCCAGATTTGGAAAACGCCATGAATTGAGAAATATAGTTAAACTTTTCCCATTATTCATATCTATGCACTTACTGCCAGAGATTACTATTATGGAAAACATTAATGTATTTTCTTCCTCTTTGTACCCCAAAATCTCAAGCAGTCAATTCTAATGCAATTAAATTAAGATCATTGATTAAATCAAATTGACACACCAGTGATGCATGCAATCAATTTTTAAAGATTTTTCTTGAAATAAGTTGCCACCATTTTGCAAAGCTGGCAAAAATTCTCAAGCACGGGAAGGTAACACCATCTTGGATGCAATTAACCTCTTAAAGTTGTATGCACACTTTAAAAATCCTCAACATGGATTACAATGCACACTCCTAACTCTACTAGGACACACAAGTCCCAGAATAGTCGCAAAATTTGAGTCTTCTGAGGAAAACAAAATACATACTGTTTCAGGTTTAAATAAAATCAGGAAGTAGAACAGGTATATACAGTTTTTTATTTAACATGGCTAATTGCAGACATCACTGCACAACAGGATACTGACGAGTCATCTGCCAAATTTAAGGATGCTTTTAAATCTTTTGATCTTTATTTCAACTTGAGATCTAACAAAATATTAAAAGTAACAAAATTCAATAAGTGTCCAACCCCCTGGAGAACCTGTTGATTCCTTTCTAAATGAGCTCTACAGAATTCTAGAAAGGTTTGAATACGAAGAATTAAAGTCCGAACGCATCAAAGACAGACTTGTGGTGAGAATTGCATATGATTCACTTTTGACCTACGTGATAAAGATGACCTCAGTTCGACAAAGTAATCCTGTGAATTAGGTTACCTAAACTAAGGCAACACAGGACATTCCCAAAAGGGAGAGGATGCAACATACTGCAGAAGCCAATTCACTTATCAAGTCATAGAAAGCAGTTCATGAACTATCCTACAGAGCAATTTTGCTCGTGTTGCTGTACGAAGCAGCCTCAAGAGATCAGGGTCCCACAAGTACAATCCAATGCTCCCACTGCAACAGACGGGGACACTTCGGCAAACTGTGCAAGTCTAAACTTCAGCACCACAAACATCCCAAAGGATACCTATAAGGTCGAGATCGAAAACTAACATGAAACACAGCCACGCTTTTTGGGCAAGGCTGAAGATTATGATTCTTCAGTATTGAATGCAGATATAATGGTAAATGGTAATTTAACAAACTTTAAATTATATTAAATGCCCGTGCCACAATCCTGTCAGATCAGAAACTCTGACTCTGAACAACAGTTACTCCACTTTATGGAGTAGATGGAATTTGACTCTCAGAATTCCTACACTGCAAAAAGAGGCCATGTGGCCTGGTGAGCCTGCACTGACAACAATCCCATCCAGGCCTTATCCCCATAACCAAATCCTCCTGACACTAAGAGGCAATTTAGCTTAGCCAACCCACCCCACTAACTTGCATACCTTTGGACTGTGGGAGAAAATTTGATTACCCAGAGGAAACATGCACCAAAACAGAGAGAATGTGCAAACTCTACACAGTCACCCAATGATGGAATTGAACCCGGGTCACTGGCACTGTGAGGCAGACATTGTGCCGCCCCTTCCCATCATGATCTTAGAACTATGAGGCATAGCAGTAAAAAAATCTTTTGAGTTGATAAATGTCATCAATAACAAGCCCCCCTCCCTCCTGAGCAGAGATGCCTGCTTACCCTGGACTTCCTCCAAATGGTGGAGGATGTAAAGACTGTCTTCCAGAACAACACAGTCTGAGTACTCAAATACTAACATGCATCTATTTATGGGTTTCCCTTTTGATCCCTCTTCTCTCTATTGTCAATTACCTTTCCAGGTCTCAAAGTCCCTAGTTGTCACACCAATCTACTACGCAAAAGATTATTGTGGCATCTCTGGTGGAAGTGATACCAGAAAATGATCAACAGTATGAGACATCTCTACTTTTGACTACAATGACGGACACAGCAGCCATTATGCACACAATGAAATTTCCATCCACAAGGGATACTGCAATCAGATATTAGTCTATCACCACTGACAACAAAGGGTGAGGATCTAAGGATATCATCTTCTTCTCACCACTGAACATTCTTCCTCAGTCTCAGAAGGCTTCCAAATAGTCTACATAGAGCAAAGAAAAAGCAATGCCAAAGGGACAAATACCATCTTTGTCACTTTGCAAGAAACAATCCAGAGTAACAGCAATCATACTTGACACAATAGGTGAATTGATAGAGCAGGTTAAACATAAAGCAATAGAAGTATGAAAGCATGCCCAAATGGCAGTCTAAAACTATAACAAAAATCAGAACCAACAGAGCCTACCACCCACCCTCCTAACAGAATGGCAAATATGATGTGGAAGCTTTTAAGGCAACCTGAATCTCAAATGCAAGGACTTGAAACGTAAAGATGGGGTACTGAGAATGTTGTTAATGCGAATACTATAACAGCAATATGGTGGAATAGTATTAAGGCAGCTACAAGATAAATGGTTAAGACTTACAATAATGGAAGACTTGAAGTTAAGTAACTATATTCATGGGATAAAATCTATAGGATCTACTATATACAGGATTAACATGTGACTGAGTACAGTACCACCCTCAAGGCAGCACATGACCTAGGCCTGCTGACAGAGATATGCTCCTGCTGATATCAATATATAGTAAATTGTATGTAGTTAAAAATTTGCTGTTAACATACAAATGAGCATGAAGACTTCTTTAACAGCCACATTCTATAACTAATAGGATGAACTGAGAGTCTTCTCATTTGCTATTCTTGAATATAATTAATGTCAGCCAAGTAAACAAAAAGCCACTGTCAAGAAACGCAACGAGACTAGTCAGATAATGTCACAAATAGTAGATAGTAGAAACTGGCATTTAGCAGCAATTGGCATGAATCCCAAAAGCCCTTACCAGCATCAGGAATGCACAAATCTGCAGAAGATTGGAATAGTCTCCACTTCAGTTTGAATGTTGTAGCTGCTGTACAGCTTCAACATTCAAGAGGCTTGACACAATTCACAAATATTTTACATGCAAGCCCAGCCACCACTAGCACAGTAGAAACAGCATGCACGATTTGTAAGATACACTGCTGCAATTCACCAAGTTCTCTTGGGCAATACCTCTTAACCCCCATTTCCATCAAACAAGGGGATAATGGCAACAAGGAGTGGGAACACTATAACTTCAAAGTCATCTTCCAAGTCACAATAACTTGAATATATAAGCACCATTCTTTCATCATCATTGGGTCAAGAACTCCTTCGTCAACAGCATTATGGGCATATCTTCACTTCATTGACTGCAGAGGTTCATGGGGGAATTCGTTGCCAATGCTTCAAGGATAACTAGGAATAAGAAATAAATCCTGGCCCTGCTAGCAATGATTTTGGAAAAAGTCACAATAACTCAAGTCAATAAATCAGGTTAATAGAGGACAGGAGATCAGGTTCAGGTTATTTGTATATTTATATATATTATTTATTTACGTATTACATACGTGCCTAGTCAAAAATAAGCAAATTAAAAGCCAACATGTTTGAAATACATAAACATCAAAACAAGGTGAAATGTGACCACGCTTCCCAACCTTCTACATTGGCAGCCCTTGAACCTTTAGTTTCTAAAATATTGCTATTTAACCCTTGATGTTGCCCGAATACATTTCCTTAAAACAAGTAAACTGTTCAGGTAGGATATCGGTTCACAAAAGAAACACTGATCAAAAATCAGATATACCTCTGAAACAAAGGCAAAACTTCCTGAATGTTTTATGCAAAGAAAATGAGAAATAATTATCACACCTGAAATCTGAATTACTCTGGATACACCAGAGTCTAAATCTTCTGTAGTTCCAACCTGCGACGTAAAAGTTACACTTAATGTTTGCTGTGGTGGCTTTGGAGGTATGTTTTTCTTTAAAATTTGAGCAAAACTAGGTTCTCCTGAACCCTTACGCCAGGCACTGTCACTGGACATTCTGAAAGAAAATTACAGAACATAGTTACCATAAACAGGAATGGATATTAACAGTACTTGCTGGAAGATTACTAAAAACGTTAAAGTGTGCAACCCTTCTCCATATGTACAAGTTTGCACCATGATCCATTATGTATGCTAAATATATTCAACACTAGGAAGCATACTGACAACAGTGACAAGTGTGAAAATTTAAAAGGAGCTTTCCCACTGGCAGAACAAGTTTATCCAGCGAATTGGGAAGGCTGTTATTCTAAACAAGACGGAGGCTTGTATGGCCAACTTTCGGCAACAGTGCTTAAAGCTTTTTGTATTTAAGACATACATGGTGGTTTTCATAATAGAAAAAAATGGGAAATTTTAAAATTGTTCTTTCTCCATCCTACTTTCCGTTTGACCATAGATACAGAATACTGAAGCACAAAAGGAGGAATTTGGTCTGTCCTCCAGCCCTTTGAAAGTGCTGTCTGTCCAACATAATCCCATTTTCCCTACAATCATGAAAATTAGTTCTCCTTAAATAAAGTTCCATTGCCTTTTAAAGTTGTGATACCATCTAATTTCATCACATTTTTAGGTAGTGAATAGACCTTCACCTTCAGAAAAATTTTTATTTTCTTCTCTAGCTGTTTTGCAAATAATTTTAAATTACTGATCTCTAGTTGACAACCCACTTGCCAGAGGAAATAATTTGTTCTAATGTGCAAGTGCAGAAGGAAATAATTTCTCCTCACTGTGCTTCTCAAAGTGAGAATTAGGACAATATTTATACCTCTAATTAGGTGTCCCCTCTGCTGCAAGGGGAACATCCCAGTTTCTATAATCTCTCCACATAACTGAATACTCACCCTTAATCTCATCCTGGTAAATCTCCCATGAACCCTCCCCAAAGCCTTGGCTTCTTTTAAAAAAGTTGGACACACAGAATTTTGCACACTGAAACAGCTAAGGCCGTACCAAGTGAAGTGACTTACTTATTTCCACATTCAAAATACTTTGATTTACAAAGCTAAGTAAACTACCTCACCATGTTGTTTTGGTCAAAGTGCAACATTTTACACTGATCAATAAGTCTGCTATTGTATTCACTAATTGGAATTTGGCATGTTTCGTTCCAACAGCAAACTTTGAAATTGTACTCCTGTGTTCAGATACTAGCATACAAAAGAAACAAGAATGGTTTCAACATTGACCCCTTGGAACCCTTTGCATGCTTCTTTTTAGTATGATAAAAATTAATTCACTTTTACTCTTTTGCCTCACCTTTTCACCAATTCCATATCCAAATTACTACTGAATATTAAATATGACATGCTTCTATTTTCAAAACAGGTGTATGTGGTATTATATCAAACATCATATTGCATGATCTTCATTGAAGAACTCAATCAGGTTAGACAATCATAATTCACCATCAATAAACCCAAGTTCTCTAGTTCATGTTAACCTACGCTTCTCAAAGTGAGAATTAGGACAATGGTCTTCAATAAATTTTCCATCACTGACACTATACTGATCAGCCTCTCCTGTTTGTGGAGAAAGGACACAATCCTCCAATTCGCAGACATGCTCCTGCATTCAAGAAGAATTGAAAGATCATGGTCAGAGCTTTTTCTAACTCCACTCTAGCTTCTAACAGCAACTTGGGAAGCATCTCAACTAGCCCAAATGACTTAGTGGCTGCTAGTTTTTAAACTGAAACTTTTTTTTTAATGGAACAAGGAATCTTGCATTTTGTGGTGACAGTTCTTAGCCTTCCCCCTCAAACTAAAACTTCTAACATTTTGTTTTCCTCAACTTTCCAATGTTCACTTTCAAAAATACACTTGCATATAAGAACAAATTCTTTTGTTTTATTCCAATTCAATCAAATCAAGTCCAATTCAAAGTCTCAACAAGTCGAGACCTTCTCGGTCCAAGCTTACAAGACAGGGCTCTCACCTCCTGTCTTGGGCTTGATCTATGTGATCCAAGCTGATTGAAGTAGGCATAGCTCCTCCTCCAAGACTTGATCTCATTTGCATCTTAGCCAAAAGGCCGAGATGCCGTTTTTAAAAATTGCTTTAAATAAAGCTAAAATGTAACCTAATGACTTCAACCAAGCACAGATGTCAATACTATGCCTGATCTTAGCCAAAAGGCTGAGAACAAACTATTTTAATCTAAGTTAACATTATCAAACAATTGAAAATACACCGCATTCACAGCAAGGGCAATTATAGCTACTACATCTATACATTTCACAGCAGATGAAATCATTTTATTCTTTTTAAATAATCCAACTGATTTGTGGTAGTTTTATTCTGTTGCCTGCTTGTTGGGTATTACAAAGGTTTCTTCTTGCATAATCGGACCATAAAATACAAGAACAAAATGAGATCATTCAGCCCATTGAATGGCGCAGCAGACTCCATCATGGCTGATGATTCTCATCCCCGTTCTCCTGTCTTCTTCCCATAACCCTTGATCCCCTTATTGATCAAGAACCTATCTCTGTCTGACAGGCACTTAATGATCTGGCTTCCACAGCCCGCTTGTGACAATGAGTTCCACAGATTCACCATTCTCCTGCTGAAGAAATTCCTCCTCATCTTAGTTTTAAAAGAGCAACTCTTTACTCTGAGGTTGAGTTCTAGTCTCTCCCACTCATGGAAATGTCCTCTCCACATCCACTCCATCTAGGCCTCTCAATATTCTGTAAGTTTCAATTAGGTCCTCTCCCTCATTCTGCCAAACTCCATCGCGTATAGATCCAGACTCCTCAACTGCTCCTCACATAACAAACCTCTCATTCCTGAAATCATTCTTATGAACCTCCTCTGGGTTCCCTCCAAAGCCAGCACAATATTTCAAATGGGATCTGACCAGAGCTTATACAGCCTCAGCGGTACATCTCTGCTCTTGTACTGTAGCCCTCGAGAAATGAATGCTAACATTAAATGCACCTTCCTACCTGCCAACTGAACCTGCATGTTAACCATAAGACAGTCCTGAACAAGTTCGTTTGTACTTCAGATTTCTGAAGCCTTTATCATTTATAAAATAGTCCACGTTTCTATTCTTCCTACCAAAGTACATAACCTCACACTTTTCCACATTGTATTCCATTTGCCACTTTTGTCCACTCTCGTAGCCTGTTGAAATCAGGCTCTCCAATTCCTCAACATTATCTCCCCTCTACATATCTTTGTATCATCCACAAATTTAGCAACCATACCTCAGTTCCATCTTCCAGATCATTAGTGTATATAGTGAATAGTTATGGTGCCAACACTGACCCCTGTGGAACACCACTAATCACCAGTTGCCATCTTGAAAAGGACCCCCTTACCCCCACTCTCTACTTTTAGCCACTTCCAAACTATTTATACCTTGTGAAAATTAATTTTAGGTGACTCATTATTGATTTTTGGCTGAAAAGTTCATTGTTATTCATATAATTAATGTAAAAGTTGACTTTGTATTTTCAAGGATCAAAGAAAACTAAGAGACACATGATCAGGAGGCAATACTGGACTGAGATTATGACTAAGTGAGTAGCAAATTATGTTCACATGGGAAATGTGCGTGCTTGCCTGTGTGTAGCAGAAAGAGGTACTTAATGTCAGTTGATTTACTGCTACTAATAGTGTTCATCAACAGTTGTTGTACTTAAGACAAAGTGAACTAAAATAATTATAAGGAAACCAAAGTAAATTCGGTCCGCCTTGTCTAACATTGCATACATGCGATGGGTCGTGAGAGGGTTACTCTTGGATTTTTCAAGAATAGCCTCGTGCTTCACGTCGTTAGTGTACGCTTGACCTGGACCATTTGAAGGGCAACACGACAGCTCAGTGACTATTGCTGTGCTGTGCAGATACATGGATTTGAGCCTGTGTCTGTGGGAGTTTGCGCATTCTCCCCGTGCTTGTGTGGGTTTTCTCTGGGTGCTTCAGTTTCCTCCCACATCCCAAAGATGTGCTCTTAGGCTGATTGACAGAACAAATCCTCCCTAAATTGTCTTAAATTTGGTTCTAATGCATAGATCGATAAATGTAGACAGGGATCATGGGTAGAAGTGGGAACATCGGGGTGGCGGCGTGGGCTCGTTGGGCTGAAGGGCCTGTTTCCGGTGCTGTTTTGTTCTTTGTAAAATAAAGTTAATGCAAATAATGTTTGGACATGGCAGAGCAGCTTGGTTATATGGAACGTGTTCTCTAGTATCTGGGAAGTTGCAGGCACTACTGGTGACCTAGACAGCCATGTGTGCAAGAAGTGTCGGCAGCTGCAGAAAATTGTGCTCTGGGTTTTGGAGACTGAGTGGTGGCTGCGGTCATTGTGGTGCATCCATGAGACTGTGTGAATAGCACAATGCGAGAGGTGGTCACACCACAGGTTAGGAGCAAAAGAACCAGGCAAGTAGTGGAGCAGTACTTCAAGATCTCATTCAGTGATCAATTTTCCACCTTTGATATTAGTGAGGGTATTGGTTTCTCAGAGGGATGCAACCACAGTCAAATTTATGACACCTCAGGCAGTTCAGCTGTACAGCAGGGAGGAAGAAGAAGGGAAAAGTAGTAATGTCGGAGGCTCATTAATTAGAGGGACATAAATGTGATTCCAGTATGATATTTTATCTTTCTCGTGCCAAGGATACTACAGAGCAGCTGTCATATAGCGTAGTGCTGATTTTGTTAACTCACTCTGTGTAAATTCAACTCCTCCATTCTTATTGTATTGCACGTAGTTTTTTTTTACTATGCCCAACAATACCACTATAGTTTCAAGAACAGAAAATGCTGGAAAATCACAGCAAGCCTAACACATCTGTGGGGAGAGAATAAAGCCAGTGTTTCAAGTCTAGATGGCTCTTTGTCAGCCATTTGGCTCTACTAGGATCTCCCTGCTTGACTACTAGTCCCAGTGGCAAATTCCTAGAGAGCGTATGAGATAGGTTTCTGGAGCAGTACATTAAGGAGCCAACTAGTGATCAGGCTATTTTGGATTCAGTGGTGTGTAATGAAAAAGGGCTGATTAATAACCTTCCTGTAAAGGAGCATTTGTGAAATAATGACCATAAAATGTTAGAATTTGCATTAAGTTTGAATGTGATATAGTTCATTCTGAAACTAGAGTCTTAAATCTGAAAAACTATTTTTTTCTGAAGGTATAAGAGGCAAGTTGGTCTGGTAGATTGGAAAAATACACTAAAAGATCTCATAGTTGACAGGCAATGGCTAGTTTTAAAGAAATGTTACATGGTCTGCAACAAATTTGCATTCCTCCAAGGCATACACATTTAAAGGAAAAGTAAATCAACCATGGTTAACGACAAAAATTAAAGATTGCACTAGATTGAAGGAGGCGGCTTAAAGGAAAATGCCAGGAAATGTGGTACACTTAAGAATTGGGAACAATTTAGAACCCAGCAAAGAAAGACCAAGAGATTGATCAAGAAACGGAAAAGAGTATGAATGCAAATGAGCAAGAATGTAAAAGCTTAATTAGTTATGCAAAAAAGGAAAAGATTATCTTGGATAAAAATGAGTCCATTATATGTGGGGACAGGAAAATTTATAGTCAAGAGCAAAAAAATGTCAGAAAAACTAAACAGTTACTTTGCCTGTCTTCACAAAAGATGATACAAAAATCTTCTCAAAATACTAGGCAACCAAGGAACTTTTGAAACTGAGAATCTAAAACAATGAGCGAAGATGTAGTACTTGAAAAGTTAACTGGATTGAAGGTTGATAAATTCCCTGGTCCAGGTGGCTTAGTTGGAGTCCTGTAGGGCTGCAGTGGTCAATAAATCATCTTAAACCACTCCACGAATTTTTGCCAGCTACTTAACTAACACAGATGAAACATCACAGCAATGCCTCAACAACCTCCATCCGAGTATTGAAGAAGGTGGTTCAGAAGACAGTTATCTTTAAAATTCTATAGATTTTGGAAAGGATCCTATAGTCTGGAAATCAACAAATCTAAGCCCATTACTAAGGGAAGGAGAAGGAGAATGGAGAACTACAGATATCAGAAAGCTAGCACGAGGGGACGTAGCTTTAAACTAGAGAAAGCTAGCATGAGGGGACATAGCTTTAAATTAAGAGGTGGTAGTTATAGGACGGCTATCAGAGGTAGGTTCTTTACCCAGAGGGTGGTTAGGGTATGGAATGCCCTGCCTGCGGCAGTTGTAGATGCGCCAAGTTTGGTGGCGTTTGAGAGGTTAGTAGATAAGTTTATGGACGAAAAGGGAATGGTTTAGTTTGGAGGGTCATGGCTTTTTCCTAATTGGTCGGCGCAACATCGAAGGCCGGAGGGCCTGTTTTGCACTGTAATGTTCTATGTTCTATTAGTCTGATGTCAGTAGCAAGGAAAATATTATGAATCTGGTATGAAGGATGAGATAACTGGACATTCAGAAAAGATTTGCAAAGTTGGGCAGTATCAACATGGATTAATGAAAGAATTTAAAAAGAAAGAAGTTCTGAATCAGAGGTGTGCTTAACAAACACTTAACAGAATTTAAAGGAGAAAGCAGATAGACAGGGGGAACAACCTCACCCAAAGTGCAGAGCAAAAGCTGGACAGTCACCTATGCACAATAGTGCCCAAAGGGCACAATGGGGACGAATTTATCCAAAGTGACAGAACAACAGAAGTTAATATTTCAAGATAAACCGTACTTGCGAAAGTTACAAGCAAAGTAAATGCATAGCTAACATAGGCATAACCACCTTAACAGGATCAATCCAAAACATAAATCAATCTGAATTCAATTGATCAATTTCCAAGTCCACAGATAAGGTGCTGGCAGAGAACCCAAACACCTCATATGGAGTTTAAATTCATTTTTCACCATCATGCTAGAAATAAGAATCAGTGAACCAGAACCAAAATTAAGAGACTCATATGTTAATGTTGCAATCCTGTCGCAATGAAGTGAATGCTGTAGTTGCAAGTGAAAGCAGCTATTAGTAATTGGAGAAAGGTTAGGACATAATTCTTATACATAAGAACTAGTTTCCACATGTGGGAAAGGGAACCCATGCTTGGTTTCTCTGGGTTTTCACTCAATGAATGGACAAATTATAACATCATGAATTGTGGAAACACTCATGAATAGATTAAGAGCTTTTTAAACTCCGCAAAACATTTATTGAGTTTGAACTGTCCACAACTGCGAAATGCATCGAGAATCATGTCCTTTATAGATACAGTTCTTTAAATCTTGTGTCCAGATAGTGAACGTGCATTACAAGGTGGATAAGTAGGGTGTTTATCATAGAATAATAGAATCTCCACAGTGCAGGAGGGCAGTTGACCCATCGAGTCTGCAATGATTCTTTGAAAGAGCATTTCACCCAGGACCTATCCCCATAACCCCACATATTTACCCTGCTAATCCCTCCTACTTACACATTATGACAACCCACTTGCACACCTTTGATCTGTAGGAGGAAACCAGAGCATCCAGAGGAAATTCACCCAGAAACAAGGAGGACGTGCAAACTCCACACAGTTGCCCAAAGCTGGAATCAATCATGGGTCCCCGGTGCTGTGAGGCAGCAGTGCAAATCATATGCCACAATGCTGCCATGTTTAAAGGAATGCAGCGGATAAACTGCTGCAGTAGCAGATAACTGTGAATGTCTGCATGTATAAAGTGAATGTGGACACTTCTTGTTTTTTTGCAAGGAGCCAAGTAAAAAAGTCATCAGATTCCACTTTTTGCCTGTGCAGTCCAGATGTGTCATTTGCCAATACATTTTGACTTCAAACTACTTTATATTTTAAACCTGACTGCAAAACGTTGTAATATGGCATATCATACTGCAAAAGTTAGTGGCACTCTGGAGGATTGGGAGAACTTTAAACATTAGCAAAGGATTACTGAAAGTAAAATCATAAAAGCTAATATGAATTACAAAAGAAAATTAGCAAAAAACATAAGCACTGATATCTAAAATTTCTGTAAGTACATAAAAAGGAACAAAATAGTGAAAGCAAATGTTGGCCCTTTAGAGGATGAGAAAGACGAAGTAATAATGAGAAACTCAAAAATGGCAGAGGTGCTAAATCAATATTTTGTCTCTGTTTTCACTGTGGAAGATAATGTTTCCCCCCCTTACTACAGAAGAACTTGGTAAAATTACTATAACTGGGAGAAGGTATTAAGTAAACATTTGGGACTAAAAGGAGATATGTGCCAAGAGCCTGATAGCATGCATCCTGGGGTACTGAACGGGGTGGGAGCAGAGACACTGGATAATATTAAAAGATCAGAGTCGCATGATTTGAATGCCCTAGACCTAGACTTCAGCAAGCAGTAGATATCCCTATTCACCTACAGTTTTCAGTTGGGAAACAAGCAGATTTGCTTCTTTGGTACAGTCCTTTATAGACTTACTAAAAAAGTTAGTTACTGTAGTGATATACTCATTCAGGCTGGTTGCAGAATTTTTAAATACTGACCTGTCCACTGACTCAAAAGCAGTCCCGCAGGAGATCATGATTCCTCACGCCAACATTACACAACTTTGACGGATTCTCTAGCTTCAAATTTTACTTGTAAGCTGGGAGCAAGAGCAGAGCCTTGTGATCTGATTTACCAAAGCATGGACAGGCAACAAAGTAGTAAGCATTTTTGATCTGTTTAGCAGTGGTATAGGAGGTTTGGGCCTCTGATGGAACACGTGTGCTGGTGGTATCTTGGTAGAACATTCGAGCTTGGCCTGATTGAAGCCCCTGGCTACAATGGCATGTTTCATTTCAAGATTATTTGTGGTGGTGTATATTTTGTCCGGTGCATCATATTTCAAATGTCTACCTCGTCTGTTTTTCATTATGGCATCTTTACAAAATGGCCTCCAAAACCTCAGTTGAGTCAGATGTCCTCTTTCATTCAGCAATTAGATTAGCAACTGGTGTCCCATTTCATTCATTACTGTGACCTGTTGTCTCTGATTAAATGGTCCTCATTGCACAAACAGCACCAACTTCATTGGTTTCTATTAATGTAACATCGCTAGGGAAAACACATGACAATTTGAAAAGAATGCTTCATTTTATTTACTGTTTTTCTCATAATGAAGTCATGTGACTCAAATTGGTTACCCCAGATTGTAATTAATTTCAGTTTGCAGTGGCGAATGACTGGGACGAGATACAACTAAAGCTGAAGTTAGCCAATTTTATTACTGTGGATGCTCTTCATCGAAGACTTAAGGCTCTGTTGAATGAAATTTAGTGTCAATAATTCTTTGCTAATTTGTATTTTATCATTTTTAACGTTTAAATGAATTGATTGCTGTGTAATTTTTGTTGCTATGATGTTTACCTCTTGCCCAGGTCATTATTGCAAATGAAAATTTGTTCTCAATTGATTTATCTGGTTAAATAAACAAAAACTCAATGTTACCATACGACTTATACGGAAAAAGCATTGAACCTTTTAAGAGGCACAGTGGGAAAACTAAGTTTTGTGTCAGGTTTTAAATTAGCAATTTGTTAGCAGAAAAAGAGGGAGAGATCATTCTGTCAAAGCCATTAAACTAGCAGGAAATCATCCAAGCAGCTACGATAATAAACAGGAATAACTTGAATGGGAAAGGGCTCCCCAATTGTTCCAGTTAAGGTTCACCTGAGAGGCAAGTGCCTAGAAATTTAATACAAGAAACTTCAGAGTCTCATAATCCTTTGCTTTACAAGATCTTCACTTCAATCATAAAGCTTCAACTGTATCTAAGAAATCCAAGACTTGCATGAAAAAGACTGAGATGATAAGTTGCAACCATGTTGCCTTACCTCCTGTGTTCAGTCTTTGGTGAGCAACAAATGAATGAAATGGAACCTTTTACAAATCTAGGTCATGAGCGTGCATGATAGTAAATAATCTCATTTTAAAATTCACCAAAAGCCTTCTGCTGCAAACACTTAATTCTGAATGCTCACTCTGAAAGTAAGAAAACAGATACTTTTATATACCAATGCATTAGCTTTAGGTGGTAAAGAGGAGCACATACATTCTTCCTGCCAGAAAAGATATTCTAGGGGAAATTCAAGCAACCTCAGCTGGAAACCAGTGATTCTGAAGAATTTTAACATGAAACGTTGAATTATTACTGGTATTAATGATCTTGTGATTAATCCATTATATACCACGTCAGAATGTAAATTGCATTGTAGATAGATAGTTCCTTGCGTCACAACATTTTATAAAATAAAGGCCTGAATCTTCTGAGGAGTTGCAATCACCTTCAGGAGCCACTCAGCTCCTAATTTCTCCATTATGCCAGAGCTCCACATTTCTGATTGGGACCTCCAATCCGTGCTTCGCCGAAAATATCTGAAATAGAGCTGTTTCTTTGGTGGAAGCAAAGCTATATAGTTTTTTTGTGGCATTACTGCCATATTCTGGAAAGTTATTTTAAACGTGTCAAAGTTGCTCTGAAAAGCTACAGGGAGGTAAGTTGGTAAAGGGGCAGAATATGTGAACGGCCAGAGTGGCAGGTGAATGAGTGGACTGGATAGGTGCACGAAGGGCTAGTTAAGTCAGGGTTCATCGGTCTCAGGAGTATGGTCCAGCATTGGGGGAGATAGAGGGAGTGGTAGTTGAGTGGTAAGGCAACTCAGGTTGGGTTGGAGCTGGTCAAGCCAGATAAGGAGTGTAAGTTGTATCTATAGCAGAAACACTAGAGATTGTTTTTTCCCTAGCTAACATTTTCTGGGTAACTATCCAAGTAAGCCAGAACTATCAGATGTCTCCAACTCTTAACTCAAGAATTGAAGACAATTGCCGGAAAGTCTCAGCAGTGGAATTATATTTTGAAATTTCAAACTTCCCACGCAATCTCGAGAGCCCTTCTGATGAAATTTCTGTGCAAAAGATTAAATCACATGGCATCAAGGGTGAATTAGTTAGACGGATTCAGAACTGGCTTATCCATAGAAGTCAGGGGATAGCAGTGGAGTTGAGATTTTCTGAATGTAAATCTGTAAGTCCTAATATCCCATAGGGAACAGTGCTGGGACTTCTGGTTGTTTCTACTATATATAATTGAGGTATATACACACAATCTAATTAGCAAATT
Source organism: Sphyrna mokarran (assembly GCA_024679065.1). Lineage (NCBI taxonomy): Eukaryota > Metazoa > Chordata > Chondrichthyes > Carcharhiniformes > Carcharhinidae > Sphyrna > Sphyrna mokarran. Next base: position 145,661,493 of record JAGIQG010000001.1, on the reverse strand, counting down.
TGTGGGTGATACTAAGATTGTTGGAGTTGCGGATAGTGATGAAGATTGTCAGAGAATTAGGCAGGATGTAGATTGGCTGGAAAATTAGGCAGAGAAATGGCAGATGGAATTTAATGTGAGGAGCATAACAGGAAAAACAGATGAATTTAGGGTCTTAATATTCGCAAGGAACTTAGATGTGGTTGCAGTAACAGAGACATGGTTAAAGGAAGGGGAGCATTGACAGCTGAATATTCCTGAGTATAAGTGTTTCAGGCGTGACAGAGGAGGGTCGAGAAGAAATGGGGGATGGTGTTGTTAGTTAGGGAGAGTATCACAGCAGTGCAGAGGGAGGACAATATAGAGGAGTTAGGAACTGAGTTGCTGTGGGTAGAGTTGAGGAATTGGAAGGGGGCAATTACTATGCGAGGGGCATATTATAGGCCACCCAACAGCCCGCGAGCGGTAGAAGAAGGCATATATAAAGACATTCTGGATAGGTGCAGAAGGAACAAGGCTGTTATAGTGGGAGATTTCAATCTCCCTGGGGTGGACTGGAAGGTACCTAGAGCTGAGGGTTCGGACGGGGAGGAATTTGTAACATGTGTACTGGAGGAATCATTGGAACATTATGTAGCTAGCCCAACTAGAGAGGGGGCTATATCGGATTTAGTTCCGAATAATGAGCCAGGTCAGGTGGTTGAGGTTGCAGTCGGAGAACATGTGGCTAACAGTGACCACAATTCTGTCTACTTTAGGATACAAATGGAAAAAGATGCTCGTCGCCCTAAGGGGAGGGTGCTAAATTGGGGGAAGGCTAACTACAGTCAGATTAGGCAGGAACTTATGGAAACTGATCAGGAAAGGTTGTTCAATGGTAAGTCCACGTTCAGTATGTTGGATTCTTTCAAGGAAAAACTCAAAAAGTTGTAGGAAAGATGTGCCGGTATATCTGTCGGGCAGACGGGAAAGGTAGGATTAGACAGCCATGGATTACTAGGGAAATTGAGAACTTGGTTAGGAAGGGAAGAGAGGCGTATGATAGGTCTAAGCAAGTGGAAACGGAAAGAGCATTGGAGGAATATAGAGAGTTAGAAGGGCAAAAAAGGGGGCATGAAATGGTGTGGCGAATAGGATTAAGGAAAATCCAAAGGCTTTTTACTCCTATGTTAGGAATAAAAGGGTGGTTAGAGGAAAAATTGGTCCTCTTAAGGACAGAAGAGGGGATCTGTGCTTAGAGTCCAAAGGAATGGGGGAGATCCTGAATGAATACTTTTCATCAGTATTCACGAAGGAGAGGGGCTTGTTGACCAGTGCTGTCTTGAAGGGAGCTGTAGATCAGTTGAGGGAAATATCCATTATGAGGAAGGAAGTTAGAGCTTCTAGGTAGCATTAAAACAGACAAATCTCCAGGGCCTGATGGCAATTATCCCAGGCTGCTTAGGGAGGCGTGAGGTGAAATTGCTGGGCCTCTGACTCAAATCTTTGTCTCTTCTTTGAGCACAGGTGAGGTCCCAGAGGACTGGAGAATAGCTGATGTTGTACCGTTGTTTAAAAAGGGTAGTAGGGATAACCTGGAAATTACAGGCCAGTGAGTTTGACATCAGTGATAGGGAAGCTGTTGGAGAGGATTCTTAGAGATAGGATGTATAGGCACTTAGAGCGTTGTGATCTGATTAGGGATACGCCGCATAGCTTTGTTAAGGGGAGGTCGTGCCTTATGAATCTGGTAGAATTTTTTGAGGAGGTGACCAAAACAGTCAACGAAGGACGAACCATTGACGTTGTCTATATGGATTTCAGTAAGGCGTTTGACAAAGTCCCTCATGGGAGGTTAGTTGAAAAGGTCAAGGCTAATGGAACATAAGGACAGATATCTAGATGGATAAGTAACTGGCTTGGTAATAGGAGACAGAGAGTAGTAGTGGAAGGGTGTTTTTCTATCTGGACGTCAGTCACTAGTGGTGTGCCGCAGGGCTCAGTACAGGGACCTCTTCTATTTGTAATATATATAAATGACTTGGAAGAGGGAGTAAGTGGTGGGATCAACAAGTTTGCTGATGACACAAAGATGGCTGCACTTGCGGATAGTGAGGAGCAGTGTCAGGCAATACAGCAGGACATAGATAGGCTGGTAGATTGGACAGATGGAATTCAATCCTGATAAATGCGAGGTGATGCATTTGGAAGAATGAATGTAGAGGGGAGTTATATGATAAAGGGTAGACCTATTAAGAGTATAGAAACGAGGGACCTGGGGGTGCAGATGCACAAGTAAAGAGTATAGATGGACCTGGGGGTGCAGGTGCACAAGTCTTTGAAGGTGGCAGAACAGGTGAAGAAGATTGTGAAGAAAGGTTATGGTATGCCAGCCTTTATAGGAAGGGGCATAGAGTACAAGAGCTGGCCTTTAATGTTGCAACCTCATTTGGAATACTGCGTCTAGTTCTGGTTGCCTTACCACCAGAAGGACATGGAGACCCTGGACAGAGTGCAGAGGAGGTTTACCAGAATGCTACCTGGTATGGAAGGACTGGGTTACAAGGAAAGGTTAGGTAAATTGGGGCTGTTTTCTTTAGAAAGACAGAGACTGAGGGGAGATCTAATAGAGGTGTACAAGATTATGAAGGGTATAGATACAGTAAACAGTGGTAGACATTTCCCTGGGTTGGAATCAGATATCACGAGGGGCCACGGGCTTAGGGTGAGGGGGGCAAGGTATAATTTGGATGTAATAGGGTGATTTTTCACACAGAGGGTTGTGGGGGTATGGAACGCACTGCCAAGTAAGGTGGTGGAGGCAGGCACGCTGGAGTTATTTAAGAGATACTTAGATATGCCCATGAGCGGAATAGGGATAGAGAGATATAGTAGACTGATTTAAATAGGGATGAGTCTTGAGAAGTTCTGGGAATTGCATAAGTTGTGCATATTGTTGATGTATTTCTCTTTTATCCTACAGGTACTTTGGTCCTCCTTGTTGTCCAACAAGGGGCATACACGCGATGGGTCGTGAGAGGGCTGCTCTTGGATTTTGAGAGTAGCTATTGCTTCATGTCGTTAGTGTACGCTTAAACTGGACCAGTTGATGGGCAACACGACAGCTCAGTGACTATCACTGTTGCTGTGCAGATACAGGGATTTGGGCCGGTATCTATGGGAGTTTGCATATTCTCCCCGTGCTTGCGTGGGTTTTCTCCGGGTGCTCTGGTTCCTCCCACATCCCAAAGATGTGCTCTCAAACTGACTGGCAAAACAAATCGTCCCTAAATTGTCTCCTCTATTTGGTTCCAATGCAGATTTTCATAAACATAGACAAGGGTCATAGATGGAAGTGGGAACGTTCAAATGGCGGCGTGAGCTAGTTGGGCCAAAGCGCCTGTTTTCTGTGCTGTGTTGTTCTTTGTGATCAGTACAAGCTTGGTGGGCCAACGAGCCTGTCCCTGTGCCGTGTTGTTCTTTGTTTTTTACTTCTGCAGTACATCTTCTAGGGTATATTTAATTGTCAACTATCCAGAGACCAAACTGATCAGCGTTTTCACATTATTAATACAGTGCATTTTACATAGTTTTCATGGTGCATGTTGTTAGATAAATTGTGTTGTAAGTGCTAATTGTTATGGTCTAATAGTATCTAAATATTAGATAACTAATATTAATTTTTAGTGCTGTTTTTGAAGAACAATCAGCCCAACTGTGATACATGTCCGATAACGGCAAGAGAAAACATAAAAACTAGTGATTCTCTAAATATTTCTTCCTTACTGGCAATTCAAAATGCTCACTATCTTCTTTCCTTGAATCTGAAAGTAAAATCAGTTATGACAATAGATTTGCAAACATGGAACGTGGGCTGCACAATCTGAATCTAAAAGGCAAACATCTGTACTGAGTTAGAGTATACATTGCTAGGAAGTTTTATAACCGCTTGCGTTTTCCTCATTTCAACTGGAAATTGTTTGTTTTTAATCTTATCCTATTAATTGTTTTAAATATGAAAACCAATCATGAAAACTGATTGTACAACAGAGGAGGAACTTAATGGTTGGCAACTTGGTAAAGTCTATAATTTTGTGCTTTTTAATAACAGAGCAGTGGTCTGTAGGAATGCTAGGAAGGACTACTACTTAAATGGAGAAAAGCTGCAGCGTGCAACAACGCAGAAGGACCTGGGGGTCCTTGTGCACGAATCGCAAAAACACAGCACACAGGTGCAGCAGGTGATTAAGAAGGCGGATGCAACGTTGGCCTTTATAGCTAGGGGGATAGAATATGAAAATAGGGAGATTCTGTTGCAGCTGTATAGGGTGCTGGTGAGGCCGCAGCTGGAGTACTGTGTGCAGTTTTGATCGCTGCATTCGAGGAAGGATATAGTAGCCTTGGAGGGGGTGCAGAGAAGGTTTATTAGGCTGATACCGGAGATGAGGGCATTGGATTACGAGGAGAGACTGAATAGGCTACGTTTGTAGTCCTTGGAATTTAGAAGGCTGACAGGGGATCTTATACAGCCGTATAAGATAATGAAGGGGATGGATAGGGGAGAGGTTGAGACTCTTCTTCTTAGCAAAGATAGCAGGACTAGAGGGCACAGCCTCAAGACTTTTGGGGGGGGTTCAGATCAGAGTTGCAGACGAGTTTCTTCACGCGAAGGGTGATGAATCTTTGGAATTCTCTGCCTGATGAGGTGGTGGAGGCTTCCTCACTGAATATGTTCAAGTCAAGAGTGGATAGGTTTTTAATTGACAAAGGAATTAAGGGTTACGGGGAGGAAGCGGAAAGTGGTACTGAACCAGATCAGCCACGATCTTACTGAATGGTGGGGCAGGCTCAAGGGGCTGGATGGCCTACTCCTGCTCCTATTTCTTATGTTCTTATGTCTGCTTTTGCAATTTCATTCAAGATTTTGTTTTATTTGCTGTGGGATCCAAAACAAACATGCAAGTTAACCTTTCAAAAATATATAAAAGTTAATCCTTCAACTTTTGCTGAAAAATAGTCTCAAAAACTGAACTTTTATATAAATCTTCATATTTGTATACCAAGAGTTTTCTCACTTGCATTGGTCATCTATATTTTTCCTCAAGCACTGAATGAATTTCATTTCAATCTATGATTGTTTGCTGAATTTTTGCTTGCCTAGTAAATTATTTTGGAATCTTATTAGAATATTGGAAAAGAGGTTGTGATTTTTTAAGATAATTAAGCCAAAATTGACCTCTATTAACATAAATTTTCCAAGTGAATACCAGGAATAACATTTCAAACCTAAACAGAAATAATTTGATTAGAATAAAACATCTTGTTGAGATTCAAATCTTAGAAAGGCAAAGCAATTAAATCTTGAGATAAGTATAATACTTTTCCCAAATAATGAAAATTGATAAGATTTGAGACACTGATAGTACTTATGATGGATTCAATGCAACCTATTAGTTTCACATCAATACATAGTAAAATTGAGGTATTAGGTGTAAACTGTAGAATAAACTAGTGAATTGCTGCAACGTAGATTCAGAACTATTACATTTTTTAAAGGCAGTAGCCATGCTGATCTCTACAGCATGTTATAACTTAGACGTTTAAACATTTGACAACAGCCTGTTCAGAAGAACAGGCACTAAAATAAAATCTATAGAATGAATAAACTGTCTGTTATGTTAAAAAGGCAGTACTGATAATAGTGTCCCTGAGGTCATGCTGGAACTCTTATACTTCTGATTTACATCAACTACCTTCAATTAGATCAGGAAGAAAAATGAATGGATGACAAAGAATCCACGAATGGCACTGAAAGAATGGAGTAAATAGACTGCTGAACATGTAACCAAAACAATAAAACACAAGTTGGTCAGTTATGCTTAAACTCCATAGTCTTTGGTCAGACCAGTAGTCACCAATATATACAAGTTCAACTTCTGGAAAGACAGAAGAGTCTAAAGATTGCTTCTTCCTGTCAATGATCAGAGTTATGAAGATTGGACTAACATGCACTTCTCAACTTTAAAAAAATTAAAGAGATTAAAAAAAGTAAACACAAGATACTACTTGAAGGCAAATGTCATGTGGCAAATAATTCAAATTAACAAAAGGCAAATTTAGAACAGATTTTAACTTGTTCACAGAAAATGTAAGCAATAAATGGAAATAATTTTTGACTAGGACAGTGAAAATTCTGGAATGATTAAAGGTACATTGGGTATAAGGCTGGAAATTTAGGTTAGAGTCATAGATTCTTTTTCAACGGATAAATTAATATTCACAAAATGATCACTCATCTCTACTGGTCTTTTCAAGTCTATTGATAGCAGGATAAATAGTTGCAAAGATCAGTATACATTTCGATCATTAATTCTGTAGATTACACTAGATTTTACATTCCACTAAAACACATGAACAACAAAACAATGTCACTTTCCCAGCTGAGACAATGTAAAAACCAAGTACAATCCACAAGAGGGTGATTATTAATCAATGCAATTAAATGGTGGGTTTAGAAATATCCAAATAGTTACAGAAGATCCCAACTTATTTTTATAGACTTTTACATGCATATGATAAGTAAAATGTGTACGTTGAGTGGCTACAATACTGATTTACACAGGTGACAGCAATGTTAGAGGATACAATTACTCAACATTAACGTATATTAACTGGATATATAGCAGCTCTTTAAACCCAAGTACAGGAAATTACAAACCAGTTATTTTCATGTCATTTCTATAAAGTCCATAGCCTAGGATTAAATTGGTGAATCTTGGACGAATTGGAGAAAAACAAGATGGATAATTCCAGACTTTTTAAAAAATTGAAATTCTTGAGAAAATCTTAGTAAAACGGTATCAAGATATATATAAATTTTCGGAAAATTAAGTTACCACAAGGAAGATTTACGGTAAAGGGTAAGGCACGGATTATTAAGGTAGAGAAAAGTCTATGGGAATGAAGGAGGCGGGTCCAATGGCTATTCTGACAATTGGTCCGAGCGTATATGTACTTAAACTGTGAAGTGATTTTATTTTACACAAATTCTATGCTTATGGTTAAATGTACCCTAAATTCCCCTAAAATGCAGCAAATTAAATGCCACAACTCATTTTGACACGGGGAATATATACTTCGCTAAAAAGAACATTTGCTGTGCAACATACATTAAGAGTAGCTTTTAAATGTCAACATCGAATTATCGCATCTTTCTACTATATCTGGGCCACTGACAGTAACATACAAAATGTAGACCGAGGAAGTGGTACGATGCATTTAGCAATACAAAAGTATGTTTACTGACATGATAATTGACGACACTATGGCTGTGAATCCATAAAACATTGTAAAAAGTTGTTTTGCACCAAAGGCAAGGTGTACCTGACATGTGACCGAAGCTACTCTGCTCAGAGCGCATGCCGCATTCACAAAGGCAGCTGCATTTATTAACATTATTTCTACAAAGCTGTTATTTACTAGTCGCTCGCTCACTCACCCGGCCGTTACTCTCGCGCGTTCGCCGTTACAAGCGGCCGTTACCCCGAAAAAAAACAACGCCGGCGGCTCGCGGACACACCACGCCTGCGCGCACACGGCCCAGAGCGGGAAGCCTGTGGGCACGTGATGTCTGGCGTTAGGCCGCGCAGCGCACGAGGTACAAGAGACGTTGAACAAATATTTTACCCCCATCTTCACAGTAGAAAATACAAGTCGCATATTAGAAATAAAAGGTAACGCCGGTGCGAATAAGAAAGAGGACATTAAGGTCATCATCAGTATTGGGCCTTAAGTCTGACCCCTGTGGTCTGATGGCTTACAGCTGAGAGTTCCGAAAGAGGCGGCGATTGAGATAATGGCTCCATTGGCTATGATTTTCCAAAATTTTCCAGCGGTCTAAACTGAATGGAAGTTAGGAAATTTAATACCGCTCCACGAGAAAGAAGGGAGATCGAAAATAGGGAACTGCAGGGGCCAGCAAGCCTGACACAAGTATGGCGTCTCAGCAGAAAAGGGTAGTGATAGCAGAGTGGACAGGTGTATTGTGTCTGCTGCAACAAAGAATACATGTTTCAATGCAAGGGAGGGACAACTATCTGGTCAGCATGCCATTTATTTGAGATATGTCACATGAATAAGGTTTTGCAGATGCTCACTTCCAGGTCGCACTCCAACCTGGCTGTCATTCAGTCTTATCCCTCTCCCATACCAGATCAAGGGCTTCCTCAAAGGAAGTGAGGATTTGCAGGCCAGGGAACCACGTCAACGTTTTCTCCTGCTTCCTTTTATTATGGACAGAAGGGAAGACAAACTCTGATGGCTGGAAGGGCAAGGGGCATCAGGGATGGCATTGGTTGGGCCTAGTCTGTCTGAGCTGTATGTTGGCAAGCAGAGTTGCCAGTGCAGTTGAAGGCAGATGCTGGAAGACTAGGGTGGATCAACACGGACATGAATGGTGCAACAGACGGGACTGATGGCTGAATGGGATATACACTCACCATTGCTGAACAAGCAAAGTCATTCAGATCTTTGTGGCAAGCCTCATTGCCAGCACAACTCCTGGCTTGGCCAAATAGAAAATGTCTTTTCTCAATTATCATCAACAGATGGCCCAGGTCTCCCTCATTAAATCTTGGGGCATTTCTTCTGGGCACCATCTTCCTGATGTGACCGCTTGTGTATCCATCATTAGCACTTATATGCAGTTCTCCATTATTAATGCCGTACAGCTGCAGTTGCTTTGGGTGAGTCACGTGCCCAGAAAGTCCATTCCAGTAAGAATTCTAGCAAGACTCTTTTATTGCAGTAAGTACTGTAAGATTGTGATTCGCAACTCATTGAAAAAAAAGCACTATTCAATCCCGTCTTCTCATTAATTTGGCACTTAGAATTTTCTTCGTAAGATTATGCCCTCAGAATTTTTTTCAGAAGGTTCCTCCCATAGTCTCCAAAGCAGCAGGATGTGGAGAATTGTGAATAGTTAAGCTATAGACTTCCTTTCAATGACAAGATGAGAGAATTGGGGATCAGAAGGATTGCCAATCAGCATTTCTACATAATTCACTTTGCCTGACAGATAGGTTTTCAGAAGGGAAGAGTTTCTGAGATATTTCTGAAACTCTTCGACTGGTTAGTTTGCCAATGTCAAGGAAAGAGAGGGAGCGGCTGGAGGTCAGAAGTTTACCATATAAACATACAGGTGGGAACTTGTGCTCCGAACTGAAAATACCAAATTTGACAGGAATTGAAATGAGACTAGAAGGTTCAAATAACTTATGCTAGAGAGCAAATCCCCAGAAAAAACACATCATGAAAGGCAATTCTGGGGTTAAAAATTAACAAGCTGGGAAATGAAAGGAACAGGGGTTAAACCTTGAGAGATAAGATTCACTTTGTACCAAGTCCAGAAAAACCAAATGACTAAGAGACAGTGTAAAGTATACCGGCAAGAAATATTTTTTGGTTATCTTCAAAAGTTAAAGGGGAAAATTCTGTTCTCTAGTTTAAAGTATAAGTTGCCTACAAACATAGTGCTACATCAATATTGTTTTTCATCTATCACAACAGAAGTCTTAAAATGTAAAATCTTGTCATCCTTTCAACTATCATCTGGAAGTTCAAATTCCTTTTTTACGTTATTGGTTTCTAAAGATATTGTAATAAGTAAAAATTCAGCCTCCAACTTGGTCTGGCTCACAACTGGAACTTTTGGTAATTGTCTTAAACTTCACATTTTATCTAACCATATCAGCCTCAAAAAAAATCATATCTTTAAGCAAGATAAATTTAATCAAACTATCTGGCCAAATTTAGCACCATAATTTTGGAAATATGTTAGATACTTCCATCTTATCTTCAGGTCATTTATTCCCAATTTACTAGGCAAACTCTACAATGATTTTTAAACATTGAAAATAGGATCAGATGTAGGTCATTTGAGCCATTCCATTCAGTACCCTGATCCTGTCTTCCCCACATTTTCTTTGATCCCCTTTGCACCGAGAGCTATTCTTAACTCCTTGAAAACGTACAATGTTTTGGCCTGAAGTGCTTTCTGTGGCAGGGAATTCCATAGGTTTATCACTCTCCAGTGAAGAAATTTCTCCTCATCTCAGTCCTAAAAGGTTTAGTCTGTATTCTTAGACCTCTGGTCTGCACAGCCCCATCAGGAACGTCAGTCCTGCATTCACCCTTTCCAGTCCTGTTAGAATTTGATAGGTTTCTATGAGATGCCCCTGCTCATTCTTCTGAACGCCTGCGAATATAATCCTAAGCGATATAATCTCTCATCATTGTCTGTCATGCCATCCAGGAATCAGTGTGGTAAATCTTTGTTGCTCTCCCTCCAAAGCAAGAGCATCCTTCCTCATATAAGGGGACCAAAACTATTCCAGGCGTGCCTCACAAGGGCCCTATACAATAGGAGCAAGACGTCTCTGTCCAACTCAAATCCTTTTGCTCTCAAGGCCAACATACCGTTTGTCTTCTTCTCTGTCTGCTGCACCTACGTGCTTGTCTTCAATGACTGGAGTAACGTGGACACCCTGATCTTGTTGCACATTTTCGTCTCTTAATTTATAGCTATTCAGATAATAATCTGCCTTCCTGTTTTTGCTACCAAAGTGAATAACCTCATATTTATCCACATTATGCTGCATTTACCATGCATTTGTCCATCACTTAGCTTGTCCAAATCACACTAAAGTTTCTTTAATCTCCTCACAGCCCACCTTCCCACCCAGCTTTGTGTCATCTGTAAATTTGGATTTGTTGCATTTAATTCCCTCATCAAAATCGTTAACATACATTGTGAATATTTAGGGTCCTAGCACTGATCCCTGGGCTAAACCAGTAGTTGCTGTCTGCCATTTGGAAAAAGATCTGTTTATTCCTACTCTTCTGTATTCCAACCAGTTTTCCATCCATCGCAATATACTACTTTTGTCCCTTGTCCTGCAATTTTACATACCAAACTCGTATGTGGGATTTTGTGGAAAGCTTTCTGGAAGTTCAAATAAACCACATCCACTGGCTTACCCTCATCAAGTTTATTAGTTACATCCTCGAATTCCTGGAGATTTATCAAGCATGATTTCATTTTTGTAAATCCATGCTGAGTCTTAAAACTGATAGAGTAAGACAAAGTACTGTGCTGTTAAATCTTTGATAATTCCAATAGCTTTTAATATAAAAATAGACTGGCTGTTCAGTTAGAAATAGTACCTAGATTGCAGTTTGGATTAAATACAGATTTAGAATTAGGGAATTTACACTCTTAAAATCCCTTATTAAAACCCTCTATCCTCTTTGTTTGATTCAAGATCTGTTTTTATTTAATTTTGTCTTTGGGATGTTCAATCAAGTTGTTATTACAGTCTATGAAAGCATATAAATTTTTTCAGGGTGTCTTAAAGCATTTTATAGCCAAATTATCATTTTTGAACTATTATCAAGGTTATATGGCAGGAAAAAAGGCAGCCAATATGCTTACAAGTAGGCCTCACAAAGAACAATTAAATAAAGGAGCTAAACAGTTTTAGGTTTTGTCTGAGGGATAAATGTTGACAAGACATCAGGATACATCTTCCCTTCTCTTCAAAATACCACATCGGATATTGAAACCCTCTTGAATGGGCATATGAGCCTAGATGACATCTCTGCCATTGCAGCACAGCCTCAGTACGGTACCAAACTGACATCTTAAATTATGTCTTCGAGATTCTGGAATGGGCCTTGAACCATAACCATCAGATTTGGAGGCAGGAGTGTCACTATTAAATCAAGGCACACAAAGATGACTGATTTGGCTATTAACTCCCATCACTAGGCACTGCATCTAGCAAATACAGTGCACTGATCCAAAAATATTTTGTTCACATTTTCTTCAAGCATGGGAAAGATAGGAATGAATTGCAGAACTAAAGTTTGTATAACTGGTAAAATTGCAAACTCATATAGCTTAATGGAACTCATGGCCAATCTTTTTGAATTAAAAGTTATAATCTACCTGTGCTCAGGAAATACCAGAATTATGAAATAAAGTTATTAAATCTGCAAATAAAATTGAAATCTTTTGAAGTTAACTATTTTCACATGTACTTTCCTATTTTCACTGATCAATAAATTGGAAGAGAGGGTTGTTGTACAGCGCTGGGTGCTACACTATAGGAAAGGCATGAATGCAACGGAGGGAGTATAGAAGAGGTTTAGAAGAATGGTTTCAGTGACAAAAATCTTTAATTATGAGGATAGATCGGAGAGGTTGGGACAGTTCTTGGAGAGAAGGCAGCTAAGAGAAAATTTGAAAAGAATGTTCAAAATCATGAGGGGGCTAGACAGAGTGGATAGAGGGAAACTATTCCTGCTCATAAGAGGATTAAGAATGAGACGGCAAGGATTTAAAGAGATTTGCAAAGAAGCAAATCTGAAGAGGATTTTTTTCCCCACACTGAGTGGTTTGAATCTGGAATGCACCCCCTCGAAATGTGGTGGAGGCAAGTTCAATCAAGTCATTCAAGAAGATATTAGATTATTATTTGAATAGAAACAAAGTGTAGAGGTATGGGGAAAGATAGGGGAATAATACAAAGTTACAATGCTTATTTGGAGAGTCAGTGCAGACTTAATGGGCTGAAAGCCTCATCTACGCCAAAACAATTCTGTGATTAAATTAAAATATTCCTTTTCTAACATCCAATAGAATTTTTATTTGTGGCAAATTCACAGGTGAATTCATAACCATTTAATTTTGCATTTACAATAAAAATGGTTGAGTTTTAAACAAATCACAGCATGTTTGTTTTCAAAGTAATGCAATGCACTTAGCATAAAGATAATCAACAACAAATGCTAACAATAGGGATTTAATTCTGAACAGTGAAATGTAAGACAATCCAGTTACAATTCATTTTAGTAATTATAATACAAAGACATTAAATGTATTGCACATAATCACAATAAAAATGGGAATGCGAAGCAGCACTTTGACACTTTTTTTTCTCTCTATATACACACACACACACTCTAACATCACAGTAATTGTGCAATACTTTGTCAACCAATTTGAAATAGTACTAATCACCATAGTAAAACAATCACACTTGTTCAAAACAAAGAAATAATGCAGTCTTTATGTTATATTTTTCAGTTTTTTTTTTGCTAATAATAATGTTGCATAAAACTGAACGGTGATCAAGCACTAAAGTTAATGTTTGGAATACTATAAAACCCGTAAATGAAATTTACAGCAATAGCAAAAATGAAAGTGGCTGTACTCTTGTAATATAAACTTATTTTTGATGTTCCTCCTTATCTTTTCCTTTCTTTTCTTTTTCATCCTGTAGTGCTACGCCAAGCTTTTTAATAAGAACCGAGAGAACTTTATCTAATGGATCCATGACACCGCGCTGTACCCATTTTGGAATAGTGATTCTGGCATGATGGAATCCTAGTTTTTGAAGAATATAGTCCACACCCACTGGGTCAATCTTCCTTCCAGTCCAAGAGATTAATCTGAAAAAAGAAAATCAACCAAATGATATTCTTGCCATTGTAGCTGACAGTCACATTTTTGAAGCTATAACATTTAATTACAGGTCATGTAATAGCTTCAATGCTAAGTATGTAGGTGCAATGATGAACATAGGAAAGTTTAAACATCAAAAATATTATGTGCTGGTACAAAAGTTTCGGTTTTTGTGGTAAGTGAGACCACAAAAAGTGTTAGCAGTGCTTTATTGCTTGCATACTATCACTCCAGCTTTAAGGACTCAGCCATTTTCCATAACAGGTTTCCAGCAATGCTTACTAAATGTATTACATAAGCAAAGTTGAATACATCAATACAAATTGTTGATGACTAGCTCGAACAATATGAAAAATTTTGACTTGTTGACACAGACTCAAGTTGCGGTTATTCCTTTATCCATTACTAGGAAAACAGATTTTATTACCATTGTTGTAGTTTTAAAGAATACAGATAATGATGAAAACCAATCATTTGTTCTTCAACAGAAAATTCAATATTGGTCCTAAGATGAGAAATCCTACAGTTATATTGTATTTTGGATGGTAACACTTATTGGAAGATAACAATTTTCACCTCCATTCATTCCCATTTTGAAAATGCTGAACTCATGCTTGGGGCAGATGTTTTGCTATTTTACATACATCAGATTTTCATATAGATGCTGATGGAGAGTAACAGCAAACTTTTTAAGCTGGGGCAAAATCAACAGGTGGGGTTATTGGTGCTGAAGGAATCGCAGCCACTTAACAGCTGCAATCATAGCTGATTTTCTTCTGTAAAGTCTCCTCCATTGTAGTCTCGACCAATTGCAATGCCTTTGCTGCCAGCCCAGTTGAGACATATCCAACCTGGAATATACCAGGGATAAACCCTTCTGCTCTGCACAGTTCTTATATTAGATTGACAGTACATATCATGTCTGATCCGTCAGGAAATCTGATAGAAGGAATTCTTAAGTTTGGTTAACATACACAGAAAAGACAATGTTCTATTAAAAGATTTAAGTACTATCAGTAAAAACAGTAACTTTATGCTAAGAAATTACAATTTGGATATAATTCATTTTTTTGGGGTATAAGTTCTGAAGAGGTAGAAATAGACTTGCAAAATAGTCAATTTTTTTTTGTTTAGATGCTAACCTTAGTGTGGGTTCCAGGTGCCAAGTATTACAAACAAACTCTCTCCAGTCCACAGTTGTATAGATCACCTCTTCATTTTTATTTGTGGAGCTGTCATCATGTGCTATAACAGGACTTTTTTGGCCTGGGCGAATGGCAAGAATGCGAGGAGGGAAAATAGCTAGGAATACATAAAAAAACATTTTTATTAAAAAACATTTTTATCTTGCAATTATGCAACACTGTCATGATCCCATTACCAGGCAGAGTAAGAGATCTAGGTAGGTGGTGCAGGAATCTCCAGTGGTCAATGCCCTGTAAAATGAATGCACTGTTTTGAATATGGTTGACATGAATTGTCTCTCATGGGAAAGCAGCAACAACTAAATTCATTGCGTTATGGTTGGTCTTGCTGCACAGGAGAAGAATAAAAATTGTGGGAATGTAATAGTTATAGGGAATTTGATTATGAAGGGAATAGGAAGGCATTTCTGTGTCCACAAGCGAGACTGCAGAATGCTATGTTACCTCCCTGGTGCTAGGGTCAAGGATATTCTGGAGTGGTTGTAGGACATTCCTTGTTTGATTTTGGCCCTTGATTTCTCTGCCTACCACTTTTCTTATTCCCATTTCTGTATTTTGTTCTTGTCCTTGATCCCTCTGTTACTTTAGTTTAAATCGTCCCCAACCACTCTAGTAAATACACCCCCTAGGACATCAGTCCTTCTTGGCCCTGCCCAGGTATAACCTGTCCAGTTTGTACTGGTCCCACTTCCCCCAGTACTAGTTCCAATGACCCTGAAATCTGAAACCCTCCTCACACCATCTCTTTAGCATGTATTTATTCATCAGATATATCCTCTATTACTACTCTGACTGTGCATAGCACTGCTGATATTCTGGAGATCACTACCTTTGAGGTCCCACTTTTAACTTAATTCTAAATCCCTATATTCTGCTTCTAGGACTTCATCCCTTTTTTTAACCTATGTTGTATTAGCTGTTTGCCCTCTCCCTCCAGAATGGCCACAGCTATGTATCTGATTATATATAGGATAAATCTGAGTATGTAGACTGAGTATTGTCTACTGAGAAAAGAATAATTGGCTGAGCGAGCACAATATAGTAGAATTTTTCATCAAGATGGAAAGTGACATTGTTGATTCGGAGACAAGGATCCTGAATCTTAATATAGGAGAGTACGATGGTATGAGACATTAACTGACTATGATGGATTGGGATACACTACTTAAAGGGATGATGGTAAAAGAACACATGGGTGAATTACAATTGTTCATTCCTATCTGGTGCAAAAGTACAATTAGAAAGGTGGCCAAACCATGTCTTGCAAGGGGAATTAAGAGATACTATTAGAGTCAAGGAAGAGGTATATATTGTGGCCAATGACCATAACAGGTCATGATGTAGAGATGCTGGCGTTGGACTGGGGTAAACACAGTAAGAAGTCTGATAACAGCAGTTTTAAATTCAACCGATTTATTTGGTAGTAAACTCATAAGCTTTCGGCACTATGGCCTTATATTACCAAATAAACTGGTTGGATTTAAAACTGATGTTGTCAGACTTCTTACTGTGCACAACAGGTCATATCAGGGGAGCCAAGAAGTTATAAACCAATGACACAATACAGAATCTTGAGGTGAAAGGCAGAGTGGTTAAGTATAAAGTTAGAGAATACAAGTGTCATTGGGGGGGAAGATTTTTAAATTGTAAAACAGTTATGACAGTTCTGAAAATAGGACAGCACTGAAAAGAGGTAACATTGATGTCAGCAAGTTTTGTCCAAGAGGAGCAGTCATACAATTAGGATCTGATTTCAGAGGCCAAGATAGATGATTTCATGAAAGAGATTTGGAGATGAAAGAGAAACTATAAAGAACTATAATTAATAGAACTTACAGAATGGCTGATGCAGTGCAGTAGTTTGTGCCATTTTGAAAACTAAAGATCCAGATGTTTTTTATTACCAGATATTATCAAGAAAAGTAACTCACCTTTCTCTTTTTCTTTGAGATAAGCAGATACAAGATCATGCAGGAACATAATCAGTTCAGCATCCATGGTCACACAAATATGATCAGTGAATTCTGTCACAACGCTACACTCTATCTTTGGCTTACTGTTGGGATCTGTATGAGAGGAAGAAAAATCAATACAATTCTCTGGAGATGTGTATACATTTTCTCATTTGTTAGTTACTTAATTGAAATTTTCATGTTTTAAGGACTATAAGTTGAATCCAGAACTCCAACAAGTTTAACAAATAGATTTAAGAATCCACTTCAGCAATAATTTACAAGCTAAGTAAGTTCTAATAATCTATCACAATGGATTACACAGAAAGTTTTCAGTAACATTGAAAATTTATTGATAGGACATCTCTCGATCAGTAATCTGGAAAGAAAATGTTGCTAAACTGCTCCCTAGTAGTTTCTATTTTAACAACTTGCCACAGGGAAAGAGAAATCATAAAAAAGTATCCTTTACAATAAAACAAGGAAATCTACACAGAAAGTACTTCCTCATACCAGCTGGAAAAATATATTCATAAATGAGAATACAAGTGTCATTGAGGGGGAAGATTTTTAAATTGTAAAACAGTTACGACAGTTCTGAAAATAGGAGAGCACTGAAAAGAGGTAACATTGACGTCAGCAAGTTTTGTCCAAGAGGAGCAGTCGTTCATTGACGAAGGAACGGCGGTGGACGTAGTACATGGACTTTAGTAAGGCGTTTGATAAGGTCCCCCATGCAAAGCTTCTAGAGAAGGTGAGAGGGTATGGGATCCAAGGGGCTTTGGCCTCGTGGATCCAGAACTGGCTTGCCCACAGAAGGCAGAGAGTGGTTGTGGATGGGTCTTGTTCTGCATGGAGGTTGGTAACCAGTGGAGTGCCCCAGGGATCTGTTCTGGGACCCCTGCTGTTTGTCATTTTCATAAATGACCTGGATGAGGAAGTGGAGGGATGGGTTAGCAAGTTCGCCGACGATACAAAGATCGGTGGTGTTGTGGATGGTCTGGAGGGATGCCAAAAGTTGCAGCAGGACATAGACAGGATACAAGACTGGGGGAGAAGTGGCAGATGGACTTCAACGCAGATAAATGTGTAGTGGTCCATTTTGGCAGGAATAATGGGATGAAGGAGTACAATATAAGGGGTAGGAGTCTTAGCTGTGTTGTAGAGCAGAAGGATCTCGGGGTCTGGGTCCATAGGACTCTTAAATCGGCCTTGCAGGTGGAGGAAGTGGTCAAGAAGGCGTATGGCGTACTGGCCTTCTATAGTTGATAAGTATATGGAAGAGAAGGGAATGGTTTAGTTTGGAGGGGCATTGCTTTTTATATTGGTCGGCGCAACATCGAAGGCCGAAGGGCCTGTTCTGTGCTGTAATGTTCTATGTTCTATGTTCATTAATCGAGGAATAGAGTTTAGGAGTCAGGAGGTAATGATGCAGCTCTATAAGACTCTTGTCAGACCCCAGTTGGAGTATTGTGCGCAGTTCTGGTCGCCTCATTATAGGAAGGATGTAGAGGCTATTGAGAGAGTTCAGAGGAGATTTACAAGGATGCTGCCTGGATTGGGAGGCAGGCCTTATGAAGATAGGTTGAGGGAGCTGGGACTCTTCTCACTGGAGAGACGTAGGTTGAGAGGCGACCTGATAGAGGTTTATAAAATGTTGAGAGGAATAGATAGGGTGGACTCTCAGAGACTATTTCCCCGAGCTGAAATGGTCACTACGAGAGGACACAGATTTAAGGTGCAGGGAAGCAAATACAAAGGAGATGTCAGGGGTAGGTTTTTCACTCAGAGGGTGGTGAGTGAATGGAACCGACTGCCGTCGGAGGTTGTTGAGGCAAACTCACTGGGGTCTTTTAAAAGACTTCTGGATGAGTATATGGAAAAGAATAGGATAGGGGGTTATAGATAGGTCTGTGGATTGGTAGATGTGATCGGTGCAACTCGTGGGCCGAAGGGCCTGTTTGTGCTGTATTGTTCTATGTTCTAATGTAACAATTCAACAGGTAAAAACATTAAAATTAAAGCAAAAGCAAAATATTGCAGATGCAGGGAAGCTGGAATAAAAATGAAAAATGCTGGTAATATTTAGCAGATCTGTAGAGAAAAATAGTTAACAGTTGGAATCTTCTACCCCTATAGGAAGTGAGAAAAAGTGGGTAGGTCTAAGAGTTTGGTAAGTTAGCACTGAGACTAACACTTAATACCTTCCAACTAAGTTCTAGGCAGGAAGACCCGCGGTTGACCCACCCCATCTCAACTTAAGTCCCGTAACTGGTCAATTAATATTTGGCCGCCTTACCACTTCCGTTGCAATCTTCTCAGCTCCAAGTGGGCCAGTTGACATATGGCATGCTGGACTGGTACAGCACTATTGATTGCATGTCAGTTGGAGGATGGGAGTTTGCATGATCTGTGTATGATTGAGGGCACGGAAATAGGATGGGTGGGGTCCTTGCTACTGACCCCCATGGCCATCCCCTTTCCACAAACCCCTCGCCTATCTGTTAAGTATTTATCTTGGGGTCTCCATAGTTCAGGGACTCTGGAGAGTGTTGTTCTGGCGGCAGTGATAGCTTCCTCTTTGTCAGTGCTGAGTATAAAAGCAGTCAGTTTATGGTTTGCCAGCACTTCTTAGTGGGCAGGAAGTTGTGTTCTGAGATCATCAGTCTGGAGGAAGGTTCTGCATTGTCCAATTAACTGCCTGATGGGCAGAAGATATGGTGGGCCTTCCTCCTCAAAGTAAGCACAGGTATCTTACCACTTCTTTAGGCAGTGAGCAAGGTAATTACCATCAACCCAAGATTCTGCCCAACATTTCATTTCAAAGTGACCTGATGAAACAGTTCTGATGAAAAGATTGTTTTTCTTGACAGATAGTGTCTGATCTGTTGTATATTTTCAGTACTTTCTTTTTTTTAAACAATAAAAGTCTTTTTAAAATTAACTGTTTATTCAAACTTTTACCTTGCAATGAAGGTTCTTGAGGTTCCTGCATGTGTATTGATTTGAAGTCCAGCTGCATCCTTGGCAAGGCAAAGATTGTTTCTGTCTCATGGTTGTAGTTGGCAGATCCACGAAAACCACTCAGCAGATTGGAACTTTTAATGGTTGCTTTACTGTCTCGGGTGTTAGCATCAACATTTCGAAGGAGATTTAACTCTATGAAAAAAAGTACAAATGTTAATTTTACAAAGGTTCACATTTCAAAATCAAGAATATATTGAGATCTTGCTCTGGCTTTGAAGAAAAATTATGTACAAAATTGCATTCTCATAAATTTATAATAATGAAGTAAATAAAAAATAAACTTTTCTCAATATTTATGTTTACAATGCCCCTATAAGATCAATGCATTAAAGGAACCCATGGGTAACATAATTTTTAAGTTAATGCAAATCTTAAACATGCTGGGTGCTATCTTACTAGCTTGCCATATCAGTCAATGAGCATGGTGAGTCAGGAAGATAATGTGCGAGGCCAAGAATCCAACTCACGCCAGGTGTGGAGATCACAGGTATCATGGATGACTAACTTTCCAAATATTGATTAGAACCTTTATAGGTCAAATAGTTCGGCTGGGACACTTTTTGTACAGTGTGTGTATAGGAGGGTTTTCTGATATATGGATAAGCCTACGAGAGATAGGACCATATTGGACTTAGTACTAAGTAATGAACTGGGCCAAGTGTTAGATTTGTTTATGGGAGAGCACTTTGGAGACAGTGACCACAATTTGGTGTCCTTCATTATTGTAATGGAGAGGAATAGAATCACATGGCAAGGCAAGGTTTATAATTGGGACAAGGGTAATTATGATGTGATTAGGCAGCATAAGATGGGAACAGAAACTTTCAGGTATTGACACAAATGAAAAGTGGAGCTTGTCAAGGAACAAATACTGTGTGTCCTTGATAGGTATGTCCCTGTCAGGCAGGGAGGAAATGGCTGAGTGAGGGAATCATGATTTACAAAGGAGATTGAATATCTTGTCAAGAGGAAAAACAAAGCATATGTAAGGATGAAAAACAAGGTTTAGTTGGGTCACTTGAGGGTTACAAGGTAGCAAGGAATGAATTAAAGAAAAGGGCTTAGGAGAGGTAGGAGGGGGCATGAAAAATCCTTGGCAGGTCGGATAAAAGAAAACCCCTTTATTCTGATGTGAGAAATAAAACAATGACAAGGATGAGGTTAGGGCCAGTCAAGGATAGTAATGGGAAGTTGTGCACGGAGTCAGAAGAGATAGAGGCATTGAAGAGAAGTATTCATTCAGTGTTCACTAAAGAGAGGGACTATGTTTTTGAAGATGAGAATGTGATACAGACTGATGGAGGGGGTAGATGTTCTGAGGAAGATTTATTAGCAATTTTGAAAAACCAGAGGATTAATAAGTCCTCTGGGCCAGATGGGATATAACCTAGGATACTTTGGGAGGCAAGGAATGAGATTGCGGAGCCTTTATTTGATCTTTGGGTCCTCACTGTCCATAGGGACTGTGCCAGAAGACTGGAGAGTGGCGAACATTGTTCCTCTCTTCAAGAAAGGAAATAGGTATGACCCTAGTAATTATAGGCCAGTTAATCTTACTTTGGTGGTCGGTAAGTTAATGGAAAGGGTCATGAGAGATAGGACTTATGACCATTTGGAAAGATGCAGCTTAATCCGGGATAGTCAGCACGGATTCGTGAGAGATAAGTCCTGCTTCACAAATTTGACTGAATTCTTTGAGGAAGTCTAAGTGTGTAGATGAAGGTAGAACAATATACATGGATTTTAGTAAAGCATTTGATAAGATTCCTATGGTAGGCTCATGAAGTAAAGGAGGAGGTATGGGATAGAAGGAAATTTGGCCAATTGAATAAATAACTAGCTGTCTCATAGAAGACAGAGGATGGTAGAAGGAAAATTTTCAGATTGGAGACCAGTTACCAACAGTTTACCACAGGGATCAGCGCTGGGTCCTCTACTATTTGTGATTGGGAAGAGGGGGCTGAAGGACAGGTCAGTAAATTTGCTGATGACACCAAGATTGGTGGAGTAGTGGATGAGGTGGAGGGCTGTTGTAGGTTGAAAAGAGACATTAATAAGATACAGAGCTGGGCCAAAAAGTGGTAGAAGAAGTTTAACCCTGATAAATACAAGGTGATTCATTTTGGTAGGACAAACTTGAATGCAGATTACTGGGTCAATGGTAAGGTTCTGAAGAACGTGGAGGAACAGACGGATCTTGGGTTCATATCCAAGGATCTCTGAAGTTGCCATTCAAGTGGATAGAACTGTGAAGAAGGCTTATAGTGTGTTTGCATTTATTATCACAGGGTTTGAATTTAAGAATTGGACATTGCATTCTTAAACCCTTCCTTTCCCCAACCCCAATATTGGTTTCTTACAAGTTCTTGAAAATGTACAAGACCAACTTAGGGTTACCCTCTCTGTAATTTCCCATCCCTGTGAGATCATGGTATCACTTAGAAAAATCTGATTTCTGCAGGATCTTGGATATAAATAAATATCTCCTAACAGTCTGTACTGTACTTGTGGTTTGACATATCACACCTTGGGGAGAGCAAAGCAAGGAATGAGAAAATGCCGTTTGTCTCGTTAAAACATTTTTTGCATAGACCACAGTCAATCTTTCCAAAAATAGACTAGACTTCACTGATTTAATCTCAAGGGAAACTTCTGCATAAACACTGCTATTTTCCTACAGAAAGCCAAGATAAATTACAGACCATAACCTATTCTATATTTGCCCTCGCCCATGGCCTTTTAAAATCTACTATTTGAAAGACTTCTTGCTCAGGTAATAGGTATTCTTGCTGAATGAAACCAGTTCTTCAAAGTGGCTGAGATTTACAAAGGCCTTTAGTAAGTTTAACAACTATTGGAGAAATTGGTTTTATGCGATGGTGGTCTGTTAACTCTCTATAAGAATGTTAAATGTTAAAATCTCCCATTAGGCTACTTTGCATTGATCTGAGAGAAATGCAATTGCCATCATCAACACAGGTATCACTCAACCTGTCAGTGAGTGTCAGCCTGGCATTGCCCACCTGGCACCTTGGTAGGTACATGGTTGGACATAAGTATGCCAGGAACAGTGCCAAGTGAATAGTGCCTGTGGGGGTAGGGCAGAAATGCACAATGACAGGAGGCTTGTGCATGGGAGGAACCCTGAAAGGGGAATGGTCATCAAGGGAAGGATTGTGTATGTGGGGGGGCGGGGGTGCATATGGAGGTGCATGCACGGGTGGGCCATGGAGAACTCCCATTTCATGCTGTTATGACACTTTTTTTGGGAACATTTCACCCGTAATTTTCTGCTACTTGAAATCCTCACTTGAAAGTAAATCAAAGGATGCAAAGAAAATGAAAATGAAAATGAAAAATAAGTTATTAAGTTATAAACCTCCATACCTTCATTTCTCATAGCAGTAACATAGTTGAACCACTCCTGTACAGTTGCAACACCATGTGGTGGATTTTCATGACGACGTCTAGTTATTTTGGTGATTGTTGCCATTGGACTTTCTAAAGCACCACCAGGCTTTGTAACCATTGTATTGTGTCCCAAGTGAAAGTCCAGTGTTTGTACGATATATGTTGAATGATCACTGGCACCTTCAGGCAGATCAAAATAACAAATGTGATTAAATACAATTAAGTAACAAACTTACAATTTTTAAGGATTGGAAATATCCTAATTAATGATTTGCTTTCCTTCAAAATGAAAATGTCAATGCATTTATACTAGCTATTTAGTTTTACTTTAATCATTACAATTTTCAATTGTTTTTGTTTAATAGATAAAACAATTAGTAAAATTAATAAATAGGTATTGTTTCAACTATTTATATTTCTAGTAAAGGATAAATTCAAACAACTTAACCAAGTGACTTCTGCTCAAGAAGCAACCTTACTGCGTTAATTCATTTCAACTATAGATCTATCTCTGGAATTTTTAATCAGTCCTTAAAACAATGGATTGGAGATATGCTTATTTGAAACAGGATTGTATGAAGTACAAATTGAAATATTCACTCTGAACAATTTGGGTAAATCTGATGGCAGGAACTGATCTTCTGGTCAGCAATTCTCAGCATATCAATTATCTGAGAGAACAATGATGTGATCTAATTGATCATAAGAGATTCTATGACACTACATCAAACAAATTTAAAACTTACATTAAGATAGACATATAAATAGATATAAAATGTACAAAAATAGAAAAAAACCAGAAATGTTTAGTTAACCTCATTTAAAAATTAAAACAGAAGGAGATTCTGAAGAAATATTGCTTAAATTCTAAGTAATATTGGAACCAAGATGTTTTAAGTACTTATCCAGCATTATAATAATCAAGAAGGAAATTTTGACAGCCTTATGACACATTATTGTTTTTAAAAATAAAATCAGTCTAGCTTTTACTATTTTATCCAACATTCAAAATCTCTTTATATTCCTGATAATAAAACTAGACATCTTGGTACACAATTTATTCATCACATTGAATTATTAAACAAATGCTTCACTTCAACAAATGAGTGTTCAGCAAATACTGGATATAAAATGTATGGTAAGACTCATAAAAGTAAATTAATGGGAAGTAAAATATTCACAAAATTCATTTCCGTCTATTGAGGAAAAACACAGTGGAAAACAAATCGGAGACAATATTCTTGACATTAAAATAATTGTACTCTCATCTTATAAATGTAGCAACATAGTACAATAAACTTATATCGTTATAACACATGTTCAATAAAGGTGCACTATACAATAATCATCCAAACACAGGATTAGTCGCATCACCACTATGTGAGCAACATTAGCCAGCCAGTGAGTTACACCCTGAATATTTTCCCCCACAACCACTATATCCCTTGGCATCTTTAAAATCCAAGTATCTGCTGATCTCTGACCTAACATACTCAATTACTAACCCTATACAGACTTATAGGTAGAAATTCCAAAGATTCACCACTCTCTGAATATAGGGATCCTTCCTCACCTCAATCCTAAATGTTCTAACTGTTAATGAGTGTGATTCTCCGATCCCATCCATGGCCGCCTTGCTGCTGGGGAGAATTGAGAATTTGACACTGAGCCAAAGCTCCAGTTGCTGCAGTGGCACTGGAGAACCCAGCCATGGTAAGAGGTCAGAGGTTTTTATTGCAAATCTCCAGGTTTGACAGTGCCCTAATCAGGGGCAATATCCTTCCTGTATCTACCTCGTTGAGCCTTGGAAGAATTTTGTATTTTTCAGAACTCTACAGAATATAGGCTGAGTTTCCTCCCTCTCTCCTCATATGACAATCCCATCATCCCAGGAATCAGTCTGCTACACTCCTTCTATGACAAATTATCTTTCCTTAGGTAAGGGAAACAAAATTGTACATGATATTCCAGGTGCAGTCTTACCAAAGTAGATACAATTGCAGCAATACCTCAACTTCTATACATCAATATTCTTGCAGTAAAGGCCAACGTATCATTTAACTTCCTAATGGCTTCCTGCACCTGCGTGTTAGTTCTCAATGACTCAAGAATACCACCACCTAGTCCCTTTGCAATCAATACTTCCTTACATCTCCTCCTTTAAAAAATACTCTGCATTTCTGTTTTTATTACCAAAGTGGATAACTTCACATTTTTCCACATTATAATCCACCTGCCATGTTCTTGTCCACTCAGTGGGTGGAAATCTTACGAAATTTATTCTTAAGTGCTGATTCTTCCAGGAAAAACAGCATGCAGCTCCCCAGATTCTTCGATTAAAAAATTTCTTCTCGTCTCTCTGATGCCATTACACTCGCAACTGGTGGCCTCCCTGTCTCCATGAAATGGGGATACCGTTTTTAAAAGAGCACCCTGATTTGTGAGCTATAAATAAATCTCACCCCCACCACCATCCTGCACGTACAAGGGTAACCCTCTCCTCACCTCCAGCACAGATACAAGAACCTCCCCCACAAGAAGTGGGGTGACTCCCCACCTACACATATTAGTGCAACACTCTCGCCCTTCCCCATCCACCAACAGAATTACTCAAGAGCCCACTCTGACACTGCCAGATTAGCAATGGACACGCTCCAACACTACACTTGTAGGGGCTATGATTAGCTTGCAACCCTAGTTGTCCTCAACTGCTTCATTTTTAAAATATTTTTAAATGTAAATCTCCCCAACGTATGAGTATTCAGAAAAGGATAACATTTGATGGGGAAGCCCTGTAATAACACTTAGATTTGATACAATTTATTGAAATGCTGAAGGGAGTGAAAAATTGGAAAAGCCATCTTGCTGGTGGTGAGCAAGATTTTGTGTCTACATCACTGTCTGCATGCACGGTGAACACAGGCATAGTACTATTCCAGTCTGTCTAAATCCCTTTGAAGTCTCTTTGCATCCTCCTAACAACGCATATTCTCCCCCTAGTTTTGTGTCATCGCCAAATTTGAAAATATCGCATTTGGTTCCACATCCAAGTAATTGATATAGATTGTGAATTGCTGGGGCCTAAGAATGACCCATTTATTCCTACTTCACATGTTTCCCCTTACCTATTATGCAAGTTATATCTTCAAAAAGCTGCCAACAGGTTTGTCAAACATGATTTCCCATTCAAAAATCCATGTTGACTTTACCTAATCCTACCATTAAGTATCCACTGTTACCACACCTATTATAATAGATTCTAGAGTATTCGCTACTATTCCAGTAGCGAATGCCAGGTTAACAGATCTGTGCTTCTCTGTTATCTTCCTCCCTCCTTTTTTAAATAGTGGGGTAACATTTGCCACCTTCTAATCTGCAGGAACTATTTCAGACTATAGAAGATGACCACCAACACATATCTACAGACACCTCTTTCAAAACTCTGGGATATAGATCATAGGTCCAGGGGACTGATCAACTTTTAATCTCATTAATTTCTCCAATACTACGATTTTACTAATTCTAATCTTTTTGATTCCTCATGTTCACCAGTCCCTTGGTTTTCTAGTATTTTTGGGATGATTTCTGTATTTTCCTCCGAGAAGATAAATACAAAGATTGGAATTCTCTGGCTGTTAACACCAATGGGATTCACTGGTCCTGCTGATGGAGCACTCCTTGCTGCAGGTTTCCTGGATGCATGGAGTGTCTTCAATGGAGATTCCCATTGACAGCGGCAAGACCAGAAAATTCCACCATCAATGAATGATATGCCATCTCCCTCCGTCAAGAAACACGCTGTGGGGAGGCCAGAAAATGTTGGCCAGAGTATTTATTTAGTTTCTTTGCCATTTTCTTACTTCCATTATAAATTCTCCTGCCCCTGACTGTAAATGGATCCACATTTATCTTTGCTAGTCTTTTCCTTTTTACATACTTATAGATACATTTATAATTTTTCTTACATTTTTGTCTGTTTACTGTCATACTCTATTTTCTCCTTTTTTTAAAAAATATCTTTCTTGGTCCTCCTTTACTAAATTTTAAAATGCTCCCACTTCTCACACTTATTACTTTTTTGGCTACTTTATAAGCTTCTTCCTTTGATATAATGCAATCTTTAACTTCTCATTAGCCATGGTGGGTCACTTTGCTGGGTTTTTGTACATTAAAGGAATTATTTTTGTTCTAAACTGTGTATTACTTCTTTATATGTTAGCCATTGCCTGTCTACCATGCGTTTCAATGTTGTTTCCCAGTCTACCATGCGTTTCAATGTTGTTTCCCACACCACAATAGCCGATTTGTCCCTCATACTTTAATGGTTTCCTTTATTTAGGCTTAAGACCCTAGTTTCAGATTGAATTACATCACTTTCAAATATGTAAAATTCTAACATATTGTAGTCCCTCTTTCCTAAATATTCCTATACAATATTATTAATTAGCTCTTTATCATTACAAAATACTAGATCTAAAATAGCCTGTTCCTCAGTTGGTTCCACAATGCACTGCTCGCAAAGAACATCTCACATAATTTCTAAGAATTTGTCCTCCACAACATTAGTAATTAGCTAACACAGTTTATACGTAGATTGAAATCCTTGCCAAATCCTTTGAGGAATAGATAGGGTGGACTCTCAGAGACTATTTCCCCGAGCTGAAATGGTCACTACGAGAGGACATAGATTTAAGGTGCAGGGAAGTAAATACAAAGGAGATGTCAGGGGTAAGTTTTTCACTCAGAAGGTGGTGAGTGAATGGAACCGATTGCCGTCGGAGGTTGTTGAGGCAAACTCACTGGGGTCTTTTAAGAGACTTCTAGATGAGTATACGGAAAAGAATAGGATAGGGGGTTATAGATAGGTCTGTGGATTGGTAGATGTGATCGGCGCAACTCGTGGGCCAAAGGGCCTGTTTGTGCTGTATTGTTCTATGTTCTATTACTACTCTTGTTACACATATCTCTAATTTCCTGACTTAACAATGATTTATATTACCACTGTCTTGTGAATTATAAACAATTTCCATCAATATTTTCTGCTCCTTTGTTTCTTAGATCCACTCATCTGATTTCATGTCTTGATCTTTGGAACTAAGGTTCTCTCTCATTACAGTACTAACGCTTTACGTAATCAACACAACTATCCTACCACATCATCTCTTCCCAGCTTCCTGTGGTTGGCACGGTAGCACAGTGGTTAGCACTGCTGCTTCACAGCTCGAGGGACTTGGGTTCGGTCACTGTCTCTGTGGAGTTTGCATGTTCTCCTCGCGCCTGTGTGGGTTTCTCCGTGTGCTCCGGTTTCCTCCCACAGTCCAAAGATGTGCGGGTTAGTTTGATTGGCCATGTTAAAATTGTCCCTTAGTGTTCTGTGATGTGTAGGCTAGAGAGATTAATGGGTAAATATGTAGGGATATGGGGGTAGGGAATGAGTGGGATTGTGGTCAAAGCAGACTCGATTGGTCAAATGGCTTCTTTCTGCACTATAGGGTTTCTATGATTTCTGTACTTTCCTGAATATCACATATCTTTTGAGATTCAGGTCCCAGTTTTGGTTTTCTTGTAGCCACTGTTTGTATCTCTTTAATAACTAATAAATAATACATACTAATTTCTATTTGAGCTGATAATTCATCTGTCTTATTGCAAATATTGCAAGCAGATACAGAGTCTTTAATTCAATTTTTCGTAAACTCTGTGCCTTCAAAAAGAGCTGGTCACAGTTCCTTTCTATCATACTCTATCATTACCTTTATTGCTACCTTGATTTATTGCCTTTCCATTTCCCTTTACTTTATTCAGTCTTCTGCTACAAGATTCCTTCCTCCCAACTGCTTATCTTAAAGCCCTCTCTATTTCCCTAGTTTCATGACTTGCTAGATCACAGGAACCAGCATAATTCAAGTGAAGGCCATCCCAATAGAATAGCTCTCACCTTCCCCAGTACTGATGCTGGTGCTCCATGAACTGCAACTGATTTCTTCCAAACAAATCTGAGACAAATATTTATCTTTCTAATCTTATTTATCTAATGCCAATTCACAATTGGCTCAGGTACTAATTCCGAGATTATTACCTTTCTGGCTTCATTTTTTAATTTAGTGTCTAGCTTCTCAAACCCTGATGCAGAACCTCTTTCCTAGCCTTACCTGTGTTATTGGTACCTACATGGATCTTGACAACTGATTTCCCACTGCAGGTTCCTCTCCAGCCTTGAGCAGTTATCCCTAACCCTGGCAGATAAGACAATCTTCTGCATTTTCGCTCTTGGCTGCAGAAAATAGTGGAGTAAGATTTTACCACCTAGCGATGCCTGGCAATCAGCGCAAACTGCTTTGTGCATGGACCATTGAAATCCCAGCACTCAGAATCTTCCAGCCTTTGGGCAAGGCACCATAATGGCAAGAATCACTACTTGTCTTTGCTAGTGCAGACCTGGCACAGTGGTCACGGTGGGGGGCTTGGGTGCTATTGAGGCCCCTGTGGGTGGTTGAGGGCAAGACAGGGCAGTGTTCATCAGGTAGGGCCCACTGTACACTCTGGCGGTGCTTATCTAGCATTTCAGCAGTAGCCACCAGGCATCCAGAGGATACTGCCAATTTGCCTAGGGATGGGGCTAGTGGGGTTCTGCAGGGGAGATTATAGAGTAGCTCAACATGGGAGGGTAGCACGTCTGAGGTCATGATGGGGGGGAAATGTGTCAGGAGTTCGACAGAGGTACCCACCGGGAGAACCCTGATGCCCCAATGCAAGCGACCTTTATCTGGGGTGGGGGAGGAGAGGAAACATGCCGCCAAAATGAGAGGTGAGGTGGTGAGGTGCAGGTCCTGATGTCTGTGGGGGATGGGAGGGGGTGCCCTTGCTAAATGAGCCTGAGCTTTCTGAAGCTGGTTCACCTACCCTGACCCTTCAGTACCAGCACACAATTCACTGCTGAGCGTTGAAAGATTACAATGTGGAGCACATGGAAGACCCACGAGGTTCATCCCATTTTTCTCATGGTTATGATATGTAAAAAATATTTTGGGAAAATTCCGCCCAGTTCTATCCTCTAACTATACTGTTCCCTATTACCACTCCATTCCTTTCAATTCCTCCAAACTAAGTTTTTTTTTAACTCATCCACACTACAACCCTTGTTCTTGTCTGCAAGAACCTCAAACTTGTTTAATTGCAAGAGCTAAGGTTCCTTCACTCCCTTCTTCTTATCTGCTCTTATTCCTGACTACTGATCAAATCATACACTGACCTAATGGGTCTGACTGCTTTCTGGAACAAAGTGTCCAGGTAACTTCCCCCTCTCTGGTGCGTTACAATATTTGCAGCTTGGCTTTCAGCCCACTAACTCTGAGCAGAAACTCCTCAAGCTGTAGACACAGGTGAGCTGCTGGTCAGATGCCTGAAAATTGAAGAGTGGCAAATGTTGTGCAGGGAAAAGCCTGGGAACTACAGACACGTGAGCCTCACATCTGCGGTGGGTAAATTATTGGATGATATTTTAAAAGACAGGAGTTACAGGCATTTAGAGATGCAAGGACTGATTAGGGACAGTCAGTATGGCTTTGTGAGTGGAAAATCACATCTCGTAAATTTGATTGAATTTTTTGAAGGGTTAACCAGAAAGGTAGATGAGGGCAATGCAGTTGATGTTGTCTACATGGACTTCAGCAAGGTCTCTGACACAAGGTACTGCATTGTAGGTTCTTGCATAAGGTTAAATCTCATGACATCCAGGGTATGGTATCTAAATGGATACAAAATTAGCTTCTTGATACAGCCAGAGAATGGTTGTAGACAGTTGTTTTTCAAACTGGCTGTCTGTGACCAGCGGTGTGCCTCAGGAATCAGTGCTGGGCCCACTGTTCTTTGTCATTTATATTAATGATTTGGAAGAGAATATAGGGGGCGTGGTTAGTAAGTTTGCAGATGACATTGAGATCAGTGGCCTAGTGGACAGTGAAGACAGTTATCTCCAATTGCAATAGGATCTTGATCAATTGGGCCAGTGGGCTGACAAATGGCAGATGGAGTTTAATTTCGACAAAGGCGAGATGATGCATTTTGGTAGATTGAACTAGGGCAAGAACTTACTCAGTTAATGGTAGGGCATTGGGAAGAGTTACAAAACAAAGAGATCTAGGGGTACACGTTTATAGCTCCTTGAAAGTGAAGTCACAGATGGACAGAGTGGTGAAGAAGGCATTCGGCATACTTGGTTTCATCAGTCAGAACACTGAATACAGGAGTTGGGACGTCTGGTTGAAGCTGTACAAGATATTGGTAAACCACACTTGGAATACTGTATGCAATTCTGGCCACCCTATTATAGAAAGGGTATTATTAAACTAGAAAGTGTGCAGAAAAGATTTACTAAGATGCTACAGGACTTGATGAATTAAGTTATAAGGAAAGGCTGAATAGGTCTTTTTTCTCTAGAGCATAGGAGGCTGAAGGAGGTCTAAAACTAGAGGGCATAGGTTTAAGGTGAGAGGGAAAAGATACAAAAGTGTCCAGAGGAGCAATTTTTTCACACAGAGGTGGGTGAGTGTCTGGAATAAGCTGCCAGAGGTAGTAATAGAGGCAGGTACAATTTTATCTTTTAAAAAGCATTTAGAGAGTAAGATAGGTATGATGGGTATACAGGGATATGGGCCAAATGCGGGCAATTAGGATTAGCTTAGCTTTTACCTTTTATCTTTAAAAAAAAAGGGCAGCATGGACAAGTCAGGCAGAAGGGCCTGTTTCCATGCTGTAAACCTCTATGACATATGTGTTAGTGATGAATCACCTTTCCAGCCACCTTTGTTGTGTTAAGAAAATTTATTTTTCTTAATTAATTTATAGTTTCCTTTTTTTTAACCAAACTCTCTCACTCACCAAATCTCAGTTTTGTACTCTCTGCACTCAAGCACCACTCAGTGCAGGCAAAAACTAAATCAATTTTACTTTAACGTGAAAATACTAATATAATTGCAGGTTTATATATACACATAGGATTGGAATATTACTTCCTTATTGTAAAATGAGCCCATTCCCAACCCAAAGCTGTTTCTCACTCACCATCTTCCCAAATTTTCTGAGCCTCAGTCCAGAAAGCAATATTGGGCTCCTCAAGGTGGAATAATGCCCAAGATTTTGAACGGAAGTTTGGTCCATGAAAACATGCCAGTGTCATATGATTTCCATGCAAGCTCATAGATCCACCCAGTTGTACTGCATCTTCAGGCAAAGGCATTTGAAAAAGGGAGATCTGGCATCCAGCAATCACTTTGAGCACTTCTGGCCAATGGCGATGATGTGCTGCATCAAGCACTGTCAACAAAAGACAAAACATTGAGCAGAGATGCAGCCTAAAAATGTCTCCTTTTTTTAAGTTTATAAATTTCTTTCAAGAAAATTAGGTTGGTAATTCTTACAATGTTCACTAGAACTTCTCTCCACATTTATTACTGGTGTTTTTGGAGGCAGGTACTGGACAGGTCCCCATGTAGATAGGGCTCGTTTGCTGGTATCAAATTGCTGAGTGAAAAATTCCTGCAGTTTCATTCCAATTTTAATTAGGTCTGGTGTGGTTGACCGCGAGATCATCACCTGGAAAATGTCCCATTGTAGATCTCCATGAACAAAAATTTCACTGGAGGGAATGAGAACAAATAATTAAAATGAATAATGAAGTAAAAAATACTTCCTTGTTACTAAATGAACCCATTCCCAACCCAAAGCAGTTTCTCAATTACCATCTTTCCAGACTTTCTGAGCCAAAGTCCAGAAAGCAACGTTGAGCTCCTCAAAGTGGAAAAAAGGTCTAAAATTTTGAAAGCAAATTCAGTCCATGAAAACATGCCAGAGTCCATTTAGGAATTACTAAAAAAAATTCAGGGGTACAAAATCAACTGCTCCAAACATTTCCAGAGAATTGTACATTCTTATTCATTTAAGCAACAGTTAAATATTCATACCCCCAAAATCTGAGTGTATATGGCATATTCAAAGACATTAATAAGTATTTTAATGCAGGATCTTTCCTAGTTACGAAATAGAACAATAAAATAGTTCAAATCATTTGCAATTGTAAGAAAAGTTATAATTGGATGAAAGATTCTCAGGCATTATCACAGCACATATAATTATATCCATAATTATGAAGTTGATGTACCTTTTCTCAGTCATGCTCAAGTCTACTGTATTATGAAGATTAACCTTCCATTCATCTTGTAGTTGTAAATCTGCATTGCTGAAAATTCCCATCAGGATACTAGATCCCATATAATCAACTCGTGCATCAGTGGAACCCAACGTGATCTGGATTTTATGACTGGGTTGTTGGTTTGGGTGTTCTGAGATGTGAGCTTCAAACAATAAGTGAAGTTATTTTCCATCAATTTCAGTATCAGTACCATTAAATTGAAAATTCATTTTGAAATGTAGAAAGGCATAAATGCATGAAAATTTTTTTTAAAATTTTGCTGCCTCCTTACATTTCTTACTTATAGAGTAAAGCCAATCAGAAAATTATTGCTAGATCAAGTTAAAACTGAACAAAATATAATTGATTTACAATGACTGTTTCCCTGCAAATAGTTTTGAAAATCACTGAAAACCTTCTCCCATAATTTTTCTTCTATTTTAACTTTATGACCTCCAACTTTCTATATTGTGCATGTGCACAGTTATTATGAGTGATATCAAATAAGCTTAAGCTTTTATGCACTTATCAACCGGGTGGGGGCCGCATTGATTTTAGATGTGGTAATGTCACATGTTGTTCGTCCATCATCATCGATGAGGACCTTGACACCATTAGTCATTTTGAGGCTGGTTGTCGTGTCCAAAGATGACTGACGAGGCCAATTCGGGCACAGAATGTCACATGAACTAAGAAGCCAGAGGCTGAGGCACAATTCAAAAATCATGAGGCATGGATTTGCATCTCATGGCAGCTGGTGGAATTTAAATTCAAATGATAATTCTGCAATTGGAAATTAGTCTCAGAAGCAGTGAGCATAAAACTATTAATTGTCATTTAAAAAAAAACATCTGATTCAATAATTCTTTCCTTTAAGAAAGGAAATGTGCCATCCTTATCTGGTTTGGCCCACATGTGACTCCAGACCCACAGCCATATGGTTGACTATGAACTGCCCTCTGAAATTACCCAGCAAACTACTAAGTTCAAAGGTAGTTAGGAATGGGCAATAAATACTGGCTTGCCTGTGAAGCCCATATCCCATATAAGAATAAATTAAAAGTTATGATTAAAATTTAAACTTTAACTATATATAAAAATGGAAGTAGGTTTATGATTGATCTTCAGTCCATATTTAGTAACACTGACGTGTAAACAAAAGCAGGTAGAGGGGTGTTAAGAACTCAACACAATCATGTTACTACGTTCTACTTGTGAATGAATACCAATGCCAATAATTTAAATAGGCCCAGCTGCCATGTTTCACACAGTGGTGGCGCGCATTAAACATTAAATCCAGCCTATGGTGTCTGTCGTGGCAAACTACTGGAGCAGATTTTAAACAGGAAAATTAAGACCAAGTGGCAATTATTAATGACATCTTTAATCAACACAATAATTCCACATTAACAGTTTGAGTCCATGCTCTCTGATCAGCAGTAAATGGGTTACTGACACTGTGTTTATGAGAAATAAATTATTATTTGGAGATTGGGGGGGTTGGGGAGTTTATGGTTGGTGGATGAGGACAAAGAGTTAATTAATCAAAATTTGCTATAAAAAATAATAGTGGAGCCAAAACTTGCTGATATTTTGCATACATTGTGCAGATATTCAGACAAGGGAAAATGTACAAATAAATACACATAACCAAAAGCTGCTGTTTGAGTTATATCGCTCCACTACAAGCACTGTGATGATGGCATTTTGCTATCTTTCTCACCAATGACAGCCACTGGATGTATCATGAAATTTCGGTATTTGTGCCAGAGAAAGGAATTAAACCTTCCAGGTATTTTGGTCTAGTCATATCTAGCACATTCTTTTAATGACACAATAATTAGCCTCTGTTCCAATGAAAAATAACAATCACAATTGTAGCATAACAGTTATTCAGGCTGAGATTTTCTAAGAGATTTAAATGCCGTTAATTATAAAACATAGTCTTTTTTCTTACTTTTCCTTTGCTTCTATTTTTGCTTTTCATCCAAGCGTTCTTTCACTCTTTTTTAATTTTTCTGTGCCTAATTTGACACTGAATTCACAGTCTTTTGTATGTTTATTTCTCAATTCTTAAATTTCACTGGTGAAGGAGATAACCTTGTTGGTTATTCTGTTCACTTAGGTACAAGATGCCCTGCTTCCCTTGCATGGCATTATCAACTCAGACTTTCAAGATGAGCAAAAATACCATGGCCTGAAGGATGCAGGAGCATGTCTAACTCAACGACAGTAGATGTCATTTGATGCCCTGCCACTGCAAATTTTGGCCCACTAATACTAGAAAGAGTTAAAAACACTCATGGATTGTTGCAAGTTATTTATGTTGTGAAACTTACAAACCATCTCCAAAGTGTTTACATCTATAGTGCCACCAACAACTCCTCCCTTGGAATCTAGTTGAGATCTTCCTAGGCCAACAGACATTGATATTTCTCGGTCTCTGTTGCTACCCACTGATAGTCGCCCCTGGCTTTTTAATCCACTAGTTGTCCATCTAAAACAGAATAAATAAATATTAATAACACGTTAGGAAATATATGTTAGAAAGAGGTATTTATTTATGCAATTCTCCTGCACTGAAATAGTTCAAAATAAGTGTCATACGAAATTGAAGCATTATATTAGAAAATAGGTACAATAAGCAATGTTGAAATGTACAGCACCAGCTGAAAACTGCTGAAAGTAAATCCATTAAGAGATTTGATTCCAAGTCATCATGCCAATTTTATCCCAATTGTTTGTTGAAAAATAATTGTACAGTATATGAATCTTCTCTCCAAATAAAGCCACAATACATGAGGCAATAATATACAAGTTGGATGCTAGGTCATATTGCCAAATTAAGAGAGTTCACATTCTCCCTTAATTTGTTGTTAAGCTAAAGCTGTACAGCATCTTGTTAGGCCAAAAGTTGTGTATTGAAATATAGTTCTGAAATGTTTTGAAATTTATCTGTGGTTAGTTTGCACAATTAAGGAATAAAAATTTACTTCTAAGTGTTTGATTTTAAAAGAAAGTAGATTTGGACAAGTTTCAAAAGCCATAATTAGCAGATGTGTTTGGAATGTTTTAAGGTCAGATATCTAAATTGTTATCCTTGAAAATTGGGAATTTGCAAGTCAATGTTCCATCCTGGAGGCTGCCTACAACATTCATACTGCAGAGAAATACAGGAATCGTCTCCTGCAGAGCTTCCCATGAATCTAGTGTGAAAGCTAGATGTAAATAAACTTCCATATAAACTAAGACACAATTCTACCCAGGTCCTTTCCCTGTAACCCCTGTATTTGCCTTGCTAATCTGACTTGTAAATGTAAACATAATGCTGCATAGCACTTCACACAGGTAAGGAAATAATGCTGAGCAAAAGGAAGATATACATAAGGAAAGGTGGGTAAAGACAAGATGAAGGAGATGAGTTTAAAGGATGATCTTAGAACAGGAGATGATAAGATATGCTAAAGTATGACAAGCGGCACATATTCACACTGTGAAGATCATGTTCAGGGATGTATGGAAATATTTACATGACAGGTGTGGAAAAAGTTGCCAAAAAATGTGTCTGAGACCATTATGCTGGGCTCAGTAAAACAACTGCTTCAATTGTAGGAAAGTACACTGGCACACTGGTTAGCACTGTTGCCTTTCAGCGCCAGAGACCTGGGCTCGATTCCAGTCTTGGATGACTGTCTATGGAGTTTGCATGTTCTTTGCATGGGTTTCTTCTGGGTGCTCCAGTTTCCTTTCACTGTTCAAAGATGTGCAGGTTAGATGGACTGGCCATACTAAATTACCCTTTAGTGGCTAAAGATGTGTAGCTTTGAGTAAATGTGTGGGGTTATGGCAATAGGGGGTGGGATAGCTGAATAAGATGCTCTTTTGGAGTCGGTACAGATCTAAAATGCCAAATGACTTCCGTCTGCACTGTAGGGATTCTATGATAATTTTTTTTCCTTCTTGGGCAGTTCCGAGGATCACTTTCTTCAACTCTGGGATTGTGGATCCTGAGATGTCATGAAAAGTCAAATGCTGGATCCACACACACTGCCTCAAGTGGGGGAGGGAGTGCTTGACAAAGAAAGAGGGACTCGATCGGTATGCTCTTTCTGCTGTTTGTGTTTGGCTTCCATCTGGGCCTGTTGGAGATGTTCAATGTTTGGCACTTTTATGGATGCCGCTTCTTTGGTTTGAGCAGTTCAAGAGATTTCCACATATTGAAGGGGTTGTTGCATTATCCTTGGAGATTTCAATGCCAGAGTTGGGAGGGAAATAAACTTGTGGAAAAGTGTGAATGGGAACAAAAGTGTATAGAAAACTAACGTCAGTGGAGTCCTCCTTCTAACTATATGCCTAGAACATGGCTGAATCATAATGAACACCCGGGCTACAATATTCCCATCCCACTGCACTAAAAAATTAGTGCAACAGACTGGGAGAATCCTGCGGTGGCTTATTTGCGGTGTCTGTGTGAACGTTCATGCCCTGCTTGTATTGTCCAGCACTGGATTTCCAGCAGCGTCTGCTCTGCACTGGAAATCAGCAGGAAGATGCACAGACCATTTAAATATCATTTCAATATTATGTCTATCATGTGTAAGATGGCTATAGAGGGATGTGGGCCAAATGCGAACAGTTAGTACTAGTTTTGGGATTTTAAAAAAAAAGGGCAGCGTGAACAAGTTGGGCTGAAGTGCTGTTTCCATGCTGTGAGCCCCTCTGACTGTATGTGAGTATGATTAACAGGCCTAAATCTGAAGTCTCCAGGCGCGATAGCATCTCCCACCCCGCCAGAGTATTTCACTTCAGTGGGGATTACACGAGCTTCCCACGTTTGGGGAGCTAGCTGCTCGATCACACTGTAGTGAAGGGGGGGAGGGGGGAAGACAATCAGGGGCCCCCAGGAAGTTAGGCGGGCGGTGCCCTCTGGGCATTAGCACCTTGGTAGTGGCAGCCTGTGCCCCCTAAGACTGCCCAAAGGGCAAAGTGCCAATGCCCAGGGGGCATCTTGGCACTTCCACCCAGCACAGGGCAGTGCCAAAGGGGTAGGGCCTATAGGGATGTGGGTGGGGGTCGCACTGCCACTCTGTAGTTAAGATTAGTGCAGGAAAGAGGGAGGCAAGGCCAGCGATTGGTGAGGCTGGTGGATTGGCACTGTGTGGCTGGTGCAGGTTGGGACTGCGGGGGTGGGGGGGGGGGTGGTGGTGGTGGTGGTTATTGTTCAGGGCGGCAGCTGGAGATTGCGGCAGGCTGAGAAGGGAGGGGTGAAGGGGTCAGAGCTGGGGGGAGCCAGCAGTCAGGCAGTTGGGGGGGTTGCAGAGCTGGCTTTGCGGGGATCATGGGGCTAGCCAGTGATTGAGCTGGCTAGCAATTGGGAGGCAATCAATATGGGGCCCTGAAAGATTAGCACATGTAAACTGGCCCATTTAGTGCGCTGATTTCAGCCTCTGATAAGCATGCTGATGACCTCGGAGTGTGGGAGATTCTTCTCTAAACTCCCACTGAGAAAACCAGCATGAATTAAGAGGATTTTAAGAGCAACACAGCACAGGAAACAGGCCCTTCGGCCCAACGAGCCCGCGCCGCCGTCATAACTATATAGTAGCAATTCCATTATCCTATTATAGATTTAGGTTATTCCTAATATGGAAGACTCTCACCATAGGGACAATTTGTTTCCCAATCAGCCTAAGAGCGAATTTTTGGGTTGTGGGAGGAAACCGGAGTGCCCGGAGAAAACCCACGCAACCACGGGGAGAACGCGCAAACTCCCGCAGACACTGGCCCAATTCCAAGTGTCTGCACAGCCACATCGATAGTCTCTGAGCTGTCATGGTGCCCTTCAGATGGTCCACATAAAGCACTCATTTACGACATGAGGTACCAGGCAACCCATGAATCAACATCCAAGAGCTGTACTCGCACCACCTGCCGAATGCATGCTCAATGTTGGTCAAGTATGGACCGAATTACCTGTGGAAAAAAAGCCGTAGTTAAACAGTCCTACTATATCCCTCTATCTGCATACCGCTCATGTGGCTGTCCAAGAGACCCTTAAACAGCCCCAGCGTGCCTGCTCCCACCACCTTACTCGGCAGTGCATTCCACACCCCCACTACCCTTTGTGTGAAAAACTGCCCTCTAATATTCGTCTTATACATAGCCCCCCTCACCCTATCCATTTCTGAAGGTGGAAAAAGTTTACCTCCATTTACTCTATCTATACCCCTTATAATCTTATACACCTCTATTAGATCCCCTCTAAGCCGACGTCTTTCAAGGGAAAACAACCCCAGTCTATTCAATCGTTCCTCATAAGACAGTCCTTCCATACCAGGCAGCATCCTGGTAAACCTCCTCTGCACTCTCTCCAAGGACTTCACATCCTTCCGATAGTACGGCGACCAGAACTGGACGCAGTATTCCAAGTGAGGCCTAACCAACGTTCTATACAACTGCAACATCAAACTCCTACTCTTGTATTCTATACCCTTTTCTATGAAAGCTAACATACTATACGCCTTCTTTATCACCTTCTCCACCTGTGAGGACACCTTCAGAGACTTGTGAACCTGCACCCCCAAGTCTCTCTGCATCTCTATGCTCCGTATAGTTTTACCTTTTATCCTATAACTCTCTTCTACATTTTTCCGGCCAAAATGCATCACCTCGCATTTATCCGGATTAAATTCCATTTGCCATCTATCTGCCCAGTCTACCAACCTATCTATGTCCTGTTGTATTGCCTGACACTGCTCCTCTGTACCCGCCAATCCAAGCATCTTGGTGTCATCAGCAAATTTGCTGATCTCACCACCTACCCCAACTTCCAAGTCGTTTATGTAGACCACAAATAGAAGAGGACCTAGTACTGAGCCTTGTGGCACTCCACTAGTGACAGGCTTCCAGCCGGAAAAAGAGCCTTCCACTACTACCCTCTGTCTCCTCCTCCCGAGCCAGTTCTCGACCCATCTACATACCCGACCCTGTATCCCATGCGCCTTCACCTTCTCTATCAGTCTACCATGAGGAACCTTGTCAAACGCCTTACTGAAATCCACGTAGACGACATCAACAGCCTGTCCTTCATCAACTGTTTTTGTCACTTCTTCAAAAAATTCCACTGGATTTGTAAGACAAGACCTCCCCTTGACGAAGCCATGCTGCGTATCCCTGATTAGATCGCAGCGCTCCAGATGCTCATACATCCTGTCCCTAAGGATGTATGCTTTTAGCTTTTAGCTTACCTATAACTGAAGTCAAGCTCACCAGCCTATAGTTCCCTGGGTGATCCCTCTGACCTTTTTTATACAACGGTACTACGTTTGCTATCCTCCAGTCCTCTGGGACCTCACCTGTGTCCAAGGAAGAGACAAAGATTTGCGTCAGAGGCCCAGCCAAGTCTTCCCTCAACTCCCTTAGCAGCCTGAGGTAAATGCCATCAGGCCCTGGAGCTTTATATGTCTTTAAGCTGCCTAACAGCCCCAACACCTCTTTCCTCGTAATCCTTATTTCCCTCAACCGATCCTCAACTTTGTCAACATCAGGCACAGACATCTGTCCAGTCTCCTGCGTGAATACCGACGCAAAGTATTCATTCAGGATCTCCCCCATTCCCTCAGGCTCTAAGCATAGATCTCCTCCTCTGTCCCTGAGAGGTCCAATCTTGCCTCTAACCATCCTTTTGCTCCTTACATAGGTGTAAAATGCCTTTGGATTTTCCTTAATCCTACCTGCCAGAGCCACCTCGTGGCCTCTTTTTGCCTTTCTAATACCTCTTTTAAGATCCCGTCTACACTCTCTATAAGCTTCCAGCGCTGTCTCAGTCCCCAGTTGCCGAGATCTAATGTAAGACTCTCGCTTCTTCCTGATCAAGTCCTCAATCTCCCTGGTAAGCCACGGTTCTCTAATCCTACCTTTCCCATCCTTCCTCCTCGCCGGCACGAGGAGAATTACTCCAGTTTTCACACAAATTCAACACTTAGAATGTTTTTGAGAGAATTCCATTCTCCTTTTTATCAGAGAAATGAATACAAGACCTCACCCTTGTTCCAGACATTGGGATATGCCATTATCTGAGCAAGGGACAGTGAGGATGCTTGTTACACCCATGCCATGATGAGAACTGATGACTGCTGGACTGACCATTGTCCAATTTGGGTTACTATCTCTATCAACCAGGCCCAAAAACCACTGCAGCAACAGGAAAATAAATGTCAAAGAACTTAGAACTTTCTCAAAGAAAGACCTATTCAGTCAGCGCCTCATAAGGAACCTGGCGACAATCAAAGAACAGGAATCATATAATGTGTCCAGTGTCTGGTCTGCCCTTAAATCTACCATATTAGCACCTGCAAAGATACTCATTCTTGCTTTCTTTACCGGGAAACATCAAGACAGGCTTGTTGAGAAAGACAAAGAGATCCAGGAGTACTTTCTTGAACTGGAAGCACCATCAAAATTTGAAGGAAAGAAATCATGTCTACAAACAAACTAAGACAATGGTCCAACAAATAAGCTGACCTAAGGAACAAAACAGTGAGTGCAGAGTAATCAGAAATCCAGTAACTCACCAACAGTTGTGACTTGCATGAATTCTTCAATGCATTCAAGACCCGTTATGGTTCTAGCAGCCAGGGACCTATCCCAGTGAGAAGTATGAAGGGAGAGGCACTCATCAAGGACAGGGAGGTAGGGACACTTTGAAGAACTCCTGAACTTAGACTCAGGTTTTGACTTGAGTACCTTCAACTGCATCCAATACCTGGAATATTGTGT
Source organism: Sphyrna mokarran (assembly GCA_024679065.1). NCBI lineage: Eukaryota > Metazoa > Chordata > Chondrichthyes > Carcharhiniformes > Carcharhinidae > Sphyrna > Sphyrna mokarran. Next base: position 145,619,448 of record JAGIQG010000001.1, on the reverse strand, counting down.
GCAGTTTTGGTTTCCTTAGCTGAGGAAGGATATCCTTGTTATAGAGGGAGTGTAGGGAAAACTTACCAAACTGATTCCTGAAATGGCAAGTCTGTCATATGAGGACAGATTAAGTTGGTTAGGATTATATTCACTGGAGTTTAGAAGAGTGAGAGGGGATCTCATAGAAACTTATAAAATTCTAACAGGATTAGACAGAGTTAATTCAGAAAGAATGTTTTCAATAGGGGGGGGTGTCCAGAACTAGGGGTCATAGTTTGAAGATAAGGGATAACCTTTTAGAACTGAGGTGACGAGAAATTTCTTCACTCAGAAGATGATGAATGTGTGGAATTCACTACCACAAAATATAGTTGAGACCAAAACATTTTCTGATTTCAAGAAGAAATTAGATATAATTCTTGGGGCTAAAGTGATCAAGGGACATGAGAGGAAGTGGGGGAGGGGTGGAATCAGGATATTGTAATTGATGATTAGTCATGATCAAGATGAATGGCGGAGCAGGCCAAATGGCCTACTCTTGATTCTAGTTTCTATCTGCCACTACCTCAGCACAATCTCAGTCTGATATCAGATTTAAACGACCATTCAATAGATAAGAATCAATAAGGCTGCTAGCACAGAATCCCAACATTGAAGAACTCTGACTGGAGTCACATCACAGATTCCATCCAATGAGAGGCAAACAACTGCACCATTTTGGATACAGACAAGTGGCAATCGTGATGCATTAGATCAAATGGATGGAAGGGTCTTCTTTATCACAACCTATTTTGTGATTTTATTTATAATAAGCCAGCAATGATGTGTCACAAAAAGTACAATATTCTGTAGTGATCATCTATTGATAATACAATATATGGTCAGTTCAGTTAACCGGCTAGTTTGTGATGCAGAATAATGCCAACAACACGGGTTCAATTCCCATACCGACTGAGGTTATCCCTTGAGGTTATCTTCTCAACCTTGCCCCTAGCCTACAGTGGGTGATCCTCAGGTTAAATCTCCAGCAATCAGTTCCCCCTCTTGAAGGGAAAAGCAGCCTATGGTCATCTGGGACTATGACGACTCTACCTTTATACTGAGATCATGCCAGTAAACAAAAACTCAAGAAAATTCTGAGATTGTGACCATTTGATAAACTAACATTTAATATGTAGCTTATAAACAACAGAAATAGAATAAAAACAGCAAGTCTGTAAATTTTAAAATTCAAGTACTGTTTCTTCCTGCTGTATCCACACACTATATAAGTCATTCTCACAAATTTATTTTAGAATGAAAAATTCTGCATATTTACAATATATACATCTTCTGGAAAAAGATACAAGAATTGTTACCATATAAAACTCTGCAACTTACGTGGTATTCCCCATGACATTACTCATATTCATTTGAACATTTAGTTGCTTCAGGTTGATTGCAAAAACAACTAATGTCTCCCAAGGTGTGGTTTGTTGGTTTGCTGTCTTTCCATTCTTATTAAATGATGGTGTAGTGATTTTGGTAATGGAATCTATCAACAACAGGAGAACATTTGCATAAATGTCAACTATAAATAAAAAGATAATGAATACATGCAGTATGTTCAGAGGATTCCTTTAAGTTGAATAAGGAAACAAATAGTTTAAAATTATAATCAAATTATTTACTCTATTGTAGGCTATTACAAAACTAAAGCACATCCACCTTTTTTCCAATGGGCTATCTATGCTATTTCTATTTTTACCACGCATGCTCATTTTGTATCTGTGCTTTGTAACTATGGGCAGTGGAGGGCAGCAATATTGGGTCTCATGAGGCATGAACAAAACCACTATGGAAATAGGTAGTGGGGAAAACAATGAACAATCTGACAGATAAAGCAGATGTCTCACCCACAGAAACAAACAGCATAAAACTGGCAGCACTAATGGAAGGAACACCATTGAAATTAGTGCCAGAGACTTGCTATATGATACCATAGTATATGGAAAAATCAATCTCCAAAATACTTTCTGGCTTTGCAGAGATCACTGTTTTGGACAGTGATAGCCTTTTTCCTAGGATGGAGAAAGCTAGCACGAGGGGACACAGCTTTAAATTAAGGGGTATGAGTTATAGGACGGATATCAGAGGTAGGTTCTTTACTCAAAGAGTGATTAGGGAGTGGAATGCCCTGCCTGCAGCTGTTGTAGATGCGCCAAGTTTGGTGGCGTTTAAGAGGTTAATTGATAAGTATATGGAAGAGAAGGGAATGGTTTAGTTTGGAGGGGCATTGCTTTTTATTTTGGTCGGCACAACATCGAAGGCCGAAGGGCCTGTTCTGTGCTGTAATGTTCTATGTTCTATAGCGATCATTCTGTCCAATATGGACTGAAATGTCAGCTCCAAAAATTAAGCAGAAATGCTTACTTGTCACAGTGCCACTCCTGACAGCTTTCGCAGCTTCCAAGGAAGCCAAATGGCTGTCATCTAAGTTTCAGGAGCCACAGTTGACAGGGGCTTCTAGAACAACACCACTTAAGCAATGTATTTTCATGCAGAGGAATAAGAGTGCCAAGACACCATGACTTTGTCTCTGCAGGAGACGACATCTTTTGTTCTCTCTTGGTCAATTGCATGTTTGTTTTCTTCTCCACTACCTCATCTCATAGTTGCCTTGTCCATGCCTCATTGGAGAGCTGGCCAGACTGCTTTGGTTTATGCCAAAATGCAGTAGTCTACCATCCAAATTGTAGTGTTGCCCTAATAAGTCCTCAACAGAAGCTCAACAATTCACCAACTAGTCATCGATGAGGCACTGCTGGGATACATAAATAAGCACACCAGTTAGGCCTCAAAAGCGATTCATAATTATGTAAGATGATAGTAAATAAGCAGGGTGGCAAGGATCAAGAGACTTTTGGTGTATTGAGGATGGTTTAAATAAAGTGGTCCTCAAGGAGCTTTTCTCAGAGTTTTGACAGCTCTGGATACTGGATAGTCAAAGCCTCTCTTCTCCCTCTATTCATGCTCCTCTTGTTCTTAGTGTACATCTAGTTGCTCTGGTGGTGATAAAGGCTAGTCCTTTGTGATTTCAAAGTTATGAAGCATACAACAGACAAATATCTTCTGGAGGAAAAAAATCAATAAAAATTGAACTGATTAAAATTGTAATTTTTCAAATTTACTTTTCAAAGGGACCTTCGGTGATCTATATTTCAGAGATTAGATAAGTCAGAAATTACTTATTTGAGCCAATGGAGAAACTGTGATGGTAAACTACTGTTGCAGACAAATGCAATGTGTTGTCTTACAATTTAATACAAGATGCACTGTACATAGGCATTTTAATCATGCTGATTATTTATATTACTACTTTCCAAATTACCGTGTTGCAGGCAAAGTAAAATACCATCACTTGCTGCATACCACATCAAGCAGCATAACTTCCAATCAATACAATAAAATAATTCTGTTTGCATATTTGGATTACTAACATATGTAGCACCTTTGCCATTTATACCAGTAAACCATATTTTGCAATACAATTGTATAATTATATGGGCACACAGCAACATGCGTGTATTTAATGTTACTATTTATCTTGCTAACAATAATGCTTCTCTACCTCTCCTTGGAGCAGATGAATCTGAAATAGTTCTAGCTCGTATAGATGAAGGGGATTTCACACTGTGAATCAAGCCAGCTGGTGATGAACTGTTAGACATTGTGTGATCACTGAAGACATTTGCTGTCTGAGCCAGAAGTGAGTAATTAGACTGTGCTGATTGCTCCCAGGTACGCCAGTAAGCCTTGCGTGTTGATTCAGGAGAAAGCTGCTGGTTTTCAATGGAATCTGGAGTCACGGGTCCTGAAACTGTGAAAAGTTTTTTTAAAAAAATTCCAATGTTAAAAAACTAGATAATTTATGAACTTCAATTAACTTAGTCTTCACAAAATCAAACACCTAACCTGTAACGGAAGGATGTGCAATGTTAGATTTTGAATCGAGAGCTGTTCCAATTCTTTTATTATAATTTCAATTTTTACATACAAATAGGATCACAACTCCGAATCTTATCTTGCTTGTGTCGCTATCTAAGAGCTTCCTTGCAAAATCTTGTTAATTTTTCTTCTTTAATTTGGAATCCAATTGTCTTTCGAAAGTTAATAACACAATAGTTCTTAAAATTGTGCCACAAATGATCAGGTGATATTTTGTATCTATTGTACATAAGTTCTATTATGGGTACACATTTAACTAATTGACTTAAAATGACAACACTAAAATTCAAGCAATGCTATGGCAAAATGACCACACATCCCCATGAATAGACTTGTTGCCTAATTAGCCATTAAAACCAGGAGTGAGTCGTTATCGGAAATTCAGGATTCATGTCCCAAATTATTTGCATTTTAGAATGACAACACCAATCCATCACTTTTTGGAATGCAAGGTACAGTCCTAATGTAATCCCTGTTGGAGTGAAACACACGGTGGAGTGAAAGACGCTGGCAAGCCCAGTGAATTCAGTCCCAGGCCCAATAATAGTATTTTAATCATATGCTGAATAATATTTAAATGCTGACCCCGCTTCCCAACCTCTGTGAGACGCAAGCATGTGCGAACGTTTGAGTGAACCCTGTGAATTGGCCCGATACCATTCTCCTGGCCCACGGCACTAAAAAAATTAATTAATGTTAATATGAGTACCAAACAGAATCTATGGGTGGAATCTTCTGCCTGGAATACAAGTTGGTGGAGTTGGTGGAGGGCGGGGGAGTGTGAAAGTGATTTCCTCTTGGAGGAAAGACTGTGATTTTCACACTGTTCAGGTTATTACACATGCACACACAAGGAACACATAATCTTGCAGCAGGAAGCAAGTAGCAAGTCACTATCCCTGCCCTTATCCTGGCATCATATTTAAAGGGCATCTAGACAGTCATTTACTCACTACAAGGCAAGAATTCCAGATCAGAATGACTCATAGCAGACAATATGTAATCCCATAGTTCAGTGATGCCTCTCTCTCCATGTTGCCCAGGAAGGCAGAAGGTCCTTTTGAGATGGCAACAGAAGGCCCTCTCATCTGACCAAGGTGGCCTGATGTAGAGAGGACTTCTTACAAGGTGGCCTGAGCAGAGGCTGCAGTGGAGAAAAGCACCCATAAGGCCCATAAAATAATCAGACTGCAGAGTGAAAAATGGATGAATGATCTAATGATCTCTGGCTCCACCAGAGAAGTGGCACATCTACTTATTGCAAATTGACACTCAAAGACATCAGATGATGTAGTATGCAAGTTGAAAGAGATGTCAGATATGAGTTTGGATTGCTGGACTCAGCAGCAGATGAGATTTGTGGACTGAATGTTTGCTAAACACTTCATGCTGTCAATATTCAAACAGCTGCAGGACATCTTGCTTGTTAATTACTTACTGGGGAGGACTTGGGAACTGGTATAGGCATGCATGCTCCTAAGCTGCCCATGCATCCACGGGATCACACTCGATTCGATTGCAGGATAAGATCGCGCATATCAGGATATTATATGTCCTGCCATATATTAGAGAGTTGTTGCCACTTTACAGGAGGAGACTGTCCAACTAGCGAGGGAAGACCAGGACCGTGCGTGCAGCAAGGGACTGATAGGATTACAAGGAAGCCAGTGAGGATGCCTCCAATCTACAGTTGTTAGATGCGCCAACAGAGCTAGACATTGTTTCAATAAAAAAATTCACTTAAGCATCCACCAAATCTTTCTCTTCTCCACTCTAAGTACCAGCAAGAAAAGGAAGAAGGGAAAAAAGCAAGCCATCCCAGATTCAGCTCCAGCTCCAACCCCATCTCTGAGGGTAATGACTTAGAATTCTCAGAAGATGTACCATCATGGCGTTAACCTGCAGCCCCACCAGCAGATAGGTGTTCACCTAATTGGGTGCACATTTGAGAGTAGGCTTGGGATCACAAGTTGGTGAGCACCCACAGACATGAATCCAAAGCCTCGATCTCTTACACTCATATGCAGGAAACCAGTCCCCTGCTGAACCCCTTATAAATGTTGAGCCTCTGGACTCAGCCATAAGGGACGTGTTGGAGATCAGAGACAGGCAGGAAACATCAGGCAGAGATGCCAAAAGCTGTTCACGAATGGAATGAAACTGCAAGGGTCTGTCTATATCCTGTCTTAGTGTCTCTGCTACGAACCTATGCCACAGAGTATTAGTCTGAACACAGTTTTGCAGAGTACACAGCAAAGTCATTACATTTTCTGATATGAGGTGAGGCAAAGCGTTCTCACAGGGCATTAACAAGCTATATTCATGGCAAACAGCATTCTGCCCACAATGAGGGGGCTAAAGTTAAAAGAGTGAAGCTTTCTACTGCAGTCTGAAGAATAGAAAACCAGTGGCTTTCCTAGATATTAGGAAAATGACAAGATTTGCATGTCCAATCATTCCTGGCTATTCTTGTTCACATATAATATTAAGCTAACATCCAAGTGAAGTTTGTAGATAAGGAAGCAATGGGCATGTTAGTCTTTGAATACAAGAGGGATTGAGTGTAGGATTAAATGAGTGTATGTGCATTGACTGCAGCCTTTGTGACACCTCACATGGAGAACTGTTTGCTCTGTTCATCTCTTTATGAAGGATAGGAATAGATTTAGCATAAAGAGATTGCAATCAAAGTGCTCTGGAGCTGCTTAAAATACCAGACTATTATTCCATGATGCGAGAGTGAATAGAATGGGGTTGCATACTGGACTGTGCAGGGAACTGAGGAGTTATCTTTGTGTAATATCAACTGACCTTACAAGATTCTGCAGGATCCATACATGACAAAATGTTTAACTTGGCTGGGGTTTCCAGAACAGAACACAGTCTCATAGAAAACTAAAACTGTCTGGGACTGAGATGTTTGGAACTCTCTACATTTGGGATATTGAGAGTGGTTGGACTTTCACACCTCATAATGCACATGAGGCATTGTCATTGAGATAGGGTTGCTGAAAATGAATGGCGATCAGGGATCAATTCCAAGGACATTCCTGATCAACATTCAAGGAACAGCAAATGCTCTACTTTTGCTGTTTTTCCTTATGTGCCCATGTTTCTGGTTCTGCCTGAAAAAACGCTCTTGAAGATCTGGGAGCAAGCATAAAGGTGACACGACCTTTACAACCTGCCAAGATAAAAAAAAAACATGCTGTTTTAAAGTTGCTATGCATGAACATGAAAACAAATTTCAATTTTGAGGTTGTGCAAGAACAGAGTGCTTTACAGGTGCATTTGGCACAAGGGACATACACAATCTGGTGCATGCAAAGGAAGACACCACAAGCAGGACAGAAGTAGTGCAATTTAAATTAGCTGTCATAAATCAAGGTGCATGAGATAAACTACAGTTTGTATTACAAATAAGAAGCCATGGCCTGGCCGTCAATCAACAGAGGACTGAAAACAAAACTGTAAAGGGCAAATATTGCTGGCTTACTCTGCCTCAAATCTGTTGGCTATTAGATTGTCATGGGCTTATTAGTCATATCGTACATTGTAACATACTGATTTCTTTGTCAAAGGAGATATTTCAGTTCTCCATGCCTTTCTCTTCAAAAAAGACATCGCTCCCCTTTGTTGTGTGAGATTGTGCAGTGCGCAGCAAAGTCATTACATTTTTTGATATGAGGTGAGGCAAAGCATTCTCACAGGGCGTTAACAGGCTATACGCATGGCATATAGCCAATGTCTGGGACATACATTGTGGAGAATATTGAAATGCTCCTCCTGAGCAGTCAAAACATCTAAATCCCATCTTTAGGAGATTATCACCTGCTCAATCATGGCCCTAATGGGGGCCTGTGAGACAATGTGTCTCTCCTAAGTGGCACTCTGCAGATGGCAAACTGGCATCTTCTGCTAGGTCCCTTATTCCCAAGGAACTAGTCATTCAATCACTGAGGTCCATCAAAAAGTTGTGGCACTTTTGAGTCAAGAATGTAGACATCATGAGAGCTTTCTGGGAACCAAGCACAAATATGCAAATGACCACATATCACCTGCGTAAAGAACGGAAACCATTCCTGTTGATGAATTTGAATGGTTGACATCAAGGAGGTCGCTATGTTACGTGTATGTGGTCAATAGCTGTTTGTATTTCCAGGAATGCCACGATTGCTGCAAAACCTAAAACTCTGGCTATGTGGCTCTCAGCATCCAAGTTGAACTTGACAAACTGGATGATCTCCTGAAAAGCATATCGGTCATTTCCTGGATGCATTTTGCCGTCACTGATTAGGAAATGACACGCAGGTCCCAGTGGAGCCCTGGAAAGATGTTTAGGGCCATTGGTGACCTGCAATGACAATGGCATGGAATTGCCTCTAAGTCCTTGTGAACTTAGATTTTTGTGAAGCAGCTGGCATATGCAATCATCCATATTCTGGTACATCCTTAGGTATCTCTGGCATTGCCTTTTGTTCACCTGCACCACCTACGATATACTTGAGTATGGATCAACGCTCACTGAATCCTCTTCATTAACTGATTTTTTTTGCCTCCAACTAAATTAAGTTACCCTATCATCAAACTTCTCCCTTAAAATGGACCTATAAGAATCCACTCTATAAGTCCTAATGTAAGAATCAAAATATAAGATATTCACGAGAAATAATTCAGGAGAAATAATTCAGGAGAAATAATTCAGGAGAATCTTATTTAACCACAGACAAAATATAATGTAGAGTTTGCTACCACATTGAATTGTTGAGTTGAAAAGCAAGGATGCATTTAAACAGAATTCAGCCAATACATAAGACATAAGAGAGGATATGGTTACATACCTGCTGTAACCAGCAAGTTGCCTAAAATGCCTCTGTTTCTGCTCCTGCAACATTACCCATAATTTATCCCTTCTCTGTGTTTACATCTTACCTATATCTTATCCCTTGGTGACATCATTCAAAAATCTCAAGTATACTGACAACATCCAGCTCTACCTCACAATTATTTCTTTTGACACCCCCAGTATTTAAATTGTCAGATTACTTGTTTAAAAGCACTTGTAGGAATCACTGAGGAATGCCAAAAAATAGAATGCATTTTGTGGGGTGGGGAGCTTAATGTCAACCAGACGGGGTTGGTAGACCCAGCCAAGTTCTGAGGACATTTTTGCTAGGAGGAACCAATATGGAATAGTAAAGGAACCAATAAAATCTTCATGTCGTCATTGGCTACAGGTATAGTGCCAGAAGACTGGAGGATAGCAAATGTTATCCCCTTGTTCAAAAAGGGGAGTAGAGACCATCCTGGGAATTATAGACCGGTGAGCCTTACTTCTGTTGTGGGCAAAGTTTTGGAAAGAATTATAAGGGATAGGATTTATAATCATCTGCAGAGAAATAAATTGATTAGGGATAGTCAACACGGTTTTGTGAAGGCTAGGTCATGCCTCACAAACCTATTGAGTTTTTTGAAAAGGTGACCAAAGAGCTGGATAAGGGTAAGGCAGTTGACATGGTGTATATGGATTTTAGTAAAACGTTTGATAAGGTTTCCCACGGTAGGCTACTGCGGAAAATGCAGATGCATAAGATTGAGGGTGATTTAGCAATTTGGATCAGGAATTGGCTAGCTGATAGAAGACAGAGGGTGATGGTTGATGGGAAATATTCAACCTGGAGTTCAGTTACAAGTGGTGTACCTCAGGGATCTGTTTTGGGGCCACTGCTGTTTGTCATCTTTATAAATCATCTTGTATGCCTGATGAGGGTGTAGAAGGATGGGTAGTAAATTTGCTGACGACACCAAAGTCAGAGGAGTTGTAGATAGTGAAGATGGATGTTACAGTTTGCAGAGGGACATAAACAGGCTGCAGAGTTGGGCCGAGAGTTTAATACAGAAAAGTGAAAGGTGATTCACTTTGATAAGAGTAACAGGAGTACAGAATATAGGACTAATGGAAGGACTCTTAGTAGCATCGACGAGCAGAGAGATCTCGGTGTACATGTGTATAACTCCCTGAAAGTTGGCACCCAGGCTGATAAGGTTGTTAAGAAGGTGTACAGTGTGTTAGCTTTTATTGGTAGAGGGATTGAATTTCAGAGCCGTGAGATCATGTTGCAACTATACAAAACTCTGGTGTGGCCGCGCTTGGAGTACTGCGTGCAGTTCTGGTCTCCGCATTATAAGAAAGATGTGGAGGCTTTGGAAAAGGTGCAGATAAGGTTTACCAGGATGTTGCCTGGTATGGTGGGAAGGTCTTATGAGGAAAGGGTGAGGGATGTGGGGTTATTTTCATTAGAGAGAAGAAGGTTAAGAGGTGACCTAATTGAAGCATACAAGATGATCAGAGGGTTAGATAGGGTGGACAGTGAGAGCCTTTTTCCTTGGATGGTGATGGTTAACACAAGGGGAAATAGCTTTAAATTAAGGGATGGTAGTTACAGGATGGATGTTAGAGGTAGGTTCTTTATTCAGAGGGTAGTAATGGCGTGGAATGCTCTGCCTGCAGCAGTTGTGTACTCGCCAACTTTAAGGGTGTTCAAATGGTCAGTGGATAGGTATATGGATAACATCGGAATAATTTAGGTTAGAGGGTCATTAGATTGGTTCCACTGGTCGGTGCAACATCAAGGGCCGAAAGGCCTGTACTATGCTGTAATGTTCTATGACTAAACACATTGATGAAGGAAAAGCAGTAGATGTAGTATATATGGACTTCAGCAAGGCATTTGATAAGGTGCCTCATGCAAGGCTTACTGGGAAAGTGATGAGGCATGGGATCCAAGGGGACATTGCTTTGAGGATCCAGAACTGGCTTGCCACAGAAGGCAAACAGTGATTATAGATGGATCATATTTTGCATGGAGTCACTCACCAGTGGAGTGCCCCAGGAATCTGTTCTGGGATTTGTACTCTTTGTGATTTTTAATAAATGACTTGGATGAGGAAGTGGAGGGATGGATTGGTAAGTTTGCTGATGACACAAAGGTTGGAGGTATTGTGGATAGCATGGAGGGATGTCAGAAGTTGCAGTGAAACATTGATAGGTTGCAAGACTGGGCAGAGAAGTGGCAGATAGAGTTCAATTCAGACAAGTGTGATAAGGTTCATTTTGGCAGGTCAAATAGGATAGCAGAATATAATACAAATGGTAGGACTCTTGGCAGTGTGGAAGATCAGAAGGATGTTGGGGTCTGAGTTCATAGGACGCTCAAAGTAGCTGCGCAGGTTGAATCTGTGATTAAAAAGGCGTACGATATATTGACCTTCATTAATTGAGTTTAGGAGTCGAGAGATAATGTTGCAGCTATATAGCATCCTGGTCAGACTCTGCTTGGAGTACTATGTTCAATTCTGGTCGCCTCATTACAGGAAGGATGTGGAAGCCATAGAAAGGGTGCAGAGGAGATTTACAAGGATGTTCCTGGTTTGGGGAACATGCCTTATGAGAATAAACTGAGGAAGCTCGGCCTTTTCTCCTTGGGGAGACGAAGGATGAGGGGTGACTTGATAGAGGTGTATAAGATGTTGAGAGGTATCGATCAAGTGGATAGTCAGAAGCTTTTCTCCAGGGCTGAAATGGGTACCACAAGAGGACATAGAACATAGAACATAGAACAATACAGCACAGAACAGGCCCTTCGGCCTTCGATGTTGTGCCGACCAAAATAAAAAGCAATGCCCCTCCAAACTAAACCATTCCCTTCTCATCCATATACTTATCAACTAACCTCTTAAACGCCACCAAACTTGGCGCATCTACAACAGCTGCAGGCAGGGCATTCCACTCCCTAACCACTCTTTGAGTAAAGAACCTACCTCTGATATCCGTCCTATAACTATCACCCCTTAATTTAAAGCTGTGTCCCCTCGTGCTAGCTTTTTCCATCCTAGGAAAAAGGCTATCACTGTCCACCCTATCTAAACCTCTAATCATCTTATATGTTTCAATAAGATCCCCTCTTAGCCGCCTCCTTTCTAACGAAAACAACCTCAAATCCTTCAACCTCTCTTCATAGGACCTGCCCTCCATACCAGGCAACATCCTGGTAAACCTCCTCTGTACCCTCTCCAATGCCTCCACATCTTTCTTATAATGTGGCGACCAGAACTGCACACAATACTCCAAGTGCGGCCGCACTAGAGTTTTGTACAGCTGCAACATGATGCTGCGGCTCCTAAATTCAATCCCCCTACCAATAAAAGCTAAGACTCCATATGCCTTCTTAACAACTTTATCCACTTGACTGCCTACTTTCAGGGATCTATTGACACATACACCAAGATCCTTCTGTTCCTCAACACTATTAAGAGCCCTACCATTAGCCCTATACTCTACACATTTATTGTTCCTGCCAAAGTGCATTACCTCACACTTTTCCACATTAAACTCCATTTGCCACCTCTCGGCCCAGCTCTGCAACTTGTCCAAGTCACTCTGTAAACTAAAACACCCCTCTTCACTATCTACCACACCACCAACTTTAGTATCATCTGCAAATTTACTGATCCATCCCTCAATACCCTCATCCAGATCATTTATAAGGTTTAAGATGCTGGGAAGTAGGTACAGAGGAGATGTCTGAGTTTTTCACTCAGAGTGGTGGGTGTGAGGAATGGGCTGCCGGCAACGGTGGTGGAGGTAGATTCTATAGGGTCTTTTAAGAGGCTTTTAGATAAGTATATGGAACTTAGTAAGATAGAGGGTTATAGATAAACCTAGTAATCTCTAAGGTAGGGACATAGAACATAGAACATTACAGCACAGAACAGGCCCTTCGGCCTTCGATGTTGTGCCGACCAATATAAAAAGCAATGCCCCTCCAAACTAAACCATTCCCTTCTCTTCCATATACATGTTTGACACAACTTTGTGGGCCGAAGGCCCGATATTGTGCTGTAGTTTTCTATGTTTTTATGAAAGGTCACACCTCAATTACCTTATTTCAAGGTGGAAAAAAAGCCAGAATATTCTAGTTTTTCCTTATAATTCTTCTTCAGACATAACTGGCCATTGTGTCATTGCCTCCATGGATTTGTTGGCAAAAACTGGACAAAATATTTAAGGTTTTGTCTATCCCAGGGCAAACCACAACACAACTTTCTCTGACTTAATCTCTAATGTTTTGGTTATATCATTCACCATTCCACGTTTACTACTTTAGAGTTGTTGAATATCTTGAGTATATTTCTATTAAAACTCATTGTCTCTTTCATTTCTGTAGTTTAGACAACATACATGAAGTGTCACGGCTGGAATTCTCCCAAAAAATTGAGTGGAGAATTTGCGTGAAAACTGCAGTAATTCATGCTGTTTTTTTCAGTGGGAGTTCAGAGAAGAATCTAGCATGTATATCATTGTATTACTTGTGTAATACAATCTAATATCATGTATTACTTGTGGGCCAAAGGGCCTGTTTGTGCTGTAGTGTTCTATGTGTTCTGTCATTATGAAACTATGGGCAAGGCTTATTCTCACCTGGGAAGCTGGTAGCATAGTGCTGAGCAGGCCTCTGAGCATGTGCCAATCTGTCGGGCTCAGCGGATGCACACTTCTGGTCTCCGGATCGCTGGCCAGCCCCACATCCCCACATTGCTGAGCACCCCTATGGCTCAACTGCTGGCTGCCTGACCATTCTCGGGCCAGCCCTGAACCACCCCTCCCCGACAGCCCCAATCTCCAACCCTCGCAGCGTCGACCCTCCCAGTAGGCTGACCATACGCTTCCCCCCTCCCCCCAAGTCACTGACTTCCCTCCTTCCCCCATTGATTCTTTCTGCGGTGTAGCAGCAGGTCACCCAACCCCCAACAATTATCCCACCAGGTCCCATTCCCATAGGCCCGACCCCTTGGCACTGTGCTCTGTTCAATGGGCAGTGTCAAGGGCACAGGCTGACACTGCTAGGGTACCAATGTCAAGGGGCACCCCCCCCAAACTCTCTAGGGAGCATGATTACCTCCTCTTCACTCCATTGGGCTCAGGCCCCGAGTTTCCCAAAAGGGAGGAGCTCCTGTAATCTCTGCTGGAGTTAACCACTCTGGTGGGCAGGCGGGCGGGGGGGAACCTGCTAATTTCATTTAAATGACATTCAAATGGCTCTGTTAATGATTTCCATGCACCCCCCCCCCCCTCCGCCTATATCAGCATGGAGCTGACACTGCTAAAATACAATGTTGAGAGACGCTGCTGCGACAGGAACACATGCACGAACCCAACGAATCAGCCGATGTGAAAATCTGAGAATGCCTGAATCACAGTCGATGTTGCCAATTTCTTCTGGTCAGATTCCTACAATTCCAATACTTTTCCAGCTAGCTCTTGTGAGTTCACAAAGGAATTATAATTATCATAATTCTAAATGATGTCAGTAAGGATGCAGTGGAATGTAGAATAACTTTTTGCGAAAGAAAATAAAGGAGAGAAAATATGAATAACTGAAATATCCAATAAAATGGCAGCGACAAAAATGACAAAAATGACAAAAATTAAGCTCTATTTGCTTTTCTCCCAGTACATTTAATTGATTTTTACATAAACCTACCTGGCAAGTTGATTGTCTGATCACCAAGGAAGAGACGCCTCGCAATACTTCTTCTGTACCAGGCTCTTGGAAAGGCTAGAATCTCACTAAGTCTGCGCATGTCATATTTGAAGGATGCTGACCCTATGTCACAGACAGCTGCAGACCAAAAAGACCAATTAGTGTTTATATGCTAAAGTAAAAAAATTCGATACTTGCTACGGGAAATATATTAATTGAGAAAGATCATCTCATCCTCACTGTACACAACTGAGTAAGTTGTATTAAAAAAACCTATTTCACTCTGGAGGAAAGTGAAAGCAAAAGTAGAGAGGTTATGGTTCAGTGAAACCACTTCTGGAGTGATCTCTTACTTCTTATTTAAGAAAGAACTGCAGACAGGATTTACAAAACTAAACCTGGAACAGCAGGTTATGAAGAAAGGTTAAAACAGACTGGGCTCGTACTGAAATATAAAATCCTAAGGCGTCTTGACAAGGTGAATGTGGAGAGGATGCTTCCTCTTTTGGGAAAGTCTTGAACTAGGGGAGCTACCTAATTAAGGAGAGAGGATACAAGTTATTTCATTTGAATACCCAACATGTCTTGGAACTTTTTCAAGAATGATTGAATCTTGTAGATTCAGAAAACAGAGTAGGCAGTCAGTCCCTTGAGTTTGTTCTACTATTCAATTGAATAATAGATTATTTGTATCTCAGTTTCATCTTTGTCCCTTTTCTTTTCCCATACTTACCCAATAGCAATCTATAAACCACAGTTTTGAAATTTTCAATTCACATGACATACACACATAGAATATTCTGATCTTCCATCAGTAATTTTTTAATCTATTTCTTTCAAAACTTTAGAATGGAAATCATCAAACCTTAGAATTTGTCTACCTCAAGTTCCATTAGTGTTTCCATGACATTTTTTAAAAAAATTAAGGTCTATCTATTGATTTATTTCTTGACTACCTCAGTTCTCCATACAATATAAATTCATAAAAGGCATCTGAAAACAGAAGTATTAAACTGAAGCAGAAGTGAGCAAAATTGCTCGTCGTACCAGAGATATTGATTAATGTGGTTTCCATTTTGTTGTTAATTTTTATTGGTGTTTGATTATCAAACAACGAACCCCCTCCAGATCGTCGCATTCTGGACAAGCTGACTTTCACAAATTCAAGGTTAATACTCAGAGAATCCTTCCGGCCGGTGACAGAGCTAGCTTCTTCATCAACAGCACCTAGATCGTGAGAAATTGATCAATAAATTATTTACTTATATTCTATTTCCAATTCTAAGTTATTCCATCTTGCAACTTTAGGTCTTTTCTAGTGGACTGATAACCTGTCTTCTCAATACTGAAAATGCTTAAGGTTCCCTTCCTTTGCCACCTTGTCAGAATTACTTGATTACAATTGGTGACTTATCATTTGATTTGTCACATGTATTAACAGTGAAAAATATTGTTTCTTATGTGCCATACAGACAAAACATATTGTTCATAGAGAAGGCAATGAGAGTGCAGAATGTAATATTACAGTCATAACTATGGGGTAGAGAAAGATCAACTTAAATGCAAGGTAAGTCTATTCAAAAGTCTGACAACAGCAGGAAAGAAGCTGTTCTCAAGTCAGTTGATATGTTACATCAGCCTTTTGTATTTTTTTACGTCATGTGAATTGTCGTAAATAAGAATTCAAGCAGAACTACATTTGGTCTTCAGTTACATATTAACCCACTGCAGCACTTTTTACAATAAAGTTCAAGTGGAAATTGAATTATTTTGTTATTCATGTTGGTTTCCGCAGCACTTCAGCGGTGCATTACCTTCAGCTTCTGCAGTTGTTTGCAGACCGAATAAATAAACTGGCTACCTTATCAAGGCAGAGGATGGTGGTGGATGAAAAATTTTTAGACTAGAGACCAGTTACCCCCGTGGTGTACCACAGGGATCAATGCTGCATCCTCTACTATTTGTGATTTTTATTAATGACTTGGAGGAGGGGGCTGAAGGGTGTGTCAGTAAATTTGCTGATAACACCAAGATTGGTGCAGTAGTGGACGAGGTGAAGGGATGTTGTAGGGTGCAAAGAGACATTGTCAGAATGCAGAGCTGGGCCAAAAAGTGGCAGATGGAGTTTAACTCAGATAAGTGCAAGATAATTCATTTTGGTAGGACAAATTTGAATGCAGATTACAGGGTCAACGTTAGGGTTCTGAGGAATATGGAGGAACAGAGACATCTTGGGGTTCAAATTCACAGATCTCTGAAGCTTGCCACTCAAGTGGATAGAGCTGCGAAGAAGGCTTATAGTGTGTCAGTGTTTATTAATAGGGGTTTTAAGTTTAAGAGCCCGTGGCGTTATGCTGCAACTGTACAAAACCTTGGTGAGACCATATTTGGAATATTGTGTGCAATTCTGGTCACCTCACTATAAGAAGGATGTGGAAGCAATGGAGAGAGTGCAGAGGTGATTTACCAGGATGCAGCCTGGTTTGGAGGGTAGGTCTTATGAGGAAAGGTTGAGGGAGCTAGGACTTTTCTCTTTGGAGCAGAGGAGGATGAAAAGTGACTTAATAGAGGTTTATAAGATGATGAGGAGCATAGATAAAGTAGACGCTCAGAGACTATTTCCTCGCGTGGACGTAGCTGTTAGTAGGGGCATAACTATAAGGTTCATGGTGGGAGATATAGGAGGGATATCCAATATAGGTTCTTTACTCAGAGTGGTTGGGGTGTGGAATGGACTGCCTGTTGTGATAGTGGAGTCGGACACTTTAGGACTTCAAGCAGTTATTGATAGGCACATGGAGCACACCAGAATGATAGGGAGTGGGATAGCTTGATCTTGGTTTCAGACAATACTCGGCACAAAATTGAGGCGAAGAGCCTGTACTGTGCTATACTGTGCTATGTATATAACCAAATGTAAATATATAATTATGAATCTAAACCAACGCTTCCACTTCTGTACTTCTCTTAAGAAAGAGCCTTAACACCTGGTTTGGACAAATATTAAATATAATGGAAAACATCAAGAACTAGAATGAAAATTTTAGAACAATTAATTACACTAGTTTATCTCGTCCAGCAGAAATATTAGTACAAATCAGATCTTAGAAAACAACACGGTAATAGTTACACATAAGCAGCAGAAACTATATTGGGTTCTCTTACCTGGAGCACTTGATCCAGGAGTCAGACCAGTTACTGTTGTTTTCTGCTTGCCAGTTCCATACGGGTGAAAAACATAGAGAGAGAAGTCTGACATACAAGCTGTAAAGCTCAAGCCCGATGCAGCTGTGCTAGAGTAAGAAAGATCAGATTGACTACTGCTATGCCGGCTTCTTCCAAGAGGGCTTCCAAATCCAGATGATGCACCTTCAAAAGAGAAAATAGTTGGTCAACAAAGAGTGTAAATGATGATCAGATCACAGTCATTTATAATCCTAAGTGCTAGTTCATGCTAATTATTTTATTTTGGGTATGAGCTTTATTAAATCAATGCAATAGCCTTTCATTTTTCTTAAACTTGAAAATTCTTTAATTAGTGATCATCACATTTGTTGAGTAGTAGTAAGTCAAAACAGTAGGAGGCTCTAAGTGTGGCTACCTTTGTTTTAAAAAAAGAAAGCTTCCATCATATAACAAATCAAAAAAAGTGAAAAACTAAAGGTGGCAGGGCAACCGAGATAATGACTAAGAAGGCTTACAGGACGATGAGCAGAGTACAAAAACAAGGAGGCCATGATACATCTTTGTAAACACTAGTCCAATCTTAAGTGAAGTGTTGTGCCAGATTCTGGCCACTTGCACCTTAGGAAAGATGCAAAGGTTTTATTGTAGGAAAAACATACAAGAGTTGATCCAGGGATTAGGGACTTCAGTTACATGTATAGATTGGAGAAGCTAGGAGTATTGTCCACAAAGAGAAGATTGAGAGAAGATTTGAAAGAGGTGTTCAAAACCAGAGGGGACTAGAAAGAGTAGATGGTTCAAAGTTATTCCTCATTGGTGGAAGCATGCAGATCTAAGGTATTTAGAAAGAAAATGAAAATCCTTTTCCCTCTGATTAGGATCAGGAATGCACTGCCTGAGAATGTGGTGAAGGCAGATTCAATCTCCACCAATTTCAATTAGAATTAGATAAACTCGTGAATGGAAAAGAAATGCAGTTTTGTGGGAAAAAGGAAGGAAATAAGGTTAGTCAAGTTGCTCTTGCAGAGAGTTGGTAATAGATAGAAGAGGACAAATGACCTCCTTCTGTGCTGCAACCATTCTATAATTGTATTTTTTTTTATTATTTATGGGCTATGAGTATCACTGGCAAGGCCAACATTTATTGTCCATCACCAACTACTTTGAGAAAGTGCTGGAGTCACTTTCTTGAACGATTTCAGTCCACATGGTTTAGATACTGTCTCAGTCCTGTTAGGAAGGAAGTTCTATGTTTTTGATTCATTTAATGGTAATTTAGTTCTAAGTCAGGATTGTGTGTGGCCTACAGGAGAATTTGCTATTGGTGATGTGCATTTATTTCTTTGTCTTGTCTCTTTTACTCTTGTCTTTTGTCTTTTTTCTTGTCTTTTTTAGCTGCTGGAGAATGCTGGCTTGGAAGGTGCTGATAAGTACTTGGAAGAAGGCTTGATGAATTGCTGGATTGCATCTTTTGGCTAGTACACATTACTGTCACTGTGCCATTAGCAGGAAGAGAGAAGGCTTCACAGTTGGGTATCCATCAAGTGGACAGTTTTGTCTTGAATGGTATTAAGTTTGCTGAGTGTTATTAGAACCACAATCATCCAACAAGTGGAGAGTATTTCATTAACTTCTTGACTTGTACCATGGAGACAGATGGTGGGTAGACTCTGGAGAGACAGGTAAATGTGCTACTCATTGCAGAATCCCAGTCCCTGACCTGCTCTTGGAGCCACAAGCACTTATATAGCTGATCTATTTAAATTTCCGCTCAATGGTAATCCAAAAGATATTAATGGCAGGGAGTTCAGCCATGGTAATGCAATTGAACATCAAAGACCAATGGTTAAAGTCTCTTTTGTCAGAGATGGCCATTACTTGCCATTGTTTGGTACAAATGTTACTTTGGTACGGTGGCACAGTGGTTAGCACTGCTGCCTCACACAGCCAGGGAGCTGGGTTTGAATCCCGGCTTGGGTCATTCTCCGTGCAAAGTCTGCACATTCTCTCCATGACTGCGTGAGTTTCTTCCAGATGCTCCAATTTCCTTCCACAGTCTGAAAGATGTGCTGGTTAGGTGCACTGGCAATGCTAAATTCTCTCTCAGTGCACCTTAACAGGCGCCACGCAGAGTGTGGCAACTGGGGATTTTCACAGTAACTTCATTGCAGTGTTAATATAAGCCCACTTATGACACTAATAACCTTAAAACTTGCCACATATCAGCCCAAGCCTGAATATTGTCAGGTCCTGCAGCAGAGTCTTAGGCTAAAGTGATTAGCCTGCAAAGACAATAACCATTTTCCTTTGTGTCAGTTTTTCATTTAAGTTTTTACTTGGAACTACATTTAATTGTGTGCCCTCTTTTTTTGAAACAAAGTTCACTGAATAGAATAAAACCCATTTTTGCCGTACCATCAAAAGTACATATTAATTATATCACTTTGTGTTTGAAGTAGCTATATATCATACTGACTCAGTGATAGCATTCTTGCTTGTTAGAAGTTTATTGGTTTCAGCGGCACCTCAGTCACAGCAAAATTCTAGTTTTTAAAAATTGGATTCACATCCAGCTGTATATTTATGCCCCATGGAGACAAGTCTCCCACAATAAGGGCAGCAAGGTGGCAAAGTGTTTAGCTCCAAGGACCTGGATTTGATTCTAGGTTTAATTAACTTCTGCATGGAGTTTATGTTCTCCTTGTGCCAGCGTGGGATTCCTCTATGTGCTTTGATTTCTTCCCACAGTCCAAATATCTGTAGGTTGCGTGGATTGACCATGCTAAATTGCCATTAGAATTACAAAGATGTATAGGTCAGAGGGATTAGCCATGGCAAATGCACAGAGTTACGAGGTTAGGGTGGAGGGAAGGTGGGTGGAATGATCTTTCGGATGGTCACTGCAGATTCAATGGGCCAAATGACCATTTCTGCATTGTAAGAATTCTACGGTTTCAATTCCAGCAAGCAATAAATCAAAATTCAGCTCCCCAAACACTGGCTTGCTAAAACTGGGTGTGGAGATGTAACCCCCAATCACATCAAGTCACCTTGTAGCAATAATGACTAATGAATGACTTGTCCATGTAATAAAAAAACTTAGTTGCAGATGCAACACTGCGCTCAAACTGTAGAATGTAAAGCACTGGAAGAAATATGTTCCCTCCTGTGCTGTGAATATAGACAGAATATATACCATAGCAATAAAATTGGTTAGAAACTAGAGACTTAAGTCCTAGAGGACAATTTATGGCTTAAATTATCTTTCCTTGCTCCAAAATTTGGCATTAAATTCCTTCATAATTAATCACAGAACAACGATATAGGTTTTCTTCATTGTTCAACTGGCTCAAGACTCATATATGGCAGGGTATTTTATGACCATCAGCAAGAAAGAGCAACCTAGAAATACATCTTTCAGAAATCTATTTTTGGGGTTAAGTGACATTGTACACTGTATGAATATTATAGAACGTAGACCCACGAGTTGCGCCGATCACATCTACCAATCCACAGACCTATCTAGAACCCCCTATCCTATTCTTTTCCATATACTCATCCAGAAGTCTTTTAAAAGACCCCAATGAGTTTGCCTCAACAACCTCTGATGGCAGTCGGTTCCATTCACTCACCACCCTTTGAGTGAAAAACCTACCCCTGACACCTCCTTTGTATTTGCTTCCCTGCACCTTAAATCTGTGTCCTCTCGTAGTGACCATTTCAGCTCGAGGAAATAGTCTCTGAGAGTCCACCCTATCTATTCCTCTCAACATTTTATAAACCTCTATAAGGTCGCCTCTCAACCTACGTCTCTCCAGGGAGAAGAGTCCCAGCTCCCTCAACCTATCTTCATAAGGCCTGCCTCCCAATCCAGGCAGTATCCTTGTAAATCTCCTCTGAACTCTCTCAATAGCCTCTACATCCTTCCTATAATGAGGCGACCAGAACTGCGCATAATACTCCAACTGGGGTCTGACAAGAGTCTTATAGAGCTGCATCATTACCTCCTGACTCCTAAACTCTATTCCTCAATTAATGAAGGCCAGTACACCGTACACCTTCTTGACCACTTCCTCCACCTGCGAGGCCCATTTAAGAGTCCTATGGACCCAGACCCCGAGATCCTTCTGCTCTACAACACAGCTAAGACTCCTACCCCTTATATTGTACTCCTTCATCCCATTATTCCTGCCAAAATGGACCACTACACATTTATCCACATTGAAGTCCATCTGCCACTTCTCCACCCAGTCTTGCATCCTGTCTAAGTCCTGCTGCAACTTTTGACATCCCTTCAGACCATCCACAACACCACTGAACTTTGTATCGTCGGCGAACTTACTAACCCATCCCTCCACTTCCTCATCCAGGTCATTTATGAAAATGACAAACAGCAGGGGTCCCAGAACAGATCCCTGGGGCACTCCACTGGTTACTGACTTCCATGCAGAACAAGACCCATCCACAACCACTCTCTGCCTTCTGCTGGCAAGCCAGTTCTGGATCCACGAGGCCAAAGCCCCTTGGGTCCCATGCCCTCTCACCTTCTCCAGAAGCCTTGCATATTGTTCCTGTTTAGGATCCAACTTAAGTTCTTAACCCAGAGGAGCAGCATTAAATACATGCATGATTAGTGTCCATGCTTTATGCAAGCAAGCTCTGATTCAATGTCTGCTATTGGCATGTCAAGTGGCTTCCACAAGTTCCAACACAGAATTTTTATTACAGTGGAAGAAAAGGGAATTTTAGATCAAATATTGGATTTTGGACAAGCAGTTTGACAAATCATGGTAGTAGAGGGATCAAAAGATTTGGTGACAAGATAGAGTTGGATATCGTCAGTGGACCTGATATTGAGTTTGACATGATGTCTCTGAGGAACAGGGTATAGATGAGTTATAGCTGGGGGTCAGGATAGATCTTCAAATGGCTCCAGAAATAATGGTGGGGGAACATAAAGAGAAGCCATTTGCATTGGAAAAGGATGGTGTGATCAATAATGCCAAAGGCTGAAGACAGGGTGGGAAAGATGAGGAGCGATTATTTATCATGGTCACATAGTACGCCATTGGTATCAATGAAAAGGGTGGTTTCAGTATTATGGCAGAGATAGAAATATGATTAATATTGTTAATGCATTTTATTTCAGTGACTTAATTGTTTTAGGCTTCTCTATTTACATTTTGAAATACATATTCCTTAATTATTCTGTTCGAATGAACTTAAAACCTTAGAATCAACTGGAAACTTTCCTTTTTAGCAGCTACCCAACATTATAAAATCTGGCTGGCTGTGAAGCCCAATCTAAACAAATCTGGTCTTAAACTCATCAAATTGGTTCTATCTTGGCTTTGACTACAATTCTCTCAGCTCAAGTGAGGCTCCAAAAATAGAAACATTTTCCAATGTCTCAAGCTCATTTTCCTATCTCTCATCTTCAGAAAATAATAATGATACTGTGATGCTTTTTAAACAGACTAAAGAACTCTGTGAATACCAAACCAATGAAGTTAATTATTCTGCTATTCTAATCAGAAAATGGGCACCAATGGTTTCAATCAACTATCTAGGTGGGCTTACTGCAGGAATTGGAAGGTCAAAAAGCAGTGTATCACTTAAGTATTTTTGTGTTATAAGGCACAATTGTCTGTGTATTTAAACAGATTCATCATGAAGTGATTATCAAGCAATAACTCATTATATACCTGCTAAATACTGGGACAAAAAGATAACTACTTCAGCTGAGATTGAAGAGTGCAACTTCAACATTGAAAATGCCTGAATAAACAACCCTGGAATCAATGAATTAATTATTTTCCAGTATTAAATGAGGTATCAATTGAAAAGAAAAGCACCCCATAATACAGACTGGCTTTTGAAGCAGAACCAGAACGAAAAAATAAAAAAGGTCTGTTCATATGCCTTGCTGGGCATAAAAGAAAATAAACAGAAAACTTTGGCTCTAGTAGCTGAGATGTAGAACTATATCTACTTTGAAATACAGGATATTTAAAGAAGCCAACAAGGGTCTTTAGGTTAGCCTGGAATGATGTCACATGCCACAAAATTAAATTGAAATCTTCTATTTGGATGCTTAAGTGTGAAACAAAGCCAACTGTTGTTGATCATCATTAATCAGAGAGCAATTAGTCTGTCCTGAGAAATCCTTGGTCAGAATTTTGTATACTTGCTTCATAAGCCACAATAGTATAGGTCTCATCTGCAAATGGAAAATGATTTACACATGCGATTGTTAACCATTATAACTAAGACTTTGCAGCGAGGATTAGGCACACCTACCTTATTGATATCTAAGTAAATAACTGTTTTCTTAAAAGTTATTCAAAACATTTTACTTGCAATAATTTCATATTATAAGCATTACATATGAATTGCAGCAGTTCAAGGTGGCAGCTCACCACCACCTTCTCAAGAGTAATTAGGGATGTGCAGTAAATGCTGGATGAGGTAATAGCCATGATGTAGAGATGCCAGCGTTGGACTGGGGTAAACTCAGTAAAGTTTTGCAACACCAATTTTAAATCCAACCAATTTATTTGATAGTAAATCCGCGAGCTTTCGACACTATGTGCCTTCGTCAGGCAAATGCAGTGTTCTGATCTGCCGAGGCACTCATATCCACACAGACAGTTACAGATTGCTGATTAGAATGCGAATCCTTACATCTAACCTGCTATTCAAGTGTTAAAGTGGCTAACAACGTGTGTGAAGGGAATCCTGAGCATTGGTTAGAGAATTGTGTATTTTCTCCAGACAGCACAGTAAGTGAGGTTTTTTTGCTAACCCAGGCAAGTTACGGGGGTTACAGATAGTGTGTCATGAAGCCAAGATCCCTATTAAGACCGTCCTCATGTGCGGAACTTGGCTATCAGTCTCTGCTCAGCAACTCTGCGCTGTCGTGTGTCACGAAGGCCCCTTGAAGAACATTTACCCGCAGGTCGGAGGCCGAATGCCCATGACTGCTGAAGTGTTCGCCCACAGGAAGGGAACTGTTTTGCCTGGTGATTGTTGAGCGATGCTCATTCATACGCTGTCGTAGTGTCTGCATGGTCTCCCCAATGTACCATGCTTCGGGACATCCTTTCTTGCAACGTATTAGGTAGACAACGTCGGCTGAGTTGCAAGAGTATGTACCGTGTACCTGGTGAATGGTATCCTCACGTTTGATTATGTCGTCCATGTCTATGATCTGGCATGTCTTGCAGAGGTTGCTGTGGCAGGGTTGTGTGGTATTGTGGTTACCGTTCTCCTGAAGGTTGGGTAGTTTGCTGCGAACAATGATCTGCTTAAGGTTGTGCGGTTGTCTGAAAACAAGAAGTGGGGGGGGTGGGGATGGCCCTAGCGAGATGTTCATCGTCATTGATGACATGTTGAAGACTCCGGAGAAGATGTCGTAGCTTCTCCGCTCCGGGGAAGTACTGGACAACAAAGGGTACTCTGTCCACCTTGTCCCGTGCTCCCGTACTGAACAGAACGGACTACTGTGAAGAAGTGTACCGACAACCAAACAACGTGAAACACTACAGACAGTTACCAGCAGATCCAACCAAAGAACACACTCGTCAGCTCAACACTCTGATCAAAACCTTTGATCCAGACCTTCAGAACACCCTCCGGACTCTCATTCCACGTACTCCCTGCATTGGAGATCTCTACTGCCTCCCAAAGATACACAAGGCAAACATACCCGGCCGTCCCATCGTATCTGGCAATGGGACCCTGTGTGAGAACCTCTCCGGCTATATCGAGGGCATCCTGAAACCCATTGTACAAAAAACCCCCAGCTTTTGTCTTGACACTATGGACTTCCTACAGAAACTCAGCACGCATGAAGCAGTTGAACCAGGGACACTCCTTGTCACAATGGATGTCTCGGCGCTCTACACCAACATCCCCCACAATGATGGTATTGCTGCAACTGCCTCAGTACTCAATGCCAACAACTGTCAGTTTCCGGATGCAATTTTACAACTCATCCGCTTCATCTTGGACCACAATGTCTTCACCTTCAACAATCAGCTTTTCATCCAGACACACGGAACAGCCATGGTGACCAAATTTGCACCTCAGTATGCCAACATCTTCATGCACAGGTTCGGACAAGACTTCTTCACTACACGAGATCTTCAACCAAGGTTGTATACTAGATACATTGATGACATCTTTTTCCTTTGGACTCATGGTGAACAATCATTGAAACAACCGTACGATGATATCAACAAGTTCCATCCCACCATCAGACTCACCATGGACTATTCTCCAGAATCAGTTGCATTCTTGGACACACGCATCTCCATCAAGGACTGTCACCTCAGCACCTCACTGTACCGAAAACCGACAGACAACTCACAATGCTCCACCTCTCCAGCTTCCACCCTAGACACGTTAAAGAAGCCATTCCCAATGGACAAGCCCTCCATATACACAGAATTTGCTCAGATGAGGAGGATCATGACAGACACCTCCAGACGCTGAAGGATGCCCTCATGAGAACAGGATATGGTGCTCGACTCATCAATCGACAGTTCCAACGTGCCACAGCGATAAACTGCACTGACCTCCTCAGAAGACGAGCACGGGACAAGGTGGACAGAGTACCCTTTGTTGTCCAGTACTTCCCCGGAGCGGAGAAGCTACGACATCTTCTCCGGAGTCTTCAACATGTCATTGATGACGATGAACATCTCGCTAGGCCATCCCCACCCCCCCCACTTCTTGCTTTCAGACAACCGCACAACCTTAAACAGATCATTGTTCACAGCAAACTACCCAACCTTCAGGAGAACAGTAACCACAATACCACACAACCCTGCCACAGCAACCTCTGCAAGACATGCCAGATCATAGACATGGACGACATCATCAAACGTGAGGATACCATTCACCAGGTACACGGTACATACTCTTGCAACTCGGCCAACGTTGTCTACCTAATACGTTGCAAGAACGGATGTCCCGAAGCATGGTACATTGGGGAGACCATGCAGACACTACGACAGCGGATGAATGAGCATCGCTCAACAATCACCAGGCAAAACAGTTCCCGTCCTGTGGGCGAACACTTCAGCAGTCATGGGCATTCGGCCTCCGACCTGCGGGTAAATGTTCTTCAAGGGGGCTTTCGTGATACACGACAGCGCAGAGTCGCTGAACAGAGACTGATAGCCAAGCTCCGCACACATGAGGACGGTCTTAACAGGGATCTTGGCTTCATGACACACTATCTGTAAACCCCGTAACTTGCCTGGGTTAGCAAAAAACCTCACTTACTGTGCTGTCTGGAGAAAATACACAATTCTCTAACCAATACTCAGGATTCCCTTCACACACATTGTTCGCCACTTTAACACTTGAATAGCAGGTTAGATGTAAGGATTCGCATTCTAATCAGCAATCTGTAACTGTCTGTGTGGATATGAGTGCCTCTGAAGATCAGAACACTGCATTTGCCTGACGAAGGCACAACATAGTGTCGAAAGCTCGCGGATTTACTATCAAATAAATTGGTTGGATTTAAAATTGGTGTAGCAAAACTTTACTGAGATAATAGCACCCACATTCCCTGAATAAATTTAAAAAACATGTAGTATAATTTAGTTGGAGGGTGGTGGTAAAAAGGGGTTCTTCAAAATAAGTTGAAGCACTGCTGGGTTAATCAGAGAACACAATCTCTAACAGAAGCTGGAATGCAGACACAGCTGTTGCATTGTAACATCGCATTCTCACAAAATTGTTAAAGCAAGCAATGTCAAGATTAGGAGAAAAAGTACAATTGCCACAAAGAGGATATCAAGTCCTTTTGTATATATCGTAAAAATGGGAAAGTGACAAGAAACAAATCAAGGATGTTAATACAATTGCTTCACTTTATTGTTTAACTTCTCTTGTAACATGCAGAGCTCTTGCACTATTTTATTTACATACCTGTTTTGTTAGCAGCAGTTTTTAATACTGTTTGAGCAAGCAGTGAAGTGGCGGTGGCAGACACCTGAGTTCCGTCAAATGCATGCGAGAAACCTAAGCCTTCCAGGTCACTTCTATTCGATGAGAACACCAAGTCCAGTGAAGGCAGTTTTAACATGCATTCCACCCTTGATACAGGTAAACAGCTGAACTTAATCTGTGAAGGCTACAGAGTACAAAGGAAAAAAAGGGTTTTGGAGGTGTGTGAAACAGTTAAAACACATTTTATTCATATGAAGTAAAACTATAACACTAGTCCTAGCAAGCTAACTACACCAATTATTATACTAATTAAATTATAGATCTCATGCGGTCCTGCTTATTGGTAATTCAGAACTGAAGTATGTTCATCGATGCTCAACTTTGGAATGCAGCAACCTGAAGCAAAAATTGTTTTATTACAATGATCAATAAACCAACATAAAAAAGAAACATAATCTATGATTGACCAGGTTAAAACCTACTATATACCACATCAATACAAATAAACATACATTGACGGTCAATGTTGAAGAAATGGGGCTCACCACCGACTTCAAAGAAAGCTGCCTACAAAGATCTGGTAGCTTGGGCAGATAGATGGCAGATGGAATTCAATCTGATAAATGCGAGGTGATGCATTTCAGGAGAAGGAATGTAGCGGGGAGGTATATGATAAAGGGTAGACCTATTAAGAGTATAGAAACACAGAGGGACCTGGGGGTGCGGATGCACAAGTCTCTGAAGGTGGCAGAGCAGTGGAGAAGATTGTGAAGAAAGCATATAGTATGCTAGCCTTTATAGGAAGGGGTAGAGAGTACAAGAGCTGGCCTTTAATGTTGCAGTTGTATAAAATGTTGGTTTGACCTCATTTGGAATACTGCATCCAGTTCTGATCGCCTTACTACTGGAAGGACGTGGAGACCCTGGAGAGAGTGCAGAGGAGGTTTACCAGGATGCTGCTGCTATGGAAAGTCTGAGTTACGAGGAGAGGTTAGGCAAATTGGGGCTGTTTTCCTTAGAAAGACGTAGACTTAGAGGAGATCTAATAGAGGTATACAAGATTATGAGGGGTATAGATAGAGTAAACAGGGTTAAGCTTTTTCCTAGAATGGACTCGAAAAGCATGAGGGTCACGAGCTTAGAGTGAGGGGTAAGTATAATTTGGATGCTAGAGGGAGTTTTTTCATAGAGGGTGGTGGGGGTATGGAATGCACTGCCAAGTAAAGTGGTGGAGGCAGGCATTCTGGAGTTATTTAAGAGATACTTAGATGGGCACATGAACAGAATGGGAAAGGAGAGATATAGAAAACGGATTTAAAATAGGAATCATGAGCCATGGGAGTTCCCTGGGAAGTGTGTAAATTGTCAATGATATTGATGCATTTGTTTTATCCTACAGGTACTTTGGTCCGCCTTGTCTAACAAGGGACATACACGTGATGGGTCGTGAGAGGGCTGCTCTTGGGTTTTTTGGAGAGTATCCTAATGCTCTACGTCGTTTGACCTGGACCATTTGATCGGCAACACGACAGCTCAGTGACTATCGCTGTGCTGTGCAGATACATGGATTTGGGCCCATGTCTGCGGGAGTTTGCACATTCTCCCCGTTCTTGCGTGGGTTTTTTCTGGGTGCTCCGGTTTCCTCCCACATCCCAGGATGTGTTCTTAGGCTTATTGGCAGAACAAATTCTCCCTAACTTGTCTCAAATTTGGTTTCAATGCATAGATCTATAAACACAGACAGGAATCATGGGTAGAAGTGGGAACATCAAGGTGGCGGCATGGGCTCGTTGGGCCGAAGGGCGTGTTTCCCGTGCTGTTTTGTTTTTTGTTCTTTGATCTAGGGCAGAATTTTCTCTTCTTTTGATTGTGTCAACTCAGGCAGAAAAAGCTGTGCGCTTAGCATGCAATCCTGGTGCCCCAACCCGTACAATGGGGACATGGTCCATGTAGGTACCAATGACACAGGCAGGATGAGAAAGGAGGTTCTGTATCACCAATACGAGGAGCTAAAAAGGTAATAATTTCTAGATTATTACCTGAGCCAAGTGCAAGTTGGCACAGGACAAATAATATTAGAGGAAGTAATGTGTGACTTAAACACTGGTGTGGGATAAGTAAAGTTCAGTTCCTGGATACTGACAGTAATACTGAGGAAAGTGGGATCTGCACTGTTGGGATGGGCTACACCTGAACCATGCTGGGGCAGATGTTCAAGTGAGCTGCATAACTAAAGAGTATACCAAAGAGTCAAGTCAAGGCAAGAAAGAAAGGTACTAATATGGAAATGATAAATAGACTACAACAGAAAGGTATAGCGAAGACACATCTAAAGTAAAACAATAGACAAGGCTAGATGCTAAAAGGACAAAGTTTAATACCCTATATCTTAATGCATTTGGCATTTGAAAAAGAACAGATGAACTGATAGCACAGATAAACATAATAAGTATGATCTGATAGCTATTACAAAGAAATAGTTATGGCACGTTGGCACAGTGGTTAGTACTGCTGTGTCACAGCACCAGGGACCTGGTTCAATTCCAGTCTCGGGTGACTATCTGTGTGGAGTTTGCACGTTCTCCACATGTCTGTGTGCGTTTCCTCCATGTGTTCTGGTTTCCTCACATGGTCCAAAGATGTGAGAGTTAGGTTGATTGGCCTGGCAAGTTACTCCGTAGTGTCAGGGGTCTAGAAGGGTTTAAATACATGGAGTTAAGGGGATAGAGCCTGGGTAGGATTGTGATCAGTGCAGACTCCTTGGGCTGAATGGCTTCCCTCTGCACTGTAGTGATTCTATGATGATATAGATTGGGACCTTAATGTTGAGGGATATTATATTTAGGAAGGTCAGGAAGTTAAAAACAAATAGACAGGTGGCACTATTAATTAATGATGGTATTAGGATATCAGGGAGAGATGACCTAATTTCAGGAAACTAGAAAGTGGAAGCAGTTTATGTTGAGATGAGAAATTATACAGGCAAAAAGTCACTTGTGATAATGGTGTACAGGCCCCTAATTGTAATACACGCTAGGGCAAAGTACAAAAGAAGAGATAACAAGAACTTGTCATAAAAATACTGCAAATAATCAGGGAAGATTTTAATCTACAGAAATACTGGAAAAATCAGATAGACAAAGGTATTGTAGATGAGGAAGGCACCCTAAGATAGCAATAATCATAATACAATTGGATTTTACATTCAGTTTGAAGGAGAGAAGACTGCGTCCAAGACCATTATTTGAAACTTAAATAACGGCATGAAAGCAGAGGTAGCTAAAGTGAATTTACAAATGTGCTTAAAGGATAGATAATTTGTTATTCAGTAGCAGATATTTAAAGAGATATTTCAGAAAACATAGAAAAGACATATTCCAATGAGAAATAAAAAAAAATGGGGGGGTCCATTGTTTGAGGTTAACTCAAAAAAGAAAAGACTGTATTAAATATTCAAAGGCTCTGCTCCCTCAAAAGATAGTGGAAGCAGTGTTTTTTTAACATTTTGAAGGCTGAGCTAGATAGATTCTTGATTAACAAGGGAGTGAAAGGTTAATGGAGGCAGGCATAAATGTGGGATTTAAGTTACAATCAGATCACCCATGACCTTATTAAATAGCAGAGCAGGCTTGAGGGGCCAACTGGTCTATCTCTGCTCCTAACTGGTATGTTCATATGTAGAGCTAGGTATCAGCAGGGTATATGTGAAAATGAGCTTACATTTTTGGATAATATCACTGAAGGGCAGCATATAGTTTAGGGACAGGGGGTGCTTCAGATCGATCCTTATCAATACCTGAGCAAGAAGTGAAAGGATTGCAAGTGATATGCTGGCTACAGTTAAACAGGTAAAAATCCCAGGAAAGAGGATTTCCACAAAGTTTGATCAGTTTGAAAGAAGGTCAAGAAAGGATAGTTTATCTTTGTCAATCTTATTTAATATTGTATTGACCTAATAAAATAATTTAATAATTATTTAGAGCTTTAACTTCAATTGAGTCAGAATTAAGAAAGGCAAATTGAACCAGTTTGAAAACAAAATTCAGTGATAAGATATATTTCAACTGAAGCCATTCATGTGCTTGCTTTCCTATCTGTTTATATGATTGTTGCCAATCTTTAAATGAACCACTTACGTTCAAGGACTTCCATGAGCCAATGAGGTGATACATTCTAGCTAAGATTATTAATTATAGACAGCAAGCTTATCCAAAACCTATCTTTTTTGTTAAATTAGAATGTTTACAAATTTAATGTTTAACAAATAAATATTCCCAAAAAGAAATCGTTATACTTCTTCCAGGAAATGTGGAAGTGATATTCTTACCTGCACCCTTACATAAACTACAACATCCACTGGAAATGAGGAATACGAATATGTAGATGAAGATACTAATGATGCTGTTGATTCCTCCATTGCATCTTGAACTTCAAACTGACCCATATCTTCATCTTGGGAGCTGAGAGCTATTACCCAGAGTGAAAATAAATTAGTCGGTAGTAAAGACTATATTGCTTTCCTCAATTCCATTTTATATCTCAAATTAATATTTGCTTGGTAATACAGAATTTGAATATTGCTGAAAAGGAAGACATGCTTTCTCCATGGCAACACCTCAACTAATCAGAGCTGAATTGCCAACTCATCAACACCCTTTCCTCCTGTTACATTAACAGCTATAATCTTTTCAAATTTGGATTTGTTGCATTTGTTCTGATCAGCGCAAATCAAAAAGCTTCAGCAACATATTCTCCCTTTTCACCAAGATACAAATTAGTATCTACACTTACATTTATCACATAATATCAATTTAAACCTCTGATCTTTAGGGTAAAATAATTTATTATATAATATTGGCATTAGTTAACAATTTGTTACAAGTTATAACTATGAAGTACAGATGTAATGTTTATTTGTAAGTGCAATAAATGCCACTAATAATTCTCAGTACATCAACCCAAATTTCAAGAATGGAAATACAGATGGGAGGACGAAGGTGCAGAGAGGCACAATTTACTAATGAGACTTATTGATGATTGCATGCAGAGTGACAGAGGAAAGAAATAGTATCTTCAGGTCAGTTAGCACTCAGCAGGTGAAGTCACAGTATATAGGTCAACGTGATCTTTAAGATCCTTCATATTTTGAAAAACATGTGGAAGGAGGCACTAAGATAAACAATAAAGATCACTGGCAATTACCTTCCTTTTTATCTTATTTTATATGGGTATGACACCTAGGTAGAAATGTCTGTTTGATAGTCAATAAGCCATATTTGCTGAATAAGTTTACATAGGAGTACTTGTAACTCAAATATAGGTGGTAGATTGAAGATAGATGGATAATTTTGAACTACTTAAAAAGAAACAAATAAAAGACCTGCTAAGTAATGTACCTTCTATTTGGTAGCTTTCGTTTCTCTCCGCAATATTACGATGGGAATTTTCCTGTTTGCCCACCATGGGAATCATAGCAGGTGGGACAGGACAATTGACATCCTATATCTCAAAGAATGCTCAACATTCTTTTTTTTAAGAAGACAGCCTTCTGAAGATGTGAAAGTTTTTGCCACTTAGGAGTTAAAAGTAATTAACTGTAGTAAGAACATACAGAGCCTAAAAAATTATAAAGTTTGGAGAAGTGATGTGAATTGCATTAGCTCATTTTCTCTAGGTTGGAAATTGAAAAAAATACATACAAGCAGCATATTAAAATCTGCACTCACTGATCCTATGTCACTTCCCTTCTTAAAATCTTGACATTCCATCTGAGGGGAATGAAATTTTGTTCGTGATCTGAATGAAATTTTCGTTCAGTTACATACATAAGAACATAAGAAATAGGAGCAGGAGTAGGCCATCCAGGCCTTTGAGCCTGCCCCGACGTTCAATAAGATCATGGCTGATCTGTAGTGGTTCAGTACCACTTTCCCGCTTTCTCCCTGTAACTTTTAATTCCCTTGTCAATCAAAAACCTATCCACTCTTGACTTGAACATATTTAGTGAGGGAGCCTCCACCACCTCATTAGCCAGAGAATTCCAAAGATTCACCACCCTTTGCATGAAGAAACTCCTCTGCAACTCTGATTTGTTAGATGCATAGCAAATACTACCTCAACAATGTGCTTCAACCTAACCCTTACAATAGCACTTACTGAACTACCATGATCTTTTTTTCCATTTCTCCAGAGAAGCCCTTTCATTGCCTCTTATAAAAACCACTACCTAGTACTAAA
This sequence comes from Sphyrna mokarran, assembly GCA_024679065.1. Classification (NCBI taxonomy): domain Eukaryota; kingdom Metazoa; phylum Chordata; class Chondrichthyes; order Carcharhiniformes; family Carcharhinidae; genus Sphyrna; species Sphyrna mokarran. The sequence goes on along the minus strand of JAGIQG010000001.1, from coordinate 145,585,546 downwards.
TTAGGGATGATTTTTGGCTTCTGCTCTGAGTGGTTAGCACTGCTGCCTCACAGTGCCAGGGATATGGGTTCAATTTCCGGCTTAGGTCACTGTCTGTATGGAGTTTGCACAGACTGCGTGGGTTTCCTCCAGGTGCTCCGGTTTCCTCCAGCTGTACAAAAATGTGTGGGTTAGGTTGATTGGCCATGCTAATTCAATCAAAGTTTCAGGGGGATTAGCAGAGTAAATATGTGGTGTTACAGGGATATGGCATAGAACATAGAACATAGAACATTACAGCACAGAACAGGCCCTTCGGCCTTCGATGTTGCGCCAACCAATATAAAAAGCAATGCCCCTCCAAACTAAAACATTCCCTTCTCTTCCATATACTTATCAACTAACCTCTTAAACGCCACCAAACTTGGCGCATCTACAACTGCTGCAGGCAGGGCATTCCACTCCCGAACCACCCTTTGGGTAAAGAACCTACCTCTGATATCCGTCCTATAACTATCACCCCTTAATTTAAAGCTGTGTCCCCTCGTGCTAGCTTTTTCCATCCTAGGAAAAAGGCTATCACTGTCCACCCTATCTAAACCTCTAATCATCTTATATGTTTCGATCAGGTCCCCTCTTAGCCTCCTCCTTTCTAACGAAAACAACCTCAAATCCCTCAGCCTCTCCTCATAAGACCTGCCCTCCATACCAGGCAACATCCTGGTAAACCTCCTCTGTACCCTCTCCAATGCCTCCACATCTTTCTTATAGTGTGGGGACCAGAACTGCACACAATACTCCAAGTGCGGCCGCACTAGAGTTTTGTACAGTTGCAACATGACGTTGCGGCTCCGAAATTCAATCCCTCTACCAATAAAAGCCAAGACTCCATATGCCTTCCTAACAACCTTCTCGACCTGACTGCCTACTTTCAGGGATCTATGCACATACACACCAAGATCCCTCTGTTCATCTAGACTACTAAGAATCCTACCATTTGCCCTATACTCTACACATTTATTATTTCTGCCATAGTGCATTACCTCACACTTTTCCACATTAAACTCCATTTGCCACCTCTCGGCCCAGCTCTGCAACTTGTCCAAGTCCCTCTGCAAACTATAACACCCCTCTTCACTATCTACCACTCCACCGACTTTAGTGTCATCTGCAAATTTACTAATCCTAATTACTAATGGCAGGATTGTTATCAGTGCAGGCTTGATGGACTGAATGGCTTTCTTCTGTACTGTAGTGATACTATGAAACTCTGAGTGAGCAGCTGTTGAGAAGGAATTCCCCCTGCCAAAAAGGGACTTCTTCTGCGAATTAAAGAACTTCAAAGAGGTCGCCTGACACCTGTAGCTTCTTAAAGAGAGAAAGGGGAATTCCTTATGCAGAATGGAGTGCCGTTGTAATTTGGAAGTCTTCCAATTGTCCAGAGAACAGAGATTAAACAGAGCAGGTCACTTCAAAGGTTTTACAAATCTCAGACAAGAATGAAGATTTTAATCACACCATGCCAAGAGTGATCTTTAGGTTTCCCAAGGCTAGAAGGGGCAGTCCAGCCATGAGACCTCATCCCACAGTCCTGAGATTAATCTCTTATTTCCTAGCTGGAGCACCCCCCCAAACTCCTGAGGTCCTTTGGGGGTCCCTTGTCTGCAACTTGGCAGTGCACATGGACACTGAACTTACCTCTTTGAACCCCTTTCGGTGTAGTTTCTGCCACTGAATCGGGCTTACAGTCCATTCATAAAATGCAAATCAGTGGATTTGCATAATTATCGATTTCAAATCACCCCTCCCCATCCCTTCTGTTATTTGCATATAGTAGGAGACAATTATTTGCAAATTTAATAAAATATTCTGGTTTTAACAGCCAATAAAGATTTTCTGAGACTCATGAAACCAACAAGGTCAGAACACAGCAAGGTTTGATGATTCTCTGAAACTGACAGTTGGAAATCCTTTAATCCTCCTTGCCTAGGTTAAAAAGTTGCTCACGAGACTTACTATCAGAGTGTGCTTTCACTGGCTTGCAGGAGATTTTCAACAAAATTTTCTGAAAGTCATTTCTACTACCTTGGATTTTTCCTCACCTTGATTTGAGCTTTATTGCTGTCAGCCTTCTCTGCAACATGCAACAGCAGCTGATGCAGCTCTGGCAAGGAACAGATGGGGCTGTGAGAGGAACACCAAAAGCAATAGGAGCAACACCTTCAGAAGCAATGGTCTTCTCTTCTACCACCTGTTGTTCCATAGGTTGTAAATGCCACTACCTTTCGGGGCTTGCCCCTTCATCAGGTAAGTGGGAGTTCCAATCATAAACAGAGCATATAAAGGCACACACAGGGCCAGATTTTACCAATCAAAGGCTAAGGGCCGGATCTGGATGTAAAATGGATCCGAGCCTGGAATTCTCATTCCAGTGCGCCCATACGCTTTTTGTCGACTCCAGTCCAGTCTGCGCTGTGGGCGAGGCTTAGCCCTGCTATAATGATCAGAGCTTTGAACTGTGCATGCGCTATTCAAAAATAATCTGAAACAGCGCACCCAGACAAAGACAAAGAAAGCAGAGAAGTAGACAAGTTAACCTGATATCTAATGATGCTGCCTTACTCAAACCCATTGCCAGCTTCACATTCCTCTTATTGCACCCTGATTAACTAAAAACATTTTTAAAACGCATATTTTTACTGGGCTTTTCTGTTTGGTTAAAGTTATTTCCCTTTTGAAAGGGCCGAAGACATTTTTAACAAAAACGAACTGCGACCACCAGATCTACAAGGTAAAAGTGAGAAAGAAAAGATAACTCGGAAGGAGCCCTCAGGGGTGGTTGGTTTGAGAAAAAACCAAAGGGGATGGGAAAGCAGAACAGTATTAAACCCTCAGAGATAAGTTTGAAATAATCCATCTGTTGAGAATTTCTTAATGTTCCCAATTAAACAATTATATGATACCATTAAGAGTGCTCACTTGGAGTATTGTCTGATATGGTCAGTTAACATTATCATTAATTCTTACAACCATACACACGAAAAGTACAGACACAGAACATTTTCCCTATCCTGTCTGCCAGTTATTTGCTAAAGCAATCCAAAATTAACCTCACTGCACTACTTCCAATGGTGTTCTTGCAGTGTCTCTTACTTCAACTATTTACCTATCTCACTTCAGTTTCAAACTTGTCTTCTATGTTCCACATATAATGCTCCACACAATGACATTATCTTTGTACCTGCTATTACTAGTTATGAGCCTCATAAACAAATATCTTAGAAGCAAATGTCTAAATCCTTTTGTCTCTGCTTTTACCACCACGATCAGTGCTAGGGCACTAGCTCTCCAAACTGCAAGGCAGTGCCGCAAAAAAATCAATGATCTCATTCATACAGCAAGGGTGAGTACTGAACCCCATTCAGCATGCTCCACTATATCTCCCCCAGATCCTCCTGTTTCCAGCACCCTGCATGCTTCCAGCTCCTGACCCCCAAATACCTCCTTTCTTTCCCCTCAATGAGCCTCACCGTGTCTGCCCTCTAAGGGTCACCACCTGATTTTCTGCACAGATCATGCCACCATTTATTCCATGGTTCCTTCTGTCTCCACAGAGGAAGGCTGAGCACAACACTTGGGTGAGGTCGCAGACAGGGGGTAGTGAGCCAGACCTCCAGGTCCTTACCCTGTTCGAGGAGCAGGTGTTGGAGGTCACAAGGGACGTGGAGATGCTGGCTGTCAGCAATAGCATGATCGGTTTGCCATCCAGACGTGAGCAGCTGTCATTCCTACACTCCTTTCGAGGCAACTTTTTGGGGGCATGGATTTCGAGTGCAAGGGCCAAGGTATAAAGGAGATGTATGAGGCATTTTATTCGCACTGGGAGGATAGTGGGTGCCTGGAAGTCACTGCTCAGGGAGGTCACGGAAGCGGAAACTTATCGGGATATTTAAGGGGCATGTCTGCAACTATGAGGATGGAATGGGAACAGAAAAATCAGATGAGCAGCCTGATCCCAACAGGGTTGTATGTCTGAAGGGCCTGTTCCTCTGATGTAATTGTCTGGGTTCAGGGTTCTATGTTCAAGGCAGCCACATTATTGATGTATTTGGCATCCTGGATTCCTCTCCCTCCCTTGCGTTTAACCTTGTGTCCTGTGTTTCAGGGGCAGATCCTGATATCCCAGGGCTTACTGGACCGCAGGTCCCGGCTACAGCTCCCATCCACCCCGGGAACAGGAGCTTGGATGAGTCCTCAGAGGGCATCAGTGAAGGGACCTCAGAGTGGCACCATCTATCAATCAGCATGTACTCACAAATCACCATCACAGAAACAGACATGTCGGTGGGTCCACTTAGCATTGAGGCTTCTGGGTCACTCTCTGGTGAGCACGACAGAGCTGCTGATGTACATCGGATGGAGGATAAAATGTCTGAGACCTCTGGCTCCACTTCTCCAGCTTCCACCCTAAACACGTTAAATAAGCCATCCCTAACGACAATCCCTCCGTATACACGAGATGTGCTCAGATGAGGAGGATCGCAACAGACACCTCCAGACGCTGAAAGATGCCCTCATAAGAACAGGACATGGTGCTCGACTCGTCAATCGACAGTTCCGATGCGCCACAGCGAGAAACCACACTGACCTCCTCAGAAGACAAACATGGGACATGGTGGTTAGAGTACCCTTTGTCATTCAGTACTTCCCCGGAATGAAGAAGCTAGGAAATCTTTTCCGGAGTCTTCAACATGTCATTGATGAAGACCAATATCTTGCCAAGGCTATCCTGATACCTCTCTTCTTGTCTTCAAACAACCACACAACCTCAAAGCAGACCATTGTCTGCAGCAAGCTACCCAGCCTTCAGGAGAACAGTGACCACAACACCATACGACCCTGCCACAGCAAGCTCTGCAAGACATGCCAGATCATTGATACGGATGCCATCATCTCACGTGAGAACACCATCCACCAGGTACACGGCACATACTCTTGCAACTCGTCCAACATTGTTTATCTGATACGCTACATCATTTTGAGGCTGATTGTGGTGTGTCTGAAGATGACTGATCAGGCCAATTTGGACACGGAAGGTGCTGGCACACATTGGACGGACTTGTATAGACACTGTAGTTGTTGCGCAGCTCATGCTTAAGTTGTGCTTCAGCAATACAACTTGTTTCGTGAGCTTGACAGCCTTTGTGGATGATGCAGTACAAAGTAGGGCAGTTTTGTGCCAGTGTTTCCAAGGTGGTCGTGTCTATATCAAGTAACTTCAGGGAAGCCTTGAATGTGTCTTTGAAACATTTCTTCTGCCCTCTGTGCAAGCATCTTTCAGCAGAGAATCCCCCAAAAAGGAACTGCTTGGGTATGTGCTCGTCTGGCATATAGAACATAGAACATTACAGCGCAGAACAGGCCCTTCAGCCTTCGATGTTACACCGACCAATTAGGAAAAAGCAATGACCCTCTAACCTAAACCATTCCCTTTTCATTCATAAACTTATCTACCAACCTCTTAAACACCACCAAACTTGGCGCATCTACAACTGCAGCAGGCAGGGCATTCCATACCCTTACCACCCTCTGGATAAAGAATCTACCTCTGACACCCGTCCTATAACTACCACCCCTTAATTTAAAGCTATTTCCCCTCGTGCTAGCTTTCTCCATCCTCGGAAAAAGGCTATCACTGTCCACCCTATCTAAACCTCTAATCATCTTACATGTTTCAATAAGGTCTCCTCTTAGCTGCCTTCTTTCCAACGAAAACAACCTCAACTCCCTCAGCCTGTCTTCATAAGACCTGCTCTCCATACCAGGCAACATCCTGGTAAACCTCCTCTGTACCCTCTCCAATGCCTCCACGTCTTTCTTATAATGCAGGACCAGAACTGTACACAATACTCCAAGTGTGGCCGCTCTAGAGTTTTGTACAGTTGCAACATGACGTTGCGGCTCCGAAATTCAATCCCCCTACCAATAAAAGCTAAGACTCCGTATGCCTTCTTAACAACCTTATCGACTTGATTGCCAACTTTCAGGGATCTATGCACATACACACCAAGATCCCTCTGTTCTTCAACACTATTTAGCTTTTATTGGTAGGGGGATTGAATTTCGGAGCCGCAACGTCATGTTGCAACTGTACAAAACTCTAGTGCGGCCGCACTTGGAGTATTGTGTGCAGTTCTGGTCCCCACATTATAAGAAAGATGTGGAGGCATTGGAGAGGGTACAGAGGAGGTTTACCAGGATGTTGCCTTATATGGAGGGCAGGTCTTATGAGGAGAGGCTGAGGGATTTGAGGTTGTTTTCGTTAGAAAGAAGGCGGCTAAGAGGAGACCTTATTGAAACATATAAGATGATTAGAGGTTTAGATAGGGTGGACAGTGATAGCCTTTTTCCTAGGATGGAGAAAGCTAGCACGAGGGGACATAGCTTTAAATTAAGGAGTAGTGGTTATAGGACAGATGTCAGAGGTAGGTTCTTTACCCAGACGGTGGTAAGGATATGGAATGCCCTGCCTGCGTCAGTTGTAGATGCGCCAAGTTTGGTAGCGTTTAAGAGGTTAGTAGATAAGGTTATGGACGAAAAGGGAATGGTTTAGGTTAGAGGGTCATTGCTTTTTCCTAATTGGTCGGCGTAACATCGAAGACCGAAGGGCCTGTTCTGCGCTGTAATGTTCTATGTTCTGTTAAGAGTCCTACCATTAGCCCTATACTCTACACATTTGTTATTCCTGCCAAAGTGAATTACCTCACACTTCTCCGCATTAAACTCCATTTGCCACCTCTCGGCTCAGCTCTGCAACTTGTCCAAGTCTCTCTGCAAACTATAACACCCCTCTTCACTATCTACCACTCCTCCGACTTTGGTGTCATCTGCAAATTTACTAATCCATCCTTCAATACCCTCATCCAGATCATTTATAAAAATTACAAACAGCAGGGGCCCCAAAACAGATCCCTGAGGTACACCACTTGTAACCGAACTCCACGATGAATAATTTCCATCAACCACCACCCTCTGTCTTCTATCAGCTAGCCAATTCCTAATCCAATTAGCTAAATCACCCTCAATCCCATACATCTGCATTTTCTGCAGAAGCCTTCCATGGGCCACCTTATCGAACGCCTTACTAAAGTCCATATATACCACATCAACTGCCTTACCCCCATCCACCTCTTTGGTCACTTTTTCAAAAAACTCAATAAGGTTAGTAAGGCACGACCTACCCTTCACAAAACCATGCTGACTATCCCCAATCAATTTGTTTCTCTCTAAATAACTATAAATCCTATCCCTAATAATTCTTTCCAATACTTTGCCCACAACAGAAGTAAGACTCACCGGTCTATAATTCCCAGGAAAGTCTCTATTCCCCTTCTTGAACAATGGGACCACATTCGCTATCCTCCAGTCTTCCGGCACTATACCTGTAACCAACGACGACCTAAAGATCGTATGGATGACATGACCTACCCACTGGGTCTGCGCTCTCATCAGTAGTGTGTGGACTGATGGTAGACCTGCTCTAAAGAGAACTTCAATGTCTGGTATGTTGTCTTGCCATCAGAAGCGTAATATTCTGTGAAGACAAGTCATGTGGAAATAATTGAGCTGTCTTGCATGCGTTTGATACACAGTCCATGTTTCACAGGCATACAGGAGAATAGTGAGTACCAGGGCACTGTAGACCTTCCATTTTATTGCTGGGCTGATTCACACTTCGTGGAAAATTTGTCCATACTGACTAGCATCTCTGGCTCTGAGCCAGCATATAGGGCGCAGTCATCGACAAAGAGGAAATCTCTCAGAACAGTCTCTTTCACTTTGATAATAGCTTGAAGTCTCCTCAGGTTGAAGAGCTTCCCATCTACTCTGCACTTGAAGCTGATTCCAGCAACACTGTCCTGGAAGGCGTCATTCAGCATAGCAGTAAACATCATGGTGAACAGTGTGGGTGTGAGCACACAGCCCTGTTTGACCCTATTTGTGACTGGGAATGCCTCAGAGGATTCTCCGCTATCCAGTTCTCTGGCTATCATGCAACTGGCGTACTATCTGAATGAATTTGGGGGAGGCAGCCGAACTTTGACATGATCCTCCACAGGTCTTGTCGGCTGACAGTGTTGAAGGCTTTTGCAAAGTCAGCAAAGGTTGCGTAGGGCTCACAATTCTGCTCCACACACCTCTCCTGAAGTTGGTGCGCAGCAAAAGCAATGTCACTGGTCCCACGACCTTTGAGGAAGCCACACTGTGACTGTGGAAGCAGGCCCAGCTCCAGATGAGTGACCAGACAATTTAGAAGGACTCTTGAGGTTTTTTCCTGTGATGGAGAGCAGTGCGATTTCTTGGTGATTGTCACATACTTTCCGATTACCCTTCCTCTTGTAGAGATGTACAATGGAAACGTCTTTTAAGTTCCTGAGGAATGAATCCTTGCTTCCAAAAGGACTCAAACAACTTGGTGAGCTTCTCGATAAGTGCAGGACCAGTAGCTTTATAGATCTCTATGGGTATGGCATCTGCCCTTGGCGTTTTGCCACTGGATAGCTGGTTGACAGCTTTCGTGACTTCGGCCACTACCCGTGGGTCATCCATAGCGCTGTTGATATTAAGCTGGGAAATCCTGACTATTCCTTCATCATTAATAGATGATGGTCGGTTGAGGACGGTTTCAAAGTGTTCAGCCCATCACTGCAGGATCTGAGCCCTTTCTGTACTAAGAGTTGTACCATCTGTACTCAGGAAAGGGGAACTCCCAAAAGATTGAGGTCCATAGAATGCATTGAGGGTTTCGTAGAACTATTTCAAGTCATTTCTGTCAGCGTATCCCTGTATTTCATCTGCCTTGGTGCTCAGCCAGACATCCTGCGTTTTACGCAGTTTATTCTGGCCTGTCCTGAGAGCACTGGTAAAAGCATTTTTCTTGGCAGCTGGAGATGGGACGTTCTGACAGGCCCGATGAAGCTGGTGCTTCTCAATAAGTAGAGCTTGTGTCTCCTCATCATTCTCATTGAATCTATCATGCTGCTTGCAGGTGGAGGGCCTGAGCAACTTCAGTGCAGATGTATGGATAGCATCCCTGAAGCGTTCCCAGTTGTCCTCAGCATTGCCTGCAAGGTGTAGGTCAGCAAGCTTGATTTCTAAATCTTCAGCGAGCGTTGAAGCTATGCTGGGGTTCTTTTGCTTGGCCACATTGATTCTTTTCATAACCTTGCTTCCTTGTGGTCGTCTCTTGGGTCTGATGCGGAGCCTCATTCTGGAGACAATGAGCCTATGATCTGTCCAGCACCACACACGGCCTTGGTTACTCTGATATCCTGCCTGTCTTTTCTCCTGACAATGACATAGTCAATAATTTGCCAATGCTTACAGCAGGGGTGCATCCAGGACGTCCTGTTATGGGTAGGCAGATGAAAGGTTGTGTTGATGATGGAGAGATCATGTGCTGCACGGGTCTTCATTAAGAGTAGGCCATTACTGTTACATTTGCCCATTCCATGCCTCCCAATGATTCCCTGCCTCCCAATGATTCCCTGCCAGATTGCAGAATTGCACCCTACTCTTGCATTGAAATCACCAAGCAAAATCAACTTCTGATAGTAGGGCATCTACTTCTTTGTTAGAACTTGTTTTTCATCTCGTCCAGGTTGTTCATTGTGGTGCTGATCAGGATGGCTTGACTTCTGTTCTGTAGTGGAAGCTGTAATGTCACAAGCCGGTCATTCACACCCTTGGGTAGACTATCAAGTTTTCGAACAAGGTGACTCCTCTCGGTGAATCCAACTCCAGCGTCACAACACTCATCGCTGCCATGACTGCACCAGAAAAAAGTGTCTCCACCTCCAGTTTCAGTCAACTGACCTACTTTGGCAAGACGTGTTTCGCTCAGAGCTGCAATGTCAAAGTTGTATCTTGCAAGCTCTCTGGCAACTAAGGCTGTTCTTCTCTCTGGTCTGGTCTGCTATAGGGTTGTCCAAAAACCTGCGCACATTCCAAATGCCAATGGTGACCAGTGTCACCTTGTGTTTTATTTTGTTTGGTCGACCGCAAGATGGGGTCCCGCCAGCCATGGTAAACTGGCCAGGGCGTAGTGAAGTAGGCAACGTTTAGGGCACCTTTCCTAGCCCCTTCCTCATTCTACGAAGTTAAGCAGCGCATTCCTGAAGAGGACTGCTCAGTCGCCCGGGTAGACGCCGAGTTCCACTGCTGCTTCGATCAGCAGAAAACAACCATTAGACCTGAGCCACCTGTGTGCAGGTCTGTGACTGCACTCCCAGTGTATCTACACCTGCTGCTTCGTCGCTCGCCCATCGCTACAGGACTTCAAGGATTTAACAGGACACTGTTGATGATGATAATGGTGTTGAATCTAGCGCTTGATTTGGATTAGAGTGAGGGAGAGTTGAGCAGCATCAGCCTCACTCTCTCTTCCCAATTCCCAACTAGATCCAGTGGCAAGAGTCAAGACGGCTGGAGATGGGACTGGGCGCAGTGGATGATCAGGATGTCTTCTGTCTTTTGTCCTGCTCTTCGCGTTTCATGATGCTTGCAGAGACTGCCTTCTTGACCGTCGGACCTTCCGTTGGTCTTGTCTGCTCAATTCACTGATTTCTGTCTTCACATGCCAGGATAGACATCTTCCTATCTCACCGACGGTTGAGACCCGTTGGCTACCCTCACCTGGTTTAGCTGGCTTGTCGAGGCCGTTGCCCAGGGTGTGGCCACTGTCACATGCAAATAGCTACAGGAAGACACAGGTGAGAGCTGAATGCCAGGTAGGGACAAAGGATGGGCAAAACCGCCCTGAAAGAATGCGACATGTTCCCCCAGCAATGGTAATACCTCTCCCTGACACACCATACATGTCCACCCGGATTACTTTAGAACAGATTTAGGACAGTTGGCTGGACAACTGATTAGTGATGCAGAGCAAGGCCAATAGCAAGGATTCAATTCCTGTACAGCTGAGGTTATTCATAAAGGCCTGCCTTCTTGACCTTACCGCTCACTTAAGGTGTGGTGTTGATTTAACCTGAGGATCACCAGTCAGCTCTTCTCCTTCAAAGGGGAAAGCAGTTTTGGGTCATCTGGGACTAGGACAACTTTACCTTTGCTTTACCTTTTGGAAAGATTGTTAAGACACTTTAGAGAATAATGACCAACTTTCTAGTTTTCAAGTGGCTCCTTGAAAAATCCCAATTCAGAAAACAATGGGAATCAATAACATTATTAAATGTGCAAATTATACCAGAACAAATAAAGGTTTGACAATAAAGAAATCAATGAGTTTCAGGCTGGTTGGGTAAATTAACTAGATATATTTTTATACAGTAGATCGTGGAGAAATGCTTATCTATGTATACAAGTTCAAGTAGTTCATGAGTACTCCAAGTGTGGATACTCAGTAAATTTAATTTAATGATACTCACTGACCAGTTATTAAAGATTCATATACAACGTTTGGCAGTCAATGAAAAAGAAATGGCATTCTTGAAAGTATTTCATGGTCACTAACTTAGATTATATAATATTTTGGCACATGCACACACTTGAAATATTACGATTTAATTGTGGTGGTGAAGAGAGCATCAAATGTGACATACAAATAACAGACATTTACTTGAGTACAGAGTTAGGGCTATTCATTTTGAGAAATAGAAAAAGAAACATGAGTAAAATTTCAAAAATTAATGCAAAAATTGAATTATTGGGATACGATATTCAAAATGCAAAGTAAGAACAGGACTAAACATGAATACAACATAAATAGATGAAGGCATGGTAGCACAATGGTTAGTACTGCAACAGAGATCCCGGTTTGATTCCTGGCTTGAGTCACTGTCTGTGTGGAATTTGTATGTTCTCCCCATGTCTGCGAGGGTTTCCTCCAGATGCTCCAGTTTCCTTGCATTGTCTGAAAAATGTGTTGGTTAGGTGCATTGACCCAAACAAGTGCCAGACTGTGGCGACCAGGGGAGTTTCACAGTAAGATCATTGCAGTGTTAATATACTTTGACTAATAAATAAAAACTTTAAGAGTCAAGTCAGATGTCATGGAATTTTCTTCCTCAGTAGGTTGTGTACGAATAACTTATGCAGTAATATAAGACATTATTGAGTGAAACAGATACCTGTATAATGTCTTTCAATTGGAGTTATAGGAATCGTTTCCAGAGCTTTTTCTAGGAAGTCTAGCAGGCAAGGACTAATCACCATTTCTTCAGGAAGAGATTGCAAAGCAACCCAGGCATAAAGTTTTGCAGTTTTCACACCTCCACTGCCTTTCCCTTTTCCTGCAAGAATGATTCATTATTGTTAACACAATCTGAAATATGATTTTAATTAATTAATCAGTGTATATTGAATAATTCTGGTTATAGCAGTAAAATTAAAACTAAGGATTACGCCAATGGAAAATTCCAATTCCATTTTCCAGCAGATTAGAACATGCAAGATACAAACTAAAATTTAACAAGTATTGCCCACTATCAGAATTTCAAACTTACTATATATGAAAAGAATGCTCATTCTGGCAGTATTATGGCATGTATCAACTTTTTTGAGATTATTTGAGAAACATAAGCTGAAACAAAACATCACTTCATCTAGACTTGCAAGTTTCTGATGAAAATTTCAAGACACAAGCTTTTCGCCTCAGACATCACTATGCAGGATGGCCTGACCTGCTAGTGAACTGGAGGACACCACTATCATTGGTATTATTTCTAACACCATCAACTCCTCCTCATAGTTTCATCCGCTCGGCACTACACCAATACACTTATGGTACCCAACCAGGCTCTGTTAGGGTGGCACTGCCTTGTCATGTCCTGAACCACTAGTGCACTCCACGACCTCTGATCCCCCCGACACACTTCCCTCTCCCCCAATAACACACTCCTGCATTGCGCTCCCTCTTCTGCATGACACCCCGCTTGCAGAGCTCCACCCTTGCATAGCTCCCTCCTGCATAAGTTCTGTGTCATTATATATGACCCCCCCGCCCTCATCATAGCTCCACCCTCTTGGCAGTACACTAGCACACATATGATGCCTAGCCAGGCTCTGCTAGGGTGACACTGCCCTACTATGCCCCCAATCACCAGAGGGATTCAATGACCTTCAATCCCACCTGGTACAGCCATAGCATATGGTCCCCACTTACTGCAGAGCTATAATGATTCTCGCTGGTATGATGCCTTGCCGGCAAGGGCAGAAGCATCCAGAAAAGTGAAAGCAACCATACTGAACTTGGTAAGTATATTAAAATGTAGTCAATGCTATATAAATAGGTTTCATGCCCTTTCTGGCGTGTGAAGCCACTCTTGCCGGTAAAACGTGGCCAGGAAGATAGCGATCCGGTTCATGTTTTGTTTCTCACACTATCGTCCCGGCGTGCCACACTGATCAAATGGTACATTCAGCCAGTAAGATTGTGCCCATTTTCTATCATAAGTCAAATTTATATTCTTTATCCTAGTTATCTTGTTGTCCTTACAGACTGCAGTATATATAAATATTGTTAAACTATTGAAGAACATATCACAAATAAGAACATAGTTCATTAAACCAAAAAAGAAATCAAAGATTGGCGAGCACGCTTAATCAAAATTTAAATTCTGTTAATTAGAGGCACAAATTTTGTGCCTTTTTCCTAGGATGGAGAAAGCTAGCACGAGGGGACACAACTTTAAATTAAGGGGTATGAGTTATAGGACGGATATCAGAGCTAGGTTCTTTACTCAAAGAGTGATTAGGGAGTGGAATGCCCTGCCTGCAGCTGTTGTAGATGCGCCAAGTTTGGTGGCGTTTAAGAGGTTAGTTGATAAGTATATGGATGAGAAGGGAATGGTTTAGTTAGGAGGGGCATTGCTTTTTATTTTGGTCGGCACAACATCGAAGGCCGAAGGGCCTGTTCTGTGCTGTATTGTTCTATTTAAATGTTTGTAAGCTTCTTGAAAGTTTATTTCAGGATATTTGTACTGTATCAAAACATTTAAATTGTAAAGTAAGGCAAATTCACAATGGGATTAGCATTGGCACAAGCATTGTTATTATAAGGATACATGCAATTTCAATATATTGCTGGCAGTTCTCCCAAAGTTAGATATTGCTAATAGATATATATGCAATTCACTGAAAAATAGTTTAAACCAGGTAAGAAATCATGTGGTTCTGTTTCTATCGAAATAGAAGTGCATAAGTTAGATACCTGATGGTAAAGGTGGGGGAGGAAGCAGGAAGTTAGCCTTGCTGTAATTAGTAGAAGATGCAGGGGCAAAACCACTATCTTTCATACCATACAGTTTGGATTCTTTAGACAGGGTTCTTGGCAACGATGATCCTCTGGAGGTGTTCGGAGAATCTGTCTTTAGTGTTTTGGAGTTGTAATGCAACTGTTAGAATAAAATAATTATTATTCATAATGTTTTACTGAAACTGCATATTTCAATAGTGTTTTGCAGCAACTGAAAAAAATCTAGATAAAATTTGACAATGTTGTCTTACAATATCAGTTGGAAAAATAATTATGTTTGTTTAAACTGTACAACTCAGAGCAGTTGATTTCTGCATTTTTATTCTCTGCAAGAATAGCACAGCAAATTTGTTTACTTCCTTCAAAGATTTGTAAGTAACTCCACTAATTAACAGAGTAGCAGGAACTAACAGGTTAAGAATTGTGACACTGGACCAGATTTTTGCTCGAGTCAGGAACCTTTCCAGGTCAATGCCACAGGGAAAAAGTGCCCCAAATGGCATGCAGACCAGAGGTTTCTATCAATACTGCCAAGTGCTGAGCTGCCTCTCTTCTCGAAATCCAGAAAATGACAAATGTGCATTTTTAAAATCCATTTGCAAGTCAAATACAATAATTTGAATATATTATATTCATGTTTATAATAAATAACTTGCTGTATTTTAAATGAGAACTAAATCCAGCCTGCAATGGATATGCTCTCAAAGAAAATGAGAAGATTTCAGTTAACATACTGTCCTCCAATCTGTTATCTATATCCAATGATAAAACAATGATCAAAGATGATTTCATATAGCAAATGTTAAAAGAAAAACATTAGCATCACACAACTGAGTTTTTAAAAAAGATCAAGCAATTGACATTTTATTTTATAAACAACAAATACCATTTCTGAACTTCCCTTTATTAAAATGTGCCCTTATTACCTTCACATCTACTCCTGGAATGTAAAAAACAGTGTTCTCAAATTCTGTAGTCTTGGTTTGAAGGGTATGTGGCACTTTTTTCCCACCTACTAAATGTGAACTTGATGCATAATTTTGATGCGTTTTTTTCTTCTTTGCTGGAGTATCTTGATCTGGATTCTTTAAACTTTTTTCAGCACTCCTGTACAGAGATGCAAATTATTTTGATATTGGCCATGTCAGAGATCTAACTGCACAACACTTTGCAAATAATTAAATCATAAATTGTACTTAAAATATTTTAAAACATTAAACTGTTAATTGGGATTTCAACTACTTTCAGTACCTAAAAAGCAAACCAATCTATTTTTGATTTTTTTGCATTTTTGCGTTTCCAGAATCAAGTTTCTTCATGAAAACCTAAAACAAAGAGTGAACTAATTTGCTGTAATGATTCCAACAATCAATTTTCATTATTTCTCTAAACTCATGCAACATCACCGCAACTGAAATGTCATGAACTCTGCTGTTGTATCAGATGGAATGAATGCAACTTTCATTAATTAATTTCCATCTGAGGCAATACTGGTTGCCTCCTCATTATCACTGTTTATTACTTCATTATTTCATTTTTGTAGATGAATGTGTAGCACAGCAACATTGGTTAATAAACAAAACATAATAAATAGGAATAGGAGTAGGCCATTTGATCCTGAAGCATGCTTCGCCATTCAAAATGACAAACTCCTAAAATGGCGAAACTGATCAGGCCATAGTTATCTGCCCTCTATAATCCTGACTCACTTGTAGATCTATCCAACTCTAACTTGAATTTATTTAATTATCCATCTTTCATTGCTCTCTGGGATAAAGAAATCCAAAAAATAATGACCCTGTGAGAGAAGAAATTCCTCTTCTATTTTGTCTTAAAATGGGAAGCTCCTTATTCTGCAACTCTACCCCCAATTCTAGAAGCCCCATGAGGACAAACATCCTCTTAGCATCTACCTTGCCAAGCATTCTCACTGTCTTATGTTTCAATGAGATAATCTCTTCCTCTTCTAAATTCCAATTTCTGTTCAAACTTTTCTCATAACACTAACCCTTCATCCCAGGAATCAGGGTGTCAGCATCCCCTCAACTGCCTCTAATGCGTGTATATTGTTTAAAATGAAGACAAGAACTGTACACAGTATCTAGTTGTGGTCTCATCAATGCCCACATACTATAGCAAGATTTCCCTACTTTTATTCTCTATCCCCTTTGTAATAAAGAGCAACATTTCATTTGCCTTCCTCATTATCCACTGTGCCTGCAATTTGACCATTTGAGATTCATACGTGGGCACCAGATCACTCTGAACTGCAGCATTCTGCAACATCTCTCCATAAAATTATATTCTATTATTCTATCCTTCCTATGAAAGTGAACACCTCATATTTTCTCACACTACTTTTCATGTGACAAAGTTTTGCCCTATTTTTATCCTTTGCACTCTTGATGTCCTCCTTACAACTTCCTTTCCTACTTATCTTTGAATCATCAGTAAATTTTGCTACATGACAACTTCAGGGGCGATTCTCTGACCTCACCATGCCATTAATAGATTGTGTCCATCTAGAAAATAGAATGCATGGCAAAAAAGGGCTGGGAGAATTGCAAACTGTTTCATACCCAGCACAAAACAGCTTGCAATTCCCCTTGGCCCTCTTCTGATGACACAAACTGGATCGTACCTAGAAAAAAATCTCTCCATGAATTACACTTTTTGGGAGAATTTCTTCCATGTCTCTTCATCCAAGTAATTAGTTTAGATTGTTAACATTTGAAGACTAGCACTGATCACTGTGGCATCTCATTAATTACATTTTGCCAAGCTAAAAATGTTCCAGTTATTAGTTGATTGTTAGCTAATATATTACCCTCAATGTCATTTATGGCATCTTATGAGAATCTAAATACACCAGATTTACTGGCACCCTTTTATCCACCCTGCTTATTATATCCTCAAGGAACTCTAATAAATTTGTTAAACATGATTTCCCTTTCACAAAAGCAGTTTTACTCCGCAGACTGTGTTATGATTTTCTAAGTACTTGCAGCAATTTGCTCACCACCATTCTCCAAAATGATTTGCTTCTGCCCAACACCACCACCCCGCCAAGACTGTAGCAGCTTTCTTCCCCCAGCTATCTTACACAGTCCTTCTGCCCATCCAAAAGGTCACGGTAACAGCAGGAACCACAAACGATGGTGACAACTTACTCTGCTGCTGTTTTTCAGATGACATGGAGAGAGGGGTAAGTGTTCAGGCTGGGGAAGTCATAGGGCATCATGACTCATGGAAAGTCATCAAGTGTTGGAGAGGGTAGACCCCTGCTCCGATTCATAGAATCACTGAATCTTTACAGTGCAGAAGGAGGCCATTCGACCCATTGAGTCTGCACCAACAGCAATCCCACCCAGGCCCTATCCCTCTAACTTCACATATTTACCCTGCTACTCTCTCTAACCTACACATTCTGGGACACTAGGTGGCAACTTAGCATGGCCAATACACCCAACCGGCAAATCTTTGGAGTATGGGAAGAAACCGGCATACCCGGAGGAAACCCGTGCAGACATGGAGAGAATGTACAAACACCATACAGTGACCCAAACCTGGAATTGAACCCAGGTCCCTGACGCTGTATGAGACATGATGTAGAGATGCCGGCGTTGGACTGGGGTAAACTCAGTAAGAATCTGGCAACACCAATTTTAAATCCAAAAGATTTATTTGATAGTAAATCTGCGAGCTTTCGACTTTTTCGTCTTCGTCAGGCAAATAAATCGGTTGGATTTAAAATTGGTGTTGCCAGATTCTTGCTGTTTGAGACAGCAGTGCTAATGCCAACGTGCCACCATTCAGATGGTAGCTGAGGCGGCCCCGGATTTCGGTGGCAGGAGAGAGATGACTCAAGGTTCAGTAGTGGGGGGAGAGGAGACCCAAGAATTTGCAGTAGGTAGAGGCCCAAGATTTGGGAAGGGCAGGTATTGGAATGGAATATGGTAGGATTTAGGCCAAAGACTGTGGGGAGTTAATTAGTTAAGTCAGTGATTAGACTATAAGCCCAAGGCTCAGGATGGGTATAGAACGGAGACTAGAGAATAGAGAGTCATCAAGGGAGAGGTGAGAGAGTTGTTGGAGTGGGAAGATGGGGCTGTCAGAAGCTGATGGTAGGGAAGGGATTAAATTAGGGAACCTCCAGGTAAAGTTGAGAGGAGATCAAGGTGAGTTAAGGGGAGGAACATGGGAACGTGAAAAGCAGATTGGGAGTGGCAGGGAATGAAGCACTAAGGAATGCTTAGGGGAGATATAGGATTGGAAGTGGTGGCAGGGAGAAAAGGGAGGTACCAGTGAATCAAGACTCACAAGTGTCCCTCATGTTTACTTCTCAGGACAGTAATTAATAAATGAATAAAATGAGAACCTGGAGACACTCCCAAGCATGAATGGAGACATTTTTTGGACTAAATGAAGAAACTTAATAAATTCAAATTTATTTATGTGATTAATTTCATTGTAATTTTCAGTGTAGGTTGCTGATCACATTTGATGTCAATGAGTGCACTTGATGTCTTTGCATTTGATTTAAAGACGGCAAAGCTCTGCTGACTGCATAACATACTCACTATAATTAGAGCATTAGATGTCAAATTATTGCTGATTATATCTAAGCCGATGGTCAAAGGCCTAAGATTTATCTGGCGGGGTTGAAAATTAAATTAACACTCTCGCATAAAATCTTTAAAGAATCAATATAAGCTACAGTACATAATTCCACAGGACATTGTTCCACATAACCATCAACAAATGGATGAAAGGGAAACCAAGTCTGTGTCTAACTCCAGGCACAGGCCCAATTACATACGTTTTGGGAAACTCTAGAAATTCCAGGCAGCATAGTGGAGGCGAAGATCTAGCACAACATGTCTTAGCTGTATTTAAGAACTGAATATTTTCCAGGTATATCAAAGAATAAAATCTCACTTAATAATTTGGGACTCTGCAAGTCTCTACAGAAATAACATGTGTTCAAACTTTGAAAAATCACGCTGCCTGAAACACCCAAAAACAGAATCTATGTTAATTATAGTGAAACATATAACTGGCCTAAGCTGCCAACCTTCTTATAGATTGCTCAGGGTTTTCCCAGAATATAGTATAAAATTCCACAATATTGACACCAGTACATTTGGACGGCTTTGATCTTTAAATTTCTCACTGTAATAGCCCTTCCACCTTTTAGCGTTATCAGCCATAAGCAAGAGAGAAGAGGTAGAAAAAGGCTGGAGAGAAAGGGAATATGGAGGTTAGAGTACAGAGGGACAGCATGGAGCCCAACATCTCTTGTCATCTTGGAACAGCAAAAGCACCCCAGTGAGGGTCAGAGAACAGAGAGTAGCCAGTAATGGAGCAAGTGAATTAAAGCAAAATCTTGCTAATACTGGACATCTGAAATAAAAACACAAAGTGCTGGAATAACTCAGCAGATCTGAAATGAACAGGGCTAATGTTTTGAGTCCAATGTGACTTTTTGTAACAGGAAAGGAATGAGTGAAACCTGGGAGTCAATAAACATTGAACAACTGTGCATGAATTCACAGGAATGGTGTGTTTAATCAGTTATTTGTGCTGTCTATTCATATTATACAAAGAATATGTAACAATTTGCTGAAAACTGATTTGGCTTCATCATTGAAAAATCAATGATGAATCAGGGACCTTGAACATAATGTAAGCAATGGGTTTGACTTTACCACGTTAATATTAAAAGCAGAGAACAGATGCTGTAAATCAGATTAAAGCAGAGTTTTATTCTTTCATGGGATGTGGGTGTCGCTGGCTGAGCCAACATTTATTGCCTATCCCTAACTGCCCTGTAGGCAGCATTTTAAGAGTCAATCAAATTGCTGTGGTCTGCAGTCAGGTACAGGCCACACCAAGTAAGGATGGTAGATTTCTTTCCCTAAAGAACATTAGTGAATCAGATTTTTTTAAGATTTGATTTGCTTTATTATTAACACATGTATTGGGATACCCTAGAAAGTATTGTTTCTTGTTATAAAGACAAAGCATTCTGTTCATAAAGTATATACGGCAGAAGGAAAGGAGAGGGTGCAAAATATAGTGTTGCTGTCACAGATAGGATGCAGAGAAAAATCCGTTTAATATATGGTGGGTCCTTTCAAAAGTATGATGACAGCAGGGAAAAAGCTGTTCTTGAGTCAGTCGATACATGTCTTCAGACTTTTGTATCTTGTTCTCAATGGAAGAAGGTGGAAGAAAATGTGTGGGGTGTGTGGAGTCCTTGATTATGCTGGCTGCTTTTCCAAGGCAGCAGGAAGTGTAGACACAGTCAATGGATGGGAGGCTGGTTTGCATGATGGACTGGACTACAGTCACAAGCCTTTGTAGCTTTTTGCAGTTTTGATCAGACTAGGAGCTGTACCAAGCTGTGATAAATAGAATCCCTACAGTGCAGGAGGCTGTCATTTGGCCCATCAAGTCTGCAATCCCACCTAGGCCCTATCCCCTTAACCCCATTTATTTACCCTTCTATTTCCCCTAATATTAAGGGGCAATTTAGCACAGCCAATTAACCTAACCTGCATATCTGGGAAGGATGCTTTCTATGGTGCATTTATAAATATTGGTGAGATTTTAAATTTCCTTAACCTCTTGAGAAAATAGAAGTGTTGGTGGCTTTCTTAACTATATGGTGGGATGTAGAGAGACCAGCACACGTTGTTGGTGATTTGAACACCTAGAAACTTGAAGCTCTTGAACATTTTCACTTCATCGCCATGTCTTACCCAGGCTTCCTGAAGTCCATGATTTGCTCCTTTGTTTTATGGACAAGGGATTATTGTCGTTGCACCATTTCACCAGGTTCTCTGGCCACAATCTTACTGGTAAGGTTGCCAAATAATCGAGAAGTCAGGTTCACGCTGATTGAGGGAGCGCAATGGTTCCATGTTCATCATTAGACTTGTAATTCCAGATTCTTTTTATTCAATTCAAATTTTACCATTTGCAATTGTGAAATATGAACCTAGATCTCCAGAACATTACCCTGGAATATTAATCCAGAGACAATGACGCTATGCCATTGCTTCACCTTTCACTTATCACCCAGGGTGCTATGATGTAAGTGAACCTCTTTAGCAGCTTCAATCTCCAGAGTCAATTGTTTTTGATGTTGGTCAACTCTGCCTACTGTATGGTTGCACAGTGGTTAGCACTGCTGCCTCACAGTGCCAGGTATCCGGGTTTGATTCCCAGCTTGGGTCATTGTCCATGTGGAGTTTGCATGTTCTCCTCACATTTGTGTGGATTTCCTCCCACAGTCTGAAAGACGTGGTTAGGTGTATTGACCTGAATAGGTGCTGGAATGTAGCGACTAGAGGAATTTCACTAACTTCATTGCAGTGTTAACGTAAGCCTACTTATGACACTAATAAATAAACTAAATTTAAAAAAAAAACTGTGGTTCAGCAGTTCCATTCAGGCATGGCTGACTTTACAGAATTTGCTGCAGAACACGACAATGAACTGAGAAGGTGCAAGATTTGCTGGCCTCTGTTTTCTCTGTGCTCTCTTCTCTCCCGATGTAGAGATGCCGGCGTTGGACTGGGGTAAATTCAGTAAAGTTTTACAACACCAATTTTAAATCCAACCAATTTATTTGATAGTAAATCTGCGAGCTTTCGATGCTATGCGCCTTCGTCAGGCAAATGCAGTGTTCTGATCTGCAGAGGCACTCATATCCGCATTCTCATCCGGATTCGCATTCTAATCAGCAATCCGTAACTGTCTGTGTGGATATGAGTGCCTCTGCAGATCAGAATACTGCATTTGCCTGACGAAGGCGCATAGCGTCGAAAGCTCGCGGATTTACTATCAAATAAATTGGTTGGATTTAAAATTGGTGTTGTAAAACTTTACTGACTCTTCTCTCCCAGCAGAGCTTTCTATTTCTTCTTGTCTCTTCCAACGTCCCATTAGTCATCTTCCAAAGGTTACGGTTGGAGGTGACTGTCATCCAGCTATCATGGCAATGACTGTCATCCTTATGTCTCATTTGCAGCTGTCTTTGTAGCAGAGGTATGGATGCCCAGCAGATTGTGACCCATTAGCCAGTTCATCATTCCAACAGCTCGTCTCCATTGGAAGTGTGATGAATGCAAGGTGATCTTATTGAAACATACAAAACCTTGAGGGGACCTGACAAAGTAGATGCTGAAAAGATGTTGCCCCTTGTGGGAGAAACTAGAACTCTGGGATTATAGATTAAAAATAAGGGGTCTCCCAGTTAAGATGAAGATAAGAAGAAACTTTTCCTCTGAGGGATGTCAGTCTGTAAAATTGCCTTCCCTAGAGAGTAGTGCCTGCAAATTCACTGAATATTTTTGAGGCTGAGGTTTTTGACTGACAAGCCATAAAGACTCAGGGCCATTGCTGGCTTCGTCGTCAGTGACAAGGTTCGCGGGAGGCAACACCTCAAAGTGATGGTCAATTGCTTGGTGAAATGCACAGCTCTTCCAACTATGACTAAAATTACATTTGTGTCCTGTACAATCTCCAGGGAGATTGTTTCATGTACCACTATTCCAATGTCTTACACGACAAGCCTCTGTTTCTCCACCAATACATCCATGATGATCAAGAGAAAGGGAATATCTGATTCCTTGAGCTAAAAAACTGTGAGTTTAAGTCCTGCTTCAGGACTTCAGCACAAAAATTAAGGTTGCCGCTCCAGTACAGTCCTGAGGGAGTACTGCACTATTGGAAGTGCAATCTTTTGGATGAAACTTTAAACTGAAACCTCATCCACTCTCTCAGGTGATCACGGAAGATGCCACATAACGTGAAGAAGAAAAGGTATCCTTAGAATACTGTGTACTTATCTCTCAAATATAACACAAAAAAAAATTCGTCATTATCACATTGCTTTTCCAGGGACTTGCTATGCACAAACTGACTATTCCATTTCCAATACAATAGAAACTGCACTTCCAAACTACTTTATTGGCTGTAAGACACACTATGATCATGAAAGAAGTTATATAAATGCAATTTTTTCCTCTGTTTAAGCCATGGTATGGGGCTTAGAGGGGAACTTGCTTGTGGTAGTCTTCCTATGCATTTGCTGCCCTTGTTCTTCTGGGTGATCGAAAGGTACAGGCTTAAAAGATGCTGATAAAGGAATACAATAGAATTATTTCATTCCTACAGTGTCAAAGGAAGCCATTTGGCTCATCAAATCTATATTGATTCTCTGAGAGAGCATCTCACCCAGACCTTACCCCTGTAACCTCACATATTTACCTTGCTAATCTCCTTAACCTGCACATCTTTTGAGTATGAAAGAAAACCCATGCATACTTGGGGAGATTGTACAAAGTCCATACAGGCAGTCACCCAAGGCTGGAAATGAACTGAGGACTCTGATACTACAAAGCATCAGTTCTAACCACTGTGCCATTGGCCAAGTTGCTGATGCACATCTTGTAGACAGTACACACTTCTGCTACCTGCAACTGTGCACAATAGATAGAGGGAATAATGCTTAAGGTGGTAATCTTAGGACATTGTACCTTTCAAGCAGATTGTTTTGCACTGGATAACATTGAGCTTCATAAATATTGTTAGAGCTGCATTCATCCAGACAAGGAGGAGTGTCCTACCACTCATTTGACTCCTGCCTTGTGGTGCTTAGGCTTTGCAGAGTCAGGTGAGTCATTTGCTGCAGAATTCCCAGCTTCTGACCTATTTATTAGCCACTGTATTTATATGGCTGGTGTAGTAAGTTTCTCATCAATGGTAACCCCACAATGTTTATGACTGTGGATTCAGCAATTGCAATGTCATTCAATGACATAGGTAGATGGTTGGATATATTTTGTTGATGTTTATTTAGTATTGTTTGTGTGGCATGAGGATTAATTCTAGGCTTTTGCTAATGATTCTGAGTAGATTGGTGTGAAGATAATTGGTCAGTTTGATTTATTCTGTTTTTAGTGGACAAGACTTGAGTAATTTTCCACATTATCAGGTAGCAGCGAATATTGTAGATAGAGTGAAATAACTTGGCTTAGGGCATAGCTATTTTTGGAGCACAGCACTACATTTGAGACACTGCCAGGGTCGACAACCTTTTCAACCTTCAGTGTGCACAGCCATTTCTTAATATTACATGGAGTGAATTGAATTTGCTGAATACTGGTTGCAACAATTCCCTCAGGCAGTGGCCAAGGAGAATCATCCACTTTATACATCGAGCTGACAATGATTGGAATCAACTTCAGCCTTATTTTTAGCATTAAAATTAGGCTCCACCATCACTGAATCACAGAATCTCTACAGTACAGTAAGTGGCCACCCATCAAGTCTATGTCAATCATATCCCACCCTAATCTATTCCCCTAACTCCACACATTTACCCTGTTAATCTCCCTGACACTAGGGTCAATTTAGCATGGTCAGTCAACCTAACCTGCACACCTTTGGACTGTGGAAGGAAACTGGAGCACCTGAAGGAAAGTCACACAGATGGGTGGAGGGTGGAAGTGCAAACTCCACACAGACAATGACCAGAGACCAGAATTGAATCTGGGTCCTTGGCACTGAGAGGCAACAGTGATAACCACTATGCCATCATGCCACCCTAAGAAGATGGGATGTTTGTGGAATGTCCACCTCTCATTTGTTATTTAATTGCAGTAACATTCCCTTTGAAATCGAATAAGTCATCAAAACTTTATGAAGAACACCCCAAAGTACTGCCACAAACATTGCAACAGCATATTCAAGAAATTACTGTATCCTTGCATTAATTCCCAATTAAATGTGTTCCGAAGAGTTAAAAGATCTTTTAATGACAGGATTCATGTTTCTACTATTCTCAACCTTTTCATGTCAAAAATGAACAACAAATGAGTCTCATTCCTGTACGTTGCAAATTGTTTTTGCATTTTAAAAAACAAATTTTTGATTTTTTCTCTCTGAATCTTTTTTATTTATTTTACTTTCTCTTCCTAATTTGACTATAATCTACTTGATTTCCTTCATTGTTATTCCTCCATTTATTTCTCAATCTTTAAATTTGATCAGTTAAGGGGATGAGACTCTCAGTCCTGTCGTTCACCACGTTCCCAGATGTCCTAATGTCATTGTCATACCATTATAAAGAAACAAAGAACAAAACTGCACGGGAAACAGGCCCTTCGGCCCAACGAGCCCACGCCGCCACCCCGATGCCCCCACCTCTACCCATGATCCCTGTCTATGTTTATAGATCTATGGATTAAAAACCAAATTTGAGACAATTTAAGGAGAATTTGTTTTGTCAATTAGCCTAAGAGCACGTCTTTGGGATGTGGGAGGAAACCGGAGCACCCGGAGAAAACCCACGCAAGCACGGGGAGAACGCGCAAATTCCCACAGACACAGGCCCAAATCCATGTATCTGCACAGCACAGTGATAGTCACTGAGCTGTCGTGTTGCCATCAAATGGTCCAGGTCAAGCATACACTAACAATGTGAAACACTAGAATACTCTCGAAAAAATCCAAGAGCAGCCCTCTCACGACCCAGCGCGTGTATGCCCCTTGTTAGGCAACAAGGTGGACCAAAGCACCTGTAGGATAAAAACAAGTACATCAATATCATCATCTATTTACTCACTTCCCAGGGACTCCCAAGGCTCATGATCCCTATTTTAAATCAGTTTTCTATACCCCTCCATTCCCATTCTGTTCATGTGCCCATCTAAGTATTTCTTAAATAACTCCAGAGTGCCTGCCTCCACTACTTTTCTTGGCAGTGCATTCCATACCGCCACCACCCTCTGTGTGAAAAAACTCCTTCTAGCATCCAAATTATACCTTACCCCCTTCACCCTAAGCCCGTGACCCCTCGTGCTATTCGAGTCCATCCTAGGAAAAAGCTTAACCCTGTTTACTCTACCTATACTCCTCATAATCTTGTACACCTCTATTAGATCTCCTCTAAGTCTACGTCTTAGTAAGGAAAACAGTCCCAATTTGCCTAACTCTCCTCATAACTCAGACCTTCCATACCAGGCAGCATCCTGGTAAACTTCCTCTGCACTCTCTCCAGAGACTCCACGTCCTTCTGGTAATAAGGCGACCAGAACTGGTCGCAGTATTCCAAATGAGGTCTAACCAACGTTTTATACAACTGCAACATACTACCCTTTTTAAACAACGGTACAACATTAGCTATTCTCCAGTGCTCTGGGACCTCACCTGTGTCCAAAGAAGAGACAAAGATTTGCGTCAGAGGCCCAGCAATTTCACCTTGCACCTCCCTAAGCAGCCTGGGATAAATGCCATCAGGCCCCGGAGATTTATCAGTTTTAATACCACCTAGAAGCTCTGCCACTTACCAGCTTATGCTTCCAGAAATTTTCAACTAATGCAAAATATGAGAGAGCTGAAAGGAACAGATAATGTATTTGTCACCCAAATATTTACGCACATTAAGGGGGAGATGGTGGCATAGCAGTAACGTCACTGGATTAGTAATCCAGAGGCCCAAGTTCATGCTCTGAGGACACTGGTTCAAATTCCACCAGGATAGCAGACGGAACTTAAATTCAGTTAATAAATCTGGAATATGTTATTCTCAGTAATGGTGGTCATGACAGCTTCCTTCCTTACAAATCTGACCTACATATGACTTCAGGCCCACAGCAATGTGGTTGTTTTTTTAATTGCCTTCTGAAATGGCCTGGCACTTATGCATTTTCAGGGGAAACTAAGGATGGACAACAAATTGCCCACAGCCCATGAAAGAAAAACACAATTAAGGCAAATGAAAAGTCTTCTCACCGTTTAATGTTGAATTCATCATGTTCTGCTTGCTGCAACTGCTGTGTAGTTGGATGTAGAACACATTTTCCACTCTCAATTTCAACACGAATGTCAAGCTCAAAATCGATGTTCCTTTCTGTTGCAGTGTTTAAGGAATTTCTGTTCATTGATGCTGATGGCCATCGATCAGTAAACAGTTGTTGGACTGCAGCAAGCCCAGGAGACTTCTTACGTATGCTATGCCTGCGGAATAGTAAATATAAATAATCTTAAAAAAGCAACACATAAAAATATTAACTTTCAATTGATGATTTTTTGTCTTCCAGGCTTAACATCCTTAATTTTAAAAAGATAAAGGTAAAGACTACTCTCCCCTTTGAGAGGGACAGCTGATTGGTGGTGATTTAACCTGAGAATCACCGCACCTCAAGGCTGGAAAGGCAGGTCTTCATGAATAACCTCAGCTGTACTGGAATTAAACCAATGTTATTGGCATTGCTCTGCATCATAAACCAGTTACCCAGCCAACTGAGCTTTGTCAGATCTGAATTTTGTAAAGAAAAGTCTGGATTTTGAAGTTAGTGGTAAAGTGATGGAACTTGCCCCTCACCTCAAAAAAAAAGCCACCCAGAAAGATCGTGCCATCTCAATGGCATGTATTTCTCCTTTCCCAATATTAATTTGAATCTAGCTCTAAGTCAAGAGATTTCAAGTTTTCTAACAAAAGTGATGTTATTAAGCAGGAAAAGCAGCAAATATTTTCACAGACACCAGGGCTACTGATCATCCACAACTTTAAATTTTAAAGTGAAATAAATGATTCAGATGTATGATAGGACTAAAGAAGAAGCTAATTCTTTTTAAAATGTGGTATGAAAAATTCAATGCACATTTGAGCATTTTAACATTCCAAATTAAAATTAGCTTTTCAGAGCTCGCAATCTGTTTCAGCAATATTACAAACACAATCACTGGCTCAGTGGTTAGTCACAGCCCTAGGAACCAGAATTTGATTCCAGCCTCAGGTAACTATATGGAATATGCACACTCTCTCTTTATCTGGTGGGTTTCATATGGATGCTCCAGTTTCCTCCCACAGTCCAAAGTTGTGCACGTTAGATGTATTATTCATGATAAACTGGATGCACCGTTTATATGAATTAGCCTATGTTAAATATGCAGGGTTACAGGGATAGGATGGAGGGATGGGCCAGGGTTAAATGCTCTTTTGGAGAGTTGGTGCAGACTTGTGCTATGAACAACTCAGTTACACTCAGTTAATTCAGTGTAACTTTTCCAAGTTTTTTTAAGAACAACTAATAACAAAAGAAGGACATGGCGTGCATTAGTTCAGCGGTTTCCATTTAATTTGTAGTCTATAGGGAATTCTGCACTTAACCATGCATGTGTGGGCGCTGGATATCATAGTCAATTTTAAAAGAGTCAGTTTCACTTATATTACTGCAAAATCCATGTCATTATCAAACCTTTTATATGGAAATCTGGCAATGGAGAAAGGTCTTTTCATGTCATTCACCTCTGATTAATCTTCCAAGACTCAGCAAGCTAGAACTAAGCATTACCAGAAAATAAATTCTTTAATTGTTTGGGATGAATAATTTTGATTGGCCTGAAAGAACTGAGAAGAACAATAACCAAATTGTCTAACTGAAATAAAGCCATTTGCCTTTCCTGCAGTTATATGCAACTAAACTTTACTCCAGATAAAAAAAATACATGGTTTTGATTTTGCTTCAAATAGTGCTCTAGGGAATCCTTCCTGTATTATATATCTCAGCTGTCCATATAGCATTCTGCATGTGCCAACATAAGGCACTCAGCAGCTGTAGTGTTTTTGTTCTCTCAATTTCCTCTTTGTCATATATCCCATTGAATGTTGGAACTTCCATAGTCCCCCACACTCACCACTAAATTCTATTTTAAGCGGTATAATGTGCAACCATTTTGGGGAAAAAAAAATTGTTTATAAATTGCATAAAATGCAACCATTGCATTGTTGCTTAAAACAGATTGTTGGTAATAATTTCAAAATTTAAAATTCAAGATTCCTGATCAATTTTTATCACAATTAATATTTTAAAAAATTGCACAATAACATATTACTGCTTGTGAGGGCTTATTGTATGAAAATTGGCTGCTGTTCTTCTACATTATGAGACACGATATGTCAAAAGACCTTAATTTGCTGTAAACCACTTAGGGGCATCTTGAAGTCACAAAGGGCACTACATAAATGTAAATCTTTATTTCATTGATTAAAGTATATTTGTTTGTGGAGAGCTTATTTCTTTATTTCTGCTTGTCAATATTGAAGAACACATCATTCAATATTTATTATTTTATATGTTTATTCTCATTTTTAAGTGTTTTTCCCTTGTAAGGTTTTCATGTCTTCTCTTTTCCCATGGTAAATAATATTTAGACTATTATACAAATTTATAGAACAGATTCACGCTAGTTTCAACATTTAAATTACAGGATTAGAAATAATAATAGGTTATTAGATTTCTTCCTAACTTTTGAATTAAATACAACTGTTGTAAATAAACTTGGAAGTAAAAAAAATACATCTGTTCTAATGAAGCATTGAAATTCTACAGTTTTACTTAATGCTTTCAAACTTTCTTGATATATTTCTGAATCAATTATTTAATATTTTGAGTAAGACACTTACGGTGTCCTCCTGATGTACTGTGGCTTTTCTTTTTCATAATCTTCATCCCGGTCAGACTCTTCACTAGACGATGACAAACTGTCTTCACGCTTTGCATCATCGTGCTGGAAGGCAATTCTTGGTTGAACGACATGTGGCGTTCTGGGTGAACTAAACACTGAACGTTCACTGATGGGTGAGAAATGAGATGGACTATCGACGGTGATAGATAACAGATCCAATTCTGTCTCCTCAGGGAACTGATGTCATAAAAGAAAATTGAAATGTTCAAAATTACTTTTCCTAATGTTGTGTGCACTAATACTTTCTCAGGTTACTTTATGTTAGAACCCAATCACCATCTATGCTTTACTTGAGCAGACAGAATGGTTTTATAAAATGGAATGAGCAATGATATGTTTGACAATGAATTCACCAACCTAGACATTTTCTAAAATCTCTAACAGGGTGGAAGAAATCTTACGTGGGTTAATCTGTTGCCAATCTATAATATCCCTTTGGAAATAATGGAAGTTCAATTCCTTTATCAACGTTATTGTGATGATTAATCAATCCTTTTTGTTGACATTCAATAGTACCCTATTAAACAATATTATGATTTGAAACTTGTTTTCTGATCTGATACTTAATGTTATAAAAATGCCTGTTTAAACTGTTTTCAGCAAGATGTAAAATGGTACATTGAAACATATACTCATGCCAGACAATCACTGCAAGGCAGCAGCAGGTGGGTTCCAAGAGACATTCCAGTGAATTACAGAAAGGTGGAGGGGAAATAAGACACAGTTACCCTTGCTGATTAGAGTAGATCATTCGTCTTTTTCCGAAATTGCACATCCACCCTCTTGGTCAGGCTGCTGGCACAGATTCATGCTGCCATCATCTCCCAGGTGGGATTGATCACCTTGCTGGTAGGTCTCCTGGCAGCTGAGGGTATATTGTGGCCCACCTCTCTTCACAACTTCTAGCTAAAGGCCCCCCTTGTAAATCTAGGATCCATCCTCCTAGCTTGAATGAGATTAAGTGCTGTGTAGTGTTCAAATGTAGCATGCCCTTTAAGTGTTCAGATGATTCTTGGAGCAGGTGAATAAGATGCTTTGCACTTCAAGTGCAGCATTTTTCATGTGGGTAAAAAAGCTTTTCAAAGTGCCTAAAAATTGCATTCGACATTGTGCTGTTGAGACTGGCAGGAATTGCACCAATTTTCTTGCCAAAAATGACTCTGTCATTTTCTTTGGAAAATTCCACTCACAAACTCCTTAATGAGCATGAGTGCAAGGCAAAAAGGGAAAACGTTCAATTCTAATGAAAAGCTAGATATTGTCATAATCAAACGATTGACAGTAAAAATCACTTGAGCATGTGATTTCTAAAACTTAAGATTCTGTGATTCCATTGTGTCAGAAGATCAATATATTTTTGTAAATTATTCTCAACTGCACTTTTAGTTCTTTAATCAGAAAAAAAAGAATAAGAACAAGCATACAAGAAAGAAATATTGGTCTGAGCTACAAAAAGTACACCAAAGCAACGTCAGATCAGAGGAACAATTGAAAGGAAGGTACAGAGTGGATTTTATATATAAATACTGAACCAAGAGTAGGTAACATTTATCTGTGTATTGAAAGTTTATGATTATTTCCTATAAAACCAATGTCTTAACTAACTGATGCTTCTTTGAAGTCGCTTGCCTCCTTACTGAAGTAGAAAAGTCGTCTGGTTCAAACCCCAAGTAGCAAAGGGGTAACATGGAAATTGCTTAAGCGCTGGCTAGAAATTCCAATCTTCCTTCAATATGGAAGTGTGGCAGAGGACAATCAGAAATATAAGTAGTTACATCTCCCTTCAAAGGAGGGGGAGGGGGCCAATAGACCAATGTTGCCCCTAAGAAAACTGTCAGAGAGAATAATCTGGGACTAAATTAATTGGCACTTGTGTAAGAAGACATCAGGATTTTTTAAAGATAAATTGTACTTGACTAACTTGATTGTAATATTTGATAAAGTGACAAAGAGAATTGCTGAGATTTATGGGATTGACACTGTGTATATGGCTTTTGATACAGTACCACATAATGTAGTTAGTAATATTGAAATTTATGAGATTAAATTTGGAATTATGGAATTAGCTAAGTACAGAAAGCAGTGATTAAGCACGGTTTTGTGAAGGGTAGATCATGCCTCACAAACCTTATTGAGTTTTTTGAGGAGGTGACCAAAGAGGTAGATAAGGGTAAGGGAGTTGATGTAGTGTATATGGATTTTAGCAAAGCGTTTGATAAGGTTCCCCATGGTAGGCTACTGCAGAAAGTGCAGATGCATGGGATTGAAGGTGATTTAGCAGTTTGGATTAGGAATTGGCTAGCTGATAGAAGACAGAGGGTGGTGGTTGATGGGAAATATTCAACCTGGAGTGCAGTTACAAGTAGTGTACCTCAAGGATCTGTTTTAGGGCCACTGCTGTTTGTCATTTTTATAAATGACCTAGATGAGGGTGTAGAGGGTTGGATTAGTAAATTTGCTGACGATACCAAAGTGGGGGGAGTTATAGACAGCGAGGATGGATGTTACAGTTTGCAGAGGGACATAGATAGGTTGCAGAGCTGGGCCGTGAGGTGGCAAATGGAATTCAATACGGATAAGTGTGAGGTGATTCACTTTGGTAGGAATAACAGGCATATGAAATATAGGGCTAATGGAAGGACCCTTAATAGTGTTGTCGAGCAGAGGGATCTTGGGGTACAAGTACATAGCTCTTTGAAAGTTGGCACCCAGGTTGATAAAGTTGTTAAGAAGGCGTACGGTGTGTTA
Organism: Sphyrna mokarran; assembly: GCA_024679065.1. Lineage (NCBI taxonomy): Eukaryota > Metazoa > Chordata > Chondrichthyes > Carcharhiniformes > Carcharhinidae > Sphyrna > Sphyrna mokarran. Next base: position 145,553,001 of record JAGIQG010000001.1, on the reverse strand, counting down.
GCTTTTATTGGTAGAGGGATTGAATTTAGGAGCCGTGAGGTTATGTTACAACTGTACAAAACTCTGGTGCGGCCGCACTTGGAGTATTGCGTACAGTTCTGGTCGCCGCATTATAAGAAAGATGTGGAAGCATTGGAAAGGGTGCAGAGGAGGTTTACCAGGATGTTGCCTGGTATGGTGGGAAGGCCTTATGAGGAAAGGCTGAGGGACCTGAGGTTATTTTCATTAGAGAGAAGAAGGTTACGCGGTGACCTAATTGAGGACTATAAGATGATCAAGGGACTGGATAGGGTGGATAGTGAGAGCCTTTTTCCTCGGATGGTGATGACCAGCACGAGGGGACATAACTTAAAATTAAGAGGTGGTAGTTATAGGATGGATGTCAGAGGCAGGTTCTTTACACTGAAGGTGGTGAGGGCGTGGAATGCCCTGTCTGCAGCAGTTGTGGACTCGCCTACTTTGGGGGCATTCAAATGGTCGGTGGATAGGCACATGGATGATATTGGAATAGTTTAGGTTAGAGGGTCCACTGGCCGGCGTAACATCGAGGGCTGAAGGGCCTGTACTGCGCTGTAATGTTCTATGTTCTAATAATAATTCTTTCTGAAACTGAGGGAGAAGTGTGCAGTGGTATATCCCAAAGGTCAGTAGCATTGGAACCAGTAGCTTTTCCAATATATTTAAAAACATTGCAATGACCCCAGCTGTGGCCAATTCTGGGCATCATTATTTAGGCAGCATCAAGCTCTTAGATCGGGTACAGAACAGAGTTACTAGAATGGGGATTGTTATGCAAGAGTTTATGATGTACCAATGTTCAATAAAGAAATTTTTAACAAGGACCTTTTTCTAGGCTATGCAATAGGAGTTTTACCATCAAAAGGAAAAGAACTACAAGAGTATTCGTTAAAAAGAATCTTTTCTCTCCTCTATAGTAATCTCATTAGCTTTACCATAAGTGTGGAGGCTAAATAAGAAAAACAACAATATTTCATTTATTATGTATATATGAACCAAGTGAAAAGTAGGGATCATTGTATTGATCAAATTTTATTTTAAAGTAAACAAAATTTTCCTCCTTCCTCTTCTAAAGGGGATCACATATTGGGATATAATTCTTTGGATAATGGCAACCCTCTTCATGCTCAAATTAGCATGTGTATGTATATACTTAAACAATTACAGTTGCAGATTGCTGATCACATCTGGCCAAGTCAGCTACTGTTCTTTTTCTCATCTAACGTTCACAAATAAGCATTTTCCAGCAAAGACTCAATCAGTGAAAACTCCTCAGCTTAATTCTTCCCTGCCTGACACAGAGGTCAATTGCAAAAATCCCACCTCTATCACAAAGCATATGCATTGGATTCCGATTCCAACAGAAGATTAATCACCCTTTTAGAAATATAGCATTAAATATCTGTGTATCCACTCAGACAATAATACATAAAAAACAATATTAGTACAGAATGGAAGCAAAGCATGTGGTTAAGTAAATTTCCTAATGTTATTTAGCTATAGTTCCCAACTTTGATTACAAAGCCAGTTTAGAATTTTGCCTTTGCCCTAGATCATGGAGATGGAATGTAAGATTAAGTGAAGCAAATTCAGTGCTAATTAAAATTGCCTGTAAATCAAAGAAATGATATGCGTTAATTAATAAGCACGTGTCATGCAAGTTCACAAGCATTTATGGATGATGAATAAATTTCGTTTTTTGAATGAGATGGTATTGCCAATGCATCTCTAAAATCAAAATCTAATTTGCACAGTTAAAATAAATCCATTGCAATCACGTATAGATGATTAATTAATGATGCTTTGACTGGTTCTCTCACACAAGCACTACAAAACGTTTTTCAGTAACTTGTTACATTACTTTTGCAACACATTTGTCACAATGCAAAAGCAGTTTGGTGGTGCTGTACATGTTGATGATTCAAGTACAACCCATCATAAAGTAAAAACCTGAAATCACACATCATAAATGCTATTAAGTTGAATGTGCATGGCTTAAAGTTGATAGAAATCAAGATGATTGCCCCATAAAACAATTAATTTTGTTGCAGAGCAGATTTTTAACCAGTACCTGAAAATACCCTTCCTTTGGTGTGCTGGCTTGCTTTGTAAGGCCCAAAGCTGTACCATTCAGCTTTAATGAAGTAAAAAGGAAAATTTAATTATATAACTTACACAAAATAACACTCCTGTTACATAATTATAAAGAATATAAAATTTTACCTGTTACATTAACGGAAACCCTTGTGATGATACATGTGCAATAATGTAAACGCTTTTTATGTTAATGTAAAACTATCTGCATCCCTGTGATTTATCTCTATTTTAATAACGTAGCTCACTAATTGTAATGGTTATCATTGGCTGTATATAAAATGTGATTGCCATTATTCCAAGTTTCTATTGCCAATATGTAACAAACCAATTTTTAAAATAGGTCATATTGTCAGATCATTAATATGATGCAGCTTATGGGATATGAGTTTGCAAAAGCAGTCCTATATAAAACTGTTAATCTCAAATCTATTGCAACATTTTCATGCTGGGCAAAATGCGCAGAATCTTCAGTAACAGTCATTGCCTGACTGCTTTTGTGCACCTCCTTGCAGACAATTAAGAGAATTGGGTGAGACCGGGGAACAAATTGTCTGCTCTTAATAGGTGCAAAAGAGAGAAAAGTGAGTACTGTTTTTAAGAAAAGGAAAAATAATTATATCAATGCAAAAACTAAATTCTTCAACCAAAGTGATTTTTTAAATCTTGCACCAACCTTTTGAGAACTCTTTGCAACACAAATAAGAGCAAGTAGCATGAAATAGTCTGAAAATAGAAATGTTCCATACTTCAATTTACACCTTCCTTTAGTTTGAGTTTACAATTATATTACAGAATTAATTGTGCAGCTGTTTTATGGCAAAAAGTAAAAGCTTATTTTCAAAGATGCTGTGGAGGCAACAAATATTTGCTGACATTTTCATTTGGAATATTTTTTTAACAGCTGTTATGTCCTATAATATGATGTAAAGATGCCGGCGTTGGATTGGAGTGGTAAGAACTCAGTAAGAATTTAGCAACACCAATTATTAATCCAACCGATTTATTTGATAGTAAAATAGCGAGCTTTCAACACTCCCGTGTCTTCATCAGGCAAGTGCCTGATGAAGACACGGGAGTGTTGAAAGCTCGCTATTTTACTATCAAATAAATCGGTTGGATTAATAATTGGTGTTGCTAAATTCTTACTGAGTTCTTACCATGTCCTATAATAGGCACACAAAAAATAGCATAGGAACAAAAAAGCCATTTTTAAAATCTGATTACAAAACGTGAAAAGCAATTTCTTGAGACTTCAAAAAGGAACAGGGAGTGTATGAACTGGCATGCAGCAGTATGATTTATTTACTGAAATTCACCTGTTAAATTTCTGATTTTAGTCAAATTACTAGAAGAGATAGATAAGACAACTGTTTCCTTCAGGAAAAATACTGAAAGGTAAACAAACCAAATATACACATTCACTACTCTCGGCTCTCCCATTGTAAAGCAGCAGATGCCCAAGAATTAGTCAAAGTATATTTATTTCATTAAGATAATGTTCATGGTGTGGCAAAGTAGATGAAAGGAATCTGATGGAAGTACAGCAAGAAAAATTACAACAGGAGTAGGAAACAGTATTTACTTTCGATCAAGCAAAATTGAATGACTTGTTTTCCTGGGATCCCACAACTAATGCTGTCAATGCTGTAACCTCAACCACTCTGTACTGATGGTAGGATTGGAGCATCCAAGAGAGATCTGATTTAAGAATTTCCATTCAGGAAATGAAATTGTTGTTATTAAAAAAAACAGCATCTCAGAATGTTACAAGTCTTTATAAATTAGAGAAGAACTTAGTTGGGGAAAATGAAAAGACTTGTCTTTTCCCTTAATTTTACCAACATAGTGAAAGGTCTTTTTTTCTAGGCTATTCAATTAGTTATCCTGACGTTAATATATGCCACATCATTACTCATAAAATTTTAAAATTTCACTCCCCAACCCTTAACAGCAAGACCATAGCTCCCAGCTGATAGCAAAATGAAAGAGGGGTTGAGTTAAACAAATCAAAAAATAATAAAATTCCAGTAATCATGTTCATTAGCAAACAGAAGTAGAAACTAGCCTAAAGATTTCAATTCTAAGGAAGCTTCATATGTACATCATTTTAGGAGAATCTAAATAGTCTCAAGATTATACAGAGTTTACACTTGTAGTAACTCATTAGAATGCCCAAAACATTCAACAATGACAAAACAAACTTGAGAGATTTGGGGACTACATCAAAAACACAGGGGGCGATTCACCAATCCTGGAAGAATCCCACATGCGTTCCCATTGCAACGGTGTCTCCTAGTGCCAGATTCTGCGTCGAAAATTGACAGGAAGGCGGGCTAAGTATTTCAATTTTAATATACTTTAAATGCAATTAGTAGGCTCGGGAATGATGTCTCCAGGCCCACTAGCCTCTCCCACCTCAATGGAGTATTTCACTTCAGTGAGGTTTACAGTAGCTCCCCACTTTTGGGGAGCTAGCGGCCGAACCACATTGAAGTGAAAGAGGGGCAATTGGGGCTTCCCAGAAGGTTGGGCAGTGGTGGAATCCTGCCCTTGGGCATTGGCACCCTGATGTGGAGATGGCGGCATTGGACTGGGATAAACACAGTAAGAAGTCTCACAATACCAGGTTAAAGTCCAACAGGTTTATTTGATTATTTGTGAGCGTTTGCTGCCAAATAAACCTGTTGGCTTCCAACCTGGTGTTGTGAGATTTCTTATATTGGCATCCTGGCAGTGCCAGCCTGGGTCTCTGGCAAGCTCAAGGAACAAACTGCCAATGCCCAGAGGGCATCTTGGCACAGTCCATTGGGGAAGTGAGGCAGTATCAAGGGAGTTGAGCATGTAGGAGTGGGGGATCCCACTGCCACTCTGCAGTCAGGATTTGAGGAGGGCAAGGAGGGAGGCCAGTGATTGGAGTAGCAGGGGAGGGGATCCTCAGGACTGTGAGAGTGGGGAATTGGAGGTTGGGGCTGGAGATCAGGGTGGGCTGGTGAAAGGGGAATGATTGAGCTGGCCAGCCATCAGGAGGCCATTAGTGTGGGGCCATTGCGCCTGCATTGATCTCAGCACTGATAGATTAGTGCATGAGCAGTGGCCCGCTCAGTGTGCTTTCAGCTCTCAGCAGAAATAAGCCCTGCCCCCGAAACTTCATGATATTCATGATGATGGTCTCTGCAGTGCATGGAGTGTGGGAGATTCTTCTCCAAACTTCCAATGAAGAAAACAGTGTGAATTATTCCAGTTTTCAGGCAAATTCAACACTTCGAATTTTTTTTGGGAGAATTCGAGCCACACTCTTGAAGAAATCTAGTGAGTTGTCTGGAAACTTCTTAAATTTGGTTTAACATAAAACTGCATTTACACTGCACTCTTAGAGGGAGCTCAGTCTAGGAACCTGGAATATATGAACCCTCATGGATAATAAGCAAAACAATCAACTGGAATGGAGAACTTGTTGCCCAATGAACTTGGGCGTTTCAGTATTGATATTGCTGCTCTGCAAGAGCAAGCAAAGGGCAGCTGATGGAAGGCAGGGAAGAAAAACACAAGGATCACCCCAAGGTGCATGGAATTGAATATGCCATCAGGAACAAACTCTTCAACCAACTCTCAAGAGCTCCTTTTCGGCATAAATTAATGCCTCATGACTCTTGGTCTACAACTTGCCAAGAATCACCATATGACGGTCATGAGCGCCCATGTCCAAACCCTTAATGCCAATGATGAGTCCAAAGGTGGTTTCGACTTTATCTTGGACATCATACTTTCCAACATTCCTAAGGGGAAATCAGATCATCCTTCTTAGGGGCTTCAAATGGCAGGGTTGAAAAGGACTCTCAACTCTGGAAAGGAAACAATAGAAAGGAAGGAGTTGGGAACTGCAACTCCAAAAGGGCTCTCCTGCTCATCAATTGCTTCGAACTCCAATTTGTTGTCACTAACATATGATCCCTTCAAAAATACAAGTTTAAGACTTTTGGGTGACATCTCTCATCAAAGCACTGGCACATGGTCAACTATGGTGTAGAGATGCCGGCGTTGATCAACTACGTCATTGTCCAATCCCAAAACTAAAAGGATACTTACATCACCAAAATGATGAACGGTGCAGACAACTGCCAAACAGACTACTGGCTCATCTGTTCCTCTATGTTCATCAAACTCCATAAGAAGAGTGGAAAATGAAGAATTGCTCAGAAAAAAGATCAACATTGAGTGACTTAAAGAGACAAGTGTGCTAGCAAATGTCCAACATGTACCATCAAAACCTGCAAAGCATTTGGAATGGAGGAAAACTGGAAGAGCTCAAGACAGCCATCATCTCAAGATGTGAAGAAACCATTGGCTACAAGACCAAGAAACACCAAGACTGGTTCGATCACATTATCTAAGACCTCATCAACAAGAGGAGGAAAGCTCTGCATACCTGACAAAACATCAGCAAAGCAAAGAAAAGAACTCATCAAACAACAAACAAGGAGGTACAAAGAAAAATTAGGGAAACCGAGATCCAATAGTGGACTGAGAAAGCTAAAAGGCTGCAACTCCTCACTGACAAGTATGACATTCAGGCCTCTTCCTGCTACCATGGCAATATATGGTCACAACACCAGATCTCTGGTGTAGATAAAGAATGGAGTCCTTTTGAAATGCAGGAATACAACAGCCTTCAATAGAGAGAACACTTCAAAGAACTCCTAAGCTATGGTACAATTGGGGATGTGTTTAAAGAAATCCCCAATGTCTCAGGAAAGATGATCTTATATTCCCACCAAGTATGGATGAAGCTGACCTTTTTTAAAGAGCCACCATTAAACATATGAAGAATGGAAAAGCCACTGGAGTGGATGGGATTCCAGCGAAGATTCTCAAACTTGGAGAAGTCACCTGTCATCTTCATCAGCTGTTCCTAAAAGTCATGGATATGCCTGCCAACTTCAGGGACTATCATCACCACTACCTTTAAAGCGGACGGCAGGAACCTCCCTACTCTCCATTGCTGTGGAAATCATTGCCCAAATGCATACTATCCTTCGCCCAGTTTCTAAAGAAATCTTCCAGAAAGCCTGTGTGACTTCCGACCCAACCTTGGAGCATGATTTTTATTGCTTGACAGCTTCAAGAGAAATGCCAGAAGCATTATCAATCATTCCAGGTGGCCTTCATCAATCCGACCAAAGCTCAGTCAATCGGAAAGTGCTATGTAAGACCCTGTCAAAGGCTGCCCAGAAAAATTCATCAACATCCTCTGACTCGTCCACAATGAAGTGTCGCCAACATCTTCACCTATAGAAGTAAGACAGAAACCTTCTAAGTCAAGATTGGAGTCAAGCAGAGATGTGTCATCACCTCCACCCTTTCTCCATCATTATCTTCACTATCTGTCACTTATTAAGAGCAAGCTTCCCAGTGGACTGGATATTTTCTACAGGCTGAATAGAAAACACTTCAATCTCAAATGGTTGAATTCCAAGAAGAAAATGACACCTTTTACAGATTTACCAATTGTTAAAGATGCACCACAGAAAGTATCCTTTCTGAATGTATCGCAGCTTGGTATGCCTCCTGCTCTGATCAAGACTACAAGAAGCTACAAAGGACTGTGAACGTAGCTCAGTTCATTACACAAGCCAGCTTCCCATTTATTGACTTTGTCTACACTTCCCGCTGCCTTGGAAAATTAAGAACCTCAAACACCCCGGACATACTGTCTTCCACCATCTTCCATCAGGAAAAAGATACAAAAGTCTGAGATCACATACCAACTGACTCAAGAACAGCTTCTTCCTTGCTGCCATCAGACTTTTGAATGGACCTCTCTTATATTAAGCTGATTTTTTTTTATATCCTCGCTATGACTGTAACACCGCATTGAGAATCCTTTCCTTCTCTATGAGTGGTATGCTTTGTCTGTATCGCATGCAAAAAACAATATTTTTCACTGTATACAATACATGTGACAATAATAAATCAAATCAAATCACTGATATCGCTCATGGAACTTCAGTACGTGGATGATAACACCATCATTGCTCTCTCAAAGAGAATCTCCAAGCTACACTTGACACCTTTGTGGAAGCATACTGAAAAAAATCAGTCTCAGCCTCAGCTTCAAGGAGATTCAAGTCCTTCACCAAGCCAGTCAAGGGCAAGATCAATGAAGATCCCCTCCCAAAAGTGTTTCACTTCTTCTAGCCAGTTGCCACCTCTCATCTAAAGGCTGCCATCGATGTGCAGATCCAACATCACCACCAATTTGCAAACACTGTCTTCTGACACCTAAGAATGAAAGTCTTTGACGAATGCGACATCTGAGCTGATACTAAGATCCTCATTGTCCACCCAACATTTTTGTACAGCTCAGAAAGTTGGACTATGTACAGACATCACCCCAAGGCCCTGGAGAGTATCTCCAACACTATGAGATGGATTCTTCATATCAGCTGGGAGAGCAAGCTTATTAACATCAGCTTTCTAGAAGCAATCAGGAACACCAGCATTGAGGCCGTGATGCTTCAAAACAAACTCCAATGGGCCAACCTTGTCCATAGAACACTAGAATCCGAATTGCCAAAGCAAATTATCTTTGCCCATTTCAAGGAAGGCTCTCGAACAAGAGGAGGACAAAGGAAGCTCTTCAAAGACACCCTGAAATTTTACATCAAGAAATGCAACATAAACATCAATGTTTGGGAGACCTATTTTGAAGCTCCTGATTGAAGGGACACAATTCTTTTAGAATACGCGTATAAGAGCGGGATCCAGAAAAGAAAATATCAGTGATCTCAAGGACTAATCCCCACTCCCAGACTCACCTGCCAAGTGTACAGTCTGAGATGTGGCTCTAGGATCAGGCTCATCAGCTATGTAAAGACCAACAGAACCCATGACCAGTACAGGGAATTCAATTTTGGAAAAAAATGGATTCCCTTCCCTACTCAATAATTCCCTCATTTATCTCTTGAACCCCCCTGCATGCTATTCCTAAATTCCTTCTTAAGTCACTGTTGGATCTTTCTTGCTTAGTTTTTGATTTTTAATGCAATGTATTATTTGTTGAACATGTTTTAAAAGATGTTTGTCATTATGTCTACAATTTATATATACATACCTACTGTTTATTTATCAACACAATTTTTAGTTTGTTTACCCAATTAATCTTTGCTATTTCTCCCTTCTTACCTACAGAATTGCTTTATTTAAGATTCTTGCTTGGGACTGGGGTGTATACTTTCAAACTTAATATGGAACTCAACTGTTTGATGATGAACTGGATTTTACTCTATCACGCTGCTGGGTATGAAAAGGGAGGTGCAGTTAAAATCCAATTGGTGGCCTTCCCACTGTTTATACACCGACATTTTACCAAATTTAACTGGCAATAGAACAGGCTCATGCAGGGAAGAATGGGGACAGGTCCCTCCTTATTGGGCCTCTGAGGCTCATTGGAAGGCTTCCCCCAAATTGTTACCCCACCCCCTCCCCCCGCAGGTGGCCCTCTTCAAGTTTCCCAACCATCATGGCTCCTCAAACTCCGGCTCTTGTCAGGACCAGCCAGCTTGACAGTGTCGAGGCCTCCAAATACTCGCAACTTGATCAAGTGCAGCTCACTTCCTCGTCATCCAAGTGTAGTACCAGCGGTGGCCATTATCCCATTAGTTTAGCCTGTAATGAATAGATGACAACTTCTGATCGGCCGCAGCTCTCTGAGGTGGGAGTTCTTGTTCCTGAGGTACAGAAACCAATCCAGGCTCCAGTCTATTAACTGCCAATTAGCCACTTTGCCTTGGCTTTTAGCTGGGAGTTGGGGGCAAGAGGCAGTAAGGACCAAGCCATGCTGTAAAATTCAGTCTGATTGCCTTTTCCCTGTGAATCTTTTACTATGAGTTTATAAATTAACCTTGCTCCACTACATAACAGTAGATCTAAAATAGCTTTAGCTGGTTCCACAATGTATTGCTTCAGAAAACTATAAAGTACAATACTTATTATGTGTATGATTTGCTCCTCTTACGCTGTAACCTTGTGTCAAAAAAATCAATTAAACACTTGTTTCTGAGTAACAGAAAATCACATGCCCTATTTATTGGCAATCAACCAGCATTCCCATGGAGTACTGGAAATTCAATGTGGGGTAGGCAAATGCATTTCCTTCCCAGGACAATTAGGGTTGGAAAAGGGTGCAGGGAGATGGGGCAAGAGCGAATGAAAACAAGGGGAGAATTCAAAGTAATTTTTAACAGCTGTTTTCTACAGGCAAGCCTACAAGCAACTAAAGGCTGAGGTGCGACAAAGTACATGCAACCTGAAGAACAGATGGTGAGTGGACAAAGTGGTGGAGATTCAACAACTTGCTGATAACTATTGTTATCTTCAGCACAATTAAAACGACCCAAGTTCTGGGTACCCAGGGACCCACCCCCCTGAAAGCCAAAACAGGTGCGCTGATCCAAGACCAAGGAGCAGTCAACGCTTCTTGGAGAGAGGGGACTTTGAGGACCTCCTCAATCAAAAGCCTTTGACACCATACAAATATTGAAAACAGAAGCACAGAATTGACCATTCAGCGTTCCAATCCTGCTTTGTCATTCATTTGATGATGGCTGATCATCGTTCAATATTCTAATCCTGGCTTTCATCCATATCCCTTGACCCCTTTAACCCCAACAGCTTGAAATCCTGTGGCACGCTGCCTGTCACAATCTCAGCGCAATCTTACCTCGCTGTGAGGTCAAAAAAGCTATCCACGGGAGTGGAGCTAACCTACCAGACAAACGGGCAATGTTTAATTTTCCGATGCTTCTAGGCCAAAACCAAGACAACCCTAAATTGTGTCACCCAACTGCAGTATGCAAACTAAATATCCTAAACAAAGGTTCTCTACCTGCCCTGCATTCTTCCCACCCCATCCCCCACGTTCATCCATAGTAAGTCCTTGGATAATGTGCACCATTGATAATTTGAATGCATCAGAAATGGACAATGTACAGCAGACTTTGCAATTCCCTGGAGATATCACCAATGCTGCCTCTGCAAAATCCCACAAGTCCCACTGGCAGGATATGTGAATTAATGTTGAGCATCTTCTCCCAGATATTATCAAGGCATTGGTCATGCTCTACCAGTTGTGATGGACAGACACACTGTCTGCATACTCAACACAACACCCATGAAACATGTGCTTTACTCTAAGCTCTGCAATGGCAAATGATAACTAGGAGGGCAGAGGAAACACTGCAAGAATACTCTGAAAATCACCCTAAATAAATGCAACATCTCCATCAACACGTGAGAATTGCTTACCTTAGGACGCACAAACTGGTAAAGCATATGCGAACATGCCAATCATTTCAAAAGTCACTGGGTACAGCTTGTGGAAGCCAAATGTAAACAGAGGAAAAAGAGTGCAGAATCCAGAACATCTCTCCCACTCACTTCATCAAACATCATCTGCCAAACCTATGGCACAGGGTGACTCCAGGATTGTACTATTGAACCATTGCAGAACCCACCTCCCCAGAGTAGAGTCAAGTCATCCTTGACCCTGGGGGACTACCAAAGAAGAAAAACGTTTTCTCATAACAAATCTTCTATACCTTCAAGCTTAAGTTTAGTGTTGCAAGTAGGCTTACATTAGCACTGCAATGAAGGTATGGCGAAAATCCCCTAGCTGCTACACTCCAGCACCTGTTTGGGCACACTGAGGGAGAATTTAGCATGGCTAATGCACCTACCAGCATATCTTTCAGACTGAGAGAGGAAACCGGAGCACCTGGAGGAACCCATGCAGACACAGAGAGAACTGCAAACTCTGCACAGACAGTGATCCAAGACAGAAATCAAACCCAGGTTCCTGGCGCTGAGAGACAGCAGTGCTAACCACTGTACTACCATGCCGTTGAATTAAGTTACCAATATATGACATAATGGCAATCTTTTTTTTATTCTTGTGATCCCAACAAATGAATTTCACCTAATGGGTGTTCACATTTTATTTACTGAGCTAGGTATACATATTTTCTTTCTCAAGTGTATATGCAAAATAATTACACACTGGATTATTAATATTAAAATGACAGTACCTGGCTTACCAGTGCAAAATAAGTTTAATTTGGCATCTGATGATTTATGCTTTTTTTTTAAGAAAAAAATACACATATCCCGCAAAAACATTTATTTTCTGGACCAAAAAATAAAATATGTAAGGTTTTAATTTGTAGTTAAATTATAATCATCTTTAGGATAGAACATAGAACATTACAGCGCAGAACAGGCCCTTTGGCCTTCGATGTTGCGCCGACCAATTAAGAAAAAGCAATGACCCTCTAACCTAAACCATTCCCTTTTCATCCATAAACTACCATCCAGGATGGTAGTTTCTAAACCAAGACAAACTAAAAAAGCTACATTGTTCATTTTTTCCTGGCTTCCTCGGAAATATCTAGAGAAATTGAAATTAATTTCTCTATTAGAATACAATAAAATCCAGGGAAAGACCATTCATCCAATTAAATTTACTTACTTCACATACGTATGGTTATTTTGTCAAGGACTTTCATCCCATATCATTGCCTTATTCACATCCAAACTACATATTTCTCAAAGACACCTTAAAAGGAATATATCACATCTAATTGTAAGTCTCCACAAGATCCTTACCGAATCCTGTACTTTAAAAGTCACTCTTGACCCTGTTCCTGTTCCAGATATAGGCGGTTCTGGAGTTTGGACTTCATTAGGGTCTTCTGCCTCACCAACTCTAGAACTAAATAAAAACTCACATGAACATATTAACAATGAGCAACAATATGGTGAATAAATAGATTATATACTCCAACTGAAAAGAATTTGAAATTTGAAACAATTGGAATGTGACATAAATAAATACAAATGTATTAATTCACCACAAATTCATGACGTTTCCATTTTAAACAAAGAATATTTCAAACTAAAATCAGGCAAAAATCTCCACACATTCATGGTGGTTATTTATGATACCAAGAGTTAATATAGTGGCCAAATGTCTCAGTCTGGCTGGGACAGTCCACATTTTTCACTGAGCACTCCAGCGTCCTGACAATTTTCTTCAGATTGTTCAAATGTCCAAGTTTTCATATCTGCTGAGGCTCCTTTTAAGCTCAGCCATTTGAGCTTTGCCACTTCCAACTTCTAACTGAACGGACTCCACTCTCCCTCACTCCCCACCACCTCACTAGCAGATATAGATATTTCAACATTTTGTTTTTATTTGCGGTAGTGAGTGGTGAGCCAGTGATCAGATTCACTGTTATAGAATGTTCAATTGAGGGGAAATTTCTTCACCCAGAGAGTGGTGAATGTATGTTATTCACTATCACAGAAAGTAGTCGAGGCCAAATCATTGTGTGATTTCAAAAAGAGATCAGATATTGCTCTTAGGGCTAAAGAGGTCAAAGGATAAGGGGAGAAAGGGGGGGAATCAAGATATTGAATTTGATAATCAGCCATTATCATAATGAATGGAGCAGTAGGTTCAAAGGACCAAGTGGCCTACTCCTGCTTCTAGTTTCTACTTTCTGTAACTTTTGCCTTGTGATTAAATTACTTCCCCTAGCGTTTAGAGAAGCTGGGGGGGGGGGGTAAGAAAAGGGTAGTGTTTCAATTAAAAGAGACCTTTCAACATCCATAGTTTTACTTTTTTTGCTTTGTCTCAGATATTACACTTCACTCACATTAAAAAATATCCTACTTCAACCATTCCATCTTCCAAACAAAAACTAAAGTCATTAGTTTCTTCAAAAGTTCAGAAATTGGGAAAGTTCCCTCCAGAGGACACATACTTCTAGTACTTTTATGTTTTTATTCCACTGTTTTATTCAGATACTCCTAACATGAGTGGATATTTGTTTTATTTCATGTTTCATAGACAATCCAGTCTCAATACAAAAGCAGACAATGAGTTGAGAAACAATTGGGATTACAGACTAAATGCCAAGGTATGTTATTAACAATAGCAATTCACTGAAAGCTTCAATACTTATTCAGAACTATTACATCTTATCACAAAATAAAGAATACCAATTAATACAACTCAGAAAACACCATTAGCCCATTGTATCTGTGCAATAATGTTCCAATGCCCTGCTTCTTCCCATCCTCTTTTCAAGTAATTATCCAACGCCCTTTTGAAAGCTGCCACTGAATATGCAGTTTTCACCTTTTCAAGTCGTGTATTCCTAATTATAACAAATTTTTTTCCCCTCATGTCACTTTTGGTTCTTTTACCAATTACCTTAGTTCCGTGTGTCCTGGTGACCAACTCCTCTGCCATTGGAAACAATTTCTTCTTATTACTTCACCAAACCTTCATGATTTAGAACACTTCTACTGAACATTCGTTTAGAAAGAATAATGATAACAGTTTTTCCATAAGGCTGTAGTCTTCAATTCCTATATCATTCCAGTAAATCTCTCCTGCAGCTTCTCCACAGCCTAGGCACCTTTCTTAAAGTATGGTGCCCAGAACTGAATCCACCAGAGGAGGCCATTCTCAGCTCACCTGAGTCATAAACGGTCTTTGCTAGTCCTGTGTATTTCTTTGGCCAAGGTAACATTCCTTCTCAAACCAACACTATCAAATAACAAATTAACTGACTTTGATTAATTTAGATGTACTAAATGGCCTTTCTCAGTTGTAAGAACTATCATCTGAATGCTGCCTGTTGGAAGTATCCAATGATATATAAGTTTACATATGCATGCTCATAACACTCAGCTCTACTTTTTCACTAACTCAAAGTTGTCAGACCATCGTCACATATTTAATGACTTTAACAAGGTCCACAATATGGATCTCTTAGAATACAAGATCCTGGATTAAGGCAGTAATAGCTTGTCTAATGTGTACATAATGTGGAGTGTTAAGGTTACCACCGCCCCAAATTTATACTTTGCATGAGGAGTACCTGTCTGAGTCAAAAAAACAAAAACCAGTCATGTTGATTACACAAGTAGTGCAGAGATGCTTGTAAACTCTGAGGTTTAAGGGACAAGGCTAGGTATTGGACTCTGGCAGTGAAGATTACCCTTCTAAATTTGGGGGTGGAGGGGGGAGGGTTCCCTTCTGCATGTGGGAAGGGCAGTGTTAACTTTGAGACATTTTCAGAATCCTTGCATTGTCAGGGTGTTTAGACCCCACTGTTCCAGCTGGCTATGCAACCTTTGCCAGCACTTTGAAACCGCACTTTGAAGCTAGCGAGTTCACAGCTTTTTTTGCCTGATCCAACACATAGAACATAGAACAATACAGCACAGAACAGGCCCTTCGGCCTTCGATGTTGTGCCGACCAAAATAAAAAGCAATGCCCCTCCCAACTAAACCATTCCCTTCTCTTCCATATACTTATCAACTAACCTCTTAAACGCCACCAAACTTGGCGCATCTACAACTGCTGCAGGCAGGGCATTCCACTCCCGAACCACCCTTTGGGTAAAGAACCTACCTCTGATTCCGTCCTATAACTATCACCCCTTAATTTAAAGCTGTGTCCCCTTGTGCTAGCTTTCTCCATCCTAGGAAAAAGGCTATCACTGTCCACCCTATCTAAACCTCTAATCATCTTATATGTTTCGATAAGGTCTCCTCTTAGCCGCCTCCTTTCTAACTAAAACAACCTCAAATCCCTCAGCCTCTCTTCATAAGACCTGCCCTCCATACCAGGCAACATCCTGGTAAACCTCCTCTGTACCCTCTCCAATGCCTCCACATCTTTCTTATAATGTGGGGACCAGAACTGCACACAATACTCCAAGTGCGGCCGCACTAGAGTTTTGTACAGTTGCAACATGATGCTGCGGCTCCTAAATTCAATCCCCCTACCAATAAAAGCTAAGACTCCATATGCCTTCTTAACAACTTTATCCACTTGACTGCCTACTTTCAGGGATCTATTGACACATACACCAAGATCCTTCTGTTCCTCAACACTATTAAGAGCCCTACCATTAGCCCTATACTCTACACATTTATTGTTCCTGCCAAAGTGCATTACCTCACACTTTTCCACATTAAACTCCATTTGCCACCTCTCGGCCCAGCTCTGCAACTTGTCCAAGTCACTCTGTAAACTATAACACCCCTCTTCACTATCTACCACTCCACCAACTTTAGTGTCATCTGCAAATTTACTGATCCATCCCTCAATACCCTCATCCAGATCATTTATAAAAATTACAAACAGCAGGGGCCCCAAAACAGACCCCTGAGGCACACCACTCGTCACCGAACTCCACGATGAATATCTCCCATCAACCACCACCCTCTGTCTTCTATCTGCCAGCCAATTCCTAATCCAATTAGCTAAATCACCCTCTATTCCACACATCTGCATTTTCTGTAGAAGTCTTCCATGGGCCACCTTATCAAACGCCTTACTAAAGTCCATATATACTACATCAACCGCCTTACCCCCATCCACCTCTCTGGTCACTTTCTCAAAAAACTCAATGAGGTTAGTAAGGCATGACCTACCCTTCACGAAACCATGCTGACTATCCCCAATCAATTCATTTCTCTCTAAATAACTATAAATCCTATCCCTAATAATTCTCTCCAATACCTTGCCCACAACAGAAGTAAGACTCACTGGCCTATAATTCCCTGGAAGGTCTCTCTTCCCCTTCTTAAACAATGGGACCACATTCGCTATCCTCCAGTCCTCCGGAACCACACCCGTAACCAACGAGGACCTGAAGATCAGAGCCAGAGGCTCTGCAATCTCCTCTCTTGCCTCCCAGAGAATCCTAGGGTAAATCCCGTCCGGCCCAGGGGACTTATCCAACTTCAAACCCTCGAGAATTTCTAACACATCCTCCCTATCTACTACAATACTCCCCAATTTGCAACCCTGTACCTCAGTGCTCTCCACAGCTACATTTCCAGCACTCTGCGTGAATACCGAAGAGAAATATTTATTCAGTGCCTCACCAATCTCTTCAGGCTCCACGCACAACTTCCCACTGCTGTCTATGACTGGCCCATTCTGCAGAACACATTCTGCAATTTTGAGAAAATTGCATACAATAAATCTCTCTCTTTATTTTTTGAATCTATTCAGTGGCTTGACCTCGACAGCCTTCAGAGATACAGAACTCCAAGGCTCATCACACTCTGAGTGAAGACATTTCTCCTCATCTCAGGCTCTATTTTGAAACTGTGACTCCTTGTTTTAGATCTCCCAGCCAGACACAACGTTCCTGCATCCAGTTGTCCAGCCCTGTCAGAATTTCAATTAGATCCTCTCTCATTCTTCTAAATTGCAATAGACCCAATTTTGCCTTGTACTAGAGCAATAGAATCTCTACAGTGCAGAAGGCCATTTGACCTATTGAGTCTGCACTAACTCTGCGAAAAAGCATCATACCCAAGTCCACCCACCACCCTATACCTATAGCTGCATGCATTTACCCATGCTTAATCCTCCTAACCTATTCATCTTTAGACACTAAGGGGCAATTTAGAATGGCCATTTCACCAAATCTGCACTTCTCTGGACTGTAGGAAGAAACTGAAGCATCTAGAGAAAACCCATCCACTCATGTGCAAGGCATGCAAATGCCAGACAGAATGTCACCCAAGTCCTGATGCTGTGAGGCAGCAAGGCTAACCACTGTGCCATTATGCTGCCTATAATCTTGCCGCCCCAGGAATCAGTCTGGTAAACATTAACTATTACCTTCTATATCCTTCCTTTGATAAGGAAACCAAAACTATACACAATACTTCAGGTGTGGATTCATCAAGACTCTGTGCAGCTGCAGTTAAGACATCTTTGCTCATATACTCGAGGGCCAACATACCATTTGCCTTCCTAACTGCTTACTATATCCATATGCTTGCTTTCAGTGACTCATGTAGTAGGTTGCCAGGCTCCTTTGCGCGTTAACACTACCTAATCAATCACCTAATCTGTTATTCTGTTTCTCCACGTGAAGTAGACAGCTTCACATTTATCCATGTATTTTGTTCATTCAGTCAACTTGTTTAAATCACCTTGAAGTCTCTTAATAGCTTCTTCCCCACTCACCTTCCCACCAAGTTTCATTGTTAGCAAACTTGGAAATATGACTTCCAGTTTTCTCATCCAAATCATTGATACACATTGTGAACAGTGGGAACCCAAGGACTGATCCCTGCTGGTCCCCACCAGTCACTCCAAAAAAGATCCATTTATTCCTATCTCTGCTGCCTGTCTGCAAACCAATTTTCAATCCATGCCAAAATATTATTCAAATATTATTCATGTGCTTTAATTTTGCACACCGACCTTCTATGTGGGATTTAAGCTTTCTGAAAATCCAAATACATTACATCTACTGGTTCACACGTTAAATCCTCAAAAAAAAAAATCCAAATCTAGGTTTGTCAGGTATGATTCCCCTGTCATAAATCCATGTTGACTTTGTCTAATCCCACTGATATGTTTTAAGTGTTCCATTATCACATCATTTATAACACCAGCATTTTCCTCTCTAATGATAATAAGCCAAATGGTGCCTCTCCCTTCTCCTTTAAATAGCTAAGTTACATTAGACACCCTCCAATCTGCTGGGACTGTTCCAGAATCTAGGAAGATGGCAACCCATGCTTCAGCTATTTCCATGATCACCTCTTTTAATACCCTGAGATATAGATTATCAGGCCATGGAGATTTATTGGCTTTCAGTTCCATTAATCTTCAACATTATTTTTCTACCAAATATTAATTTCCTTCAATTCCTCCTTCTCACTAGAACCTTGATTCCTTAGCATTTCTAGGAAGTCATTTGTATCTTCCTCCATGAAGATAGAACTAAAGTAATTAATTTCTCTACCATTTCCTTGTTGTCTATTTAAAATTCTCCTGTTTCGGACTATAAATGACTTAAATTTGTCTTCAGCAACCTTTTTTTATATGCTGACAGAAGCTTTTAAAGTTCACTTTTATGTTACTTGCAAGTTTACTCTCATACTCTATTCTTTGCCTATTAATCAATCTCTTGGTCATCTTTTGCTGAATTCTGAACTGTTCCCAATCCTCACATTGCTACTTTTTCTGACAACTTTCTATGAGCCCGCTTGGATCTAATACTATCCTTAAATTATTTTAAAAGCCATTTTGATTAGGCCACTTCGCTTGTGCTTTTGCACCTTTTAGTGAAGTTCCCCAGATTTTCTTAACCAACTCATGCCTTACAATGCTGGACTCTAAATTCAGATTAGACTTCTCACTTTCCATCCTAAAGAAGAAATCAATCATGTTATGATCACTGTTCCCTAAAGGAGGCCAGACAAAAAGATTATTAATTAACTCATTCTCATTGCATAATACCAAATCTAGGATCTCATGTTCACTGGTTGATTCCTCAATATATTAGTCTAAAAAACGATCTTGTACACACTCCAGAAATTCATCTACCACAGCATTGTTCCTAATTTAGTTTGCCCAATCTATATGTAGATTAAAGTCATCCATGATTACTATAGCACCCTTGTTACATGCATCTCTAATATGCTGTTTATTGCCATCACCTGCCTTCCCATTACTGTTTGGAGGCTGATAAATAAATCCCACTGTTTTCCATCCTTTTTTGCTTCTTAGCTCCACTCACATTCTACATTTAGATTTTCTGAGGCAATATTCTCTTTCAATAGTGCACCAACTTCATCCTTAACTAACAATGCCATCCCCATTTCCTTTTCCTTTTTGCCTGTCTTTGCTAAATATCAAATACCTTTGGATATTCAGTTCCCAACCTTGGTAAATCTCAAACCATTTTTCTATAGTTCTGTACTATATATCTGTATTCCAGATAACAACTGCGTTGTTAATTTGTCTACCTTAATGCGAATCCTCCATGCATTCAGATATAGTACCTTCAGACTTGTCCTTTTAATTTTTTTTACACATTGTTTTTGCTACTATGGCCCTATTTGCTGCTAGCCCTTGTTCGCGAGCTTCAACTTTTGCTTTCTACTTTTCTGTCTTTCATTTTTATTTTGGTTTCTTTTCTGGTGTCTTTCCACTCAGGTTCTCACATTCCTGCAACTCTAGCTCATCTGAGGGTCAATCACATTGGCATTGTATAAGGCAACTGCAGATTTTTATTTCAATGTGGAACTTATTTTTCGTCCTTTAGTCAACACTATTTCTAATCTTAATATTCAAGATCTGGCAGATTCAAGACAATACGGCATATCAGCAATGAATCACATTTAAGGGGTAGTGTGCCACAAATAAACTCGGGCAACAGCAACAGAAATGGTGAATTAGTAACAATCAGTGCAATTTGGCAACATTGCACAGTCTTTTATACAAATATATTATTCTTCTAAATATAGAACAGGTATTAACTTGGTCCATTTGGTAGTATACTTGCCTCTCAGTCAGAATATGCTGAGATCAAATCCCACTCCAAAACTTGAGAACAATATTTTCAAATATTGCCAACTGTGTCGTGCTCGAGATGTTAAATCCTGTTTAGCTATTTTGGTGGTTCAACTGAATACAGTCCAAGTATTAGTCAGGAAATAGGGACATATCCTAGGTTCCTGGCTTGTTTTTTGTGTAACCTCACCCGTAAAAACAGATTTATTCCTCATTCATCTCACTGCTGTTTATGGGCTCATATCATGTGCAAAGCTGCTGCTCTGTTTGCCTGCATAACAACAGCGATTTAACTTCAAAGCATCATTCAATCAATGGGATATGAGGTGCTATGTAAAATTCAGAGTCTTTCTTAATGTCACAAAAATGCAAAAGCTGCAATTTTAACAGTAAAAATACTTCACCTTGTCCTTTCCAGTCGTCTTACAGGTGGCCTTCCAGAGGCTGAGATAGTTTTTGATCTATTGTAGCTGGGCTTATAGCCTAGACCCCATTTATCCTTAAGGGATGCTGCCTGCATAAATCATAATTTTTTTTTAGATATTGGAAATGCAACTAAACAAAAATTATACTCAACACTGTACACATTCAAGCCGTAGCAGTATATCATGATCACTTTATGAACAAATTCTGGTCCACATTTCTACGGTAATAGATCATTTACATAGAGTAGCATTATTAACAATTCAAAACAATCCTCTTTTTAGTATTAATACAGTTCGTAATTAAGTTTAAAAAATGCAACACAACAAGCTTGAATTAAATGCATGCTGCTTAAGGTACACTATGTTTTGTACAGATATATAATTTGCCATTAACTCTTAACTTTTGCTTCTAAACCTCCCTTTTGAGTCCTCCAATATACTAGCAGCCCACTTCACTTAATTTAGGGAGTCTTGCATGTTTGTTTTAATTTGTGCAATGTGGGAAATGCTAGCAAGTTAATTGTCCACTGTTAATGAACTTGAGAAGCTACTTGAGCCACCTTCTTGAACGACTGCAGTCCATGTACTGTATAGAGCCCCAGTGCTATTAATTAGGCAGCTGAGAATATAAGAAATATGAGCAGGAGTAGGCCATACAGACTCGTATGCCCACCTCTCCAGGGAATAACTAGAATTACATAGAGTATAACAGAACCAAGCCACTTAGCCCAACCTGACAGCGCTTGAGCATAAAAATAATTAATTTAAATTGTGAACAGCGGTGGTTCCAGCACTGACTCTCTTGTGGAAAATCACTGTCCACCTTCTGTCACTCTGCATAACTGCTCTTAAGTCTTACTCTGTTTACTGCCTTGAAAGTAACTAGCAATCCATTCTACTAGTAGTTTCCTGAAAGTATTAGGCAACTCCACCAAAGTGATTCAGGCAGTGCAACAGCTACACTGAGTTCAGACTCAGCCAAGTTAGCGGCTGCAACCTTTTTGAGTTACACTGCTCCATAGAAGTGTGTGGCAGAATCACAGTTGAGTTTCCATGTGGCAGCAGCAAACAAAGTCCATGGAGCCTTGAATCAGAGAGTATGCCATACTGGTTACAACACAATGCCATGACAAAAATAAATGTATAATTTCAGCCTTTTACACAGTTTTCTTTACAAACACAGAAAAACAAGATTTAACCAAAACACTCCTAGAAAGATCATGCTATTTCTGAGGGAAAAATAATTTGCTCACCCTCATACTAGATCGGCGTAGTTTTTTCCGAACATCACGACGGATGTCATTAACAGCAACAGATTCAAGCTGTTGATAACGCTGAATCTCTTGATTTATGGTTCCTTCACTTGCTCCAAGTTTTCTATAAAAATACAAATGTTTTAACAACTTGGATGAGTTGAATGACATTTAGTCTTCTCAGTTTTTCAAGATAAACACCATAAAATTCAATAGAAAAATAACATAGAACATAGAACAATACAGCACAGAACAGGCCCTTCGGCCTTCGATGTTGTGCCGACCAAAATAAAAAGCAATGCCCCTCCAAACTAAACCATTCCCTTCTCTTCCATATACTTATCAATTAACCTCTTAAACGCACCAAACTTGGCGCATCTACAACAGCTGCAGGCAGGGCATTCCACTCCCTAATCACTCTTTGAGTAAAGAACCTACCTCTGATATCCGTCATATAACTCATACCCCTTAATTTAAAGTTGTGTCCCCTCGTGCTAGCTTTCTCCATCCTAGGAAAAAGGCTATCACTGTCCACCCTATCTAAACCTCTAATCATCTTATATGCTTCAATAAGATCTCCTCTTAGCCGCCTCCTTTCTAACGAAAACAACCTCAAATCCTTCAACCTCTCTTCATAGGACCTGCCCTCCACACCAGGCAACATCCTGGTAAACCTCCTCTGCACCCTCTCCAATGCCTCCACATCTTTCTTAAAATCCTAGAAATCTGAAATAAAAACAAAATGCTGAAAATACTTAGCAGCTCAGGCAGCATCTGTGAAAGGAGTTAACATTTCAAATTAATGACCATGTTGGATATTTACAGAATTTTCTGTTCATATTAATTGATCGGCTGTCATTTCAACTAATGTCATTTGACTGCATCTCCAACAATATATCAAACTACAATAGGCAGCCCAAACAGTCAATCTGCTGACTGTCAAAGTAATAAATAAGGAGCATTTCCCACCACTCTCTTACCATTCATTCATCTCTGTGTTTTTGCACGTTCCATTAAAATTAGAAAAAAATTATACACATAGTTTTTAAAGCGAGGATATAAGAATGAGTTTTGATTTGCAATAGAATTTTTTATAAATTTAAAAACAAACCATCCAATTGTAAACTTTTGCTTCAACATGTATGAATGATAAAATTGTCATAAGGCGATTGAGAGCTTTTGCAATCATTTTTCATTCATATGCCCTCATTATGACTATGTGAATTTAGTATGTTTCTTTTTGAAATTAGATTTAGCTTTCCAAGGATGAAGCACCAAGCAAATTCCAAATAGAACCTGATGAATCTCTCTTGAAATAAACACATCTTTTTAGTACAATCACATGGCAATTCACTTGATGCTTGATCACATATCATTTGCCCACAATGCACTGCAAGTTATAAGTAAAGAAAACAAGTAAAACTAATTTAATTCACTGACATGCTCACTTCACCCTGACGCCTATTTCAGAGATTTATGGCTCGTTCCTCCATGAGAAGTATCAAAACAGCCCATCTCTATAATAAAAAAAACTATTTAAGGTAATACCATAGACTCATCAGAGCTCTCCCTCAGTATGAACAAGAACAAAGAACAAAACAACACAGGAAACAGGCCCTTCGGCCCAATGAGCCCGTGCCGCCACCCCGATGTTCCCACCTCTATCAACGATCCCTGTCCATGTTTATAGATCTATGGATTAAAAACCAAATTTGAGACAATTTAGGGAGAATTTGTTTTCCCCATTAGCCTAAGAGCACATCTTTGGGATGTAGGAGGAAACCAGAGAAAACCCACGCAAGCACGGGGAGAATGCGCAAACTCCCACAGACTCAGGCCCAAATCCATGTTTCTGCACAGTACAGCGATAGTCACTGAGCTGTTGTGTTGCCCATCAAATGGTCCAGGTCAAGCGTACACTAACGAAGTGAAGCACTAGGATACTCTCGAAAAAGATCCAAGAGCAGTCCTCTCATGACCCATCGTGTGTATGCCCCTCGTTAGACAACAAGGTGGACCAAAGCACTTGTAGGATAGAAACAAATACATCAATATCATCATTTATTTACACACTTCCCAGGGACTCCCAAGGCTCATGATCCCTATTTTAAATCAGTTTTCTATACCCGTCCATTCCCATTCTGTTCATGTGCCCATCTAAGTATCTCTTAAATAACGCCAGAGTACCTGCCTCCACCACTTTACTTGGCAGCGCATTCCATACCCCACCACCCTCTGTGTGAAAAAATTCCCTCTAGTATCCAAATTATACCTTACCCCCCTCACCCTAAGCCCGTGACCCCTCGTGCTATTTGAGTCCATCCTAGGAAAAAGCTTAACCCTGTTTACTCTATCTATTATCCCTCATAATCTTGTACACCTCTATTAGATCTCCTCTAAGTCTACGTCTTTCTAAGGAAAACAGTCCCAATTTGCCTAACCTCTTCTTGTAACTCAGACCTTCCATACCAGGCAGCATTCTGGTAAACCTCTTCTGCACACTCTCCAGAGTCTCCACGTCCTTCTGGTAGTAAGGCGACCAGAACTGGATGCAGTATTCCAAATGATGTCTAACCAGTGTTTTATACAACTGCAACATTAAAGGCCAGCTCTTGTACTCTATACCCCTGCCTGTAAAGGCTAGCATACAATACGCTTTCTTCACAACCTTCTCCACTTGCTCTGCCACCTTCAGAGACTTGTTCACCTGCACCCCCAGGTCCCTGGTTCTGTTTTGCTTCTCCTTCCTTATCTACTTGGTATTCCTCACTATCTCCTGTTTGTGTTGTTTTCTCTCCCTCTTCCCTAGTTTGTTTCTGTTTCTCACTTGCTCTGCCAGTTTTTTCTTTCCCTCTCAGCAGTTTGTTTCCCTCTCTTTCTCTCCTCCACTTTGTGTTGCTCTTTTTCACCCCTCATCCATTATAGGATCCTTCTGGTTAATCTGATAGACTCTACAATGAAATAGTAACCTACTCCAGCAAATCAATATCCTGAAATATCCTGTTGTGCATTTTGTGTGTTATTACATAATCATCAGGATGTTTTATTATGTAGGACCCACATCAGTATCATTGATTAACAGTTGATGCAAGAGTTCAATAGCTGTCCAACTGTTGTTATGATCACAGCACAACTAAACACTCACTGAATTGCCAAGCACTGCTTTTTCAAAAAAAACCTTTTAGGAGACAAACCAGGAAGAGGAGAAAAGGGGAACCATTTGACCGCTCCTCACTGATTATCACTAGGTTTGACAAAACCTTGGAAGAAGAGTTTGCTACACACGTGGATGTGAAATATGAGGTTCAGTGAACAGGTAAATTTCTGATTTTTGTCATTAATAATGGAAAGGATAGAGGGAGGGTCTGGTATAACATATGAGTGTAAATGAGGCCACGATCTGACATATCAGGCGATATGATATTAAGAGATCTCACAAGACTGAATTCAATGTTTGGTGAGATTGGTTCTGGGATGTTACTTCTACAACTTTTCTAATTATTTATATCATACTAATGCTAAATCAGAACCAGTTTGCATGGGAAAATAATCAAAACTCAACTAAAAAAAATGAACTCAAGTTAGGATGGCCCAACCTCTCTCAGCTTGATGTACCTTCTAAACTAAAAGATGGATTGTTTTTACTAAAGTTTAATTAAAGTTGTACTGAAATTATTTTTGACAGCATGTCAACTGAAATAATGTTATGCAAAGGCGGAATTGTACTTTTACACAAAGTAAAAAGAATATTTCTTCAGGTCAATTCTCTGAATGAGCAGAGAGTGATGGAGTAACAGGAATACAGAGTACTGGGCTAATGGTAAGTTACTTAGTAGTGTGGCTGAACAGAGAGATTTCGGTGTGCATATGCATAGACCTCTGCAAGTTGGCACCCAGGTTCATAGGGTTGTTAAGAAGGCATACGGTATGTTAGCTTTTATTGGTAGAGGGATTGAATTTAGGAGCCATGAGGTCATGTTGAGCTGTACAAAACTCTGGTATGACCGTACTTGGAGTACTGCGTACAGTTCTGGTCATCGCATTATAGGAAGGATGTGGAAGCATTGGAAAGCAGAGAAGATTTACCAGGATGTTGCCTGATATGGTGAGAAAAGACTCGAGGCTGTTTTCGTCAGAGAAAAGGTGGTTAAGAGGTGACTTAATAGGGACATATAAGATGATCAGAGGATGAGATAGGATGGACAGTGAGAGCCTTTTCCCTTGCATGGAGATGCTAGCATGGGGGGAATCGCTTTAAATTGAGGGGTGATAGATATAGGACAGATGTCAGAGGTAGGTTCTTTATCAGAATAGCAAGAGCATGGAACGCATTGCCTGCAACAGTAGTGAATTTGCCAATATTAAGGGCATTTAAATGGTCACCGGATAAACATATTGATGATATTGAATAGTACAGATTATATGGGCTTTAGATTGGTTTCACAGGTTGGCGCAACATCGAGGGCTGAAGGGCCTGTACTGCACTGAGGTATTCTACGTTCCATGAGTAAGAGCAGCATTAGTTTGAAAATTGTGGATTCACAGCTCCAAGCTTCCATCAATTTAAATGGAGGAAAATAAATGGAGAAACCTGAGATTTTCCAACCAATAGCACTTGCTGCAGAAGCCACAACTGTCTATTAATTAGTCCTTTAACTTAAAATAAAAACAAAAGCTAGTATTGATCTACAGTCATTAAAGTTTGAAACATTTGAAGTTATCTTCCTGTTTCACTCTCTTGCACAGAAACACACACATGGCTTTTCGACTTAAACAACAGAGAGCTCAATAAATAAATTCAAAATACTGCAAATGCTAGAAATCTGATAAAAACAGAAAGTACTGGAAAAACTCAGCAGGTCTGGCTGCATCTGTGAAACAGGAAACAGACTTAATGTTTCAAGTCATTGGACTCTTCAGCAGAAGCACCAAGCAAATTCCAAATAGAATCCAGCACCTTTTGTGACCACATAAACTTCATCTCATTAAATTTCTGTGATTAGCACTTCCAGCTTTCCTTCAATGAAGAAAATAGATACTGGTGGAAACCAAGAAGAAACATTAAAGCAGCTGGCAGTCTAAATGCTCCTGATACATTGAGAAATTGTGTGCAATACCAAACCTGCAAGACTTGCCTTTTAATGAACAATGAAGCTTTGCATAAAAATATCAAGTCTAAGTATTTGAGTAAAAACTAAAATGAGGGTATTAAAACATACTTAACTGGGTAACATTACATTATTGCAAAATATGACCTGTTCGTTTTGTTAAATTTGTACTGGACTTTAGAAATTAATCATGGAATGAAAAATGGTAAATTATAAAACGCGCAGCAAATAGTTTGAACTATTGTTGGGAATCTGGTAGCCAAATACTACAATTATATTATGAGTTTGCATAGATATGAGCCTTTCTAAAGATGAATGTGAGAATTTTAATGATAGACTGTAAGAGACAGGCAGAAACTTACTTGAGATCATCAATAACTTTGGCTTGTTCATTCAATTCCCTGATGTCTACTAAACGTTTGACAAACTTTCTTCCTCTTGAATCTGTAGCTTGGCTCCCAGCCGTACCCTGTCTTCGATGGTCAAGGGTTTCCTATTTAAAAAAAAATTACAAATTTCAACCAGCCAACTAGAGGTTAAAAAAAGTTGAAAATGTTGCTGTTTTTGTTGGCCCCAAGTGATGTACAATTTCACAATAAAACTTATAGCATGTGAAAAGACAAACAATCAAATATTTGATTTTAATAACTTTACGTACAAAATCTGGTTAACTAAACTGATGAATGCAACCTATCTAAAGCACAATTCATAATTTTGGAGAGCATTTTTTAATTTGAACAAACTGATATGTTTAACTGGCATATACACTATGGCAAGAGCAAGATCAGGATGCGTTTAAGTGTAAACAGATAGAATTTGGTGGGTCACGAGTCTCAGTACCAGATAAAGTTTCTGCCAGAATATAGTATTGTTGGTGTACAGGTTAAGACCAAGGAAGTCATTTACAAGTTGTTGCCTAAGTGCAAGTTTCATAGAGACGCCATTTATTGAATTTCCAAGTGTATTGTGAATATAGTAAGGGAGGGTAATTTGGTTTAGCAATTTCTAGACTTTAATTAGATTAACAGATTTTAATTTAATCGTTACTACAGCTTCCTGGTGACATCATTATGCAAGAAATGTATGGTGAACAGTCCCATCTGTTTTTGTTGTAAGTATTCAAAAGTAATGAGTTTCTACATGACTAGGTGCTGAATTGGGGGAAGGCTAACTACGATCGGATTAGGCAGGAACTTATGGAAACTGATTGGGAACGGTTGTTCGAGGGTAACGTGGGATTCTTTCAAGGGAATACTGAAAATGTTGCAAGAAAAATAGATGCCGGCTAAGAGGAAAGGTGGGAAAGGTAGGATTAGAGAGCCATGGATTACTAGGGATATTGAGGACTTGGTTAGGAAGAAAAGAGAGGCGTATGATAGGTTGAAGCAGCTGGGAACGGAGACAGCTCAAACGGGGAGTTAGAAGGGCAAAAAGGGGGCATGAAATGGTTTTGGCGGATAGGATTAAGAAAAATCCAAAGGCTTTTTACTCCTATGTTAGGAATAAAAGGTGGTTAAAGGAAAAATTGGACCTCTTAGGTACAGAGGAGGGGAACTGTGCTTAGAGCATGAGGGAATTGCGGAGATCCTGAATGAATACTTTGCATCGGTATTCATGAAGGAGAGGGGCTTGTTGACAGCTCCTGTCTCTGAGGGAGCTGTGGACCAGTTGAGGGAAATATCCATACCGAGGAAGGAAGTGTTAGAGCTTCTAGGTAGCATTAAAACTGATAAATCTCCGGGGCCTGATGGCATTTATCCCAAGTTGCTTAGGGAGGTGCGAGGTGAAATTGCTGGGCCTCTGACGCAAATCTTTGTCTCTTCTTTGGACACAGGTGAGGTCCCAGAGCACTGGAGAATAGCTAATGTTGTACCGCTGTTTAAAAAGAGTAGTAGGGATAACCCTGGAAAGTAACTGTGACTCTCTTACTCTTCAGAGGGGGAGTGGGAGAGTCACGGTTACAGTAGCTGTGCGAATCTTGTCGCTTCTGTAACACAGCGAGTTTGCGCCTCCTCGATGGTCCCGCCGACAACATTGCCGCTACTCCACCTGCGGTGATGGCTAAAGCAACTGTCCAAGAAGTGACATGGATGTAGTTGTATGTCTGGCTGTACTCAGTCAGACTGCAATTACAAACAGGTGTTTGAGATCGGCTAGTATCCATTTGTGTGTAAAGACTCATTTGATAGCCGGTCTCAGTAGCTGTGCGATTCTTCTGGTTTCTAGAGCACAGTGATTCAATCCCTTCCGCGGGAGCCTCCTGGTATCATCTCCGTGGGCACAGGAGATGGTATTCCATGACTGGCCAAAAAACTAATAGCAGGGGCGACTCATGCTAGGACCATGACCACTACCATCAGACTGCCAGCCAGGAGTGGTATTGTTGGAAACGTCTCTGGTATGTTTCGCATAACTGTGGTATTCTTGGCGTTCTAGACCACAGTGAGTCAATCCTGACCAAGGTCCCACAGGGTATTGAGGCCTCCAAGCTGGCAGGTGAATGGTCCTGAAGGGAATTTGACTGACTGAGAACAGCCAACACGCTTCTATACCTATAATCCCAGTTAATTGTGAAAGAAAAATTTTGTCTTGACAGGTTTCGACTTGTCCCGGGGATAGTTGGTGATCTGCTGGCGGATGCGGTCATGCCTATCTAGGTAGTAGAAGCACCTCCGTGACCTCCTGCCCACACGATCGGCCCAGAGGCAAAGACGTACAGATCTGAACCTGGTGTGACGCAGAGAAAGGATGCGGTGCCCCGTCTCGTTCCTGATGATCGCTGTCAGATGTTGACGAAAAATATTACCGATACAGACATGTCTTCCACGCCCCAGGGGCTGGGCATGGTCGACAGCGATGGGCGCAGCTCCCGGTGTTGCGCGAGCGAGTTTCATGCCACGGTCGCGTTTTCGGCAATGTAGTTTGTTCGTTGCGCGGGCGTGTCTCCTAATAAATAAAAATTCATTTTTGTATAAAATGATGATTTATGGGTAAATAGCTCGAGGCTGACGAGCAAAAACTAACCTGCACGTCAGGCGCTCCCAAAGGTGTGATTCAATCTGCTTGTCTGCAATTATGGTAGTTGTTGCCGCATCGTTCTGATCATTTCCCCGTTTCCACCTACGCCCTACGGCTGTGTAACATCAGGTGGATGTCACTCTGATTCCATTCAGAAGTGCACGACGCACGTCGACGAGCGATAATAAAACTTGGATAAGATGCTCTCATGAGTGTCTCTTAAAATAGGCCGGTGAGTTTGATGTCAGTGACAGGGAAGCTGTTGGAGGGGATTCTTAGATTTAGGTTGTATAGGCACTTACAGCGTTGCGATCTGATTAGGGATACGCAGCATGGATTTGTTAAGGGGAGGTTGTGCCTTACAAATCTGGTAGAATTTTTTGAGGACATGACGAAAACGGTGGACGAAAGGCGAGCCATTGATGTCGTCTACATGGATTTCAGTAAGGCATTTGACAAAGTCCCTCGTGGGAGGTTAGTTGAAAAGGTCAAGGCTCATGGGATACAAGGACAGGTAGCTAGATGGATAAGTAACTGGCTTGGTAATAGGAGACAGAGAGTATTAGTGGAAGGGTGTTTTTCTAGCTGGAGGTCGGTCAATAGTGGTGTCCCGCAGGGCTCGGTACTGAGACCTCTTCTATTTGTAATATATATAAATGACTTGGAAGAGGGAGTAAGTGGAGTGATCAGCAAGTTTGCAGACGATACAAAGATGGCTGGACTTGCGGATAGAGAGGAGCATTGTCAGGCGATACAGCAGGACATAGATAGGCTGGTAGCTTGGGCAGACAGATGGCAGATGGAATTCAATCCTGATAAATGTGAGGTGATGCATTTCGGGAGAAAGAATGTAGGGGGGAGGTATATGATAAAGGGTAGACCTATTAAGAGTATAGAAACGCAGAGGGACCTGAGGGTGCAGGTGAACAAGTCTCTGAAGGTGGCAGAGCAAGTGGAGAAGGTTGTGAAGAAAGCATATGGTATGCTATCCTTTATAGGAAGGGGTATAGAGTACAAGAGCTGGCCTTTAATGTTGCAGTTGTATAAAACGTTGGCTAGACCTCATTTGGAATATTGCGTCCAGCTCTAGTCGCCTTACTGCCAGAAGGACGTGGAGACTCTGGAGAGTGTGCAGAAGAGGTTTACCAGGATGCTGCCTGGTATGGAAGGTCTGAGTTACGAGGAGAGGTTAGGCAAATTGGGACTGTTTTCCTTAGAAAGACGCAGACTTAGAGGAGATCTAATAGAGGTGTACAACATTATGAGGGATAATAGATAGAGTAAACAGGGTTAAGCTTTTTCCTAGGATGGACTCAAATAGCACGATAGGTCACGGGCTTAGGGTGAGGGGGTAAGGTATAATTTGGATGCTAGAGGTAGTTTTTTCACGCAGAGGGTGGTGGGGGTATGGAATGCGCTGCCAAGTAAAGTGGTGGAGGCAGGCACTCTGGAGTTTTTTAAGAAATACTTAGATGGGCACATGAACAGAGTGAGAATGGAGGGGTATAGAAAACTGATTTAAAATAGGGATCATGAGCCTTGGGAGTCCCTGGGAAGTGTGTAAATAGATGATAATATTGATGTTCTTGCTTTTATCCTACAGATGCTTTAGTCCACCTTGTGATCTAACAAGGGACATACACGCGATGGGTCGTGAGAGGGCTGCTCTTGGATTTTTTTTCGAGAGTATCCTAGTGCTTCACGTCATTAGTGTACGCTTGACCTGGACCATTTGATGGCAACACGACAGCTCAGTGACTATCGCTGTGCTGTGCAGATACATGGATGTGGGCCTGTGTCAGTGGGAATTTGCGCATTCTCCCCGTGCTTGCGTGGGTTTTCTCTGGGTGTTCCAGTTTCCTCCCATATCTCAAAAATATGCTTAGGCTAATGGGGAAAACAAATTCTCCCTAAATTGTCTCAAATTTGGTTTTTAATCCATAGATCTATAAACATAGACAGGGATTACGGGTAGAGGTGGGAACATCAGGATGGCGGTGCAGGCTCGTTGGGCCGAAGGGCCTGTTTCCCATGCTGTTTTGTTCTTTGTTCTTTGTACACTAACCCAATAAGTAGCAAGTTCATGACAAAGGATAAGCAATATCCATGCAGACCATGAAAGGATGCTAACAAACTGCAGTACTACTGTTGAAATGTATTTATTGTATAGTACCACTCAAAATTTTCCATAAGGAAGTTAGCACTATCTCATGATTACTGCAAAAATTGGGGAGGAAACATGCTTAAATGCAGGAAGAAAAAAACCACAAGATTTTTTTACATAGTCTAAATTACATTAAGACAGCCAGATGTCTCGAAGTGCATGGTATCCAAGGAAAACTATTAAGTTGATTAGGAAACACAAATGATATGTTCAATGATAGGCTACAAGAAAGAAATTAATAGAAAAAATGACTAGTGCCAAGGTATTTGGGATAGTAATAAATGTTATTTATTAGTCAATGTGTGACCAGACAAGAGCCGATCAAGTACCTTCTGTGGAATACCCAAATCATTATGGAAAGAAAGGTCATGTGATTGAAATCAATATTTTAAAACACCTTTTATTACAACATTCTGCTTCCTTTTGGAGCAATCTGGAGAAGGCAACAATAAAGCTATGTGTCTCTCTCTACTAAAGTCAACTTGCTTGCTTATATCATACCGTAGGCAACAGACAGAGAAATTTGAAAGAAGATTTCAAATTCCAAAGATGTGTTTTCAGGAAAAGACCAAGGATTACTATTTAAAGAATTATTTCAGCCGCAAAACAGCAGCCAAGGACTCAAATAGTGAATTCTCTATTAATTTGCCTTTAAGTGTTCAATCTTCATTTGGTCGAAGTTAATTTCCTCTACTTTGTAACTTAAAATTTTGTACGTGTTGCTAGTGTTGGAATGTGTGTTTATCTTTCTAAATATTTTAATATCTTTTCCTGGGTGGATTTTGAGCATAATAAAAAATAAATATTTTGTGTTTAAACTGGAAAAAGCGTTTTGAACTGCGTTCTTTACAATCAGCAAGTAAATGATTAAGCACAAACACAGTACATTATTTGATATCCTATAAATGAAAAAAACCCTGTTCATAGAATCTCTAAAGCGCAGAATAGGCCATTCAGCCCATGAAGTCTACACTGACTCTCTGACGAGAAGGTCTTATCCAGGCCCTTTCCCCCATAATTCCACATATTTTCCACGGCTAATGCATCTAATCTACACATCCAGGGATACTAAGGGAAAATCTAGCATGTCCAATACAGCTATCCTTTATACCTTTGGACTGTGGGAGGAATACACAAATTTCACACAGTCACCCAAGACCAGAACTGAGTTCAGTCCATGAGGTTGTGAGGCACAGTAAGAAGTCTCACAACACCATGTTAAAGTCCAACAGGTTTATTTGGTAGTAAATGCCACTAGCTTTTGGGCCTGTGACCCTTCGTCAGGTAAGTGGAGAATTCTGATCACAAATAGGGATGTAAAGACACACATTCAGTTTACAGAATACTGATTAAATGTTTTAAGAGGCAACAGTGCTAACTAATGTGGCACCATGCCACGAACATGAGGGGTAGGAAAAAGAGTGATTCCATTGTATCCATCCTCACCTAATTGTAACACAATAATAATTAATTTTTTTATTAAACACAAAGGTTCATTCACTATAAACCTGCAAACCAACAAAAATAACTGTTGAATTAAATATTTAAATAGTCTCAATTATAAAATGGTTTGAGTCACTTACAGTCATGACAGTGGGGGACATGCTGTCGGTTTCATCCTCATCTGTTAAGTCAACCGCATTGACGGAGTTCAGATCAGCTATGTCATCAGTTTCTTCTTCACCTGTCAGAGTTGTCATTGTGTTACCCAAGGCATTAAGCCTTTTACCTATGTTGGGATCCATATGCACATCAATACCACACATTTTCCATAAAACATTCAGTGTCCAGGTTCCTGCGCTACTGCTATCTGGAAAAGAAAATATAACATTTTATTTGAATATCAAAGAAGCATTATTTTGAAGTAATTTTCTTTAAACAGAGTTTGAAGTTTAACATTATAAGTTTTCCATTTCTCTGCAATTATAAGGCAAAGTAGTAATTAATTCAGATACATAGGACTCCTTTCTGGTTTGCTATTTTCTAGATCCTGGTTTCATTTGTTAACAAATATTAATTATGGATCATATTCAAGGGCATCATTTAAAAATAAAATATGGTATTGAATATGTTTATTGCTTATAGCATTAGTAGAACTATACATTTGGATTTTCCATCCTTAGCATGATTTATTGTAGCCCAATATATTTAACAATCATCACATTTGGCTAAATGGCTAATTGAATTTTTGATTCTTAAAATTAAAAATGAGTAATGAGTATTATTATTGGGCATGATGTATTAATACCCATGGTCGTACAGTATATTATATGTGCACTTCAAAATCCTCACACTTTTAGTGGTAAAATGACAAGATGAAAATACTTCTTTTATTGATTTGTGCTTTCTTTTTTGTTATTTACTAGATTTCTGATAAAATGATAAGCAACACTAGGGAATATACTAGAATTCAGCACTATGAAAACACAATGAATATTGTATGGAGAGGGAAAGACATTGAGACAGCCTAACAATCAGAATATCTGCTGTAAAGAAGCAAAATGAATACACTAATCAAATAAGTAACATGTTCATGACAAAGGATAAGCAATATCCAAGTAGGTCTTGAAAGGATAACAGGATTGGATCTAACATCAGTATTAATACTGAAAGTCAACATTCTCAGCAATCATTCCGGTAAAGACACAACACTGTATTCAACTGCTGGACAGAAACTATCAAGCTGCCCTTAGACGTGCATATGTCAGTATGCCTTTCCACTTCACTGCGCAAGTCTCCATCTTTCATCCCTCAATTCATAGTTCCCTATTCCTATTTCAGGGCCACTCAAAATAACAACATTGCAATTCATAACTTCCCAGTCACCTCCCAACTCCATTCTGTTGATACTTGGTTGTGGTCAGGGGGTGAGGAGTTAAGCAAATGTGGAGGAAGGTCAGGGACATGCCATGGTGTGAAAGTTAATGGGATGATCGCCATGTTTATAATCTCAGCAAAAAACAGCGATCTCTCAAGACTGCTCAAAGCAGCAACTGGGGACCTCTATCACATTTTATAGAAGTACTGGTGATAAGAAATGGAATGGGGAGGTGAATTGGAAATCCAATGCCTAGTGCAGTTCATTTTCAAAGATATAACTGTTTCTTTGTCTCTAAGGGTCATAGACAAAGAAATACCCATCCCACAAAAGTCTTCTTTTCACCACTTTCCACTTTATACTTGCTGCTGAATTCGTCTTTTCAGTTGCAAATGGACTTGGTGCATTAAAGTTCTGCTAAATTCTGTAGTTTGCAATATGCAAGGGTTTCACGGTGTATCTATTACAATGCAAGTTACATGGGACTATCGAAATGTGTCCTGTCTATTGCAGGTAGTTTCTTTGGGTGTGCCAATTCGTACAGGTTTCACTCTATGCTCCAGTGCTTTACTGGTATTAATGGTTAGTGTTAAATTCAAGGCAAGTTCTTGATTTTGGTACAAGTCACATTAATTTATTATTGCTTCACTTATCATAGCTCATAAGTACCTATTATCAAAATTTCTGATAGCAATGAGCCAGGTGCTGATATGGATACTATTTAATGAGAACCTAAATTACCTGCTGCAGCCTGCCCAGTAGTCCGTGAACATACTTCGTATGTCCCATCTGGTACAACACCTGTTAGAAATATCAAAATGAATTTAATTCATAAATGTTCAAAGAGTCTCTACAGAGCAGAAGGCGGCCATTTGGCTCATCAAGTTTGCACTGACTCTCGGAAACAGCAGCCCATCCCCTGCCCATTTATAAAGGGTAATCCCCTTAATCAACACATCTTTAGACATTAAGGGGCAATTAAGCATGGCCAATCCATCCAACCTGCACATCTTTGAACTGTGGGAGGAAACCAGGGAACCTGGAGAAGACCATGGAGACATGGGGAAAACATGCCAACACCACACAGCCAGTCACCCAATGGTGGAATTGAACCTGTGTCCCTGGTGTTGTGAAGCAACTGTGCAGATCACTGTGCCACCATTTTCATGGCAATTGCTCTATCATGAGCAGATGATATTTTACATGCCTGTTGAATTACTATGTAGAGAATTCTCAGTGACAATAAAATTTATTTTTAAAAAGTGCTTCTTACTCAGAGCCATAGTAGCAATGTGAAGAAAAGACTTCCTCACCTTTTACCTGAATGAAAAAGTGTGGTTGTAGAAACAAATTGTAAACATTCATATCAGGTCAACAACCTGCAGTTAGTTTATTTACTAGTGTCACTACTAGGCTTACATTAACACTGCAATGAAATTACTATGAAAATCCCAAGTTAAATAATAAATGTAAAAGAAAAAAAATTGAAATAGCTGAGCTCTTCTCTTGAGAATACAGGAACAATAACCTGATAGAGATTTCTAAAAATATGAAGGGGTTTGATAAATGAGATGCAGAGAAGGTGATTCTGTTTGTTGGACAGTTCAAAATTAGAGGCCATAAATATAAAATGATCCCAAAACTGGCAACACTGTCAAATCAGAATTACACACTGACAGAAATCTAGCAGGTGATTCTCCCATTTGGGGGGAGTGGGCAGAGAACCACACTGGAAACTGGCAAGACTAGCAGTTAAATAATTTTAATGTTATTTATCAGGCCCAGAGCTGAATTCCCTGGGCTCAAAAGTATCTCCTACCCTGCCAGTACAATTTCACTCTGGTGGGGTTTAGAGTAGCTCCCCACTTTCAGGGAACTAGCAGAAGACTCCCCTGGAGTGAAGGGGGAGCAACTGGAGCCCCCCAGGGGACAAGGTGGTGGGTAAGTGGTGCCCCCTGGACATGGGCATCCTGGGACTGCCAAAGGGGCAATGTGCCCATGTGCTAGGGGACAAATCAGTGGGGGTGGGGGGTTTTCCCGCTGCCACTTGATGCACAGAGTAGGTTGGGGCCAAAGGGAGGCCAGCGATCAGGTTGGGTCTGACCTAGGAATGGTCGTGAGGTCTGCAATTGGCGTGTGTGTGTGTGTGTGTGTGTGTGTGTGTGTGTGTGTGTGTGTGTGTGTGTGTGTGTGTGTGTGTTTGTGAGCACGCTGGGGTCCCGAGCTTGCCAGCAAATTGCAGACAGACAATTCAAGTTCACTCTCATGTGCAGAGGCCTGGAACTGTCAGACTCTGGCATGAATAGGCCCCACTCCTAAGCTTTTAATGAAATTCATTCTGATCTCTGCAGTACCAGAGTGTGAGAGATTCGAGTCTGAATTTCCACTGAAAAAAAAAATCATGATTTACACCAGTTTTCCCATGAATTCAGCACTTAGAACATTTTTGGGAGAATCACCCCCCCACATCTACATACATCCAATACACACTCCCAGCACAAACGCTGGCCAAAATAGCTTTCTGCATGGTTTGCACTAAAAACACGAGTGCACTTCCATACTGAAAGTGCACCCATAGCAGCAAATTACCAGTGCCACACAACCAAATATTGCAGTCCATTTATCCACTTTTATATGGATTGCGGTCTGAGGTGGTGGGGAGTGGTTTAGAGAACAAGGGAGAAATACATTGATAGAATAAGTAGAAAACTCACAGGCATTCATTACTATATCTCCCTGCAGTTCTGGTTTCCAGTCATCCCAACTAGTTTCAAATCCATCAGCAAATCGTATGCAGAAATTTTTAAAATGGCCTTTGCTGACTAGCGATTCAGATGAGCAAGCAGTAATCAAAGTGCTCTCAATGGTAAGAACCATAGCTGACCCAGGATCAAAATCAATACTGTGGTTAGCCTGCAAAGAACAAATCAAAATTCACTGTTAAAAACACCATTGGCATAATCCAACAACAACAATTTTCTTTTATATTGTGCTTTTCACATAATGAAGTATCCAAAGGCTTCACAAGAGCAGCAGAAAACAAAGTATGACACCAAACAATACAGGGATATCTTAAGTCAGGTGACCAAAAGCCTGGAAAAAAGTTACATTTTAAGAAAGTGACGTAGAGAAGCAGTCAAGTTTAGTGAATATGAGAGCTTGGAAAAAGCAACTGAAAGCTACACCACCAATGCTGGAAATGCACTAGAGGCCAGAATTGAAGGATTGCAGATATTTTGAAGGGTTGTCGAGCTGGAGAAGTTTACGGAGCTGGTAAGGGCAAAAGCATGACGGATTTGAGATGAGGATGAAAATTTTAAAATTATCATTGTTTGATGGGGAATCAATGTAGATCAGTGAGCACAGCAAAGTTAGGAGGACAGGGTCTTCTAAAAGTTAAGATAGGAACAGCTGTGTTTTGGATGACCTCAGATTTACAGGGGGAATAATGTGGGAGGCCAGCCAGGAATGCATAGTTGAGATCTGGAGGTAACAGAAGCATGAATGAGGATTTCAGCAGCAAATGAGCTGCAACAGGGGCGAAGTCAGATGATGTACAAGGATGAAAATTGGCAGACTGAGTGATGGCATGAATATGACATCAGAAGATCATCTCAAAAACAATGTGACATCAAGATTATGAACGGACTGGTTGGGATGGAACCAGTAGCTAGGGGACAGAGTTTGAAGTAAGACACTGCAAACAATGGCTTCTAACTTTCTAATGTTAGAGTAAAAAGTATTTTAATTATTTCAAATTTTATATGCTTTGTCATTCATGAACACATTGTTACCAGAAATCAGCCAGGGATCTGGCTTCTATTCAGAACAAATTATTTTAATGAAGATGGAAAATTTTTGTCTTTAATGATGGATAGAAGAATGACAAATAATGTGTTAAATCTAATAAATTTCAGAAATATTTTTTAGGGTGTAATTTTCAAAAGGTTAAGGTGACAATAGTATTATCATTGTATAATAACATTAAAAAAAACATAAAATAACAAAAATAACAAATATTTTCCACACTTAATTACAACAGGTTTTCAGTCTAAATTGAGTCAGTTTGAGCTACTAACTATTTGTTATTCAATGTTAGCATTTACTGCACATAATATTAATAGTTGCTTTCAAATATGGTTCAAATAATATTAATAGTGTTATATAGTGTATTCGTTTATTTGTGCTTTTTTAAAAATCATCAATACTCCTAGAGGCGAATTCGCTGGAGTCTTTTAAGAGACTTCTGGATGAGTACATGGGATTTAATAGGATTGGGAATTACAGATTGTTCTATGACCTGATAGGTATAGATATGATCGGCACAACATGTGGGCCGAAGGGCTTGTTCATGCTGTAGTGTTTTATGTTCTAGATCTCCTATGGTACTGTTCTCAGTGAGGGTCAAAGCCAAATTAAAGAGAGTTAAGCACAAAAGAGGAGTGAAGCAATTGATTAGGAAATGTAACATGAAGGATGTGAGAGCTGGAACAAAGATGGAATAGTGCACAAGATCCAGTTTGAAGTCAAGGTGCACTGTGATCACTTCCTTATTATTTGGCAAGTTATAGCAGTAAAGTCTGAGACTTGAAGACAAATATGTAATTTGGTGAGATTGACTGGATTCATTCTATAATTGAATTTTATAAATATATCATGATTGCACTTTCAGTATTCACTGTGATCCAATGTCTGCTTTCTGGTTGAGCCTCTTCATGCAAGTTAATTGGCAGCTGATAGTGACAACAGTGAAAAGCACCAAGTCTCTTGCACATGAAAGACAAAAAAGTTTTTTGAAGGAAAACACTGATGTTTTCAAGTGTGACATTTGAGATGTGATAAATTTACATAAATTTCAAGACATTTCCTCCCACTATATGATGGAAAGTAAAATAGGGACTGGGGGAGAGCTACAACTTGATGGTTCACAAATGTTCACATTCAAATTTTGATAAAGCACTGGAGAATCCTATGGTGACCAAGATATTAAGGCCAGAGACTAACTGAATCATACGTGAAGTTCCAAGTTTGAGTTCTGTTCTTTGAGTGATCTATTCCAGCTGGAGCAAGGCTTAGGCTTAAATAGAATCAAAATCCCTTTGTTAGAGAGAGCAAAATTGCTGAAAAGAATAGCCATTGGACAAGAGTAAAGTGTGACTTTGGCCCCAAGGAACAGTGCCTCAATAAGGAATCAATGTTCAGGGAATAAAATAATGCAAATGGCGAGAAAAACATAATTTGATTAAAGATAGCAAGGAGTTGAACATTATTAACGTTGCATTGCAAATTCATAATATCTAACTGATAATTGTTTTTCCAGTTGTGTATTAATATGGTACCTGTATAGTGCTAGTGATAGGTAAGCAGATACCCAAATCATTCACAGTCAACTGCAAAAAGAGTGTGCCGAACGCTTGAGCCGAGGTTTGCTGAATTCCAGGCAGTTTGTCAACTACTTCTTTTGTAGCCACATGAATATCCTTGTGTAGTGCCATGCGCTGTTCATTCCAGTTGTCATAAGCAGCTTTGTAGTTCAGCCAGAAAAGGACAGCTTCAAAAATTGAATATTATGAATCAGTGAATTATAATCAAATAAAAAGCCCATGTAAATCAGGTTTGTTTTGGTCACTTTTATTTTGACTTTTCAATCCTCCACAAAGAGTTTGGCATGACAAATAGAGCTGCAACTTGATGCATGAAACCAACAATCAGTATTATAGCTTTATGGTGCTGATCTTAATTTTAAGATGGAGACAAATGAAGCATGCA
Source organism: Sphyrna mokarran (assembly GCA_024679065.1). Taxonomy (NCBI): domain Eukaryota; kingdom Metazoa; phylum Chordata; class Chondrichthyes; order Carcharhiniformes; family Carcharhinidae; genus Sphyrna; species Sphyrna mokarran. The sequence goes on along the minus strand of JAGIQG010000001.1, from coordinate 145,511,927 downwards.
CACCTTAGTTTTTACTTTATATTACTGCAAAACTTTCTCTCTTAAAAAGTGGCAGTCAAAATATTCTCTTGTATTAAAGGATACCATTATTAGTTCAAATTCCAAATTTGAATTGGCCATTCCCATATCTGCCTTACTTTAAACAAACATGTATAGAATCCAACGCACAGTAGTGGACATTGAGTTGAAAGGCTGATTTGCACTTCTAAAACATGGTTTCGCTCTGAATGAATTGATCGTGTATTGTTTTATATCAACAAACATCAATAGGTGATGGAATATTTTTACAGTAAATTCACTGCATTGGTAATGTAAACTTACTTGTAAGACTAATAAGTAAAATGAAACTTAGTAACTAAGCGCCATGGAAGGCACAATGTGTTATCAGGGTCATTTACTTACAATGATTGAAATTAGTCACTTTTTTTATATTAAATACTATGCAATGTTCAACTTGAATTTTGGGAATCAAATTCTGCAACTAATTAGCTTTTCAACACATGTGTAAATATGTCATTTATTATTAAATGTTCCTTTGCTTATGCACAGTACTTTTTCCAGAGAATTGTTATGGCGCAGAAGATGGCCATTAGGCCATTGTATTGGCACCAACTCTTCAAATGAGCATCATGGTTTAGTGCCAGTCCTTTGCTGTTTCCCCATCACTTTGTGCATTGTTTCTATTCAAATAAGTATCTAATTCCCTCGAGTGCCTTAGTTAAATCTACCTCCATAACATTTCCAGGTACTGCATTCCAGACCCAAACCACTTGTCATTTGAAAAAGTATTTTCTTATATTACATTTTGCATATCACTTTTGCAAACCACTTTAATTCTGTGTCCTTTGATTCATGATCATTTTGCAACCCTGACCCACTCTGTCAAGCCTCTCATGATGTTGAAAACCTCGATGAAAATCTCTTTTTAGCTTTCTCCTTACCAAGGAGAACAATTGCAACCTCTCCAATCTGTCCTCATAATTGAAATTTCTCATCCCTGGAACTGTTTTTGTTCTTCTGCACTCTCTCCAGTGCATTCACATTCATCCTACAACTTACCACCTAGAACGGTGCACAGTACTGCAACAGAAGTCTAACTGGTGTCTTGTACAAGTCCAGCACAATCTCCACGCTGTTGTATATCACATCCCTATTAATAAAGGCCAGGATACTGTATACTTTATTAAATGTTCTTTCCCACTGTCCTGCTACCTTCAATGATCTATCCAGGGCTCTTTGCTCTTTCTCCTGCTTAAGAATTGTATTTTTTTATATATTGTCTATCCATGTTCTTCCTAACAAAATGTACCATCTCACATTTCTAAGACTTTTTAAAGCCTTGAGTGCACATCAAGTTGGTTAAGTGCTGAGATTCAACAGCACTTACAATTTAGATTGAGATAATGAGATTCAGCAACACTGAAGAGGCAGGGGGATTTAGTAGCAGAGGGGGTAAATTATATGATTTTGCTGACTGGCAGCATTCATCTTGCTGATTGGCCCAGCAATATTATAGGATATGATACTCCATGTTGTAGTTGCTATAAAGGAGAATATCATTTTCAGGAATAATTGGGAGGTGGAGGAGCAGCACAGAGTCTAATTACACTAGGTTGGCTAGAGATTGTGATACATGGTTTGCAAGTATACAAGGCCAGAAGTTGCAGTTTGCTGGCACCAGATAGAGAACTTCTGGGACAGAAAACATCAGCTGGAGAGATTTGAGAATAGTGGGGTCAGAACTCCAATCTACTGAAATCCTCAGATAATGCAGTTGATGCATCTCTATGTCAACTGAGAGTTAGAAAAGCATACCTCTGTCAAAGGCCACAGGTTGTGCATATATAATTGGTCGACTAAGAGTGATGAGAACAGCTTCTCTATCAAAAGCACCACTGATCTCTTCTTGAAGTGCATTCCTCAATCCAATCCGTGTTTTGAAATATGCTACTTGATGAAAGTCTGAACCAGCTTCTTCATAGACCTGAAGTAAAAACATAAAAAAAAGGAGCAAGATATTTTTAAAAGTTAATGCTTTTTTAAACAGAGGACAAATTGGTAAGAGCAACTCCTATGGGAAATGATGAAATTAGAGAACAGCAGCAAAAGCAACAAATAACAGGGGAATGTGATAAACAAAGCCTCAAAATCTTCGCCCACAAGGAATAAGAATTAAATTTAGGATCAAGAGTTTTACATCTGTAACTACGATGTTACAGATATCATGGAAGTTTCATTAGTACCAAAAATAATGAAGAATCAATTTAGAAGTATACATTGATTAATTGCTAGAAGTGATAAATGGTAGCTTTTAATTGGAAAGAAATTGAGAGGAAAGGAACATGAAACATAGAATTAGATCAAGTATAAATATATCAATCAGTGGGTTTCGTCAAGGGAAAAAATATAACACTTTTTTTAGTTCATTCATATCTGCATCAGGACAATTTATCGTCTACCATGGTGGATTTGAGCCTGAAATGCCAGAGCATTGCTCTAAGTTTGTGGATTACCAGTTCTGTGACCTTGTACTGCAAAACTATAGTAGAACCCAAATTTTTCAACAAACTGAAGCCTGAAATAGGACGATTTTATTGAAAACGTCTACCGTGACGGGATTTGAGCCAGTGACTCAGAATGTTTTCCTCTATTTGTGAATTAACAGTCAGCATCCCTAAACTATTACATCATAGGACACTAGTTTAATAGGAGAGACTAAATATGGAACCCTACACTCAATTGGAGGCAATAAAGCAATTAGCATGGGTGATGCGTGCTGCAAAAGATTTTGTAGACGGTACATACTGCAGTCATGTTGTGCTAGTGAAGGGAGTGAACATGCAAGGTTGTGTTGGGTACCGATCAAATGATTGTTTTCACCTGAACGATGATCAGATTTTGAACATTATGAACCTGCATTCATTCAGGCAGTGGAGATTATTCTATCACATTCATAATTTGTGGCTTGAATGTGGCAGTAAAACTTAATGGAATTATACGGTGAGTATGCAAAATACCCAGCCTTTGATCGCTCCTGTAGGCAGTGTTTCTTGATTCTTAGATCAACAGAGGCTCTCGGAGTGTTAACAGTGGGGAAATCCACAATGGAAATGCCTCAAAGGGAGGTGGTTAGAGATTCTTTCTTGTTGGAATTCACAAATACATGTCTCACTATTTTTTTCCTCGGTTTACTCTCCTTGTCTTACCTAATTTCCAGAAAGATCCACCTCCTCTGATTGAATTTTGTTGCAGTTGTGGTACAAGCTAGCAAAACAGACATTCTGAATTCAAATCATGCTTTGGCAAATTTTGAAACTGATCTCAATAATTCTGATCATTTGAGGGCTGGCAGGCTCAAAGAGCTGAATGGCTACTCCTGCTCCTATTTCTTAGCAGCAACAAATAAATAAAACATCAACATAAATGAAACTGGCATTGCCTAAGGGCACTGTCCCCTACCTTGACCATCCATGGGTCTTAAATGGCTTCTACCAAGGCTATCACATCAGGTCCCCATTATGATTGAGGTTCTTCACCGGCGAGGCTGTTAAGATAACTAAGCAAGGACAATTCAGTCCCAGGCTCAGTTCCAGTATTACTAGCATAAGGACACTTTATCTAAATGCTCGTAGCATTCAAAACAAGATAAATGAGTTGGCGTCACAAATAATTGCAAACAAGTATGATTTGGTAGCCATTACAGAAACATGGTTGCAGGATAGTCACAACTAGGAGTTAAATATCCATATCAGACTGTTCAGAGAGAGCGATAGGAAGCTAAGAGAGGTAGTGTAGTTCCGATATTTAAGGATGACATCAGGGTGGTAGTGAGAGGTGATACAGGTTTCATGGGAAAAAAAAAAGTTGAATCCATTTGGATGGAAATTAGAAATACTAAGTAAAAGTCACTGATAAGATAGTCTACAGGCCATCAAATAATGACAACGTGGTGGGGCGAGAAATAAACACAAAAATAACTGATGCATGCAAAGATGATACAGCAATTAACTTGGGGGATTTTAATCTACATTTCAATTGGTTAAACGAAGTCAGTCAAGGCAGCCTTGAGGATTTCACAGAATGTATCTGCAGTAGCTTCCTTGAACAGTATGTAATGGAACCGACAAGAGAGCAAGCTATCCTAGATCTGGTCCTGTGTAATGAGACAGGAATAATTATTGATCTTGCAATTAGGGATCCTCTCGGAAGAAGCAATCATAATATAGTTGAATTTAAAATACAGATGAAGTGTGATAAAGTAAAATCCAATACCAATGTCTTGTACTTAAACAAAGGAGACTAAAAGTGATGAGGGAGGTGTTGGCTAAGACAGACTGGGAGCAAAAACTTTATGGTGGGACAATTGAGAGACATCAAAGAACTTTCAAAGCGATCTTTCATAGTGCTCAGCAAAAGTATATATAAGTGATAAGGAAGAATTGTAGAAAAAAAATAATCGTCTTGTATATCTAAGGAAATAAAGGAAGGTAGCAAATTGAAAGAAAATGCATACAAAATGTCAAAGATTAGTGGGAACCTAGAGGATTGGGAAATCTTTAAAGGTCAACAGAGAGCTATGAAGAAAGCTATAAAGAAAAGTAAAATGGATTATGAGAGTAAAATATAAAAATTGATAGCAAAAGTTTCTACAAATATATAAAACAAAAAAGTGTGGCTAAAATAAACATTGGTCCTTCAGAGGATGAGAAGAAAGATGTAATAACTGGAAATGAGAAAATGGCTGAGTCATTAATAGGTATTTTGTATCGGTCTTCACACTGGAAGACACAAATAACGTGCCAAAAATTGATGATGGGAAGGTTATAGCAAGTGAGGATCTAGAAACTATTGTTATCACGAAAGAGATAGTGTTGCGCAAGTTAATTGGCGCTAAAGGTAAACAAGTCTCCCAGTCCTGATGGATTGCATCCTAGGGCACTAAAAGAAATGACGGGAGAAATAGCATATGCACTAGTAGTAATTTACCAAAATTCAAAATACAAAAACCACTCTGGGGTGGTTCCCGCAGATTGGAAAACAGCAAATGTGATGCCATTGTTTAAAAAAGGAGGTAAACAAAAGATTGGTAACTATAAACCAATTAGCTTAACTTTTATAGTAGGGAAAATGGTTGAATCCATCATCAAGAAATAGCAAGACATCTGGATATAAATTGTCCCATTGGTAAGACATAGCATGGGTTCATGAAGGGAAGGTCATGTTTGACTAATTTGGTGGAATTCTTTGAGAACATTACATGTGCAGTGGACAATGGGAAACCTGTGGATGTGGTGTATCTGAATTTCCAACAGGCATTTTGGCAAGGTGCTGCACCAAGGACTGCATTGATAAAGGTGCACATTGTTACAGGTAATGTATTAGTATGGACAGAGAACTGGTTAACTAACAGAAAGCAAAGATGTTTTTCTGATTGGTGATCAGTGACTAGTGATATGCCTCAGGGATCATTGTTGGAACCGCAATTGTTTACGATTTACATAAATGATTTGGAGTTGGGGACCAAATGTAGTGTGTCAAAATTTGCAGATGACATTAAGACGAGTGGCAGAGCAAAGTGTGCAGAGAATGCCGAAAGTCTGCAAAAAGATAGTCAAAATGAGTGGGCGAGGGTCTGGTACATGTTGGTAAATGTGAGGTCATCCATTTCGGTAGGAATAACAGCAAAATGGACTATTATTTAAATGGTAAAAAATTGTAGCATGCTGCTGTGCATGCTACATGTGCTAGCATGCTACAAGGACCTGGATGTCCTTGTGCAAGAATCACACAGAATTGGTTTGCAGGTGCAAAAAGTAATTGAGAAGGCAAATGGAATTTTGTCCTATATTGTTAGAGGGATGGAGTTTAAAAACAGCAAGTTATGTCGCAGCTATATAAGGTGCTGATGAGGCCACATCTTGAGTACTGTATGCAGTTTTTGTCTCCTTACTTGAGAAAGGATATACTGGCACTGGAGGGTGGTAAGAACTCAGTAAGAATTTAGCAACACCAATTTTTAATCCAACCGATTTATTTGATAGTAAATCCGCGAGCTTTCAACACTCTGTGTCTTCCTCAGGCAAATGCAGTGTTCTGGTCTGCAATAACACACATCAGCACAGACAGTCAGAGATTGCTGATTAGAATGCGAATCCTTACATCTAACCTGCTATTCAAGTGTTAAAGTGGCTAACAACGTGTGTGAAGGGAATCCTGAGCATTGTTAGAGAATTGTGTATCTTCTCCAGACAGCACAGTAAGTGAGGTTTTTTGCTAACCTCCACACTGAAGGATGCCCTCGTGAGAACAGGATATGGCGCTTGGCTCATCGATCGACAGTTCCAACGTGCCACAACGATAAACCGCACTGATCTCCTCAGAAGACGAACACGGGACACGGTGGACAGAGTACCCTTTGTTGTCCAGTACTTCCCCGGAGCGGAACTACGACATCTTCTCCGGAGTCTTCAACATATCATTGATGACGATGAACATCTCGCCAGGGCCATCCCCACCCCCCCACTTCTTGCTTTCAGACAACCGCACAACCTCAAACAGATCATTGTTCGCAGCAAACTACCCAACCTTCAGGAGAACAGTGACCACAATACCACACAACCCTGCCACAGCAACCTCTGCAAGACATGCAGATCATCGACATGGACGACATAATCAAACGTGAGGATACCATTCACCAGGTACACGGTACATACTCTTGCAACTCGGCCAACGTTGTCTACCTAATACGTTGCAAGAAAGGATGTCCCGAAGCATGGTACATTGGGGAGACCATGCAGACACTACGACAGCGGATGAATGAGCATCGCTCAACAATCACCAGGCAAAACAGTTCCCTTCCTGTGGGCGAACACTTCAGCAGTCATGGGCATTCGGCCTCCGACCTGCGGGTAAATGTTCTTCAAGGGGGCTTTCGTGATACACGACAGCGCAGAGTCGCTGAGCAGAGACTGATAGCCAAGCTCCGCACACATGAGGACGGTCTTAACAGGGATCTTGGCTTCATGACACACTATCTGTAACCCCCGTAACTTGCCTGGGTTAGCAAAAAACCTCACTTACTGTGCTGTCTGGAGAAAATACACAATTCTCTAACCAATGCTCAGGATTCCCTTCACACACATTGTTAGCCACTTTAACACTTGAATAGCAGGTTAGATGTAAGGATTCGCATTCTAATCAGCAATCTCTGACTGTCTGTGCTGATGTGTGCTTTTGCAGACCAGAACACTGCATTTGCTTGAGGAAGACACAGAGTGTTGAAAGCTCGCGGATTTACTACCAAATAAATTGGTTGGATTAAAAATTGGTGTTGCTAAATTCTTACTGAGTTCTTACCACCCCAATCCAACGCCGGCATCTTTACATCATGACTGGAGGGTGTGCAGAGGAGATTTGCTAGGTTGATTCCGTAGTTGAGAGAGTTGCCTTATGAAGACAGACTGAGTAGACTGGGGCTATACTAATTGTATTCAGAAGAATGAGGGAAGATCTTAGAGAAACAGATAAGATTACAAAGAGAATAGATAAGATAGAGGCAAGGAAGTTGATTCCACTGGCAGGTGAAATTAGAACTAAGAGCTTAGCCTCAGAGTAAGGGAAGGTAAATTTAGAACCGAGTTAAGGAAGGACTTCTTCACAAAAAAGGTTGTAAATTTGTGGAATTCCCTGCCCAGTGAAGCAATTGAGGATGCCTCATTCAATGTTTTAAAGGCAAGGATAGATAAATTTTTGAAAGTAAAGGAATTAAGGGTTATGGTGAGTGGATAGGTAAGTGGAGCTGAGTCCAGGAAAAGATCAGCCATGATCTTATTCAATGGTGGAGCAGGGTTGAGGGGCAGATAGTCTACTCCTACTCCTAGTTCTTTTGTTCTTATCATCACGAGAGGTGACAGACTGGGCTTGAACCTGGTTTATTGCCTCTTTCGTGATCTTACCGGCTCACCACATTGATCAACGAGCGTGATGAGCCAGTGCAACTGCCCACTTTATTTTATTTAAAACAACAGATTGATTCATACATTTTATATATCAGCTATTTTTCCGTACATCATCAAAACAATTCCTTCTCTCAATTTCATTAGATCACGTTTTGGAATATGCAAAGCATTCAAGTGCAAATAACTGCTATACAGTTAGCATTTAGAATGTGATAAAATATACCTGATGTTTGACAATTTGTCCTAATGCCAGATTTAAGTCAACCTGACATTTGCCAAACAGTTTCAAATAGCTGCTATTACGGCCTGCACCAGGCTGAGCCTTAGCTTGGATGCGATTTGAAAGTTCCAGTTCAATTAATCCAGTCTCTAATCTTACAGCTCTCATAGAAGGGGTAGTTGCTGTAACTTGGATACCCTAAATAAAAAGCAAACACAGTGCACGTTGATTTTGAAATTCGCATCTCATATTTTATTTGATTCTTTCCCAATATTTTACAGCAAATTAAATTTAAAACATTTGTCTCAATACTCGCTCCACTGAAAATATTAATGTAGTTGGACATTGCCAAAATTTAATCAGAACAGAATGCATCACCTGAATGCAACATCTGTTGAAATATTTGTTATAATCCTAAAAATGCAAATTGAATAAAATGTCATGTTGCATATATCTTGCAAGAAATAATTTAGAAAAATTACATATCCATCACACAGACTCTTCCAGTACCCAGCCAGAAGTTACCACCTGAACTGAAGGTGAGAAAACTGGAAGCAAAAATTTTTTCTTTGGAGTTCATGCAAATAAAAAATCTGATTGGGATATACAAAAGATACTTAAAGACCTTGAAGCAATTACTAAATGCTACGTGGCACTCAAAATTATCAAACAAATCAGAGGAAAATAAAAAAAAAACCTCAAACATTATGGGCAGAATCTTCCAAAAAAATTCACATGAAGACTGGAGTAATTAGCACTGTTTTTATCAATGGGTGTTCAGAGAAGAATCTCCCACACCAGCATAAATATTATTAAATTTCCCACTGGGAAGGCTGAACTCAGTTTGTTGAGTGGGCCACTGCATATGCATCGATCTGTCCATGCTGAGATCAGCACACATGCAGTGTCCTGCACGGAAGCTTCACCGCCCCCAGCCTCACAACCTCTGCAACACTGACTCTCCACTTCCCCCACAGTCTGGTGGCTGCTCCGCTCTGAACATTCCTGCTTCCAGCTCCGAAACCCCCACCCCGAACATTCCAGGTTCCAGTTCTGACGCCATTCCCCCCCCCCCCCCACCGAGTCCACTGCCACAATCTCCAGGTACCTCCCTCCCCTATCACGACAGTAACATTCCAGCCCCCTCCCAAAAGTGCCAACCACCCCTCCAGCACGCTGAACCCACCCTCCCCTTGAATGCTGGCCTCCTTCCTTCCCCAACGGATTCCTATGCAGAGTGACAGTGGGACTCTCCACCCTCACTGATCACCCCCTGGGGCCCCACCCCATTAGGCCTTGCCGCCAGGCCCGTCCCAAAGAGGCCTCACTCCCTTGATGTGTAGTACCAAGATACCATGTGGGCATTAGCATTTTGCCCTTTGGGCAGTGCCCGTTGGTATAGGCTGGTATTGCTAGGGTGCCCATGCCCAGGGGCACCACCTACTCCTTCAAGGGTTCCGATTGCCCCCCCCCCCCCACTTCACTCTGCGGAATTGGACCGTTAGATCCCCAAAAGTGGAGAATTACACTGGGCAAATCTCACTGGATGAAATATTCAGGTGGGATGGAAGGTGCAGTGGGCCCAGGGACTTCGTCCCAGGACCAATAATCATATTCAAATAATATTGAAATGAGTAGTTATATCATTTCTACACCTTTTCGTCAATTTCCAGTGTGGAGCAGACACCAGTGAATCCCACGCATTGCCTGCTGTGAGATCGTTCTGTCCCGCTGTTTAAAAAATTAGTAAGGAGGTTTACAACATCAAGTTAAAGTCCAACAGATTTATTTGGTAGCAAAAGCCACTAGCTTTTGGAGCACTTGCTGGCCCTTCGTCACTCACTTGACAAAGAGCAGCAAGTGCTCCGAAAGCTAGTGGCTTTTGCTACCAAATAAATCTGTTGGATTTTAACCTGTTGTTGTGAGACTTCTTACTGTGTTTACCCCAGTTCAACGCTGGCATCTTCCCATTAAAAAATTAGCGCAGCGAGATGGGAGAATTGCCGCTTATGCATATATGCACTTAATTATAATGAATACCTCACTATAAAAAAAAAATCGATTTAGCAAAGTTAAATACCATTATGTTACTCTAACTCACATCAGATCCACTACACAACATTCTTATATGGATTCATACCTCTCACAAGAAAGCCAAAATTCAAATTCACTCGTATCTTGGCTGTACTTGAATAATGGGGAATCTACCATCTGCATCATGTATTTTACTGTTGTATGTGTTTCCTTTTGGTTGTGGAAGTGGCACAAGAGCCACAAGTCACTTCCCTTATAGTGATACCATACATAACTGACAATAATTTGCATTAAAAGAACATCAATTAAACAGAAGAACTGGAACTTTTCAGGACCATAATTCTTCTTTAAAAGGCTTGCAAATAAGTTTGATATACAATTGATTCTACAAACAGTCTATATTTAAGCTTCTATATTTTATTATAATTGAAGTTATTACCTTAAATTGCAGGTTCAAAGAATATAGCAAAATTTTTGGCTTTTCTCCATCCATTGAAATATCATGTTCATTCCACAGTGGGATAGGCTGTTCCCCTCCTGCAGATAAGCAAAACACTGTATAAATATACTTTGCTTTGCTAATATTTATCATTCCTTACAAAGGAAATTTATATGAAAAATGTTTTTATTTTAGATATCCTGAATCAAAGTGCTGCTGGATAGAAGTTGTGGAAGCCATGGCTAAAGGAATGGGTCTGGTTTTCCAACAGCTCAGCATGCAACCTAATGCTGCTTTTCTTTTCCTACTTTGTTCCCATTGTGCTGGTATGTGCAGTTGTCAATTGTAACAACAGTATGAATGTCTTTAATGCAGTTAACTGACTTGCATCAAACCCAACTAATTCACTTTGAAGGTGTATGTTGGTCACATTAAATCAGTTGTGATTGAGGAAAAAAAATCACATTGATCACAACAGCAAAGCGTAGTTATCCCACGATTCTTCATTTCCCAGTGATCTTTTCTGTAATTCATAAAAATGGTTTCTCTTCAAGAATTATAATTTGAACATCAATGAGTTAACAAATGTTGTAGTTACTGTTGGTCTGACAAGAACCGCATAAAATAAAAGAGAGCAAATGACAATGGAACATAAATGTTTATACTTAAATCCAAAGAGAAAATATCAATTCTTGGAATGATTTGAATATTTACAGGTAAACAACTTACATTTATATATTGCTTTGAATACAGATACATTGTCCCAAGCAGAGAAATAAAAAAATACATTGTTTGATTATATTCAAAAGGTGTAAAACATTTTCATGAGCAATAATGTAGATACATGATATTTTTAATTAATCTCAAATTGAAAGTAACATTCCCACATACCAGAGACTTTCTGAATAACTTCATTAACTTCCTTCATGAAAACTTTTTGTACGAAGACTAGTTGATTCAAAAGATCCGTTGTCAAGTTGTGCTCAAAGGAACCAACCTATAAACAAACAATGAACGTCATTAGAACTAAAGTAAGCTTCCTAAATTTATAATTTTCCATGTAACTTGATAGTCTGACATCAAATACATTTTCTAACCACAAACCTACCTCAGCAACACAACGCAAGTAGTTTCCCCGCAGATAATTGCCTTGTTTCGATGGCAATTCATCCCCATTCCAAGATTTGTCAGGGTAACTCTCATGGTCCTCCATGATGTATTCTCCAGACATAGTTACGTGTGGTAGGTTAAGGCTGGCTGATGGAGGTAATGCTGCCATATCAGCAGATGTCACTTTGGATTGGAAACGCAGTCTGTGATTGGGCAGCTCAAACGTGAACCTAGTTTGGGCTCCTAAAATTGGAAGGCCACATTTTATTAACAGAATATTTCTATTGATGTCCATTACACATTACAGACCTAAAAACAACTCCTGACAGGTAGGTCGGAATTTTACAGCCTTGTCATGATAGACATTTAGAATGACAGCAAGGTCAATCGGGTCAAGGACCGAAACTTTCAGACCGATTACACTAGTGAGATCTTCTAGTCCCGCCGTTGGCGCACCACTGCCATAGATTTTTAAATGGCAAAGAGGGCATTCAATGGGAAACCCTGTTGACAATGGAGAGACCAGTAGATCCCACCAACGACCAAGCATCTTTCTGAAACAAGTGGCAGGTTGCATGCAAAATCCCACCAAAGGTACCCTTTTAAATGGTTTCATTTTTCTTCTAGGGCCATGACTATTTTCAGTCACAACTGTCATCATAAATGACTATAAAAATCAAATATTAGTAGTATTTTTGAGACAATCAAGTCAAAGATATTTATTACACTTTTCCAAATTAGAAAGACTGGATATTTCACACAACTTTTTATTCTTCTATTTTTATTTTAAAGAGGGTGCTTGAAAACATCCCTAAAACTTGATTAGACTGGGAGATGCTGGACACACTGCACTTTCAACTCTGCAAGTGAAATGTAAAAATAAAATTGATGTAAAACCTCTTCTGTCTGCCAGCTGCAAAATCTGTTTGGGCAGTCTGAACCCAATCCCTCCTGAATTCTACAGGTCAAAGCATCCACAATTTGGTAAATCACATCTAACCCCATTTAAGATCATAAGGCACAGGAGCAGAATTAGGCCACTCGGCCCATCGAGTCTGCTCTACCATTCAATCATGGCTGATTTTTCTCATCCCAGTTAAAGTCTGGTCAACTCAATACAAATTTTATTCTAATATGTTCTAATGTTTTTAGCAGTTCACATGAAAAAGTTATTGTTTCTTTATTCTGCTCAGCATCTGTTGATACTGATTCAAGGTGCTGGTAGCAACATGCTTCATTTTTCAGCATTAGCACGCTAAACATGGAAAATATCCACGAAAAATAAAAACAATAGATAGTCTATGCCTGCATTCCTCTTTCCAAAGTGCATAACCTTACACTTTTTCGCATTGTATTCCATTTCTTTGCCATTCTTCTAATCTGTCCAAGTCCTTCTGAAGCCCTCATGCTTCCTTAATACTACCTGTCCCTCAACATATCTCCCAAAACCTCCTTCACCAAACTCAGAAATTATACCGACGGTTGACAAGGGAATTTGAAATGATCAAATATTCCAGTGGAAGAGGTTAAATTGAGATTAAGGTACAAAAGGGAGGCTTTATTCTGCTCAGTATCTGTTGATATTGATTCAAGATGCTAGTAATCAAACATGCTTCATTTTTCAGTACTGGCACCCTCAGCATGGAAAATATCCACGAAAAATAGAAACAATAACTTTTTCATGTAAACTGTTAAAAACATTAATACATATTAGAATAAATGATCAGACTTCATTTTACCAAAATGTTCCAATCATTATTCTGAAAGGATGACAAATTATCATTTTGGTTCAAACTATTATTGCATAATCACTGATTCTGAGCATTTAAATTGAAGTTCCTGTTCTTGAACTAGGTCTGTTCGATAAAATGGTCTTCAAGAGTGCAAATAGCTCTACGTTTAAATAGTAGTGTCCAACTGACATGATAGAACAGACAACCAACACTTCAAAAACAGCACTTTAAAGTAAAACATTCTGAAATTGTGCTATTAGAATTATTGCATATCTCATGGTATATGGGTTCCAATGACAAACATTCTGATTAATTTTACAAAATTAAAAGTTAAAAACTTATGGTTTCCACTTACTTAATACGAAACTTGTAATTTTGCAAAACTCCAATAGAATGACCACAACCATTACCTTCATACAATTTACACACTTGTACCTGTCATTCCATGGCTTTTCATCCTGCCCATTTTGTATTCTGCTTTAAGAGATGGAAGTAGTGCTGCACCAATGGTAATACCATCCAACAAGGCACTAAATTTAAGTACAATTGGCTTCTTCTCCAAACCCTCTGGCAGCTGAGGAAATTCATTTGTTTCCACGGGAGTTTGATTGACACTTGCAACAGGCTTCTCAGGGACTTGTGGAGTGCAAGGCTCATCCTTTGATGGTACACTATATAAGACAAAGAAAGTTACATTTAAAACTGTTTTTTAAAGTTTATAGGTGTATGGAATATACAATTATACATATACATACAGATCTGTATATGCAATATTTTTGAATTGCCATTGATAGAACATAGAACATTACAGCACAGAACAGGCCCTTCGGCCTTCGATGTTGCGCCGACCAATATAAAAAGCAATACCCCTCCAAACTAAACCATTCCCTTCTCTTCCATATACTTATCAACTAACCTCTTAAACGCCACCAAACTAGGCGCATCTACAACTGCTGCAGGCAGGGCATTCCACTCCTGAACCACCCTTTGGGTAAAGAACCTGCCTCTGATATCCGTCCTATAACTATCACCCCTTAAGTTAAAGCTGTGTCCCCTCGTGCTAGCTTTTTCCATCCTAGGAAAAAGGCTATCACTGTCCACCCTATCTAAACCTCTAATCATCCTATATGTTTCGATCAGGTCCCCTCTTAGCCTCCTCCTTTCTAACGAAAACAACCTCAAATCCCTCAGCATCTCTTCATAAGACCTGCCCTCCATACCAGGCAACATCCTGGTAAACCTCCTCTGTACCATCTCCAATGCCTCCACATCTTTCTTATAATGTGGGGACCAGAACTGCACACAATACTCCAAGTGCGGCCGCACTAGAGTTTTGTACAGTTGCAACCTGACGTTGCGGCTCCGAAATTCAATCCCTCTACCAATAAAAGCCAAGACTCCATATGCCTTCCTAACAACCTTCTCGACCTGACTGCCTACTTTCAGGATCTATGCACATACACACCAAGATCCCTCTGTTCATCTAGACTACTAAGAATCCTACCATTTGCCCTATACTCTACACATTTATTATTTCTGCCATAGTGCATTACCTCACACTTTTCCACATTAAACTCCATTTGCCACCTCTAGGCCCAGCTCTGCAACTTGTCCAAGTCTCTCTGCAAACTATAACACCCCTCTTCACTATCTACCACTCCACCGACTTTAGTGTCATCTGCAAATTTACTAATCCATCCTCAATACCCTCATCCAGATCATTTATAAAAATTACAAACAGCAGGGGCCCCAAAACAGACCCCTGAGGTACACCACTTGTCACCGAACTCCAAGATGAATATCTCCCATCAACCACCACCCTCTGTCTTCTATCTGCTAGCCAATTCCTAACCCAATTAGCTAAATCACCCTCTATCCCATACATCTGCATTTTCTGCAGAAGTTGGTTCTCCATCCAATTGATGGTTGGTTCTCAAATACATTCTTACTGTTACCATGAAATTGTTCAAACAATTTTGATCTTTATTGATCCCTAACATCTAGTAAGTAAACCTGAACAAAATGATCACTGTTATTACATGGATAACCTCACAATGATCCATTTCTCCGGCATCCACCCTAAACTGTTAAAGAAGCTATCCCCTATGGACAAGCCCTCCACATAACAAGATATGTTCAGATGAAGAGGATCGCAACAGACACCTCCAGATGCTGAAAGATGCCCTCACAAGAACAGGATATGGTGCTTGACTCATCGATTGACAGTTCAATGCGCCACAGTGAAAAACCACACCGACATCCTAAGAAGAAAAACACAGGACATGGTCGTCCAGTACTTCCCCGGGGCGGAGAAGCTACAACATCTTCTCCAGAGTCTTCAACATGATACTGAAGATGATCATCTCACCAATGCCATCCCCAAACCTCCACTTCTTGCCTTCAAACAACCGCACAACCTCAAACAAACCACTGTCCACAGCAAACTACCCAGCCTTCAGGAGAACAGTAACCACAACATCAGATAACTGTGCTGCAGTAACCTCTGCAAGATGAGTCAGATTATCGACATGGATGCCATCATCTCACATGAGAACACCATCCACTAGATACACAGTGCAACTCAGCCAACATTGTCTACGTGATAGGCTGTAGAAAAGGATGTCCCGAGGCATGGTAACTGGGGAGACCGTGCAGACGCTACAATAACGGATGAATGAACACCGCTCATCAATCACCAGGCATGAATATTCCCTTGCTGTTGGGGAACATTTCAGTGGTCATGAACATTCGGCCTCTGATCTTCAGGTAAGCGTTCTCCAAGACGGTCTTCACAACACACAACAAAGCAGAGTTGCTAAGCAGAGACTGATAGCCAAGTTCCGCATACATAACGACAGCCTCAACCAGGAACTTGGGTTCATGTCACACTATCTGTAACCTCCGCTACTTGTCTGGGCTTGAAAAATCTCACTAACTGTCCTGTCTGGAGACAATGCACATTTCTGTAACTCTGCTTAACGCTCTCTCCATTCACATTGTCTGTATCTTTAAGACTTGATTAGATGTAAAGACTCGCATTCCGATCATTATTTTGTAAATCGAGTTTGTGTCTTTATATGCCCTGCTCGTGAATAGAACTCCCACTTATCTGACGAAGGGCAGTGTTCTGAAAGCTAGTAGTGTTTGCTACCTGTTGGACTTTAATCTGGTGTTGTGAAACTTCTTACTGTGATTACATCTATAGGACAGTTTTACTTTAAAGAAACACAAACTGAATGAATATAGTGTAATTTTGATGAATTTGCAATGAGATTGTTTAAATGACAACAATGCAATGAGTCAGCCATTTTTCTTTCACTATTACCTTCAGGTGTAAATTCAGAAAAGTATTGTCAAGGGTTTCAGACAAGAAGGATTCTTCTACCTCATCTGCTTAGCCATTATTTTCTCGGGTCTCGACAATGCTGATTTTCAACAATGGAGACATCCATATGACTTTATCTTCATCTGCAGCTTTCCAAAAATTATTTGCCACTAACCACAACTTAGTATGGTGGCAAACATAGGACTAATAAGGGATTTTTCTGTTTTTTGTATATGCATGCATGAATACAGAGCCAAACTGTGATAAACGCATGTTGTTGGAAATGTCAGTCCTAAACAGGTTTTCTTCCATGGTATTTTGTTCAGAAAGTAACAACATAAGGAATTGTTTGGCAGCCAATTTGAAAGTTAAATAAATGTGAATAAACAGAAAATTATAATTAAATAGAAGGAGGAAGTGACAATCAACAACACATAACCTATTAAGGTAGTAGTACATTCGTCTATTTTGTTATGTCAAAAGAAATGTCTGCACTTTGAACAATACCCTATGGCATAAATCACAGCTCTGACACTTTTATAAACTCTTATTTTCATAAATTTGTTTCAAGCACAAGAGGTTAAACTTAAAAGATGATACAAGCGAATGACTGAAAAACTGAACAAATTAAGCTACAGGAAGATATGAATATCATTAGGAACTGAGTATATAGTTGACAGATGAAATTCAATGTGGAGAAGTGAAAAGTGCTTCACATGTCAACAAAGGAATCTAGGAAGTGTCAACTACTTAAATGGAAAGAAAATGTGTTTGGGAAATGAAATATCTGTAGATCCTGATTGATAATAAATTGAAACAATCACAATGCTTGAGTGGTAGTTAAGTACACAAATCAAATGTTGCTTTCTATTAAAAATTGAATATTGAGCTAAATAGTGAGGTAATCCTGCCACTCTATAAATTATTGGCATGTAGTTCTAGACACCTTAGGATAAAAATAAAATTACACCTATTGAGAACAACTAAAATGATTGAAGCCAAGAAGGCACTGAAATATGATGAATAATTATATAAATTGGGCACATCAGTGGAAAAGACGAAAGTTGAGAGGTGATGTATCTATGTTTTTAGGATTCTAAAGGAACTGCATTATGTATGTCATGACAATCCTTTTCATTTTGTTCGCAATAGTAGAAACAGACAATATGAGCCCAGATTCTCTGTTCCCATATGTCTGTGATCAGAACTCCCCACTCACCTGACGAAGGAGCAGCACTCCAAAAGCTAGTGGTGTTTTTATCAATTACATCTGTTGGACTTTGACATAGTGTTGAGAGACTTCTTATTGTGCTCACATGTCCCACCAGTGACAACAGAATTTGGCGCCCAGCCAAATTTCCATTCACACTAGAGGAACCTGCGAATCCCAGCCGCAGGTTAGATTGAAGAATTCCAGCCAAGGCCTATAATTTTAACTAATCTATAGAGAGCAGTCAGAAACTGGTAAATTTATAGAACGTGCTTCTGATAAGGTACTGCTGTTTCATTCAAATATTTTTTTGATATATTTGACAAATTTGAGACATAAATGGGAAGTGTAAAGTAAATGAGAGAAAAAGTTAACTTTCGGCCTATGGTTCCCAAAATTTACATTTCTGGGTCTTTTAAAGGCTAAAGATGAGACTATTTGAAGGTGATGATTGCCATTTTAGAATCAGGATCCAATATGGATTAGAAAATGTAGAGTTTAGATCACAATGAGCTGTTTTTCCTAATCCAAACAGTAACATTAGTGATTATAGCCTGTGCAGAAAACAAAGTTAAATTTAAAACCTAATCGGCAAAAACAATATTTCAGTTAGCAAATGATCAATCTATGGAACAGACTCTTAAAGGAGAGTTTGGAAGCAGCTCATATTGATTAATTCAAATATAAATTAATTTGATCTTTTCAGAAAATAACATTTAAAACTGGTATAAAAGAGTAATCTCAACATAATTTGTGGTAGGTGTATAATACTTGGAAGTATCAGACAACTTCAGACCAATGGCAACCAAAGTTTTCCACCACTGGGGTATTTCTTGTGTTAAGTCTGGATCATTTAGACTGACTCTTGATTATACAACTCCATTACATTTATATTTTATGATTACTAGGATTATTGAAAGCCAATGTGTTTATTGAATCAGTAATTGCTTATTTTCTACGTTCCAAGTTCTTGTAATTCACAATTGTAAAATAATATTACCTTGTATTGTGCACTTTATATTTTTGTAAATTGCTTACCTTGTTGATGGCTGACGAATGAGATCAGAAATCTGTTTGGAGAGCTGATGAGAACTCCGTACCATCATGCTATGCAGTGTGGCAGGATGCTGTGGGATATTGATGCTAATGGCTCCCACTTTTATAACCATTGTGTTGTTGGTCTTCAATCCTCTCTGGGCACTATAAAGAGCCTGAGATTTGGCAATACTGCATTTAACTACAGTTCTAGAAAGAAAAACATAACTCATCACATCTTCAAAATCCAAATGCCAATAATATTGGAAATCTTAAACAAAAAGAAACATGAAATGTTATGGCATAAAAATAGGTCATTTATCTCATCAAGTCATTTTGTCCACGAGTCCCCTAATTTAATCCATTTATCCTGCTGGTTCCCAATATTATTTTAAGCAACTATCTAGTATCTCTTTGAAAGGAATAAAGAATTTTGTTTTAGCAATTATTTAGCAGATTTGGCAATGTGATAGAGAATTCCACATTCTAAGCACCCTCTTTCAAACCTCTCCTTTAATTGCTGATTTTGAACTTGTGCATTTTTGTAAATGTTCTTTTGAACAGTAAAAGTGATCTATCACCATTCACCATATACAATGATAGATTTCACTACATTTTTCTCAAGTAATCCTTCAAACTCAGTTGAGTAAACAAAACTGGTCTTTACAAGCCTGAGTTATTAATAATGATGCCCTTTTACTTCTACATTGCACCTATTTTTTTAAAAAATCCTTTCCATAATGGACTGCCTAAAATTATACACTTTTCATTTCCTATTAATATTACTCACTTTGATCTAGTTTCATTTGCTAATTTCTCCTTCAAGGCATTCCTAATACATTGTACAAACATGGAAGAGATTTGTCTGCATTCAATAATTATTGACCATGAGGTCAATTTGGAAATTTAAGGCAAACAGCAATAACCTATGTTACTTTAAACACTACCTGCATTCAATTAATCTTGCATTTTAATTGGGCATTCTACATTCAACAGTTTAAACAAGCAATTCACACATCTTCAGTTAAACTGCAGCACCAAAATAAGGGTTAGCACTATTTGATTTACAAACTCTACAGAAGCATCGAAAAACGTTGCAAACAATACGCCAATGCACAAATGGGTAAAGCTACAATAAGCTTCTTCTGTACATTATGAAAACAATAAAGCCCACAAGTCTTAATGATAGTCATTACTGATACATTTCTGCTGGTTTTCAAGGTAAATCAAAAGTAGGCATCATAATTTACATACACAAATTAAAAGTACAGTATCTAAATCATTTATGCTTGACGAAATTAATACATCCTTCTCAGATTTGATTTAAGCATATTATGTTGTAAAAGTGGGCTAGAAATTATAGAGTTTTGTTAGTGCTTTCACTAAGTCAAAAATGCAAGCTGAAATCATGCTAGTTTGTGACATACAGAAATTCTTGTTTGACTGTACTTGTAGGTGAAGTAGGAAAATCCTCCAGCCTATGCAAGATGGTTGTAGAGAAAGCAAGAAAATAAAAAGAGAGCAAATGAAGTCTAGACATTCATGCATAAACCTTTATTCAAACAGTGGAATCCTTAGTGTGCAGATCTGTACATTATCTAGGATTATTTTAATATTTATTACAAATTCAATATAAGTAGTTAAATTTGACTATAGCATTTTTTTCACTGGCAAAAATGAAGCCATGCAGAATATTTCACTGTTGTAATTATCAAATATAATAATCAACTACTTGACTTCAAGACAACACACACTAAGGGTTACCACATCAATAATAAAAAGAACTATAAATTCATAAAGAAAGAGTTACTGTATTAGCAGACAAGTATTATGAAATTCATCAACTGTGAACAAATAAATCCAGTTTGTAATAATCAGAAGTTTAAAGTTATAATGTGTATAACAGATCTAAAAGAAATCTTGCAAGTTCAAATAAACTGGCCACATCCAAAACTGTACCCAAAGTAAAATGACTGTACTGCTACAACAAAAATGAATTTAGTTACGTATCATGACTGCGTATCATGACTATATTTCACTATTTCAGCATTTTAAATTTTATTGGCCTTCGACTGTTATAAATTATCAGACCATTTTAGTCCAGTGACATTACACACTTAAAATATTCCATGTTTGTTTAAGAATTACAGATTACCACAATATTGAACAATAACAGGCTTTAGCAAGAATCTCACAGTTATGTCATTAACTCAAACAACTGCCTGCACACTTCAGCTTAAAGATCTTCAATATTCTAACTTGTTGAAGCACAAATAATTAATGCATGGTAACAAGGTCCTGAGTGAATGGCAGAACCAATATTTATATCTGTAAAATCTTCAACCACTAACCACTACTTGAAGCAATGACACTCCTCAGTTTAAACTGTTCACTATTTGGGCCAGAGAGATTGATTGAGCCTCATTAACTAATATCACATCATTAAAACAAAACTTACTGGACTAAACATTTTGTGACAAGTTTAACGGGCAATTAATATGAAAATCTAGTACGTTCTCATAACTAATGGAGAGTCTAAGGGTGATGTGTGCTTATGCAAAGCAAACAGTTTAGTTGTATACATCGAGTAACGAATCCTAGAAATTTGTATATTTCAACAGATCTTTTAATTCTCAGAACTTATGGTCGAATTGCACATTAATAACATGCATCATTCACATGTCATTTTTCAGCAAGTTTTTTATGTTGGGAATATATAATATTCTGTGCCTACATTTCTCAGTTAACTACATTTTATGCACATTAGATATATCCATAGAAAGTAATAGGCAAAGAGTGCCAGTGATATAAAATAATACACTGTAATCTCTCCAAAAATCCAAAAACATCATTTTTTTTAGCTTAGGGTTCTCAGAGATAGCATTTGTGCCTGCAAACTCGTCCTTCTCTGAGGCAGCAATGGCACCTGATCTAGGATTCTTACCCAGCAAAGGGACAACTCTGGGCCCACTACATCAATGCTGTCAAATGGCAAGGAGAAGGCAGTGAGTCCATTGGTGAGGGAAGAAGTGGCTGGCTTAAGTATCCCTATGTGAGTGGGCATGCGTGCGGGCTATCTGGAGGAGGCACATGAAAATAGAAAACTCAATAAAATTGACCCTTCAAGATAATCTTTCTACATCCCAGATTCATGAGAGGGAAAACAATAGATACTAGAGACTCTAACAGGAATTTGATCGAACTTTGCAAAACGTTCACCAGCTTAGTTAGTCCAGCCATGCATTTGGAATGTGATATTATTAATAATAGCCTTCAAACCCTTCTCTTACCATTAACTTAATTTAGGCTGATACTCTAATGCAGCAGAGAATGAGTGCAGCACTGTTGGAGGCATTGTTTTTTCAATTAAACTATAAATCAAAAGCTTTACCTAACAGATGTAAAAATCCTGATTTTTAAGAGCAGGGTAATTATGCCAGGTTCCCAAACTAATACGTATCCATCCATCAGCATGACAACACAGATTATCTGGTCAATACCACATTACAGATTGTGGGAACTTACTGTTAGCAAATTAACTGTCAAGTTTCCTACAATACAAATTCAAAGTATTTAATTGGCTGTATTTGGGACAATAAGAGGTCTAAAAATGGGGATATAAATTCAAGTCCTTACTTTACTCTTTGTCTTTTCCCTTTCACTCACTCCCCACCTCTTCAACTAACACTGAAGCTTTCTGTACTCCTTCATTTGTTTATCCCTATTTTGTTAAAATCTGTCTTTAGATGCCTGCTCTTACATTTCTACCTCTTTCTTTCTATCCCATTTCTAAAATGGTCAGATAACACAAGTAATCACCTTGCCTGGTAATCAGAAGAATTGAGACATTGCTGAATTAATAACTCAGGCCTTTTGGGATCACATCTGTGCTTGAGTCTAAATTTCTTTCTTCTACTCTTCTCCCTGATAATCCTAGAATGAGTCTGGTATGAAAGCGTTTGATACTTCTGGCATGGATCCAGATATGACTATAGTGTTGTTAGATGTGAGGACATTAGGTACGTATATTTAACCTCTATTTGTCATTTTCTCCTCAGTTACAGGTTATGAATCATAAGATTCCTGCAGTAGGAGACCATACTTTCCATCAAGACTGCACTAACAACAATCCCATACTGGCCTTATCCCTGAAACCCCGTGTAATGACCTTACTCATTCCCCTGATACCAAGGGGCAATTTACAATGACCAATCAATGTAACTTGCACATCTTTGGCATTTAAGTGGAATCTGGATTACCCAGAGAAAACGCAAGAAAACCCAAGCAGACAAGGGAAAATGTGTAACTCCAGACAGATAGTGAACTGAGGCCAGAATTATCCCTGGTGCTGCGAGGCAGCAGTGCTAACCAATATACCACCATACTGCCCTCATAAATGCTGAGGGACCATCCATCTGTTACATACGAAGTACACAATATAGAAATGATACAAAAAGTTACACTTCACAAATAGGCAATGAAAACAATAATTCTGGCTATTAACAAGTGCTTTGGTCCACCTTGTTGTCTAACGAGGGGCATACATGCAATGGGTCGTGAGAGGGCTGCTCTTGAATTTTTTCAAGAGTATCCTACTGCTTCTCATCGTTAGTGTACGCTTGACCTGGACCATTTGATGGGCAACATGACAGCTCAGTGGCTATCGCTGTGCTGTGCAGATACATGGATTTGGGCCTGTGTCTGTGGGAGTTTGCGCATTCTCCCCGTGCTTGCGTGGGTTTTCTCCGGGAGTTCCGGTTTCCTCCCACATCCCAAAGATGTGCTCTTAGGCTAACTGGCAAAACAAATTCTCCCTAAATTGTCTCAAATTTGGTTTATAATCTATAGATCTATAAACATGGACAGGGATCGTGGGTAGAGGTGGGAACATCGGGGTGACAGCGCGGGCTCGTTGGGCCGAAGGGCCTGTTTCCCGTGCTGCTTTGTTCTTTGTTCATACATGAAATATAATATCATTCTTCAGACCAGATTTTGTATATATACATTGATGTAAGAAGTAAACTTGTGCTGAGAGAAGCACACAAAGAATAATTGTGGTCAACACCACCAAGATGGTAAATAGTTTTGACATAAATTTTAAATGATAAACCAAACTGCCAATACAACTCTGAAGAAGGATCATCCTGACTTGAATCGTTGGCCCCATTCTCTCTCTCTCTAATAGATGCTTTCAAACCTGATGAGATTTTCCAGTATTTCCTGTTTTTGTGCCAACGTAACCTTTCTTATAGTAAGTTGGTGATGTAATACTGTCAAAACATTTTAATTTGATCCTCTCCACCATCAATTACAAAATCAAGAAAATGTTAGAAACATAAAAACTAGAAGCACGAGGAGGCCACTCGGCCCTTTGAGTCTGCTCTACCATTCATTTTGATCATGGCTGATCATTGAATTCAATATCTTGATACCCCCTTCTCCATAAGTTATGGTAGTGATTCTACACTTTTTAAAGAACGTGCTGTTGAAATACCCAGACTGCAATTAATTAAAAAACACTAACTAACAAGAACTTTAATTCTACATTATTAGCTTCACTGTAAAAATCTCTGACAAAGTTGAATGAGATTTAATTAAATTTTTAATATCGTATCAGGTTCAGAATTGCTGCTACAGAATCTCCCTGATCCTGAAAAACTAATTTTACACTTGCATAATGTCAATTTTCTGTTATGATAAAAATTTCCCATTTTAAGTTCTTTTAAAAAAAGGATTACTTATGATATTTCAGCTTCAACCTTAATCTCATATCTATTTCATCTGCAATAAAATATTAAAGAATGTAGGATAATCAATATTTTTAAACTTTCTTGTTTGCAGTTGGTGAAATTTCTTCAATGTGACTGCTTATTTACTCTGCATGATAACATCATTATTGCTGAATACCTGCAGTTCCATTAACAGTGCTAAATTTAAATTAGTGGAAAGTGAGAAATCACCAGAGTTTTTCTGGTAGCTTTCTTTGAGGTCAGTGTCAAATGCTGTTGCTTCACCCCTGACTATAAAATCCCAGCCAATATCTTTGTGTTTGAGAGAAATAGGCAAAATATTCGATTATCTATCTTCTTGCAACAACATAAGAATATCAAAACTAATCCATTAGGCTTTCCAAATGTTAAGGAAAGCTAATATTCTAAATCGCAAATCACCTTTGGATAAAAATTTAAAACACTGTGAAGGCATGTACATTTTAAATTGACTTTTATGCAAGTAGCAATACACCAAACAAAATAGAAAATGAAAACAATAGTTAAAGGACAATCTACATCAGTAAAACAGACTGGTTAGTGAAGCAAAACAATTTGAAACATGCAAATACAAAAAAAATGTATTTAATAAATGTCTTCTTAATTCAACCCATACGAGGGGAGCAGGAAACAGAAAGAAAGAAAAAACCGGGAACTTAAATCCTAGTGGAAAAAAGGATTAAGTAGTTTGTTGAAAAGAGTGATGAAAAAACAAACAACATAAAATAGGCTGATATTTGCTCTGTTTGTTCTTTTAATACAGGAAGAAGTCTCACAACACCAGGTTAAAGACCAAATAAATCTGTTGGACTTTAACCTGGTGTTGAGACTTCTTACTATATTTGCCCCAGTCCAATGCCAGAATCTCTGCACCATGTTTTTAATATACAGATCTAGGTTATTTCATCAACTTTACTGTGGTATCAGCATCTGTTTCAACTCCTGTTCGACTATTCTGCATAAATGTTGAAGTATCTCTTCAAAGCGTTTCACCAGGATCTCTCAAAATTAGTTCCAACTGATGTTAAATTATCGGCAAAATCATGTTTAGTTTTTTTTTCTAGTTCAACTTCCAGGACAAATAAAGTGCTATTGTCACATTATATAAAAAAAGCAGCTCAAGTACTATATCATTTAAGAAAATTGCAGATGAACTAAGTCGTTCCCTTCTTTATCCTCAATTTTCTGTAATACCTCAGAAGAGGGAGATCCAAGTGAAAACAACCACCAACACTGATTGCCCTAGTTGATGCCATTCCTGTCTCACTAAAGATATTAAAATCTCATTTTAGTATGGTGTAGGGAAGCAGTGCGAGGCTGATTATATCATGAAAGAAGTGGCCCGGCAATGTCACGACCGGCATACAGCCCCCTACTGACATTTTCCAGTCTGATGTGCTCCTCCAGCAGCACAGCGGGTTGGGAAAATTGTGCCCAAAAACTTTGATACTTCAATAATTGAGGTAATCTCTTTCAGGAAAGGCAGCAGATACATTACTGAAGTTTGCCATCGGACTCAAGAAGCTTAGTAAAGCTGAGTATGTAGCACTAAGGAAACCTTCAGGAAAACCACTTGACAAACTCATTGGTGAAGACTGAAGCAAGTGTCTGAGTTGCTGCAAACTATGTTAGTGAAACATTAGCTGGAACTCTACCACCATGGAATCAAGAGGGTTTGATGTCGCAGATCTCCATTGACCTTGGGTGGGAATTTCCGGTCTCAACCAAACGAGGCCGTAAAATCCCCCCTGTCCATTGATTCCATCGCTCTGGTCAATCTCAGTCTGAAACTGTTTGATCTTGAACTCAGCTTCTCCCCATATTCTCTGCATCACAAAGATCATTCACTTCCACTTCCATAAAATCACCCATGTCTGCATCTGACATTTCCAGCTGAAGAGCTTATCTGTACACTTTTATTCCCCTCTGATCTCCCAACCTACATAAATTTAAGCTTATCCAAAATTTCGATGCTAATATTGTAACTTATACCAGTTCCTGTTCACTTCTCACCTGTGCTTGATAAGCAACATTGGCTGCTGGTCTGGAAATACCTTGATTAAAAAATTCTCACCTTTGTATTCAAATCCCTTCATGCCTTCAATCCTTCTCAACTCCGTAATCTCATCCAGCCCTACAACCTTTTGAAAACTCTGCATTCCTCCAGTTCTGGCTTTTTGCATATCCTTCATTACAACACAAGTGGCTATGCCTTAGGACCAAGCTTTGGAATTCTCTCCTTACAACAACAATTTGCATTTAGATAGCATCTTTGCTGTGGTGAAATACCAACTACACACAATAATCTTCACAAGAATTTTATCAAACATAATTCAATATCAAGCCATGTGAGATATTAAAATGAGTGGCCATAATCTTGCCCAGTGGTAAGTTTTATTTAGTGTCTAATAAAGAAATAGGTACAGAGATGAAGGTTAGGAAGAGAATTTCTGAGTTTAAGGCATAGACAATTGAAAGCATGACCACAAATGATAAAGCAATTAAAATAGAGAACGCGGAAGAGACCAAAACAGGAGGAGCACAGAAATGAGATTTGGTTTGAAGACAGTGATCATTATTGTATGTCCTTTACAATAGCATTGGAGAGAGATAGGATCAAACAAGTTAGAGAAGTGTTTAATTGGAGTAAGGGGAATTATGAGGCTATCAGGCAGGAAATTGGAGGCTTAAATTGGAAAGAGGTTTTCTCAGGGAAATGTACGGATGAAATTGGCAATTTTCAGGGAATATTTGTCTGGAGTTCTGCACAGCAATGTTCCAGTGAGACAGGGAAGTTGTGGTAGGTTTCAGGAACGCTGGTGTACAAAGGCTCTAATAAATCTAGTCAAGAAGGAAAGAAAAGCTTACAAAAGGTTCAAGAGCTAGGTAATTTTAGAGATCTATAAGAGTATATAGCTAATAGGAAGAATCTTAAGAAGGAAATTAGGAGAGCCATAAGGGGTCATGAGAAGGCCTTGGCAGGCAGGATTAAGGAAAACCCCAAGGCATTCTACAATTATGTGAAGAGCAAGAGATAAAGTGTGAAAGAATAGGACCTATCAACTTGACGGTGGGAAGGTTTGTATGGAACCGGAAGAAATAGCAGAGGTACTTAATGAATGCTTTACTTCGGTATTCACTATGGAAAAGGATCTTGGTGGTTGTAACGCACACATGCAGCGGACTGAAAAGCTTGAGCGTGTCGATATTAAGAAAGAGGATGTGTTGCAGCTTTTGAAAAGCATCAGGTTAGATAAGTCATCGGAACCAGATGGGATGTACCCCAGACTACTGTGGGAGGCGAAGAAGGAGCTTACTGAGCCTCTGGCGATGATCTTTGCATCAGCAATAGAAACGGGAGAGGTTCCAGAGGACTGAAGGATTGCGGATGTTGTTTCTTTATTCAAGAAAAGGTGTAGAGATAGCCCTGTAAATTATACACCAGTGAGTCTAACCTTAGTGGTTGGTAAGTTGATGGAGAAGATCCTGAGAGGCAGGATTTATGAACATTTGGAGAGGTATAGTATGATTAAGAATAGTCAGCACGGCTTTGTCAAAGGCAGATCATGCTTTACAAGCCTGACTGAACTTTTTGAAGATGTGACTAAACACATTGATGAAGGAAGAGCAGTAGATTTAGTATATATGGACTTCAGCAAGGCATTTGATCAGGTGCCCCATGCAAGGCTTATTGAGAAAGTGAGGGGGCATGGGTTCCAAGGGGACATTGCTTTGTAGATCCAAAATTGGCATGCCCACTGAAGGCAAAGAGTGGTTATAGATGGATCATATTCTGCATGGAGGTTGGTCACCAGCGGAGTGCCCCAGGGATCCGTTCTGGGACCCTTACTCTTTGTGATTTTTATAAATGATCTGAATGACAGGTCATAAAAACAGGCTATCATAAAGACACTTTACCTGAACGCACATAGTATTGGAAACAAAGTGAATGAGTTGATGGCACAAATCAGTCCAAATGGGTATGATCAAGTGGCCATTATAGAAAGGTGGCTTCAGGGTGACCGGGACTGGGAACTGAATATCCAGGGGTATTAGCCAATTTGGACAACAAAGGATGCTCTATTAATTAAGGATAACATCAGGGTGGTAGTGAGAGATGATATAGATTCTAAGGAGCAAAATGTGGAATCAACGTGGATGGAGACAAGGAATAGTAAAAGGAAAAAGTCACTAGTGGGCATGGTTTATAAGTCCCCAACTAATAACTTTAAGGTGGGGCGGGCTATAAACAAGCAAATAACAGATGTGTGTAAAAACAGGACAGCAATAATCATGGGGGATTTTAACCTACATAATGACTGGTCAACTCAAGTTGGATGCAGTGGACTTGAGGAAGAGTTCTTAGAATGCTGTCAAGATAGTTTCCTTGAACAGTAAGTTACAGAACCTACAAGAGAGTGAGCTATCTTTGATCTGGTCCTGTGTAATGAGACAGGTCAAATTAATGATCTTCTTGTGAGGGATCCTCTTGGAATGAGTGATCATAATATGGTTGAATTCCTAATACAGATGGAGGGTGAGAAAGCAGGGTCCCAAACAAGTGTTCTCTGCTTGAGCAAAAGGAAGTATGATAGGATGAAGGCAGAGTTGGCTAATGTAGACTGGGAATGCAGATTTGTTGGTAGGACAGCCGAGGAACAGTGGAGGGCTTTTAAGGAGATTTTTCTCAGTACTCAGCAAAACTGTATTCCAGTGAAAAAGAAGGAATGTAAGAAAAGGAATAACCAGCCGTAGTTAACTAAGGAAATAAAGGAGAGTATCAAATTAAAAACTGATGCATACAGAATGGCCAAAATTAGTGGGGAACTAGAAGATTGGGAAAGCTTTAGGAAACAAAGAACTACGAAGAAATCAATAAAGGAAGGAAAGCTAGATTATGAAACTAAACTAGCATAAAATATAAAACTGATAATAAAAGTTTTTACAAATATATAAAACAGAAAAGAGTCGGTGAAGTAAATGTTGGACCCTCAGAAGATGAGAAGGAGGATTTAATAACGGGAAATGAGGAAATGGCTGAGGCCTTTAACAAGTTTTTTGTGTCGACCTTCACAGTAGAGGACACAAATAGCATACCGATAATTGACGGTCATAGGACTGTAGTGGGTGAGGACCTTAAAACGATCACTATTACTGAAGAGGTAGGGCTGGGTAAGCTAACGGGACTAAAAGTAGACAAGTTCCCGGTCCGGACGGAATACATCCCAGGGTACTAAAAGAAACTGCAGAAGTAATAGCAGATGTATTAGTTGTAATTTATCAAAATTCATTGGATTCTGCGGAGATGCAGCTGATTGGAAAATGGCTAATGTGACGCCACTGTTTAAAAAAGGAAGTAGACAAAAGGCTGATAACTACAGGCCAGTTAGCTTAACATCCTTATTTGGGAAAATGCTGGAATCTATCATTAAGGAAGAAATGGCAGGACACCTGGAAAAGAATGGTTCAATCAATCAGACACAGCATGGATTCATGAAGGAAAGTTATGTTTGATGAATTTACTGGATTTTTATGAAGATGTAATGAGTGCGGTTGACAAAGAGGAACCGATGGATGTGGCATTTTTAGATTTCCAGAAGGAGTTCGATAAGATGCCTCACAAAAGGTTGCTGCATAAGATAAAGGTGCACAGAGTTGGGGGTAAAGTATTAGTGTGGATTGAGGATTGGCTATCTAACAGGAAGCAGAGAGTCACAATAAATGAGTCCTTTTCCGATTGGCAGTTGGTAACTAGTGGCGTGTCACAGAGATTGGTGCTGAGGCTTCAACTGTTTACCATATACTTTGATGATCTGGAGAAGGGGACCGAGTGTATGGTAACAAACTTTGGGGATGACACAAAGATGAGTGGGAAAACAAACTGCGTGGAGGACACAGAAAGTCTGTAGAGAGATTTGGAAAGGCTAAGTGAGTGGGCAAGGACCTGGCAGATGGAGTATAACATTGGCAAGTGTGAGGTTATCCACTTTGGAAGGAATAATAGTAAAATGGACTATTATTTAAATGGTGAAAAATTACAACATGCTACTGTGCAAAAGGACCTGGGGGTCTTGTGCATGAATTGCAAAAACTCAGTTTGCAGGTGATCAAGAAGGCAAATGGAATGTTGGCCTTTATCGTGAGAGGGATGGAGTATAAAAGCAGGGAGGTCTTGCTACAATTGTACATAGAATACATAATAAATTGAGGTTTATGATGTGATTACAGAAATTATACTTTGATTTCAAAACTTGTAAGCTTTGACTCTTGAAAAACTAGGATCAACTTTTTATTCAAAAGTATAAGAAATATTATGGGTGTGAGAATCCCACCCAAGGTAAAAAGGACCTTTGCATGGTCCAACCAATCCCCCCACACAATTCTCAGAGCAGGTGGCCAGAAAAATTCCACACTTTTTTTTTAGATCAAAGCTCATGGGTCAAATTTTGCATCAGATCGCCAGTGACGAAAATATATATGGTAATCAGGGATCCAGTTAGCTGGATGGCTGTTTTGTGATGCAGAGTGACACCAACAGCATGGGTTCAATTCCTGTATCAGCTGAGGTTATTCATGAAGCCCTGCCTTCTCAACCTTATTCCTCACCAGAGGTCTGGTAATCCTCAGGTTAAATCAACACTAGTCAGTTAATGATCATCTGGGATTATGACAACTTTACATTTATGGTAATTGACTGCAAAACCTTTGGAATATTCTGAAGTTATAAAGGGGTCTTTTAAGTTCTTTGTTTCTATTTTTACATCCCTAAGAAATATCAGATTAGTTAAATTCATGCATAGTTCTTGTGAATCAAACACTTAAGATTTCAGAAATAAAGCCAGAAAACATGTTGGTTTTATTAATACATTAACTCCACAACACTATCATAAAAAAAGCACAACTCACTTACCTCACCTTATACCATACATTTCACTCATCTTGCCCCATTGCCTTTATGTATTTTTAAGGTAACATTAATGTTTTGAATTTCTAATTACAATTTCCTAGTTTTAAAGAAACCTGACAAATTTAATGCTGAATCATTAAATTTCAATATTTTACACTACTCAATCTGCAAGTGTGATCCATATTATTCGAAATTGATCTCTCATGGGCTAATATTGGCTCTGAAAGCCCTTTTGAGTAGATGGTGATCCACAACTTTACTAATCTGGTATTAGTGATTTATCAAGTGTCAAATTGGTAGGGGGATTGAATTTCGGAGCCGCAACGTCATGCTGCAACTGTACAAAACTCTAGTGCGGCCGCACTTGGAGTATTGTGTGCAGTTCTGGTCCCCACATTATAAGAAAGATGTGGAGGCCTTGGAGAGGGTACAGAGGAGGTTTACCAGGATGTTGCCTGGTATGGAGGGCAGGTCCTATGAAGAGAGGTTGAAGGATTTGAGGTTGTTTTGTTAGAAAGGAGGTGGCTAAGAGGGGATCTTATTGAAGCATATAAGATGATTAGAGGTTTAGATAGGATGGACAGTGATAGCCTTTTTCCTAGGATGGAGAAAGCTAGCACGAGGGGACATAGCTTTAAATTAAGGGGTGGTGGTTATAGGACAGATGTCAGAGCTGGGTTCTTTACCCAGAGGGTGGTAAAGGTATGGAATGCCCTGCCTGCGTCAGTTGTAGATGCGCCAAGTTTGGTGGCGTTTAAGAGGTTAGTAGATAAGTTTATGGACGAAAAGACAATGGTTTAGGTTAGAGGGTCATTGCTTTTTCCTAATTGGTCGGCGCAACATCGAAGGCCGAAGGGCCTGTTCTGTGCTGTAATGTTCTATGTTCTTTGTTCTAAATTTAAAGCATAACCACTCAATAAATTATTTGATCAGTGGCCCAGGAAATGCAGTTCTCAATTTTGCATACAAAACCTTAAAAAGCAAAAGTTTTTAGCCATTAATGTACACAGAAGTGACCAAAATACTACCTCGTCAGTAGTACATATAAAGTCAGACAATGCAAAAAGATACACACAGAGGTTTCACACAAATGAATTCAATATTGCTGGCCTCTTCCTTCACCCCTTTATTTTAGGTATTAAAATACATCTGTGCTTCAAAAAGAATTTGAGTAGTTATTCTCCTTAACTAGTGAACAGCCAAAAGAGGTGGAAGTACAAAAAACACAGAACTAATTCTACAATTGCATTCATAATTTTAGGTATAAAATAAAGCATTCTTTACTTACAATTTTAATAGTTCTTAAAAAGTTAACCTTTACTCACTGAATGTTTGGTGTAATGCCTTCCAGCAGGACTATATTCACACCACCAATATGAGCAGTGGCACATGTTTCAGTCATCTTTTGGTGCAAAATATCTGAAAACATAAAATGTTAACATTGGTTTGCACACTAGTTAGAAGTTTACAAGCTAATATATAAATTTTGATATATAAACATCGACAGTAAAGTCTAAAACTATGCTTTCTACAAGTGTTAGATTTGAGTGTTGAAATTTTGAACTTAAGAAGTGAGAACAAATGGACAAAATATATTTTCAATTCCCCCTATCCAGCAAACTTGCATGCATATTTCAGAATTCTTTGTCTTTCCTTGCTGGATTTAACCATCTCTAATTGTGGCAATGAGAACTTTAATTTTTCTTCTTAAATTTTTGTATATGTGTTTTGTACTTCCAGCATTTTGGTTTTCCTGCTGATTTCCTGCACGTGTTTCCCTAACCATCGTTGTGAACAATTAACCTTTGATGAGATAAGATGATGATAAAAGCTACAAAATACTTTGAGAGTTGGGATCAACTCATTTTTTGTCCCAGAGCTATTTAGATTTCAAAGCCATTGAGTTTTGGGGTTTTATAGCATTGATAGACACATTTTTTAACATTGTAGAAAGAATAAAATAGAATTTCTATTGGAATAGAAATATTGATCATAACATTTGATATAAATTAAGTTTCTAATAAGTTAATAATGCTCTAAAAGTGCTGTTCATACTCAAGTATGTAATTAATATTAATAAATGAACTATTTCTAAAATAAGAATTCTGGATATGGTGTAATTACAATTGAAAAAATCTGACCTAATACACAATCTGTTCAACTTGTCTGTTTATAGCACTCTAGAATTCTCAATTTCCAATAAATATTCCTATATTATTTTGTTGCTCATCTGTTTTGAAGTCATTACCTTTCATTTTCTCTTTTACGGTAAAACTTCCATGGATCTTCTTAAGTTCTGCCTCCATTGTCAAGCCTCCAATGTCTGCCTCGAGATGAGTGCGGTTAACCATACCAACTCCAAACACGATGAGTGTGACATGCTGCGGTTCTGCACTTACTAAGCTGCGTTTCCTTGTCAATCTGTTCGGACTGGAACGATCCTGTTCATTTTCAAAAATTACTTTGCTACCAGGTTCAGTGGGACTCCTACCACCTGCATCTACAGATAAAATTTAATTATATAAACCATACATTGCGTAATCACTCAATACAAGATGTCTATGTTGTGAGTTTCTTCCACAGCCACTACCCCTTCTCTTCCTTTGAAGCTATCATTCAAATCCAAATCTACGGCATCTCCTTTTAATAATTCCTTCTTTGGTTCAGCATTCCTATTTTCCTGAAGCTTCTTTGAAGAGCGCAGGGATATTTTCCTGTACTAAAAAGATTTTATAAAAATGCAGGTTGTTGCTGTTGTATGATGGAGTTTTATCATAGTGTAAATAAGAACGCATTTGCACATCTAAAAATTTAAAATTGATAATCTAGTAAAAGCATTTGAAAAAACAATTGAGGCTTTTTCAAATATGCATTGAATAATAAGAAATCAATAACAAATCTTTGATCTACTTCTAAGGTACAATGTATATTTTGGAGAATAAAAAAAGATTTTTTAAATTTGTCTGATAAAATTATACCTGTAAAATATCACATCTTCATTGGAGAATGTGTCCAGTTTTGAGAAGACAAAGGCAGTATAATCAATATGGCTAAAAAACTGGAAGCTGCATCTATATTACAATGCTATTGAGAATCCAGCATGCCTCAGTTATATTACAATGCTTTTACATTACATAAATACTGTCCAAAGATATAATTCCAATAAGTGACAAATTTTAAAAGCTTCATCATCAGGTGGTATAAGCCATAACCAGTACCATTTTCTGATCACAGACAGGCTCAAGGTTCAGACTCCCTCTGCAGGACAGTAATGTCATTACATTGATAAAGAATTTATCACCATTTTTAGAAGAACTATGCTTTGAAAACTACCTTCCAATATAAATGAGGCAATTCAAAGTACTGGGAGTCAATGCATGCAGAAGAAACATGCAGTAAGGTAGGGAGGTAAAACAAGCTACATGCTTAGAAGCTAAAAGCCCTTGGAGTTAATTTGATTTGATGATTACAATTTGAAAGATTG
Organism: Sphyrna mokarran; assembly: GCA_024679065.1. Lineage (NCBI taxonomy): Eukaryota > Metazoa > Chordata > Chondrichthyes > Carcharhiniformes > Carcharhinidae > Sphyrna > Sphyrna mokarran. The sequence goes on along the minus strand of JAGIQG010000001.1, from coordinate 145,476,704 downwards.
GGTAATTAAACACACCAGACTTGATGAACTGAATATTGTTTCCATGTTTCTTATATCATTTTAAATCAGTATCTAACTGAAGCTGGCAAACTGCAGTAATATAGAACATAGAACACTACAGCGCAGAACAGGCCCTTCGGCCTTCGATATTGCGCCGACCAATTAGGAACAAGCAGTGACCCTCTAACCTAGACCATTCCCTTTTCATCCATAAATTTGTCTACTAACCTCTTAAACACCACCAAACTGGACGCATCTACAACTGACGCAGGCAGGGCATTCCATACCCTTACCACCCTCTGGGTAAAGAACCTACCTCTGACATCCGTCCTAAAACTACCACCCCTTAATTTAAAGCTATGTCTCCTCGATCTAGCTTTCTCCATCTTAGGAAAAAGGCTATCACTGTCCATCCTATCTAAACCTCTAATCATCTTATACGTTTCAATAAGGTCTCTTCTTAGCCGCCTTCTTTCTAACGAAAACAACCTCAAATCCCTCAGCCTCTCTTCATAAGACCTGCCTTCTATACCAGACAACATCCTGGTAAACCTCCTCTGTACCCTCTCCAATGCCTCCACATCTTTCTTATAATGCGGGGACCAGAACTGCACACAATACTCCAAGTGCAGCCACACTAGAGTTTTGCAGAGTTGCAACATGACGTTGCGGCTCCGAAATTCAATCGCCCTACCAATAAAAGCTAAGACTCCATACGCCTTCTTAACAACCTTATCGACTTGATTGCCAACTTTCAGGGATCTATGCACACATACACCAAGATCCCTCTGTTCATCATCACTATTAAGAGTCCTACCATTAGCCCTATACTCTACACATTTGTTATTCCTGCCAAAGTGAATTACCTCACACTTTTCCACATTAAACTCCATTTGCCACCTCTAGGCCCAGCTCTGCAACTTGTCCAAGTCTCTCTGCAAACTATAACACCCCTCTTCACTATCTACCACTCCTCTGACTTTGGTGTCATCCGCAAATTTACAATCCATCCTTCAATACCCTCATCCAGATCATTTATAAAAATTACAAACAGCAGGGGCCCCAAAACAGATCCCTGAGGTACACCACTTGTAGCCGAACTCCACGATGAATATCTCCCATCAACCACCACCCTCTGTCTTCTATCTGCTAGCCAATTCCTAATCCAATTAGCTAAATCACCCTCAATTCCATACATCTGCATTTTCTGCAGAAGCCTTCCATGGGCCACCTTATCAAATGCCTTACTAAAGTCCATATATACCACATCAACCGCCTTACCCCCATCCACCTCTTTGGTCACTTTTTCAAAAAACTCAATAGGTTAGTAAGGCACGACCTACCCTTCACAAAACCATGCTGACTATCCCCAATCAATTCATTTCTCTCTAAATAACTATAAATACTATCCCTAATAATTCTTTCCAATACTTTGCCCACAACAGAAGTAAGACTCACCGGCCTATAATTCCCCGGAAAGTCTCCCTTCCCCTTCTTGAACAATGGGACCACATTCGCTATCCTCCAGTCTTCCGGCACTATACCCGTAACCAACGACAACCTGAAGATCAGAGCAGAGGCTCTGCAATCTCCTCTCTCGCCTCCCAGAGAATCCTAGGGTAAATCCCGTCCGGCCCAGGGGACTTATCTAACTTCAAACCCTCAAGAATATCTAGCACATCCTCTTTATCTACTTCAATACTTTCCAGTTTGCAACCCTGTATCCCAGTGTTCTCCACAACTACATTTACATCTCCCTGCGTGAATACGAAGAGAAATATTTGTTCAGTGCCTCTCCAATCTCTTCAGGCTCCACGCACAACCTCCCACTGCTGTCTATGACTGGCCCTAATCTTGCCCTAACCAATCTTCTATTCTTAACATATCTAAAGAAAGCTTTCGGATTCTCCTTAATCCTATCAGCCAAAGTCTTCTCGTGTCCTCTCTTAGCTCTCCTCAATTCACTCTTTAGCTCCCTCCTGGCTAACCTATAGCTATCCATTGCACTAACCGAGCCTTCAAGCCTCATCCTGTCATAAGCCTCCTTTTTCCTTTTAACCAGCAAATCAACTTTTTTCGTACACCAAGGTTCTCTTACTCGACCATTTCCTCCTTGCCTGACAGGGACCTACTTATCAAGGACTCGCAGCAGCTGCTCCTTGAATAAGCTCCACATTCCAGATGTTCCCAGTCCCTGTAATTTCCTAGTCCAATCTATGCACCCTAATTCTCTCCTGATGGCCTCATAATTACCCTTCCCCCAGCTATAACTACTGCCCCCAGCTTCATGCCTACCCCTATCCATCACTAAGGTGAACGTAACGAATTGTGGTCACTACCACCAAAAGGTTCACTAACTTCCAAGCCTAACACCTGGTCTGGCTCATTGCCCAGCACCAAATCCAATGTAGCCTCACCTCTAGTTGGCCTATCTACATACTGAGTCAAAAAACTTTCCTGCACACTCTGTACGAAAACTGACCCCTCTAACGAGCTAGAGCTATAGCTATTCCAATCAATATTAGTAAAGTTAAAGCCCCCATAACAATTACCCTATTACTTTCACTCCTGTCCAGGATCGACTTTGCAATCCTTTCCTCTACCTCTCTAGAACTTTTAGGAGGTCTATAAAAGACTCCCAACAGGGTGACCTCTCCTGTTCTGTTTCTAATCTCAGCCCATACTACCTCAACAGACAAGTCCTCATCAAACTTCCTTTCTGTCACTGTGATACAGTGACAGAATAATATTTGATACTGTGATACAGTATAACATTTTGAAATGGAAAAGCACTTCAACATATTTCACTTGTTCACTGAAGGTGCGTACACTGTATTGGCCATCCCTAAATGCCCTTGTGAAGGTTGTAGTGAGCTATCTTTTTGACCCACTACTGTCCATATGGTGTAGGTACAAACACCCACATTGCCATTAAGTAGGGAGCTCCAGGTTTTTGACACAGCGATGATAAAGCAACAGTGATATGTTTCAAAATCAGGATGATGTGTGATCTGGAGGAAATATATTGCAGGTGGTGCTGTTCTCTTGTGCTTGTTCTTCTAGATGGCAGAGGTTATAAGTTTGGAAGATTATTGTGAAAGAAGCTTTGATGAAATGTTACATTGCATTTTATAGATGGTACCAGAGCTCAAAATAAACAGGGGTAGCAAACAAATTTGTTCTGAAAAGCTCCAAAATATCCACAAAACAAAATCAAAGATAGGGTGAAATTCAAAATATTGTGAGAAAAGTCATCATCATACATATTAGCTTGCATTACGTTAGGCTGTTTCTTTGCCACATTGGACATAGAAAGCAATGTAAACATTGCACCATGCAAGGGCACATGTATCTTGTACATTAAATTGATGGAATCAATATCACAATGGATACAGTGAAATATTTTGGACTTGATACGCAAAACCAAGCTGATCAAGGTTCTGTGAAACTTGATCAAAACTGGCACAAACCGCCGGCATGATAGAAACTTCAAAGGACCTTCAACCTGATTTTCTTTTCTTCCAGATAGAGGGTCTACATCTATCTGAGGTAGCTGAGCGTTTTCATCACCCAAATTGTTTACAACACATGACACAACACGTAACACGAGAATGTGATTGATTGCAGCTTGTGACAATTAGAAAAAAGTGACAAAGGAACCTACTGCGTTGCATCGAAAGAGATTGCAGAAGATGAAGCTTGCTCTCTCAATTTTGATAGCCCCAAATGCAAAATGAGCATTATTGATGTATTTGTTTTTATCCTACAGGTGCTTTGGTCCACCTTGTTGTCTAACAAGGGGCATACACGCGATGGGTCGTGAGAGGACTGCTCTTGGATCTTTTTCGAGAGTATCCTACTGCTTCACGTTGTTAGTGTACGCTTGACCTGGACCTTCTGATGGGCAACACGACAGCTCAGTGAGTATCGCTGTGCTGTGCAGATACATGGATTTGGGCCTGTGTCTGTGGGAGTTTGCTTGCGTGGGTTTTCTCCGGGAGCTGCAGTTTCCTCCCACATCCCAAAGATGTGCTCTTAGGCTAAGTGGCAAAACAAATTCTCCCTAAATTGTCTTAAATTTGGTTTTTAGTCCATAGATCTATAAACATGGACAGGAATCGCGGGTAGAGATGGGAACATCGGGGTGGCAGCGTGGGCTCGTTGGGCCGAAAGGCCTGTTTCCCGTGCTGTTTTGTTCTTTGTTCTTTGAGGACTATCCTGCAGGGTCAGATGAATGCGACAATCCGTTGCTATATCTAGTGCCAAGGTCAATGCCAGGTAGTCTGCCTAGTTTACTTCTTAATGGACTAGCTGTTTGACAGAATTGTTTGGCTTGCTAGGCCATTTCAGAAGGCAGTTATAACTGAGTCAGCCACACTTCTGTGGATCTGGAGTCACATGTAGGACAGACCAGGTAAGTACAGCATATTTCTTTGGCTAAGAAAGTATTAGTGAAAGAGATAGGGTTTTACAACAATATGATATTTTCGCGAATATTACTGATACTAACTTTTTATTTCAAATTTATTGCATGACTTAAATTTATATTCCCCAATGCTTTGATATGGTTTGAAATCATTTTTCTGGATCATTAATCCAGACCTTTGGATGCTAGCCCAGTAACATAACTGCTGTGCTGTTGTACCCTATTTCAGAAATTTACCATAGCATCCAAGATATCCTAGAAACTGATTTCCAAAATCTGCTTTATTATTTAAGTAATATCACAAGAATGATCCTACCTGCAGGGCCCAATACATCAGGAGAAGATTTTTCAAGGATGCCCGTAGGATCAGAGATTAATGAATAAAAGTTTAGTAGTTTGTACATATTCTGCCAGCACTCTGCAGAAGGTTCACTTTGTTCAGACACCGTGATTGAGTCAGAGTCATCCATTTGAATAGTTACATGATCTACCACATCCTTCGATCCTTTCCTGGAAACCTTTGAGGTTCTTCTTTGTGTTGGCCCAGATGAATTTTTATTTCTTGACTCTCTTTTATTGTTCTCATTTCCAAGCCTTTTATTTGCCTTAGTGCTATTTCCTCTGACACCCCCATTAAGACTGCCTCGAGAACTGCGACTAAAATCTGATGAACGAAAGTCCCGATGTTTGCGTGTTTTGAATGTTGGTGTAGGAGATACAGACCCAGCTGTGTACCTGCTAAGTTTAATGTCTGTCTGAGTAGCCTTTATGTCATCAACCATTGTGCTAAATTGATGAATGAGACGAACCAATGCCATGTCCACATGCTGGCTGATGGATTGACAGGATATAGTGAAGTTAACATGAAAGGTGTTTTGATGATGCCTACTAAGTTCATGGAAAGCAAGGGCACTAGTTGAGTTTAGGTTACTAGTCGGTCTGTCCATCACAACGGCGTTTATGCTGAAGGTGTCAAACATCAGTGCAGGCTTGAAGTCAAGAGGTGGAAGATTTATCAAGCCCTGTCTGAAAATCAAAAAACATAAAATGTAAAGAAAATCTGCATGTGAGCTGAATATGCTATTCAATTATATTGCTATCTGTTATTAATAGCAAATAGATTTATTAATTGTAGGCTAAGTAGTGAGGGTCTACCTTGGGTATAAATGAGCAAGGTAAATGCTGATTTTTGGGCAAAGATGTAGCTGCAACAAGTTGGGAGTGGGTTCAGATTTAGACTGAAGCTGGATATAATATTGAAAACATAATTCTGACACAGTTCAGGTCTGAAGTCAAATGTTGGAAAATGATGAATGATGCAAACACAGAGGAGAGGGCAGCCTAGGCCTTTAGGTCAGGATGAGTTGAGACCCAAACTATACCACAATTAAGTTAAAGACTCTTTAGCAATGTGTGATGTGTGCCAAAATGAAGAAACAACAAACATAACCACTGATTAAAAAAAGCAAAATTGAGGGAATGTTAACATGGAGTAATGGCCAATGAAAATAGATTTCAGAATCATTGACATGAACTTTGGTAATCTTTGTTGCCACAAACAGATAAGTTCAATACTATACTTTCAAGTGGTGATTTATACAAGAATGTTCAGGCAACATTACTTCAAATTAAAAAATTGTTGCCTTGATGTGAGCAATATTCAAAACCTTGCATCATTTAGAAAAAACATTTATTTCTTATGAACTTTCTGTGGATTATACCAGCATTTACATCTAATGATCACCACTATTTTTGTCATGTTAATCTTCTTATAATGGGTTTTCTTTTTATGAATAAAAATGTCATGTAACACTAAATACCTTCTTTTCCTTCTGATCTTTCTCTCTTTGGATGTATCAGAGTCAACAATATCTGCCCTGAGACAGTCCAGGGTGCCAGAGAATGACAAGTGTTCCCCAAAGTACATTCCATAACTTAATGGTACAATATCTTGTGATTGTATTCCTGTATTACTTAGTAAAGGTTTAAAGACAACCTAAAAAGAATCAAAAATGAAAGTGTTATTTTCAATCCTATGAATGATTTCAAATTAATGTGAATATCAGTCTGTAAACGTAAGAGCTCTTAAAATCTTAAGCAAATAGTTACTAAGAAAACTAGTGACCACACAGTTCATTAAAAAGATGCTTTGAAAATAAAAAACTCACCATTTCTGGGTTTGGAAGTGCACACACTGCTAATCTTAAAATGAGTAGTTGTGCAAAAATTACTTTTAGCACATACACAAGAAGTGATCTGATCTTTGATGAAAATTAAAAACATACACTTTTATACATGTGAGAATGGAGATTAACAGGCATATTACAAAATATATATTCTTAATACCTGTGCATCAGCCAGCTGAACAGCAGGAGGGCCTTGGTTGCCTTCCTCAATACCAACAATTTCATCCTGACTAGTGCTGTTCTGAGACTGTGTGCCATCCAGTGTGTTCTGATCACTTGACAGCACTGTATTGAAGTCAGATGTAGATTGTATTGTAGGAAGATTATATGCCAAACCTATACAGTATAATAACATATAATTAAATCACAGTACAACAATGTTTATTGTAATGCAGCCATAGTGTAACATGACAACAATATATTACTTTAATCACTGGTTTCAAAATATTCAATTATTTCAAACCTCATCTACAACCATTGATCAGCAAAGTCACAAATAAAGTCAATATTCCACACGTTTTTCAAAACAGAGGTGCCAAGATTAAAACTTTTACGTGTTCAGATACGCAGAACAAAACTGAATATATTACTTAAACAATTTTATTTCTAGATGTCATTAAGACTTGCGCATGACAGCTCTATTTTTGTTCTAACATTAAACAATGTTTCTTTGGTACTGCGTTTTTTTTAGAAAAAGCTACAAATATGGAAATAGCTCACCATTCTCTTCTCTTTCAAAATTCTTGGTACATTGGATTCAAATAAATTAGCACATTACTGAAAAAATTCACTGACATCGTTGCACTTTCCAGATGCAAATCCATTAGTAAAGAAATTAAAAATATAAGCAATGCTGCTTTCACTAGGGGTATAGCAAAATAATGCACATTAGGGGAGGCAGTGGCATATTGGTTATTGTCACTGGACTCTTAATCCAGAAAGCCAGGGTAAGATCTGGGGGGCCTGGGTTCAAATCCCATCTTGGCTGATGTCGACATTTGAATTCAATAAAAAAAATCTGGAATTAAAATAAAAATGACTACAAAATCATTGTCAATTGTCAAAAAAATCCATCTGATTCACTAATGCACTGTAGGAAAGAAAATGTGCAAGGCTTATCTGTCTGGCCTACATGTAACATCAGATCCACAGCAATGTGATTGGCTCTCAAATGTCCTTTGAAATGAAGGGTAGTTAGGGATAAGCAATAAATGCTGGAGCAGATAGTGATGTCGACTCATACATTAGAAAACGTAGATTGGGTGTTAAATGCTAAATGAATTTCAGCAAAGATAAACATGAGGTAGGAAATACAAAAACATCACCTACACCTTGAAAAATAAGAAACTGGGATAGAAGAGCAAAGGTGAATGAATCATGAACTGCAACATCATAAACCAGCATAATAATTAAAATGCAAAAGTTCTAGGATTAATTTATGTAAATATAGAATTCAAAACGAATGAAGATATGTTAAACTGTATAGAAACTTGGTCAAGCCACACTTTGACAAATTGTTCAGTGTTCATTTTTATAAAAAAGAAAAACATAACAAAAGTGTAAAAAATAAATTACAGTATCAGGAAAGATTGAACTGGTTCATATTTTGTTCTTTAAGAAAGAGAAAACTGAAAGGACTCTTATTAGAGATCTTTAAAATTATGAATGAGTTAGACGTGGTAGATGTGGAGAGAATGTTTCCACTTGTCACAGCTCATAAAAGTAAGGGCCAACAATACAAGATTTATACAAGATTGATTCGTAACAAAATAAAACTTTTCTTACCGAGAGAGGTAAAATGTAGAACACATTAGAGGAAGTGGTTAAAACAAATCAATTAAATACTTTCAAAATGGAACTGGATGAGCACATGAGAGAAAAAGGAGTAGAAAGGTTGCTAAAGGCCTTAGGTGGAATAAAGGAACAGCAGGAATTCACATGGAACATAAACTAACATAACTGTATAGTTTGTTTCTGCAATGCATATTCTATGAAATTCTATGCAATTCATTTATGAACACATAAAATTATAAAAAACACAGGCAAGAATAATTTATCCATTATACCCAATTTTTATATCCAATAATTTATCCATATTTTACCCAACTGTAATTAATCACAAGAGTGAATTTTGTAATAACTTCTTTCAAATGTTCCAATTAATGAAATGAACCTCAATACTCAATCCCAGCAATTTGATTCTTGCCACCGGCCTCTAGGAACACTTAAGTATCTCTGTAACCTTCAACTCCATTGCTGACCAATTGTTAGTAACAACACAAAAACATTGAATGAATGCATTGATCTGTAGAAATAGGCTTTCTTTCATTTACTACATATTCTTCAGTTTACCTGTTGGAAGGCCATTATGTCCAGATCTGGGCACTGGTGATTCTTGAGTAATGCTTCCTCGATTACTCACAGCATTTGACATCCAATTATAGAAACTGACTGATGATGGTTCAGCTAACAGTGGATGTTCTGAATACATCTCTGTGGTAACATTTCCTATTTTTGCAAAATTAAGGAGAGAATTATATCCAAGGTTCAAGTTAAAAATCTATACACAAACATTTATTGAAATTTCTGAAGTGTATTCCCCACCTATCCATGCAACACAACAATAAAATAAACTTTGAATGTACAAGGTTTAATTTATGAGTTGTATATTTGTTTGTTTCATTTTTTAATAAAGTGGAAGCCACTTATAAACTGTAATTGCCTAATGAAATCACAGCAATTTATTTTGTGTAAACCCACTGAATTTACTGTTAGTCATTTTTATTACAATGTCAATTTACATTGATACAACAGCTTGATCTTAAAAACAAATGGTCCCAGAACTTACACAGAACCTTATCAAATGGAATTTGACACTGAGCCACAAAGAGAGAGAAGCAGTTTTAAAAGGTACAGAACTGCAATACAGAAAACCATAATTTTGTTTGCACAATGCCTTAGTTTTAATTCATAAACATAAATCTTTTCTGGCCACGTGAGCATCAGTTAAGCAAGTTTTAGAAGTTGGAATGTTATAGGTTTCAGGTGTTGCATCTTTTGAAAAGAGTTGATTAGTGGAGGAAGCTAAAAAACAATTTTTAAAGATGATGATGATGATTAAAAGAAACATGAATATCCTGCATCCAGCTTTTTTTTTTCTGTGTTCATTATATGTTTTCTCATAGAATTTTGGAAGGAAATTTTGTCTTCTAGAAAGACTTCCAATTCTGGTAGATGTTAGAAACTCTGCATGACTTGAATTATTCTAATATAATTTTAAGATTGCATATCAACAATTATTCAGCAGCACCAAGATCATTGTTTATTTCTCACTTTCAACTCTGTTAAAGTCCACTTATGCTCCCACAGAAACATTTCTCCCTCTCCTTGTAATGTCAATTTTTTCACATCTTCCTTTAAATCCTCTCCTGGATAAGCTCATATAAGGAGTTCACTGATTTAGAGTTCTACCAATAGAAACATTTTAGCTAATATTCCAGCCAATAAAGGCACGCTAAACAATATTGGCCATAGTTGCCATGCTAATTTAGTTAACTACTTTCCTGATTGCTCTGTTTCACGTAAGATAGGAATAAAGAATGCAGACATTGCAATATAGAAGGGAGAAGAGAAAAATAAAATTCCTTAGCACTCAGATTGCATTTTCTGCAGAAGCATCAAGCTATGAAGTTGATTTATGCGAACAAACAGGAATTGTACCTGGCCGTGTAAGTGAACTGCTTTTAATTATTGTTGTACTGCGTTGTGGAGTTCCTTCAAGAAGATTGTGAAGACTAGGGAAGCTCCCAGTCAGATAGCTCAGTAGACTTTCCTTTCTAGGACTATCTCTAATTGGTAATCCTGTACGGCTGACGTGGGCTGGTGAATCTGCTACTGTGTCTCCACTAGTATAGCTGAGGGATTGGTATGGGTGGACACCCTGTAAGACAAATATAGAAAATAGTCAAGAAGTACTGAGAGCTCAAAAATTTTAACTGAACAGTTAAACTTTATTGTTTAACCACATGGTTTCATTTCCCAGATATAGTGCCCTAGGTTTTACAGATAGCAATAAAGCAATGGTGGTCACTGTGAAATCTCGAAGAAAGCCCTCAGAAAAAATCAAGTGATCTCTGTAGAATGAGCTCTTTCCTAATGCAATTTTAATATAGTGTCAAACCAAAGGGACGCTCTGTGTGGCAGCAGTATTGAAGAAAATAAGTAAGCAGTGAAACACATTAAAATTTTCACACAGAGCCTCCTTCTGATGATGCCAACCATCTTCTATGAACCTGACTTCACAGAACCATAGAATCATTACAGTGCAGAAAAGATGCCATCCAGCTCATTTAGAGATTTGATGCAGACTCAAAGAGCAACACCAACACCACCACCCCACCCTCCCCTCCATCCTATCCCTGAAACACCATGCATTTACCATGACTGATCCACCTAACTTGCACATCTTTAGATTGTGGAAGGAAACCAGAGCACTGGGAGAAAGCCATACAAACATGAAGAGAATGTGCAAACTCCGGACAGACAATCACCCAGGACTGGAATCAAACACAGGTCCCTGGGGCTGTGAGGCAGCAACTATGCGCATCAAGAAACAGCTGAGGCATTGAATTCTACAAAGCCTATGCACCCAGATAACATTCTAGCACTGACATTTATTGTTATTACTATTGCTGAATCCCCATTATCAATGTCCAGGTGACTACCATTGACCAGGAACTGAACTGAACCAACCATTCAATATATACAGTGGTTAGCATTGCTACCCACAGCACCTGGGACCCAGGGTCAATTCTCGGCTTGGGGCACTGTCTGTGTGGAGTCTGCACATTCTCCCCATATCTGCGTGGCTTTCCTCCTGGTGCTCCAGTTTCCTCTCAGTTCGAAAGACATGCCGGTTAGGTGCATCGGCCATGTTAAATTCTTCCTCGGTGTATCCAAACAGGCACCAGAGTATGGCGCCTAGAGGATTTTCACAATAACTTCACTGCAGCATTAATATAAGCCTACTTGCAACACTAATAAATAAACTCAAATACTGTTGTTACATGTATGGATCAGAGGCTGGGAATTCTGTGGTGAGAATTCACCTTGTGACTCCCCAAAACCTCTCTACTACATGTAAGGCATAAATCAGGAGTGTGGTGGAATATTCTCTAATTGCAGCTCCAACAGGACTCAAGAATTTCAACAACATCCAGAAGAAAGCAGCTTGCTTGATTAGTATATCATCCGCCATCTTAAACACTCACTTTCTCCAGTATCAATTCAATGCAACAGTGTGCACCAAGATGCATTGCAGCAACTCACGAAGTCTCCTTCAACAGTACTTTCTAAACTCATGACTTCTACACCAGAAAGATTAGGGCAGCAGCTGCCTGGGTACATACCCACATGCAAGTTCTCTTCCAAGCCATATCTGGGACATGGAAAGGATATCACTATTCCTTAGTTTCTCCAGTTCAGAATCCTAAAATTTGCTTCCTAAAAGATATAGGTGTATCTATGCCTTATAGACTACAGCACTTTAAAAGGCGGCTCACCCCATCAAAGACAATTAGGAATGGTCAATAAATGCTTGCCTGGCCAATCATGTTAACAAATAAATAAAACAAACAAACCAGGAAATTGAAAGCACCTAATATTTTTCACTTTTGATTTAAATTTTCTCATAGTGAAATAAGTGATTGGATTAACATAGAAACTAAAAAATAAAGTTAAACAAGCTTTTAAATAACAATTTTTGTGTATTTTCTTAATTATGGAGGAATTTGACATTCCACATGTATTATGCTAGCTTTTCAATGTCAAAGAGCCTGTTTAGTAATATTCATAAAGTTAGTAAGCTGTTAAAAATGCAGTTACACCTCATTAAACAGGATGCATTTTTTTTTAATGTTTTTACGGTGAGAATAGCAACCAAAAGCTCTGGTCAATTCATATTTTGCATTGAGTGCAATCTAGTTCCTTATCCGTGCATCCTATGAGGAAGCATATAATCACTGACAAAAACTTTTGAATTTCATTCTGCAAATATATGGATTCTAGAGGTTGCCACAAGTTTCAGTGGAGTATGATGGTGACAGTTTCACTCTCATTGTCACAGTAAAATCTATGCCAATATTTCTAAAGGCCACGTAGGGGGTAATAAAATTTCCGAACAAAGCATATTCCATATAAAGCAAGAATGCCTAGGTTGTTAATGGGAAGTATCACAAAGACATGCGGTGGAACCTTCCCATAACTTGTGAGAGAGTCAGTTTCAGTGAGAAAATGGTGTGTGGCTCCACAGCTGCACAGCTGACTTTCCACTCCAGATTCTCTGACACTCTGTGCCAGTGGTGAACAGTGGCTGAAAACCCTTCCCAGTGTACATTTAGAATTTTGTTTAAAAATTTAAAATTTATTTTAGTCACAAGCAGTTTGACATTCACACTGTAATGAAGTTATTGCAAAAATGAGCATTGTATAACTGTGCCTCACTCTCGGCCATTGTACATTTTCTTTTAATCAGAAGTAGAATATTTAAATGTAATTAACTCTTCTAGAACCATACATGCATGAATCCAATAAATGTTGATTGGGTGATATTTTAAGATGTTATTAAATCAGAGAACATACAAAAAAGGTAATCCTACTTTCTTCCAAATTTTGTATCCTCCATTGAATTTAACTTTGTTATAACTAAGAGGACAAAGATGCCCTTCCTTTTCAACCACAGAATCTATAGGCAGTATAAATATGCAAAACTGCAGATTGTCCACAGCTATACATCCTTTAACATATAAATGAATGACAAAAATAATAGAAAACATTCCTGAGATAACTGTAAAAGTACAGTATCAAAGTATAGCTTTTCACTTCAGAAAAATGCATGCAGACTGTTTCATCAATTCAGCAGAACTGAATCACTATGAGGTAGATTTAACATGCTAGCTATCAATCAAATGGGATGACACTGATGACAAATATTTGTAAAATTGTATATAGGAATAAAATAATTTAAGAAGACACCAAGTCCCAATACATAAATAAATCTGTATGGTATGCATACATCCAATTATTATATCATAAGCATTTTGTTTATGCTTACTTTTATTTTAAGTGTGGATTCATGTGCATGAGCATTTGTTTTGGATAACTTCCTCATGATGTCAGAGCCAGTTACAGGTCCGGAAGAGATTCCACCTGCTGGTGGACGGCTACTCTCTAACAGCATGGTGTGTTCGCTCACAGTAGCTGCAGTAAAAAACAAATATTAATGAGAGAACTTCCAGTTGAAAAATCAGCAACTATCCAATATGCACCAAGGTTAAATGCTACAGTGTACAGTGCAAATGTTTATGCAGGAGTTTATTTACAAAAGTGTATTTTATTTTCTTAATAATGGAATTCCTTTACTATTAAATGTGATCAAAAACATAAGAGTCACCAAACAAAGATACCATCACTCTTTTATTCACCAAACTTATTTTAAAAAGTCAGAGAATATTTCTTCTGCAAATTTAAATTCAGCACTAAAATTGTGCAGTATAACTATAAACAAATTCTATATTCAAACCTCCTTTCATATATTTCTTCTAAGTATCTACACTTATCCAAATAACGCTCATCTCTGACATTAACCGAATATTCATAACTCAACTTTTATCACTTTAACTGTAAGAGAATGTAGCGAAAATTGATTTTTCTCTGCCTAGCAAAAGAAGGCAGTTGATGGCCTGTTTAAAAAAAAAAGTAATCAGAAAATATTAATTTTTTCTGGAAAATAATTAATAACTTCGGAGCTTCTAGACTTGCCTGTTTACTCATCAGAGTCAGAAAGCAACTTCTAAAAGACAATCCTGGATTAGCAATGGGATGCTGTTTTTTAAAATCTCTTATTAAGATATGTAAATTAACTCCCAAAAGTATAATCGCATACAAATAATACTTTCTCTTTTCATAGGTATAGTCTTGACATGCTGAGTATTTCCAGAATTTTCCACTTTTTAATTTCATGTATCCAGTATCTACAAGATTGTGCTTTTATATAAATGGAGGCTTGATTTAAATTTAATAATTGTCACAAAAGTTTCTTGGGGTTCAGTAAACTTGGTAGCATATGGATGGTAGGAACTACTGGTGCGAGAAGACAAGAATACTTCTACAGCATTTATTAGGGGTCAGCAGGAACTCTTCAGCCCCCTCAAGGAAGTTTTTATCTTCACTTTGTCAGTCAAGATCTCCCTCTAACCCTTGCCACAAATGGAGATTTTCCATTATCCCAGAGGTTTGCCGTTCCAATTTCAATCTTTCACTGTCTTCTCACTCACGATGAAATCTTTCTTTCCCCAATCCAGTACAGAAGATCAATATTCACTCCTATTTGCAATAGTAAACCTTACACCATCCAAATCCCCAGTCTTTAATGTCCTTCCTGCTCCTGATTATCAGGATGTACCCCGAAGGTTCCCTAGTTGAAGTCTGCTGCTGTCATTATTCCTACCTGGCAGGCATTTTTTTTCCATTTATAAGACAGAGAAAACATGATAATTCCATTCTGCTGTAAGATGTTCAGCTGAATATCTACGTTCCCTGCCTTGCTATGTTTCATCCCACACTACCTGAACAAGGAGGATTACAATAGGATGAGGGTGGAGTTGGCTAATGTAGACTGGGAACACAGACTAATTGGTGGAACAGTTGAGGAACAGTGGAGGATTTTTAAGGAAACTTTTCTCAGTACTCAGTAAAAATATATTCCAGTGAAAAAGAAGGAATGAAAGAAAAGAGATAACCAACTGTTATTTAAGAAAATAAGGAGAGTATCAAATTAAAAACCAATGCATACAGAGTGGCCAAAATAAGTGGGGAACTGAAAGGTCAGGAAAACTTTAAAAAACAACAAAGGACTACTAAGAAAGCAATAAAGAACAAAGAACAAAACAGCACGGGAAACAGGCCCTTCGGCCCAATGAGCCCGTGCCGCCTCCCCGATGTTTCCACCTCTATCCGCGATCCCTGTCAATGTTTATAAATCTATGGATTAAAAACCAAATTTGAGACAATTTAGGGAGAATTTGTTTTGCCAATTAGCTTAACAGCACATCTTTGGGATGTGGGAGGAAACTGGAGCACCCGGAGAAAACCCACGCAAGCACAGAGAGAATGCGCAAACTCCCACAGACACAGGCCCAAATCCACATATCTGCACAGCACAGCGATAGTCACTGAGCTGTCGTGTTGCCCATCAAATGGTCCAGGTCAAGCACACATAACGACATGAAGCACTAGGATACTCTCAAAAAAAAAATCCAAGAGCAGCCCTCTCACGACCCATCGCGTGTATGCCCCTTGTTAGACAACAAGGTGAACCAAAGCACCTGTAGAATAAAAACAAGTACATCAATATCATCATCTATTTACACACTTCCCAGGGACTCCCAAGGCTCATGATCCCTATTTTAAATCAGTTTTCTATACCCCTCCATTCCCATTCTGTTCATGTGCCCATCTAAGTATTTCTTAAATAACTCGAGTGCCTGCCTCCACCACTTTTCTTGGCAGTGCATTCCATACTCCCACCACCCTCTGTGTGAAAAAACTCCCTCCAGCATTCAAATTATACCTTATCCCCTTCACCCTAAGCCCGTGATCCCTCGTGCTATTACAGTTCATCCTAGGAAAAAGCTTAACCCTGTTTATTCTATCTATACCCCTCATAATCTTGTACACCTCTATTAGATCTCCTCTAAGTCTACATCTTTCTAAGGAAAACAGTCCCAATTTGCCTAACCTTTCCTCATAACTCAGACCTTCCATACCAGGCAGCATCCTGGTAAACCTCCTCTGCACTCTCTCCAGAGTCTCCACGTCCTTCCTGTAGTAAGGCGACCAGAACTGGACGCAGTATTCCAAATGAGGTCTAACCAGCGTTTTATACAACTGCAACATTAAAGGCCAGCTCTTGTACTCTATTCCCCTTCCTATAAAGGCTAACATACTATATGCTTTCTTCACAACCTTCTCCACTTGCTCTGCCACCTTCAGAGACTTGTTCACCTGCACCCCCAGGTCCCTCTGCGTTTCTATACTCTTAATAGGTCTACCCTTTATCATATACCTCCCCCCTACATTCTTTCTCCTGAAATGCATCACCTCACATTTATCAGGATTGAATTCCATCTGCCATCTGTCTGCCCAAGCTACCAGCCTATCTATGTCCTGTTGCATCGCCTGACAATGCTCCTCACTATCCGCAAGTCCAGCCATCTTTGTATCGTCTGCAAACTTGCTGATCACTCCACTTACTCCCTCTTCCAAGTCATTTATATATATTACAAATAGAAGAGGTCCCAGTACCGAGCCCTGCGGCACACCACTAGTGACCGAACTCCAGCTAGAAAAACACCCTTCCACTATTACTCTCTGTCTCCCATTACTAAGCCAGTTACCTATCCATCTAGCTACCTGTCCTTGTATCCCATGAGCCTTGACTTTCTCAACTAACCTCCCATGAGAGACTTTGTCAAACGCCTTACTAAAATCCATATAGACGACATCAACGGCTCGCCCTTCGAAAACCGTTTTTGTCACCTCCTCAAAAAATTCTACCAGACCTCCCCTTAACAAATCCATGCTGCGTATCCCTAATCAGATCGCAACGCTCCAAATGCCTATACATCCTATCTCAAAGAAAGGAAAGACAGATTATGAAAGTAAACTAGCACAAAATATAAAAACTGATTGTAAAAACTTTTACAAAGATATAAAATGGAAAAGAACAGCTAAAGTAACTTTTGGTCCCTTAGAAGATGAGACGGGGGATTTAATAATGGGAAACGAGGAAATGGCTAAGGCTTTAAACAAGTTTTTTTGCGTCTTCGCAATGGAGAACACAAATAGCATACCAATAACTGACGGTCATGAGACTCTAGGGGGGTGAGGACCTGAAAATGATCACTATTACTAAAGTAGTAGTGCTGGGTAGGCTAATGGGACTAAAATGGGCTTTCTTTACTCAGAGAATAGTAAGGAATACCCTGTCTGCAGCAATTGTGGACTTGCCAACTTTAAGGACATTTAAATAGTCATTGGATAGGCATATGATTGATATTGGAAATAGTCTGGGTTAGAGGGTCATTAGATTGGTTCCACTGGTTGGCGCAACATCAAGGGTCGAAGAGCCTGTATTGCACTGTAATCGATTATCAGACTGCCTCATTGTCTTCCCATGATTATAGCCAAAATCCCTTTTCCCATCTGCTTCCATTTTAATCTTTTTGATTTTGGTTGATTAGACAAGATAAATTGCCCCTTAGTGTCAGAGAGATTAGCAGGATAAATATGTGGAGTTATGGGGATAGGCCCAAGGTGGGATTGTGTCGGTGTAGGCTCAATGGACCAAGTGGCCTCTTTCTGTACTGCTGGGATTCTATGACTCTCATTTACTGAAGGCTATGAGATTTAGCATGAGAATTGGCTTTACTCATGACATTTGTGTTGTAAGTACATTTATCACACAAAATTGCGCAAGTACCAGCATCAAATTCAAATTCTGCCCCATCAGCACTTGTGTCGCTTTGTATGACTCCTCCGTTGTCCAAGCCACAAATTTGACAATCAACATGTGATACTGGTTGCGGTTTTGGGAGTTGTGCTGGTTTAAGCTGTAAACTAACTCCTTTGAAAGCTGGAGTGACGACTATGAATTTCATCCACTGTCTTGCTAATGCCACCAAGCCCTTTTTTAGAGTAACAAGGGCAGGAAGGCCATTGTTCTGAAACAAATCAACATAAACATGTATTATTATGCAGTTTTTATTTGAATTATGTACATAAATGGACTTTAGTTTGGTAGACTTTGCAGCAAGTGTGCAGGAGAGTTACTAGAATAGTACTAAGGATAAGGAATTTTAATTACATGATGTGATTGAGAAACAAATAAGTTAATGACAGTTTTAATAGAGATGCTGAACTAGAGGACAATGCTCTTCTATTCACTCAACATGCATGCCCATACCCATCCACAGATAGCCAGGACAAACTAATGATTGCAAAAGCACAACACATCAAGAGTTCTAGTTTAAGTAACTGAGAATATTTGTATGCTTATAGTTAGTTAGCTTTAGTCAACCAACTTTCACGCACAAAATTCCGAGTTGTTCGTCACATATGCTGTGAGTGCTTACCATAGTGGCATCCTCGATGACAGAATAGTCTGCCTGCTGCAGATACCGATGAAGTATATTGCACAATAAGCAGGAAGGATTTTCTTGGAGATACCGAGCTAATTTGGTCACCCTATTGTACTTGCTCTTCAATGGAAAATGTACACTTTTCCTCTAAGTAAATAAACCAATTAGAAAACAAAAGAATAAATTATTAAGTAAAATATCAAGAACATTGTTTTTGCTAGAGTTGATTATTCAATGTCAATCATCAACATTCACATGGCAGTTGTCTCTATGCAAGATAATATTGCTGCAAACAAACAAAATGTTTAAGTTACCTAATGGAAGGGATGCTCTCAGTTAGTTAGAACATGCTTATCAGACAAATATGTGCAGTGAGTCCATGAATCAACTGCAGCGTTTGCTTGTCACATGTCATCAGAAAAACATATACAAGATGGTCGCTCTGAGAAACAAAAAGCTCTGCTGAGTGATTTTAGTTATCCCAATGGAATCAAACCTTTAATTGTGAACAAAAAGATACAATAATTTATAACAAAATGGCTGAATTGTGTGGATCAGAAGGGAGAAGGGAGTTAGAAAAGAACATTGATAAAGTGGTCAAAACCATGAGAGATGGAGAAATGTGAAGTCATTCACTTTGGATCTGAGAAAGACTAATCAAAATATTTTCATTATAGTTAGTGGTTAAGAGCTGTGGACATGCAAAAGGTTTTAGGTGTCCATGAACGCAAATTACAAAGCTGCTACACAGATACAAAAGCAAATCAAAAATACAAATAGAATGTTGGCATTTATCCCAAGGGATCCAGAACTCAAAAGGTGAAAAAGCGAAGTTTCAGTTGTACGAAGGCATGAACAGATTTCATTTGAACTGCCACATTCAGTTTTTATCACTGAACCTTGGGAAGATACAGAACAGATTCACCATAATGAAACCACAGCTCACACGGTCAAGACATGTGAATAGGCTGCAAGGGTTGACTTATGTTCCCCTTGGTTTAAGATGTTTTAGGTACCATAATTTTCTAGATATTAAACATAATTTTCTCTAAAAAATCAAGTTCCCTAAAAAATAACCCCAAGTTAGTATATATATTATACATGGCAAGAAACCAAAATAGATTTTTTAGCAGCCAGTGTTTATAAACTTTACTTTTGAAAGAAATGATCAAGAAGTGGCCAGATAGTCTTTATTTACATGTATAGAAGGTTTGAAATGCTGTGTCTAAATTGCTGATCTCAACTGGTTTTCACAGCTCCTCAAATGCCTCATCGTCAATGTAAACTATATCACCTTTAACATTATTATCCTCATTGCTCGTATCAGCAGCATCATCATCCCAGAGAATATGATGAGTGGTGTGTCACAGAAATCAGTGCTGAGGCCTCAACTTTTCACAATTTGTATAAATGATTTGGATGAAAGGACGGATGGTACAATTGCTAGAATTGCTGATGACACAAAGATAAATAGGAAAGTAAATTCTGGCATCGACAAAAGGAGGCTACAAAAAGATATAGATGGATTAGGTAAGTGAGCAAAGGTCTGGCAAATACAGCATAGTGTCAGAAAATGTGAAGCTGTCTACATTGGCAGGACAAATAAAAAAGCATATTATCTAAATGATGAGAGACTACAGAACGCCAAAGCACAGAAAAATCTGTCTGTACTGCTGCATGAAATGCAGGTGCAGCAAGTAATTAGGAAAGCTAACAAAATGTTATTATATATTGCAAGGCGAACTGAATACATAAGTAGTGAGGTTACGCTTCAATTATACAGGGCATTAATGAAACCACATCTGCAGCACTGTGTATAGTACTGGTCTCCTTATTTAAGGAAAGGTACAAGTGCACTGAAAGCAATTCAGGGAAGGTTTGTTGGATCTATATCTGGGATAGGTGGGCTGCCTTATAAGAGAAGATTAGACAGGCTAAGCTTGTATCTGCGAAAGTTTAGAAGAGTAAGAAGTGATTTAATTGGAACATACAAGAGCTTGAGAGAACTTGGCAGGGTAGATGTGGATTGGGTTGGGAGGTGTGGATGAGATGCAGGCATTTCCCCAAAAAACTCCAAGTTTTTGGAGTTACCTTATTGAAACATATAAGATAATTAGAGGTTTAGATAGGGTGGACCTATCTTTCTTATATGTTACCTTATTGAAACTTTTAAGATGATTAGAGGTTTAGATAGGGTGGACAGTGATAGCCTTTTTCCTAGGATGGAGAAAGCTAGCACAAGGGGACATAGCTTTAAATTAAGGGGTGGTAGTTATAGGACGGATGTCAGAGGTAGGTAAAGAGGATGTCATCCTCTTTACCCAGAGGATGGTAAGGGTACGGAATGCCCTGCCTGCTGCAGTTGTAGATGCGCCAAGTTTGGTGGCGTTTAAGAGGTTAGTAGATAAGTTTATGGACGAAAAGGGAATAGAACATAGAACATTACAGCACAGAACAGGCCCTTCGGCCTTCGATGTTGCGCCGACCAATATAAAAAGCAATGCCCCTCCAAACTAAACCATTCCCTTCTCTTCCATATACTTATCAATTAACCTCTTAAACGCCACCAAACTTGGCGCATCCACAACAGCTGCAGGCAGGGCATTCCACTCCTTATTTAGGTTAGAGGGTCATTGCTTTTTCTTAATTGGTCGGCACAACATCGAAGGCCGAAGGGTCTGTTCTGCGCTGTACCAGCTCACTACACTGCAGGCCACTGTTTAAAAATAAGAATTCCAAAGTGTGTCAGCCCTCTAGGTGAAAAGAAAATTAGTTAGATTTAGATTTGGAATGGTTTAGGTTAGAGGGTCATTGCTTTTTTTTAATTGGTCGGCGCAACATCGAAGGCCGAAGGGTCTGTTCTGCGCTGTAATGTTCTATGTTCTAAGTGTCAAATTTGCATAAAAACTGGAGTAAATCTCACTGGCTTTTTCTGTGGGAGTTTCAAAATGAATCTCCTGCACTCTGTGCACTGCAGAGTGCAGTAACGTGAATCACGCTGAAATTCAGGGACTCTCTCACTGCAGAGGCCAGCAGCAGAGCATTGAGCAGGCCACTGTGCATGCGCCAATCTGTAAGGACTGAGATCAGCGCATGCACTGTGGCTCCGCACTGCCGGTCTCCCGATCGCTGATCAGCTCAATCACTGGCCAGTCCTGAAATCCCTGCATCGCTAGCCTTCCAACCTCCCCAGAGCCCAATCATTGGCTCCCCATCAGGCTAGCCTTGACCTTCCCCAACCTGATGCCCAGCCCCAAGTGTGGGCCTCCCTCTCTCTGATCACAATCCCAATGGAGAGTGGCAGCAGGACTCCTTTACTTCCACTGACTGCAGCCTAAAGGCCCCTCTCCTTTGACACAGCCCAATGCATGGTGGGCATTGGCACTTTACATCTTGGGCAATTGCAGGGGCCCAGATGGAAACACCCAGGGAAGTCCACTCTGACAGCCAACCTTCGGGTAGGGGGTGAGGTGTGTGTGCGCGTGTGCACGCACACCAGCTCACTACACTGCAGGCCACTGTTTAAAAATAAGGACAAGGAAATGAAACTCCACTCGTCGCCACAGTCAAGTGTTTGGGTCAATGACATAACCAAATCTAAATCTAACTAATTTTCTTTTCGCCTAGAGGGCTGACACACTTTGGAATTCTCAAAAGGTGATTGAAGCAGAGTCTTTAAATATCTTTGAGACAGAAATAGATAAGATTCTTGATAAGCAAGGGTGAAAAGTTATCGTTGTCGGCAGGGATGCTACGTTGATGTTAAAATGAGATCAGCCATGATTTCATTGAATGACAAGAGCAGCCTCAAAGGACGTAGTTGCCCATTCCTGCTCTGAATTCATATGTTCATACGAACCATCAAAGACCTATTTCAACAGCACTTCTTGAAGCCATGCTGGATAAGGGATGGATCATTGACAGTCCAGGCTTTGACCCTATTGGTCTGATTTCTTTGAATTGCCTGATTGTGAAAATGCACATTATTTAGAAGAGAGCTGTTCTTCCCATTTTTGGTGCATCTGCTGTTTACATGGTTGTTTGTAATTGACATTCATCACTTGCAACTGACCTGTCATATCTGGGATAAATATACCCAAGATCTTTGTGATCATCATCTAGAATATCCTTGACACATGATATTCAATGACATCTAAGTTTGAATTTTCAGGATGGCAAATGCTCAGCACCCATCATCCTGAAAGTTGGCAGGGAACACATTGCTGCTAACTCTGACAGGCCCATTGCCATTTCATGCTCAATTGAGCTCTGACTGGCAGCAGACAGGAAGTCCATCTGCACTTGTAAGGCAAGCCCTGCCTTGGACAGCTGTCAGCCAATCAGATTGGGGAGTGGGTGGCAGTGTCTGTGAGGGGAAGGTGCCCCAGTCTGAAGGGGTCTTCTGCTTGAGGTGTCATTGCCCAAACCCCCCCCGAGCCTCCCAAGGCTTCACACCTGAGATCAAAGGCGCAAACATTTTTTGGTTTCCCACCCTCAGTCATCAGGCACCCACCAATCGAAAAATCTAAAAATGAAGGTATAAAAAGGCCTTTAAGTGGCTATTAAGGGCCACTTAAAGATCTTAATAGGGAGAAGGGTGGGCTTCCTGCCTGAGATTCTTCCCATACCTAAGTGGGGCATACAATATCCTGGAGGATTTTATCTCCTCTCACCACTCAGAACCTGATGGGGAGGGGAGGAAACACAAAATTCTGATTGTTAAAGTACTGAGGATGAAGCATATGATGTTTACAAAAGAAGCATCTGCATCACATATTACTGCATTTCATCAGTTGAGATATTAACTGATGTAATATCACTTCCATAGCCATGGGAGGGAAGCCAAATAAAGTAGCTCTCCAGGGCCAAGGTGGTATTGTGAGAGAAACGTTGACTTTGCAATTAGGGTGTAACAATACACGAGAACAAGTTTAGTACAAACAGCCAAAATAAATATGCAGTCTTATCAATAAAATAGAAGAGATGAAAAATAGTAACAAAAACAGGTTCAGAAGAGAGGCAATTTATTTTGTTAAGTTTTATTCCTGTAAAACTCTGGTGAAAAATTGTCCTGTCTTAAAACAGGATTGCAATTAATTGAGTTCACTGAATTGAAAATTTTTACAAATGTAGCAAGTGTAACTGGAGATGGTAACATCAAAAAAATTAACACAAGATGACAGTACTGCAATTGGCCATCGTCAAGAAATTATTCATTTCTTACCATTAGTGATGTGGGACAACTCCAGTGTCAAGTTGAAGGATGCAAACAAATTTTTTTTGAAAGGAAAGAGCAAATTTAAAATTACCTCTAGAGCTTCTGTCATGATGCAGCCCATCACAGCACACACACGAAGAGTTCTTTCCATTTCCAATTTATTCAAGGAAGATTTCAGCTGATCAATAGGAATAAGCCAAGCACTAATAGCTGGAGTAGCTGTGCTTAAAAGGTTTAGTTGCCTGTAACAAAATCATTTCCAAAATTTTAACACAGAGCAGCTGAATTTTTACAACAGAATTTCAACATAAAAGGAGTTATTAACTTCCAGAAACAAACAAATGTGCAAAAGTTCACCTGACTGAATACATTACAAAGTACAAAAAGGTAAAAGTTATTAGTTAGCAAAATCATCTTTCATAATTCAACATATGCAAATTGCATTTGCTCTAGTCTGAGCAATATATTGATTGCTCATGTCCCTTACACAAAGTTTATCAAAAACAAACACCAGCAAGCCAATCCTTTTACTGATCCAAAATAAACTTATTTTATATGAATGATTTGCAGTCAGTAGTACTAGATTGAATTTTGACCTTAGTTGAACATATACTTTGTTAAACAAATGGAAATTGTAAGTTTCAAAATGTTGCTTATGAAATTCATACAATATATCTGGACTTTCACAGTAGTTCAATATCACGTAAAATTAAATTTTGTTCCACTGTGATATTTAACAAACCGATAGAAAGTAACCATAAGTTTTCATGTCTGGTTGCAATATTTTAACAAATATTTTGTGGTCACAAATAAATAAGATATCTCATATACACAGGGACAAAAGGATGAAGCATTTACGCAAACGAAAACACTTTGGAAGGATTTGTGAACTTTTTGTACTTTATTGTGTTTGAGTTGTGTTATTCAAGAAGGGCAGCAGCAATAAGCCAGGTAATTACAGGCCAGTTATCAGAGATAGGAAAATTATTGGAAAAAATTCTGAGGGATAGCATTAATCAACACTTGGAAAGGCAGAGATCGATCAAGGACAGTGAGCATGGATTTGTTGGTAGGACATCCTTCCAAATTAATTTAAATTGTACTTTTTCAATAAGGTAACTGAATATATTGCGAATGGTAGCATAGTTGATGTGGTTTACATGGTCTTCAATAAGGCCCTTTACAAGATTGCAGATGAAAGGCTGGTCCAAAAGGGTAGAGCCAATGTGATTCAAGACAAGTTAGAAAATTGGATCCAAAATTGGTTTGTTCAGAGGAGGCAAAGGGTGATAGTAAAGGTTACTTTTGTGACTAGCAGCCTGTGATCAATGGTGTACCACAGGGATTAATGCTGAGACCCTTCTTGTTATATACATTAACTTGGATCTAAATGTAGGGGGTATAATTAGTAACTTTGCAGATGACACGAAAATTGGTAGTGTTGTTGAAAGTGAGAAGGATAGCCTTAGGTTGCAGACTGATATTCATCAGCTGGTAAATCGGTCAGAGTAATGGCAGATGGAATTTAATCCTGTTGAGTGTGGGAAGATTAATATGTATGGGATATACACAATGAACCGTAGGTCCCTAGGGAGTTTTGGTGTATAAGTCCATAGATCCTAGAAGGTGGCAGCAAGGTGGATAGGGTCAAGAAGACATACAGAATGTTTGCCTTCATTAGCCGGGACATAGGATGTAGAAGCAGCTTGGTACAACTTCATAAAAAATTGAATGAGGCCAAGATGGCATACTGCATGCAATTCTGGACGCCACACATCAGAAGGACATGATTACACTGGAAAGAGTGCAGAGGAGAATCATCAGGATGTTGCCTTAGATGGAAAGTTTCAGCAATGAGGAGAGACTGTATAGGCTGGGTTTATTTTCTCTAGAGCAGAAAAGGCTGAGGGGGAATTTGATAGAGGCAAACAAAATTATGAGAATAGATCGCAAGAAATGTCTAAAACCAGAGGACAGAGATTTAAGGTGAGAAGTAAGTGATATTGAGGGGATCTAAGGATGTTCTTTTACACCCAGAGGGTGGTGGAAATATGGAATGCTCTGTGGTGGAGGCAAGTAGTTTCGCAAAATTAAGAAGCATCTGAACAAGCACTTAAATCATCAAGGCATCGTAGACTATTGACCAAGTGCTGGTAAATAGATTAGTATAGATTGGTATTTGATAGTTGGCATAGACATGGTGGGCTGAAGGAACTTTTTCTGTGCTTTATGACCCTAATATACAAGTTACTCATCTGGAATCCAAGTGTTATATTAAACCTTTTCCACATTTAAACAATATTTTAATACAATAAAATGTGAAGTAAGGGATATTAGAACAAGAGGGCTTGCCTGGCAAGGTCAGAATCAATAGCAACTGGCTAAACTTTGGCACCAACCTACTTAACACTAGGAGCACTATTCTGTAATTTTCAGGCCAACTTAAGTAAAATCATTAAAGAAGAAATCAACACTCAAAGCATGTTAGGTAGCATTTGTGAAACGGGCAGGCAAGATACTTCAGATACAGATTCTTAGAATTAGAATAGATTTAAATTTAACATAGAGGTGTGATGTGATATCTTTTGATAGGAAGAACAAAGGGAGCAAGGATAAAATAAAGACTATAAGTTAAAAATGGGCACAAGAACAGCATGACCTGGGTATATGTGCATGAATCATTGAAACTGGCAGGGCAAGTTGAGATAGTGGTTGAAAAGGCATACAAGATCCTGGGGCCACGTACAGAGACAAAAAAATACAAAAGCAAGCAAGTTATGATAAATGCTTATAAAACACTGGTTTGGTCTAAATTGAAGGACTGTCTCTAATTCTAGGCTTTTGGAAAGATAGAATAAAGAACAAAAGAAAATTTACAGCACAGGAACAGATCCTTCGGCCCTCCAAGCCTGCACCAACCATGCTGCCCATGAAAATAAAAACCCCTACCCTTCTGGGAACCATATCCCTCTTTTCGAAGTTTTCAAAGAGCAACACAGCACGGGAAACAGGCCCTTCGGCCCAACGGGCCGAAATAAGCCCTCTATTCCCATTCTACTTATGCATTTGTCAAAATGCCCTTTAAAAGTATCTGCTTCCTCCGACAGCAAGTTCCAGCCACCCACCACCCTCTGTGTAAAAAAATCTGCCTCATACATCTCCTTCAAACCTTGCCCCTCCCACCTTAACTTACACCCCCTAGTAATTGACTGCCACCCTGGGAAAAAGCTTCTGATTATCCATGGCATCCCTGCCCTTCATAAATTTTTGTCAGGTTGCCCCTCAACCGCCAGCATTCCAATGAGAACAAACCAAGTTTCTCCAACCTCCCCTCATAGTTAATGTCCTCCAAGCCAGGCAACATCCTGATTAATCTTTTCTGTACCCTCTCCAAAGCCTCCACATCCTTCTGGTAGTGTGGCAACCAGAATTGAATGCTATATCCCAGTTCCAGCCTAACTAAGGTTCTATAAAGCTGCAACATGACTTGCCAATTGTTAATCTCAATGACCTGGTTAATGAAGGCAAGCATGCCATACGCCATCTTCGTCAGGCCTGATGAAGGACTAACGCTCCAAAAGCTAGTGGCATTTACCACCAAATAAACCTGTTGCATTTTAACATGTTGTTGTGATACTTTTACCTCTCTTGTAGTCAATGAGGATATAAAGATTTCTCTCAAGGCCCCATCAATTTCCTCCTTATCCCTCACAGTTTTCTGGGGTATATCTGATCAGGCTCTGGATACATAGAATTCTACAGTGCAGGAGGAGACCATTCAGCCCAATGAGTCTGCACCGACCCCAATCCCACCCAGGATCCAATTCCTGTCATCCATACATTTACTATAACTAGTCTCCCTCCCCCGATAGTAAGGGGCAAGTTAGCCTGTCCAATCTACCTAACCCACACATCTTTGGACCATGGGAGGAAACCCACGCAGACATAGGGAGAACGCACAAACTCGACAAGTGACCAAGCCAGGAATTGAACTCAGGCTCCTGGTGCTGTGAGACAGCAGTGCTAACCACTGTGCCACCCTAATGGCTACTTTATTATTCTTCAGGAACACCGATGCCTCCTTCATTTTGATCGCAACATGACCCAAATTATCTATAAACCCTTCCCCAGATTCATCATCCACCAAGTCCTCCTCTTTGATGAATACTAATGCAAAGTACGCCTTTAATACCTCACTCATTTCCTATGACTCCACGCACAGATTCCCTCTCTAGTCCTTGAGTGAGCCAATTCTCTCCCTGGCTACCTCTTGTTCTTTATGTATTAAAAACCTTGCGATTTTTCCTTAATCTTGCTGGCAAATGACTTTTGTGGCTTCTTTTAGCCATCCTGATTCCTTGCTTAATTTTGTTTCTAATTTCCTTGTATTCCACATTTGCTGCATGTGTTCCCAGCTTCCTGGCCTTGACAAATGATTCCTTTTTCTTTTTAACTAAGCTCACAATAGCTCTTGTTGTCCAAAATTCCCAATATTTGCCATACTTATCCTTCATCCTTACAGGAACTTGTCAGCTTGAATTCCTATCAAATTACACTTGAAAGCCTCCCACATGCCAGATTTTGATTTGCCCTCAAAAAATCCGTCCCCAGTCTACATAGTTCCTGCCTAATATCATTGTAATTAGCCTTTTCCCAATTTAGCATCTTCACTGGAGGACTACACTTACCTTTAACCACCAATACCTTAAAACTTATTGAATTATAGTCACTGTTTCTGAACTGCTCCCCTATTGAAACATCAACCACCTGGCCGGGTTCATTCCCCAAAGCCAGGTCCAGTATGGCCCCTTCCCTTGTTGGGCTATCTACATGCTGTTTCAAGGAGCCCTCCTGGGTGCCCTTTACAAACTCTGCCCAATCCATGTTCCTGGCACTAAGTGAATCTAAGTCAATATAGGGAAGAAGTTAAAATCACCTCCACAACAACACTGTTGCTTTTCCTTGAAGATTTTAGAGAGAGCAATAGTATTTAATGGAATGGTTTCACTCCTTGTGAATGTTGTGGTTAGTATCCTGGCCTGTCACGCAGTAGACCAGTGTTCAACTCTCCATCAGGGAGCTGCCAACTTTCATGACAGTTCTGCTGCAGCATCTGTTTTAAGAGCGGCGAGGTGGCACAGTGGTCAGCACTGCTGCCTCACAGCTCCAGGGAGCTGGATTTGATTCCCAGCTTGGGTCACTGTCTGTGTGGAGTTTGCATGTTCTCCCCATGTGTGTGGGTTTCCTTTGGGTCATCCGGTTCCCTCCCACAGTCCAAAGATGTGCGGATTAGGTGCATTGGCCACGCTAATTAAAGCCTTAGTGTTTCGCGCCATATAGGTCAGAAGGATTTGCAAGGTAAATATGTGGGATTATGGGGATAGGGCATGGATAGGATTGTTGTCGACATAGACTTGATGGATTGAATGGTGTTCTGCACTATAGGGATTCTATGTTGGTTACTTTAGAGTAGACTAAGGAGAGAAATGATAGAGATGTTCAAAATAATGGGAGGTCTAGAGTAGGTAGATAAGGAGAAACTATTCCCATATCAAAAGAGTCAGAAGACACAAATTAGGATTGGCACAAAACCAACATCGAGATGAGCAAGAACTTTCTTACAAAGCGAATAGTTAGGATCTGGAATACTTGCTTGAGTGTGTGGTGCAGAAAGGTTCAGTCATGGTTTTCAAACAAAAATTGCATAATTATCAGGAGAGAAAAAAATTGCAGGGTCAGAGCAAAAGGGTGAAGTGGAATTAGCTGAAATGCTGTCGCAGAAAGCCAGCATTGACACGATTATTTAGTGTTGCAACTATTCTATGATTACAGATCAGCAGCATTAAAAAGAAACAGAACAGGTTAAAGGAAACAGAAAACAAATAAGTTGACACAAGAAAACAAATAAAACGCCCTGTAAAATTACAAAGTCTACAGCAGGTAATGGTTCACCAGCGGAAGTGAGATTAATAGAAGACAAGAGAAGCTGCAATGAGATGAGCTGAAAAAATAAAAAGTGCGAGTGAGCCACAGTGTTTTCATAACTAAAAGGTGTAGTGCAAGATAGGAAGAAAAACATTTAAAAAACTGGTAAAACAGAGCAAGGTCCAGGATTCCAAGAATCCTTAGAATGCAGACTGCATCTAGAATCCAAATCACTTGACCTGTATTGTTCCAAAAGTGAGTCCCCTTCTAAAGCGCTCATCCATTTGCAGCCTGAAAAGAATTAACAGGCATCACACATTTCCAACACTTCCTTTAAACAAAAATTTAACTGGTAAATTGAGATTTGAGATGATTGAAGTCAATGTTAAGATCAAAGGGCGGCAATGTGCCTCTTAAACAGACACTGAGTTTTGTAACAATGTAGAAAACAAAATAGAAATGAGACAGACTCAATTTGAGATAAACAGAAAAAATGCTGGAACTACTCAGCTTCCTGGAGAGAGAAGCAGGTCATGCCTGCTATGATCGAAGAAGTTCCATTGTGAAAAATAGCATGGAAGACAACATCATTATATCAAATGCAAAAGAGAAAAAACTGAAAGAATGGAATTGTAGCCTTACAGGACGCAGGATGGTAAGAGGTATAATCCAGGCAGCTGATGCGTCAAGGGGTTTGTAACAGACATTACTAGGTACACTATTCAGAGAAAAGACAATAAAGTTTAAAAAAGAAAGATGAGTGCCAGATAAGGACTGTGACAAGGTAAGAGACAGAAACTTTAAATGAAATTATATGTCATGATAAAGGAAGAAGTAGCACCAGCAGTCAAGAATTTAAAGGAATAAAAGGAATTTCACTATTGGAACAAGATAAATATTTAACATATTCCTGCATCAAACGATAAAACAGACATTGATGGGATTCACACACAGTTAACTGAAGAAATCTGTGCAAGGAAACGTTGTTCAATTAAAAAGGTGCCAGAGGATGCAATACTCAGAAATACATGAGAAAAGATTGGACAAAAAGAGAAAGATTTTGAGATAAGAGGAAAAAAGAATTGTGAAACAGAAGCAGGTTGAAACTATTGATTTGATTGATTTATTATTGTCACATGTATTAACATACAGTGAGAAGTATTATTTCTTGCGCACTATACAGACAAACATACCGTTCATAGAGGAAGAGATGAGAGAGTGCAGAATATAATGTTACAGTCATAGCTAGGATATAGAGAAAAGATCAACTTAATGCAAGGTAAGTTCATTCAAAAGTCTGACAGCAGCAGGGAAGCATTGTTAGAGAGTTTAAAAGAGTTAGAATGAAGTTTTAGAAGCTTCTAAAAGTAAAAAAGTAACTTTTTTACTTTTACATAAAAAAGTATGCAAGAAAGCGCCATCCTGCATACTTTCTGCCAAATTATTCCTTTGACAGATTTTCATGACAAAGAAAGAAACAAATTGTGCAGAGCTGAAAAACTGATAAGGGGGAGAGAGCTCTGGAGGAGAAAAAATCAGTACTAGCTTGGAGAATGATGACTTGATATTGAGTCATGGAGTCACAGTCCATTGAGGAAATGACAGGACGAAAGAGGAACTGCCAAAGATACATACTGAATGGACTAATATTTGACATTCCACCAGATGACATAAGATAGAGCACTGGAATCCTTTCCAGTCTAAATAATGGAAAGAAACCTGATTGATTTAGTCAGCATATGAACATCATCATGTGAGCCACACTAATCATTCATGCTCCCAGTGTACATATGCCTGGGCCTTAGCTTTAAAATAGCAAAATTAATGCTAGGATTTGCAATGATCATGCCACTACTCAACAATGTAATCAGGAAAGTTAGTGGAGCATTGACAAGAAAAACGAAAAATTATATTTTGTTAGGATACAGTAGTCTTTTAAGGGGCTGTCATGCTGAGAACTTCACTCATGTAAGGTTGATTCACATAATTGAATTGCCAGATGAATAACTGGTTATCTGTTGAATCGGAGATACGTTTGTTTACTCTAAGCCCAACTTGTTTTTAATGAAGGCTTGTGCTTTTTTTTCAACCAAACTAATTTTTTTTCCACAAGTCATGGATCCAAGGTGCACTGACTTTGCATAGGCCATCACATGATATGCTTGGTTGGCAACACAAGATAAATAAAACGAACCATTGCTGTCATCGAAAGCACAGACATAGCCCCACTCCCTCCCTCCACCACCGCAACCTGGACCAATCGTGGCCTTGTGCTCCATTCCCCCCCACCCCACCCCACCCCCATCCCACTGATTGCACACAGAATGGGGAGGAATGGGGGAATGAGGGAAGCGGACCCCCCCTTTTCTCCCCCACAGAGAACGATCTGGTCCGCCTACCTCCTGCTCCTTCTCCCTTCCCACCCACCCACACCGGAGATCCATCTGGCCCATGCCCAAAGAATGATCTCATTTACCGTCCTCCCCTCCCCATCACCGATCTTAGTTAGAGAGCCGCTGGCAGCTCTGAATTTACCTCCTCAGAAGCTGGAGCACTCAAAACAAACCTTTGCAGACCATGTCTGTTTTATGCCAAATCTGGACAGGTGAACACGGTGGTAAAGGGGGGAATGCAGGTAAGTTTGGGTGTGCAGCTCGTTATTTCAATTTAAATGCATGTAAATGATGCCGATCGTACAATGGGTATGGAGGTGGGCGTGGATCGCACTACTTGCCTCACGTCAGACTTTATAGAGTTTACATGCCCAAAAACGGGCACAACATGTTGGTAAAATCAGGCTCCATGTCCTTCCATTAAATTACATTACATGGTAGTGCTCCAACACTATGGACAGAATTCTCCAGCCGCAATTGCCTCTGTGGTGGGTTTTCCCAAGGGCAGAGGTGGCTCACCACCAGCCACTGGCAGGAATTTCTGGTCCTGACGAAGTCAATTTACATTCTTCGCCCATGTTGCCATTGGGAAGCCCCGGCGGGTTGACTTCAGTGGGATAAGATGATCCTGTTGGTGGGAAGGGCTTGAAAATTCCATCCAATGTCTAGATGATGCAGATTTGTGACATTGAAATGTTTAGCAACTGTCATAATGCAAGAACTGAAAATTTAATGGCTAGCGTAATGCAAATTTGAATACAATTAAATCTTTGAGAATACAAACAGTAAATTGTTTTCTAAACCTGACTAACCGCAGACCCAAAAATGTCAACTTTTGAAACTATTTTACACATCTGACATTTCTACTTATAGCATAACAATTTTTTTTTTTTAGCAGCACACATCATCCTACCAAATATACCCCTGTTACATCCTGGAGTTTAAAATCTAACACCATTACCAAATTGGTATCACCTACTATCTCAGTATTACTAAGCTCAATTAAATATGATCCTCCTCAACATCATTCATTGATATACAGCGACTCACTTGTAATTATCCAATAATTGTTTACCATGGTACTACAAGCACAGTATTTAGATTAAGCAAGGTCAGAGGGCCAAGAATAATTGCATCCTAATGGTCAATGGCACAAAAGCAGAGGGAGGTAGGGGGTAGAAAATTCAGGGGCAGATTTGGCAGTCCAATTGGGGAGTCAGTGTTGGAAGTGGAAAGAGGAATGTAGTTATGGTCAGAAGGAAGGAGAGCGCAAAGGCAAGAAAAGTATCTCAATTGAAGATGGCTGAGTTTCTGTTCTCTCAATCAAGCCCAAATTTTTCATCTGTTTGAGAGTTGGGGCAGCACTCTTCAAGATTTATTTTGAGCAGTAATGCTGAGACCTTTGGTCAGCATTCATACACAATTGGGATTTGAGACAGCTAGGAAGCAGGGTGATCAAACTTACTAAGCTGTGAGGGGGACAAATGTTCTAGGATTCAGCTAGAAAAAACTGTCCAATGAGAGGTACAGCTGATGAATGGACGCACTAAAGTGTGGGAATTTGTAAGTACCATCAGCAGGGAGGGCGAGTGACTGATAAACCTTCATACTAAGGAGATGGAGGACAGTAAAAAATTTAATCAGTGTGCTTGAAGTTTTTCAGTAAATGTTGAGCTCACAATTGGTTAATGAATACAAACCAAAAAGCAAGCATAAATGGAGCATTTTCAAGTTGGCAAACCATGACTAGGAAGTGCTGCAAGTATCACTACTGAGGTCTCAACTATTCACAAGTTATACTACTGACTTAGATGAAGAAATAGAGCTCAACATATCTATGTTTGCTGACAACACAGAGCTAGGTGGAAATGTGAGCTGCGAGAAGGGTACAGAGATGCTGCAAAGAGAAATAGGGATGAATTATACCAGGCACCAGATTCTCTGTACTCTGCCGGGTGAAGGTCGGCTGGGGAACCCTTTGAGGAAAACACTTAATCCCACAGTCACTTATAATCAATTGGCTATTAACAGAACTTCTGTTCTACTGGATCAGAAGCCAATCAGAAATCAGCAGATCTCCAGCACTTGAGTATTTGGTATACTTGGGAGGTTTCTCAACCTAACAATTCCCAGCAAGAGGCAGGGATAGGAGGAGGTGGAGGGGACTCTAATGAAGGGTCATCCAGACTAGAAACGTTAGCACTACTCTCTCTCCACAGATGCTGGCAGATCTGCTGAGATTTTCCTGCATTTTCTGTTTTTGTTTCAGAGTCCAGCATCCATAATAATTTGATTTATGATGAAAGCAGTATTGTTGATATGTGTGTGGATTTTCAGAAATTGTTTGATAAGCTTTATAACAAAAAACAAAGAACAAAACAGCACGGGAAAGAGACCCTTCAGACAACGAGCCTGCGCTGCCACCCCGATGTTCCCACCTCTACCCGCAATCCCTGTCCATGTCTATAGATCTATGGATTAAAAACCAAATTCGAGACAATTTAGGGAGAATTTGTTTTGCCAATTAGCCTAAGAGCACATCTTTGGGATGTGGGAGGAAGCTGGAACACCCGGAGAAAACCCATGCAAGCACAGGGAGAACGCGCAAACTCCCACAGACATAGGCCCAAATCCATGTATCTGCACAGCACAGCGATAGTCACTGGGCTGTTGTGTTGCCCATCAAATGGTTCAGGTCAAGCGTACACTAACGACATGAAGCACTAGGATACTCTTGAAAAGAAAATCCAAGAGCAGCCCTCTCACGACCCATCGCGTGTGTGCCCCTCGTTAGACAACAAGGTGGACCAAAGCACCTGTAGGATAAAAACAAGTACATCAATATCATCATCTATTTACACACTTCCCAGGGACTCCCAAGGTTCACGATCCCTATTTTAAATCAGTTTTCTATACCCCTCCATTCCCAATCTGTTCATGTGCCCATCTAAGTATTTCTTAAATAACTCCAGAGTACCTGCCTCCACCACTTCACTTGGCAGCGCATTCCATACCCCCACCACCCTCTGTGTGAAAAAACTCCCTCTAGCATCCAAATTATACCTTACCCCCCTCACCCTAAGCCCGTGACTCCTCGTGCTATTCGAGTCCATCCTAGAAAAGAGCTTAACCCTGTTTACTCCATCTATACCCCTCATAATGTTGTACACCTCTATTAGATCTCCTCTAAATCTACGTCTTTCTAAGGAAAACAGTCCCAATTTGCCTAACCTCTCCTCGTAACTCTGACCTTCCATACCAGGCAGCATCCTGGTAAACCTCCTCTGCACTCTCTCCAGAGTCTCCACGTCCTTCCGGTAGTAAGGCGACCAGAACTGGATGCAGTATTCCAAATGAGGTCTAACTAACGTTTTATACAACTACAACATTAAAGGCCAGCTCTTGTACTCTATACCCCTTCCTATAAAGGCTAACATACCATATTATGTTATAGACTGGTTGGTAAAATCATTGCTATTAAAAAGGCAGTGATAGCGTAGATATAAAATTGGCTAAGAAATAGAAAGCAAAAAGTAGTGGCAAACAGTTATTCATTTCATTAAATCGGGGAAAGTATACACGGGTGTCTCCCAAGAGTCAATAGTGGAACCAATGTTCTTTTTGAGATATCTAGATATAATGGGCACAATTTCAAAGTTTGCAGATAACTTAAAGCTTTGAAACTAGCACCAGTGAGCAGAATAGTAGAAGACTTCAGGAGGACATAGACAGAATGGTACAAAAGGCTATAGTTTCGAAAAAGTAAATTCAACAACAATTTTTTGAAGATTATTGAATAAGAAATAAGAATTTGCTGGGCTATGGGGAAAAAGCAGGGAAGCTGGTCTGTACAGGCACGATGGATTCAATAGCTTCCTTTTATATTGTATGACTCTATGATTCTATGAAATACATAAAAAGCTGCTTGTACAACTCAGATATCCAAGTGCAATAGTGCATTATTTTCCAATTTGTAGAAGTCAGATATGTGACTTTTCAAAACTCAGTTTACAGTATGATAGTTGACAAGTTAACAGTTTACAACATCCCATAGTGGGAAATGAAACAAAGTTCTTAAATTAAAGGTGACCCCGAGTGGAATGACAATGCCTATATGACACCAATAACCAATTCTCATAGTTCAATATTTTTCGACTAACTATTTTTGACTTTTGCTCATGATATTCTGGTGCTGTGGTTTTGCTCTTTACATTCAAGTTACACAGTTGAAACAAGTGAATGTGTCTTTTCATGCAAAAAGTTATCTAGTTAATTATGAGCAAATATTTCAATTTTACAAATCTCTATGAAAAGTATTTAATGCCAAAGACATCGAGTTTTCATCCATGAAATGATTTGGTTTATATAAACTGAAAGACTTACCTAGAATAAGTCTGAACACGTGAATGTAAATTGGTTGGAGCAGCAAAGCTAAACCAAATTTCACTAATAGTAAGTTTCATGCTGCTGGAATCTGGAGGTGGTGGCAGCAGAGGAAGGTCCTTTTTAAGGTCATCAGACTCTACCCCTTCATCCTGACAAAATGAATTAAAAAATCAAAAACAAATACAAAGTATTGTTAGATTAACACAATTTCTGTATGAATTCAAATGCATTGACATTTCAAAAGATACAAATAAATGATCATCTCTACAGTAATATTTTTAATCCCATACTATATGGTCATACATCCCTTGACAGGATTTGACCAGGAAATTCTTTTTCTTTTATTTGTGGGGAATTGGGCAGCACAGGCTAGGCCACCATTTAATGCCCATCCCTAGTTGCCCAAGGGCAGTTCAGAGTCAACCACATTACTGTGGCTCTAGAGT
This sequence comes from Sphyrna mokarran, assembly GCA_024679065.1. NCBI lineage: Eukaryota > Metazoa > Chordata > Chondrichthyes > Carcharhiniformes > Carcharhinidae > Sphyrna > Sphyrna mokarran. The sequence goes on along the minus strand of JAGIQG010000001.1, from coordinate 145,439,527 downwards.
CACACGTAGGCCAGGTTGAGTGAATTGGCAGATTTCCTTCCCTGAAGGACATCAATAAACTAGATAGCTTTTTTCTGATAATCAACAATGGTTTCACAGTCATCAGTAGATTCTTAATTCCAGGAATTTTCTATTAAATTCAAATTCCATCATCTAATGTGGTGGGATTTGATCTTGGGTCCCCAGAACATTAGCTGGATTTCTGGATTAATAGAGTAGCAATAATATCACTGGAAAATTGCCTCCCCAAAAAAAGTAAAAGGAAAAGTAATAGAATGGCCAAACATGGCAAGTACTGTAAACTTTTCACTTTTTCCTCCCAAATTTGCTAAAAAATTTAAAAACACAAAAAATGCAAAAGGCATTTCAAAAGTAACAGGTCTAATATTCAGAATCTGAAGTGGCAGAAAATCAAAAAGCTGGATGATGGAATAATTCTGGCATCTGTTCACTACTGACTTTCGCTCCAAAATTAAACAGACATTTCAGGGTGAACTAATAACATGGTGTACAATTTGGATATGGAATGCACAAAATATTACTTGATGAAAAATGCTGGGTTTTTAATCATGCTAAATATTTAATTAAAATAGATACTCAGGGTAGCTTAACACAATTAACCATTTCAAGTTTCTGTAAATGTCAACTGATAATAACCAAACATAAGAAGCACTTTTCCACTAAAATAATGCTGGAGAGGTGTTTTTAGGAACCAATGAAAGAAAATAAAACCCCAAATATAATTCTTCAGATAGTAGGTTATCACAGTTTCAAGAGGAGCTATTCTGATCTTCAAAAATAATTATACCTTACTCTAACATATGAAATTTTGATATGATCATCTTAAGATTTTTAAAGAATCAGCTGTACTACCAAATTTTCAAACAGATGTAGAGAGATGATGAATGTATATGCCAAGAAATGGAAACAGTATTCAGTATCAGAATCCAGAATGGTATAGCAGCATGTTCCAAATCCAACCACATCATCAGCATCCTTCTATCTGTGTTATGATAGACATGCTACAAATCTAATTTATTAGGAATGTGGTTATTTCATATAGTGCACTTTCACTCAGGGTTGAAGTAACCAATCCGCAAATGCAGCAAGTGAAGTGATTATCTGGTGTCATTATAGGTTGTTGTTTTTCAGTGTTGGCATCTGTTGCCTGCCCATCTCTAAAGAACTCAGTAAGAATTTAGCAATGCCAATTTTAAATCCAACCGATTTATTTGATAGTAAAATTGCGAGCTTTCGACACTCTTGTGCCTTCGTCAGGCAAATGCAGTGTTCTGGCCTGCAATCGCACACATATCAATACAGACAGTCACAGATTGCTGATTAGAATGCAAATTCTTACATCTAACCTGCTATTCAAGTGTTAAAGTGGCTAACAATGTGTGTGAAGGGAATCCTGCTGTCTGGAGAAAATAGACAATTCTCTAACCAATGCTCAGGATTCCCTTCACACACATTGTTAGCCACTTTAACACTTGAATAGCAGGTTAGATGTAAGGATTCACATTCTATTCAGCAATCTGTAACTGTCTGTGCTGATGTGTGCTATTGCAGACCAGAACACTGCATTTGCCTGACGAAGACACAGTGTCGAAAGCTTGCAGATTTACTATCAAATAAATCAGTTGGATTGAAAATTGGTGTTGCTAAATTCTTACTGAGTTCTTACTACCCCAGTCCAACGCCGGCATCTTTACATCATCTCTAAAGACACAGGCCCCTGGCATCACCTGAACCCAAGCGAAGCACGTGATATCATTTTGAGCATTAGCCACTCCAGCCACTGATTGTCATAATGGCACAAACTGGCCCACAGGTGATGTGACCTTTTCCCTCTGTTGTCAGTAAATGTATCTCAGTTGCATGAATCAACATTTTGGATCTTTGCATCTCACTTTCATGCATCTTCGAGCTGGAATTCTGGAGCTTACTCGTCTTCCAATTCTAGCTACCTCACTATGTAGAAAATCCTTAAGCACCTGGATGTTTTCCATTCATTAAATGTGCCCAAGCTAGTGAAGCCACCTCTGATGTATTTGCAAGAACTACCTTCGAGAGAACAGCCACAGGTGTGATTTAGTCCTTCTATGAAATAAGAACTTAAGAACATAAGAAATAGGAGCAGGAATAGGTCATCCAGCCCCTCAAGCTAGAGCTTAGAATGTGCTGCAAATTGTCCATGTTTCATGGTGATACAACCAAACTGTTGTGAGCACAGGCCTCATGAATCAGCATTTTGGTTCTAAGAATTAGCGTGATGTTTGCATCATATCTTTAAAATAACCCTTACATTACAAAATATAAATATAAATTGGTTGGAGCTCTGGGCTGACAGATGGCAGATAGAATTTAACAGAGACAAATGTGAGATGATGTGATTTGGAAGGTCTACTGCAAAAGTGTAGAGTAAATGGTGGAGTCCTTAGATATATTAACATACAGGAAGATCTGGGCATGCAGATCCATAGTTTCGTGAAGATGGCAACTCAGGTGGACAAGGTAGTCAAGGAGACAGATGGCATGATGGTCTTCATCAGTCACGGCACTAAGTATAGGAATTGGAAAATCATGTTGCAGCTGTATAAGACTCAGGCCACATTTGGAGTATTGCATACAATTCTGATTGCCACTCTACTTGAAGTTGATGCATTGGAAAGAGTGCAGAAGAGATTTACCAGGACGTTGCCTGGTTTGGAGGATATGGATTATGAAAAAAACTTGAACAAACCTGGACTGTTTTCATTGGAGCATCGTAGGGTGAGGGGGTCTGATAGAAGTTTACAAGATTATGACAGGCTTGGATAGAGTGGCTACTTAAAGTCTTCATCCAGGGTCAAAGAGTTAATTACTCAGGACATTGGTTGAAAGTGAGAGGATGGAAGTTCAAAAGAGATGTAAGGAGCAAGTTTTTCCACACAGAGGGTGGTGAATGTCTGGGATGAGCTGCTGGAGGAACGATGGAAACAGATTCTTTAACAACGTTCAAGAGATATCTGGATAGATACATAAATAGGCAGGGAATAGAGAGATATGGTCCACGTAGGGCAAGAGAATATTAGATTAGAGAAGCATCTGTGTCAGCACAGACTTGGAGCGCTGAAGGGCCTGTTCCTGTGCTGTTCTTTGTTTTGCTTATAAAAAATGGATTTTGTTGAACCAAAGAAGTCGCTACAGCTCATGATTCCCCAGTTGGCTGCAGTTTTGGAAATTTGCAACAGCTGCTATAAGAGAAAAGCAACTGGTGCAGAATCACACACTTGTCTTCCCGAGGACACATTCCAATGAACAAGCTGACGGAACAATAGATAGAAGGTCTCCTCAGCCTGAGCAATAAAGTTATCTCTGCTGAAGTGTTAATCCACTTATTTCGTGGATTCAGTGAAAGGTACAGAACCACTTGGTAACCTGCAATTGCCTCATTAATATGCCACATTATATGATCCAAACTTCTGGTCTTTGAAACAGTTCTAATATTACATTTCAAGACTTATAATTCAGTCTGCTGATTAACTTCCAACATCAACAGCAGAACTCTAGATTGACAAAGCAACAGGCAATTAGCCTCAACTCTCAAAATCTGTTTATCAGCACCCTCTGATCATCACCTGCCAAGCAGACCAAGTCTATGCCTAACAATCTCATTTCCCTGCTGCATTTTAAACAAATTCTGCACTGTAATCTTCATCCTGGACCCCATCGGAACTGAAATTTCTCTGTGAAGGAAGTTGTCCTGGACTTTGACTTTCTGGATTCCGGAAACCATGTGAACAGATGTCTGTTTTTGTGGTTCTCATGCTGTTAAGTTATTCATAATTGTAAAACTCCTCTTTTCCATTTCCCACATGTTTATTTGTGTGCGTGTGAAGTTGCAATCATCTCCCCAAGGTTTGAATGTGTGAGCAAACTAACCTGATTTAATCATAAAAAGAGTTTGCTGCAAGTCATTTTCAAAATTGGACTTCACACACTGAGGGTTTTGGGAAACATGCCACATCCTATTTTTAAAACAATTGAAAACACCTCTACTTACAGAGAGGACAAAGAAGTTCAGTTTGCCTCCTCTAGTGTAACAGTTGCTTGCACATTTCATCAGCCAAAGAGGTGGTAGCAGCTTTACTTAAGTGCATATCAAGTTGCACATAAACAGACAAATCATGGATACAAGGCAACAAACTTTGCCAAACACTTCCAAGAGGGTGTTATTTAGAGAGGAAGAGATGTGACAAGATAGCAATGTAAGAAGTCTCAATAACACCAGGTTAAAGTCCAACAGGTTTATTTGGTAGCACAGCCACAAGTTTTTAGAGCGCTGCTCCTTCATCAGGTCAGTGGGAATTGTTTTCACAAACGGGGCATTTTAAGGCACAAACTCAATTTACAAAATAACAGTTGGAATGCGAGTCTTTACAGATAGTCAAGTTTTAAAGGTACAGATAATGTGAGTAGAGAGGGTTAAGCACATGTTAAAAAGATGTGCATTGTCTCTAGCTGGAACAGTTAGTGAGATTTTGCAAACCCAGGCAAGTCATGGGGATTACAGATAGTGTGACGTGAACCCAGGATCCCAGTTGAGACCATCCCTATGTGTGCAGAACTTGGCTATCAATTTCTCCACTCACATTGTCTGTATCTTTAAGACTTAATTACTTGTAAAAACTCGCATTCTAACCATTATTTTGTAAACTGAGTTTGTGTCTTTATATGTCCTGATTGTGAACACAACTCCCAATCACCTGATGGAGGAGCTTGTGGCTTGTGCTACCAAATAAACCTGTTGGATATAACCTGTGCTTACTCCAGTCCAACACCAGCATCTCTACATGAAAGATATCAATGACCATAGTTTTTTTGACACTTGTAGTCAAAGAGAACAAGTTATAATTCATGAGTTTTTGTAACTAAGTGTCTATGTAAACATTTAGCACAGTATCTTCATTGTATAGGAGTTCCCTAATTAAGATGTGCTGTATTTTTATTTTCACTTCCAGACTGGATAGATTGCAAGACTAACCGGGTGACCTAATATGCAGGTAAACCCCTTCAATAGCCAAAGGTCAAAGAATGGAGACAAAAGTAGCATACAAACTCAGAGCTATGGCACAGCTGTTTCATTGCATTCTTCACCATGAAAATGATAAAATAGTGCCATCAAACTAATGTGGAGATGCCAGCATTGAATTGGGGTAAACACAGTAAGAAGTTTCACAACACCACGTTAAAATCCAACAAGTTTATTTGGTAGCAAAATCCACCAGCTTTCAGAGCGCTGATCCTTTGTCAGATGAGTGTCCTGTTTATAAACAGGCATATAAAGATACAAACTCAATTTACAAAATAATGGTTGCAATGCAAATCTCTATAGGTAATCAAGTCTGAAAGTACAGGCAATGTGAGTGGGGAGAGCGTTAAGCACAGGTTAAAGAGATGTGTATAGTCTCCGGACAGGACAATTAGTGAGATTTTGCAAGCCTAGGCAAGTTGTGGGGGTTACAGATAACGTGACATGAACCCAAGATTTCGATTCAGGCTGTCCTCATATGTGCAGAACATGGCTATCAGTCTCTGCTCAGCGACTCTGCATTGTTGTGTGTCATGAAAGCCCCCTTGGAGAACGCTTACCTGAAGATCAGAGGCTGAATGCCCATGACTACTGAAGTGTTTCCTAACAGGAAGAGAACACACTTGCCTGGTGATTGTTGAGCAGTGTTCATTCATCCGTTGTTGTAGCATCTGCATCATCTCCCCAATGTATCATGCCTTGGGACATCCTTTACCGCAGCATATCAGGCAGACAACATTGGCCGAGTTGCACGAGTATGTACCATGTACCTGTTGGAGGGTGTTCTCTCGTGATATGATGGCATCCGTGTTGATGATCCGGCACATCTTGCAGAGGTTGCTGTGGCAGGGTTGTGTGGTGCCGAGGTCATTGTGCGGTCATTAAGAAACCATCCCCTACGGACAAGCCCTCCATATGCACAGGATCTGCTCAGATGAGGAGGATTGCAACAGACATCTCTGAAAGATACCCTCATAAGAACAGGATATGGCCTCAACTCACCGATCAACAGTTCCGATGTACCACAGCAAAAAATTGCACTGACCTCTTCAGAAGACAGACATGGGATACAGCAGACAGAGTATCCTTCATACCAGTACTTCCCCAGAGCAGAAAAGCTAAGACATCTTCTCTGGAGCCTTCAACATGTCATTGATGAAGATGAACATCTCACTAAGGCCACCTCCACACTCTCACTTCTTGCTTTCAAACAACTGCACAACCTCAAACAGACCATTGTCAGCAGCAAACTACCCAGCCTTCAGGAGAACAGTGACCATGACACCAAACAACCCTGACACAGTAATTTCTGCAAGACGTGCCTTCATCTCATGTGATAACACCATCTACCAGGTGCATGATGCATACTCATTAACTGTCCTGTCTGGAAACACTACACATCTCTTTAACCTGTGCTTAATACTCTCTCCACTCACGTTGTTGTGCCGTTAAGACTTGATTACCTATAAAGATTCGCATTCCAACCATTATTTTGTAAAACTGAGTTTGTGTCTTTATATGCCCTGTTTGTGAATAGAACTCCCACTTACCTGACAAAGGAGCAGTGCTGTGAAAGTAGTGGATTTTGCTATCAAATAAACCTGTTGGACTTTAAGCTGGTGTTCTGAGACTTCTTGCCATCAAATTGTACAGTATAGTGCAGATTTCGTGGAAAGAGTGGATGAACAGCTAATTTTCTGCAAAATCTTATACCAACATGCCCTGATGCTAGTGTTGAATGCTTTAGTAAGATCTACGAATTAAGTTAAAATAGTATATCCTGTTTTCTACACTTTTCTTGCAGCTGGTGCATGGAGAAGATCATGCCTATTGTAGCCAGCATGGAAATTGTACTGTTCTTCAGTATACCTTAGGTCTGCAAGAAGATGAAAACTTTTCTTTAAAGTGTGACTCCATAAAAGGCCTTCCCATAATGCCAAGGAGTGAGATGCCTATTATTTTTGCAATCTCCTCCATCATCTTTAATTTTATATATTGTGTCAAGCGCAGACGTATCTACCTCACACGAGTACAATTCACAGTAGTGGTCAACCCAGTAGGACAACCATTTGCTTAGGCCAATACTTCACCATCTACCAACTTTAGAGGGTGACATTAGTAATGGTAGAACCAAGCACTGTCTTGATTCCACCGTACATAACACGTAGGTTTCCACCGTCACAAGCAGTTTAGGTTTCTTGAAATAGGTTGAACCAGTGTTTATTTGTGCAGTATCTTCCTGTCTTTTGGCATGATTGACTTGGCTACTTACAAATCATGCTGTGTTCGAGCTGTTTGGTTTGTTATTCATCAAGTGGGTTTTACTTTTTGTTTCAATGACAGATGTCATCTCAGCTGAGTAGGTCTCAAATCAGCTTTTGTTGTGGATTATACATTTACCAAATGTTGCTGCTGCTACTAATTGAACTTAATCTTCATCAGTATCAATATCAGCATTTCTTAATAATCTTTTAGTGCAAACTTATCCAACACACGGCCTACGTGCCACAGAGCCCCTTCATGACACCCCTCCCTCTCAATAGTGGTCGGGTGGGTCAGAGAATTTGAAGGCTTTTGCATGGGATTGCTTTTCCAATCACAGCCTGTTTCGCTCCCATGTATGCACTGATAAGCTCACTACTGAACCTGTCAGCAGTAAACAAGGAAGAGAAACAGGTTGTGATCGGAGGAACAGCGAAAACTGGTAACCTCTGCACTCCTCCTCTCCAGTGGCCCAGTTTACAGTGCTTTTCCCAGCTCCAGGCATGTTTTTCCCATTTTTCCCTGTGATCGTGATTCCTCCCCATGTTCAATCTGCTCTCAGCACTTCCCTGGGTGGGCACTCACATTTGGATGCTGCTAGGCCTCAAGCCTTGCTGTAAGGTTCTCTTCCCTTTTCATTGCACCTCCCCCACTCTCGCAGTCAATTTGGTGAGTGAAGGTGAGTGAGTGAGTGTGGGCAAGTAAGAAAGATGGATAGATCAATAAGTGAGAATGGATGAGTAAGGGTGGGTGGGTGAAGATGATAAAATGAATGAAGGTGGTTGGGTGAAAATGGCAAAATGAGTGAGATTGGTGGGTAAATGGGTCAGTAAAGATGGTGGATGAGGGTGTGTGCCTGACAGAGTCTGTGAATGCATCTCTTGGCATGTGAAAGAGAAAGGGAAGAAAGAGGGTGGGGGTGGAAGAGAAGAGAGAGGAGGGATAAGAAAGAAAGATTGAAAAGAAAAAGTGTTTGCACACGTATGCGTGGGCGAGAGCAAGCGTGGGTGAGGGCGGGCAAGAGAGAGTGAATGTCTATGACAGAAAGAGGGTGAGTATGTGTGAAAGTGCATGCATGCGTGAGCGAGAGAGGACATACATGTATGTGAGAAAGAGAAAAAGGGTCCCGTTCCTCCCCCCCCCCCAAAAAAAAATAGGCGGTCATCTACTTTCACAGTTGGTGAGAGCAAGTTAAGTGAGCATCTGCGACTGAAAGTAATCTGGACACACTCATTCTTACCCTTTATAATGTGAATGGCTCTCTTGATTTTAAAGGAAACTAATACATAATTAATTTATTATTTGCTTTTATTCACTCAGCAAGTTGTTTCATTTCATGAAACAAATTTTAAATAAAAAGATGTAAAATATTCTGCCAAGCCTTATTGTTCTGTAATTTGCTCATTGCCATCCTCCCTACTGCTTGAATACCAATGTGAGGTGATAGGCAGGCCATCAATTTTGAAGCTGTGAAAATTGCGGAATGCACGTTCACTCTGTTGCTGACAAGACAGTCACCAGTATCACAACCTACATTGTGATAGATGAAAACAAGAAGAATATTGGGCAAAATTGTATCTTCTGGTAATAAACAGGTTAAGTTGGTACCACTGGTTAGGCCTTGGATGGTACCATGATACTTTATGGCGACGTTTGCCCTGAAATGTTGTTCATTCAGGAGTGTAGAAGATCAAAAAATTTATCCTTCTGAGATGCTAGCATACAAGTTTGATGCATAAGCACAGATGATGCTGACAGCAGATGCAGAGCAATGAGCTGTCCAGAAGTTGCTAATAGTGGTTCAATTAATTACGTCAATCTACTGCTGCCTGTGAAGCTAACAATATGCTCACAGTGATCTTCTGCACTGATGCCATGCCAATAGGAAGTATAGTAACCTCACATATAGAGCCTGTGTCAGCTAATCTAGTTTCCTGTAGAGTGGCAATTTCAACATTAATATTGAGAAGCTCACAGCCAGTCATTGTTGTCTGGCTGTAGAATGTGGGTTACTGTTCATGCCAGAACATATAGTCCTGACATGCTAGCTTTTAAGTTGGAAATTTTTTTCTTCTTCGTTTACATGTAGCCTAGATATGAACTTAAGAGATGAGGACTTACCTAACGTTTGAATCCCACCAACCCCCTTGACCCCTGAACTTGTGGGCTGTTATCAGAGGAAAGACAAAAGCCTATGGTAGGGATTTTATGATTTTGCCTCACCCAAGACCGAAAAATCTTTCCCAAGGTCAACAGATCTTCCTATTGTTGCCCCTCACTTGCTTCGATTCCCATGGTGGCTGAGGTGGTAGAATTTCAGCAAATATGTCTAGAGGCTAGTGGGTTACAGGAGGTTTTCTTGCTTGAAGGAAACATGAGGTGGCTAAGATGGTTTCAGCTTTAATTCCTCAGCTTTTTAACTCTTTGTATTGTTAACGTTAAAGGGCCACCCAGTAGATGCCAGATCACCAAAGATGTAAATATGTGTAACAAATAATAACAATAGAAAGCTGCCCAAGGCAGTTCCAGTGGTAAATTTCATCACTTAGCTGAGTCACTCCATGCTCCCTTCCTAAACAACCAGCTCTTGCCGCATGATCAGCCCCTAACAACAGCTGGTGAAACTCAGCCTCAGCACTAATCCCCCTTGGTAAAGTCCAACCATTGTAAATTCTTTTGTTTTCTACAAGGGTAGAATTTCCAATTCAGTTAACAATTTGCACTGAATTAGGAAAATTTCTGTCATTTTTCTGCACACATTAGAAACTAGCTTAACTTTCCATAACTCAATTCCCCAATCCAGTTTTCTGCATTGGATTCAAATCCAAACTTGAGATAAGTGCATAACAAGTAAACCTGTTGAAACACAAGGCCCCAACTCCCAAACTGTACTTTTCAGACAATATAAATATATGCTGCAGTGAGAAATCAACCAGTTTCTAGGTTTATTGTAATGTTCAAAATAGTTGTCCTGTTTGAAACATTTTGTTTCATGATGAACTCCACTGCACCAGCAGTTGATACTTGTGTCTATTTTATACATTTAGATTTGTAAAACACTAAATCTGCAAGTACATAAAACCTAAAAAAAGTTGCAGAATCTCGAATCATGACTAACATATAATTAAGACACTGTTTCAGATAATGCAGATGATTCACAGACTTACAAATCAATTAAATTTATTATGCTTCAATGTTACGAAACAATGCAAGCCACTGTAATAATCAACAGTAATTAGCCACTTGGCATATGTTATCTTTTACAGCTGCATATTCCTGGCCAGAATAGAGATGATTCTGTAATTCCCTGGTCATTCATGCTTGGATTGACACACTGCTACAAATGACTCGGATTGACTTTATGCACATAATTTGCATGTAACTAGCCCCCAATCACTGAATAAATCACTGTGCTTTTATCAGAAAATGTTGCTGCAGTTTTAATCTGGAGTTCTATTTGCAGCAAATTCTTTTTAAACGGATTCAGCAAATAGACTTTATTTCCTTGCTTGTTGACAGAGGTTGGGGGGAAGGAGGATATAAAACTACTCTCAGTAACAGTAACCATGATCAATCATTATAAAAGTCCATCTGATTCACTCTTGGCCCTTAAGGTATTGGGTTCAGGCCTACATGTGATTCCAAACCTATAATAACCTGGTTGACTTAACTATAGGACACGGCAGACATAGTACTCTTCGTCATCCTGTACTTCCCCACAGCGGAGAAGCTTTTACATTTTCTCTGGAGCCTTCAACATGTCAATGATAAAGACAAACATCTTGCCAAGGTCATCCCCACACCCTCATTTCTTGCCTTCAAACAACTGCACAACCTCAAAGAGACCATTGTCCACAGCAAACTACGCTGCCTTTAGCACAGTGACCACGACACCACACAACGCTGCCGCAGCAAACTCTGCGCCCGATCATCAACACAGATGTCATCATCTCACACGAAAACACCACCCACCAAATACACGGTACATATACTTGCAATTTGGCCAACGTTATCTACCTGATACACTGCGGAAAGGATGTCCTGAGACATGGTACATTGGGGATGCAGATGCTACGACAAAGGATGAATGAACACAGCTCGACAATTACTAGACAAGAGGATTCTCTTCCTGTTGGAGAACACTTCAGCGGTCACATACATTTGGCCTCAAGTCTTCGGGAAGCGTTCTCCAAAGCAGCCTTAATGACACACGACAGCACAGAATTGCTGAGCAGAGCCTGATAGCCAAGCTCCACACACATAAGGATGACCTCAACCAGGATCTTGGGTTCATGTCACATTACCTATAACCCTCACGACTTGCCTGGGCTTGCAAAATCTCACTAACTGTCCTGTCTGGAGACAATATACATCTCTTTAACTGTCCTTAATGCTCTCTTCATTCACATTGTCTGTATGTTTAAGGCTTGATTACCTGTAAAGACTTGCATTCCAACAATTATTTTGTAAATTGAGTCTGTGTCTTTATATGCCCTGTTTGTGAACAGAACTCACACTTACCTGACGAAAGAGCAACGCTCCAAAAGCTAGTGGATTTTGCTACCAATAAACCTGTGGGACTTTAGCTTGGTGTTGTGAGACTTCTTACTGACTCTTAACTGCCATCTGAAATGGCCAATCAGGTCAAGCAGAACTAAGGACGGACAACAAATGATGCCCATATCCGTGAAAGAATAAAAACAAAACTTTCAATAAAATACATTGTTTGCTGCAAGTCCTGTCTTCATACCATAACTGGTACAGCATGCAAGTCAGTGACTGTAATAGCAGTGTCAACAGATACAGCACTCATCTTTTATGTAAAACAGCTAGTGTCGGAGATGTATGTCCAGTTATTTCTGTGATTATATTCTTAGAATCAACATGCAAATAATCTGCAAACTCACTATTATGTATTGTATACTGTTTAATCATTGATTTGTATGTAATAAAATTTTAACTGAGATTTTGTGTTAACAAGTTTTAGTAACATTTTGAATGCATTTATTAAGTGCTACTAAATGTTACCTGATCATCAGATGCTGAATTTCCAATGTTATCTGAAGTTGGACTTCTTTCATCATGAGGGAGATTATCTTCCGATACATCAGTGCTATAGCCACTGCCAGTTGGAGAACCAGTAGAATCACCCGATTTTAGCATTCCATTCCTTTCTGCTGTATTTGATTTCCCAAGAACACCCATAACATTGTACAAAACAGCTCCTGACTGCCTTCCTCCTAAGAATCCAAATACAGTAACAATACTTGGCATGACAAAAACATATACACTAATTAATTTTCAAACATCACACTCAAGTACAATATTTAACAAAAAAATACACTTTTTTGTAAGCAATTTCACCACTTTCTTTTGTAATGGCTCCTAGATTTCAAGCCTTTCTCAGAAGAGCCAAGCAATGGCTTACCTGCCCTGACATGGTTATCACTTGGCACCTCAACAACCTAACAAAATTCATGGCTGTTATCCTGTAATGAACCACCATGTGATTCAGTTGCTGCATGTTGCTTATCTACCTTGGATCATTTTCAACCTTTCCAGTTCAGGCATATGTGGATTTTCATTCTTGGGAAAACAAGGGAGAGCTCTTTCTTAGCACCCATCCCAATTCATCCTGAGATAATTTTGAAATCAGAACAAGGCAACTCTAAGGCAGACCACAGTTCCTAATTTCTCAAAAAAAAGAGTTTATTTTGATCAACATATATTTATGTAGCATCTATAACAACGTAAAAGTCTTAAGGGATTTCACTGGCACATTATATAGCAAAATCTAATACAATGGGATCTTTCTGTCCCCCTTCAGCACGTCTTGCAGTGATAGTAGATGGCATACCACTTGCTGGCGACGGCATGTAATGATCCCACCATTGTCAACAAGGTTTCCAGTTGAATGCACTCCTTGCTGCTGGGAAACTTAGTGACAGGGGCTTGCCATTAATGAGACTGTATGATCCCTGCAGCAGGAATTTGGTGCAAGTCACGTAAAGCAACTACTGAGCATTAAATCTAAAGCTTAGTCAGAGACACAGCTTTTAAAGTGCATTTCAAAAGAGTTGAGAGATAGAGGAAGTCAAAGATGTAGTAGTAAATTCCAAAGGTATGGAGTTGACAAATAAAGGTACAACAGAATCAAGATATCCAAAAAGCTATTAATAGAGGAGGGAATATATCACGGAGGGTTGGAGGAGATCAGAGATAGGGGAGGCCAAGGTTGTAGAACAATGATGGGAATTTTTTAAAACCAAAGTTTGATGTTTCTTAACTGGTAGTCAACTGAGAGTGAGAACAACTTTAAAAGTTAAACAGAAGCTGATGCCAGTTCAGGTATAGAATCCTATAATGCAGAAGGAGACGATGTGGCCCATCGAGTCTGCACAAACCACAATCCCACCTAGCCCCTATCCTTATAGCCCCACACATTTACCCTGCTAGCTCCCCCAACACTGAGGAAACAACTTATCATGGTCAATTAACCTAACCTGCACATCTTTAGACTAGAGGAGGAAACCGGTGCACCCAGAGGAAACCTATGCAGACACGAGGAGAATGAGCAAACTCCACACAGACAAGTGACCCAAGCTGGGAATCAAACCCAGGTCCTGGCACAGAGGCAGGAATGCTAACCACTGTGCCACTGCCCTGCCCCATATGCAGCAGCATTTTGGATGACCTCAGTTTTTGTTATTCTTTTAATAGGACATGAGCAAGGCCAGCCTTCGTCACACACCCCGAATTATTCTTAAGGTGGTAGTGCAGAGCCCCCTTCTCGATCCACGGCAGTCCACCTGATGTTGGTACACACATTATTAAGGGAGTTCCATGTTTTTCACTCAGTGACAAAAGGGGCGGGGGAGGGAAGAGTTGCACATTCTGTATATGGTACATTCTCATGAACGAATGAATGTTTGAGATGGTGAACGAGATGATGATCAAGTGGCCTGCATTGTAGCAGTCCCAGCAAACTGAAAACTGGAAATGTAACAACTTCTGTTCAAAAAAGGAGGAACACGGAAAGCAGGAAATAGCTGCCATTGTGAAAATGCTAGAATCTATTATTAAAGAGGTAGATAAGTAGGGTGTTTAGAAATCATAAAACCATCAGGCAGAGTCAACGTGGTTTTGTGAAAGACAAATCATGTTTGATATAGTTATTAGCATTCTTTGATATGGATCAATTAAATGGGCAAAAAATTGGCAGATGGAGTGTAATGTGGAAAAATATTAGGTTCTCTATTTTGGTGGAAAGACAGGAAGAGTAGAATGTTACTTAAATTGAGAAAAGCTGCAAAATGTTGTGCTACAGAGGGATCGGGATATCATTATACAAGAGTTCACAAAATGCTATTGTGCTGGCATGGCGAGTAATATGGAAAGCAAATGGGATTTTGGGCGTTACTGCAAGAGGGAGGAATGTAAAAGTAGTACAAGACAGTGGTAAGACGGCTCCTGGAGTACTTAATTTTGATATCCAATTGGAGGCAGTTCATAGAATGTTCACCCGGCCAATTCATGGACTGCAAGTGTTGTCTCGTGAGGAAAGATTAAACAAGTTAGGCCTATACTGATTAGAGTTTAGAAGAATGATTTTAAAAAATGCTGTTCAACCCGGCATTTTGGTGATCTTTGGAGGTTGAATTTTGTCCGTCTTGGGATGAGAAACTAAGAACCATCAGTAACGACCATGTGGAAAACACACTGGAATACATGGGGACAGAGATTTAAATTTTATATATGGCCAGTAAATCTTGCCATCTCACCCCGCTCCCCTCCACTCCATGTCCATGGTACTGCCAAAGAGCTGAGGACGTATGAGTAAAATTAATCCCTTAAACTAGCATCATAAGATCAACCAGTTGTCTCTCTGCTATCAGTGGGATCTGCCTGTAAATTGGCACCAAGTTTTTTACATAACAAAAGGTACATGCTAAGATGGTCTGTAAAGTACTTTGGGATGTCCTGAGATTGGAAAAATAAATGCGGTGCATCTTCATTCCTTCACCCATCATACACACTTGGGAGTTGGCATGGGAGGTTTGTGCATGGCAGTCAGGATCATAGAATCATTGAATACTACAGTGCAGAAAGAAGCCATTTGAGCCATTAAGCCTGCACCAACAACAATCTTATCTAGGTTCTATCTTCATAACTGCACATATTTACCCTGCTAACCCCTTGACACTAAGGGGCAATTTAGAGTTGATGAGGCGAAATTTCTTCTTTCAGATGATTGCAAATCTTAGGAATTCCCTTTCCCATAAAGCAATGGAGGCTAATTTATTGAATATATTTGAGGATGAATTTGACAGATTTTTGATCAACAAAGGAATCACGGGTTACTGAGACAGACTGGAATGTGGAGATAAGGCCAATATCACATCAACTATGATCTACTCCCCAGCACAGTAGGTTGGAATGGTGAAAAAAACTACATATTTTCCTACTTCTCATGTTGTAAAGCAATTTACAGCAATTGTTATAGCATAAAGTGGCTACAAGTAAGAATTAAACTTATTTGTTAAATATAAAACCAATTCTCTTTTTTGTTGTGAACTGTGCAGGAATAAAGAAAACTAGCTTACCTTTAACAGTTAAATTTTCAATTCCACATTCAAACATTATCCATCCCCATTTCTCCACACTCTGAGACGTTTTACATGTGTCGGCAACTTTGAACAGTTCAGCATCATCCATAAAAGTAAAATCTTCCAATTCTTCTAATGTGAAAATAACTTTTGACTTCTCAAAAGGGATTGCGGTGATTGAACATATTCCCAAATCTTATGAAGGTAAAGCATCAAAAGAATATTAGGATACTCATTCTAAAATTTAATCAGAACAACTACTAATATTCAAACATTCATTTAGCTGTAGATTTCACCTTTACACTATTTTTCTTAATGATCCAAACATTGCTGTTTGTGGGAGATAACTGAGTGCATATTAGCTGCTCCATTTCCTACATTATAATAATTACAGTTCAAAAAATAATTAATTAGCTTTAAAGCATTTTGAGGTGTTCAGTGTTTGTGAAAAGTGATATATAAATGCAAGTCTTTCTTTTTATGTGTTTTGATTTTTGAAGTTCGGGTAGCACAGTGAGCACTGCTGCTCTACAGAGCCAGGGACCCAGGTTCAATTCCCAGCTTGGTCATTGTCGGTGTGGAGCCTTTCCCCGTGTCTATGTGGGTTTCCTCCGGGTGCTCCGGTTTCCTTCCATGGTCCAAAGGTATGCAGGTTAGGTGAATTGACCATGCTAAATTGTCCCTTAGTGGCAGGGAGATTAGCTAGGGTAAATGCATCACAATCCCATCCAAGTCCTATTTCCCATAGCCCAATGCAGCTCAGGGAGAATGTGCAAACTCCACACAGACAGTGACCAAAGCCGGGATTCAAACATCGGTCCCTAGCGCTGTGAGGCAGCAATGCTAAGCACTGTGCCACAGTGCCGCCAGGGACCCAGGTTTAACAGGGACAAATGTAAGATGATACAATTTGGAAGGTTTACTGCATCTAAGAGTAAATGGTAGAACTCTTAGAAATAGTAGCATACAGAGGGATCTAGGCTGCAGATCCACAGTTCCCTGAAGGTGGCAACTGATATGAACAAGGTAGTCGAGGTAGCAATGGCTTGCTGGCCTTCATCAGTCAGGGTGCTGAGTACAGAAATTAGAAAATAATGTTGCAGCTGCATAAGACTTTGGTTAGGCTGCATTTGGAGTATTGTGTAAAGTTCTGGTCGCCACACTACCAGAAGGATGTTGATGCACTGAAAAGGATGCAGAAAAGATTTACCAGAATGTTACCTGATTTGGAAGATATGGACTAAGAAGAAAGATTGAACAAACTTGGACTGTTTTCATTGGAGCTTCGGAAGATGAGGAGGGACCTGATCGAGGTTTACAAGATTGACAGGTTTGAATATAGAGAATAGTCAGATCTTTTTCCCAAAGGATCAATTACTCGGGGGTACAATTGAAAGTGAGAGAGGAAAATGTTTAAAAGAGATGCAAGGGGAAAGATTTTCATACAGATGCTGGTGAATGCTTGGAACGTGCTGCCGGAGGAGATGGTAGAAATAGATTCTATAACATTCAAGAGGCATCTGGATAGATATGTGAATAGAGGAATATGGAACATGTCGAGGCAAGAACATTAGTTTAGACAGGCATCTGTATTGGCACAGATTTGATGGGTCGAAGGCCCTGTTCCTGTGCTGTACTGGTCTTTGTTCAGATACCAGCTGATATATATGAACAACTAACTAGATTATTCATGATTGTGTTGACAGTGATTTTAAAGTAGAGACAAGTGTACACTGCATTCTAACTGCTTTCACAAAAAATTTACTGTATTGGTATATGTATAGATGGGAATTTGTTTATTTAAGCAGAAGCTTGGAAGATAACTGTGAACCATTATCATTCTAAGTTAGTCGTCTTACCTGTCGTGCTAAGACCTCTTAACTGACCATGTATACGATGGACATTGAGCTTGGCTGCCAGCTCTTTTCCCCTCTCTGCTCCTGAATTTGATCTCAGGGAACCAGATGACTGTGGTTGCATCTTATTAGTATTTACATACTTATCAAATGCAAGAGATGTTCTGCCTACATCAGGATTGTTGCTTCCATCTTCTACTATCCCCCTGTTAGCAGAAGTTGTACAAAATAAGCTTCAGACAAACTTAAAACCAAGCACTTATTGCATATGCAATGCCAACTCAAAAACCCTTAAACTGCAAGAAATAACCATCTTCTAAGATTTAGAACACCCAATCCTAATTATTTTACAGGATATAGATAAATCCATTTACAGTTGTGAGCTTGTACTTCAACAATTTGAGGAGGTAACTTTTCTTCATTTGAATGTTGAACGCTATATATAATTGAATCATGAATGCAAGAAAAGGACTAAGAACCGATGTAGGTAATTCAGCCCCTTGAGTCTGCTCCACTATCTAATATGATCATGACTGATCTATTTCAGCTTCAACTTCACTTTCCTGCCTGTTCTCTATAACCCTTCAACTCATTACTAATGAAAAATCTGTCTATCTCCTCCTTAAATCTACTACACTCAAGGTAGTGAATTCCACTAATTCACAACTCTTTGAGAGTAATTTTCCACAGTTCTGCCTTAAATTTGCTATCCCTTATCCTAAAGCTATAAACTCTTGTTGTAGATTCCCCCACAAGAGGAAACATTCTCTTTATGTCTACCTCGCCAATCTTTTAACATCTTATATACCTAATTAAATCTCCCCTATTCCTCAAAACTTTAGGGAGAGTATAGGCCAAAGCTGTTTAACCTCTCTTCATAACCCCTTACTTCCGAAATCAATCATGTGAACCTTTCTTAAATTACCTCCAATGCAACTACATCCGTCCTCAAGTAAGGGAACCAAAACCATGCACAATACTCCTATTGCGCAGTCTCACTAATGCCTTGCACAGTTGCAGCAATACTTCCCTGCTTTTATATTCACAATGCCAAAGATTGGAAGTCCAATACAAGGTGAAAAATACACTACAATTTCTGACTAAGGCAGTTTAAATCTGTCAGGATGCTGTCCATGAAAAGTCACATCAAAGGTAATATGTTAACCAAAAGCTTTGTCAAAATTAATAACTGATATAATTACTATTGTGAAATGTTTACAAAAGCAGTAAAACTTAAATTCATTAGATCTTAAGAATCCTCAAAATAAGGTTTACACTCTTAAACTGTGTGCTTTATGTACAACATTCTGAAAGCTGAAGCAGTCTCCTTTCTGGATGAGACCAGAATTTCCAAAAAACATTATTTTGCGGCAAGCAACAAACGTAATGGCTATTACTGGCCCTAATTATTACTCTGAATGCTTAAAACAACATTCCCCAAAACAAAGCTTTAGTTATTTACCTGTTCATCAGAATCTGAGTAGAAATTCTGTCAAAGCACAGTGCAACAAGAGAAACCTGAGTAACATTCTTATTTGCGCTGAACATTGGAGGTTTTTCCACTGATGCTTGCAAAAGGCATAAATTCACCTGCAAGTTTTCAAAAAGAAGTCTAATTAATGTAGGTAAATATGAATAGTGTTGTTTTAATAGATAATAGATGGGATATGGGTTACACTGGCAATGCAGGAGTAATTTTCCACCCAAGCTATTGCCCATCAAAAATGAACCATTCAATATCAGATGTAAGCCAGACGAGGTAAGGTATAGTCAATTTATTCCCTTCAAAGTACAAGTTAACTAGTTGAATTTTTACAATCATTTTATGGCCATTTGTCCACAGCCAGCCTACAAATGATCAGGTTCAAGGAAATTGTATCATGATCATAGAAGATAGGAACTGAAGGTAGCCATTTGGTTCTTTAAGCCTGCTCAGCAATCATCATGGCCATGACTGATCATCTAACTCAATAGTCGAATCCTGCTTTCTCCCCATAATCTTTGATCCCATTCACCCCAAATGCAAGATCCAGCTGCCTCTTGAATACATGTAATGTTTTGGCATCAATACTTCCTGAAATAGTGAATTCCACAGGTTCTCCACTCTTTTGGTGAAGAAATATATCCTCACCTCCGTCCTAAGTGGTCCACCCCAAATCCTTAGACTGTGATGCTAGTTCTGGACTCCCCCACCATCGAAAACATCCTCCCTGCATCTATCCTGTCCTGTTACAATTTTATAAGTCTCAATGAGATCACCCCTCATTCATCTGAACTCCAGTGAAAACAATCTAACCTAATCTCTCCTCATACGTCAGCCAGAATCAACCTAGTAAACCTTTGCTGTGCTCCCTCAAAAGCGAGAACATCCTTTCTCTGAAAAAGAGACCAAAACTGCACACAATACTCGAGGTGTGGTCTCACCAAAGCCCTGTATAATTGCAACACATCCTTACTCCTGTACTTAAAACCTCTCACAATGAGGGCCAACATATCATTTGCCTTCTTTTGGCAACGGGTGCAGAATATCCCCAATTGGATCCTTCTTCCAAATACTCAACAGGCAGCCTGTAGCCTTTCACTACCTAGTGCCAGCAGATTACACAGATTACATGGTCATGGCACTCTTGCTTCATTACGGAGAAGTACCAAAACAAAATTAAATGTGTTTTTACTATATGCTCATGAGTGCTAGTTAATCATGGAAATCATTGATCATGTAACAATCACTGAGTTTTGCCTATTTGTGCACAAGTGAATGCAGCATCTGCATGATGCCTGTAATCTCATTACTTGTCCATGAATGGCTGCACATTTTCTTCAGAAAATCCTGTGCATAAATTCATTATATACAATTTACTCCCAAATGTTGAGCATTAAGAAATAAAATGATCACTATGAGATTTTAACTCACTTCTAGGGCAAAACCTTCCTCTATGTTCAGGAAACCCTGACCTCACAAACCACATTCCTGACCTATGCGCGAATTCATAAGCCATTTTTGACTTTTTAATATCAAGATCAGGTTCGCAATGCAGTTTGAAAGCCATGCTAGTCTGCATCCACAGTGTGCATGGGCCAGTTAGAAGATCTACCTCCACTCTTCAGCAGAGTATTCAAACTCCCAAAAGTATTTTAAGCCCCCTCCTTCCCCACCCCTCCACCCAAAAACCCTGTCTCTTATCTGCCACATCCTCCACCCAAATTTATTCTAGTCCACGCTCTCTCAAATCACCCATGCCACGTCCACCCCACCTCCATGCCATCGTTGCAACTTCCATACACTCATGTATCTTCCAGAGCCACTCATTCAATATGGACTATATACAATTCTCAGTTTCCTTGCAACATAAATGGAAAATGTTTTTTTAAATAAACCTCTTACATCTAATAAAAGCCTTTAAGTCATTAATACTCAAAAAATTAATTATGCTATGTAAAAAAAATCTTTCTAATACTAGCAATCCTATTAGTTTGTGTAAACAAACCAGAAACCACATCAATGGGACAATCTGTTATCACACCTTCTTGAAAATGTCATTTGTACTCGGATAAATGTCACACCTACAATGATGAAATCCTTTAGTGCCCAAAATCCAGCCAAGCGTTCAAAATGGTCACAGCTGTCCAAACAATATTGTTCTCTGTTAAGGATCAAATAGAATTTCAAATTCAAAGTAAGAAGTGGGTGGTTAGATTATTTTTTTCAGCCTCTTTTTTTTCGCCAAGTGTCAAAATCACGTATTTCTTTTATCAGCCAGAGCCATTTAAATTATAGCAGAAAAAATTAGAGCATAGGATAATAGCATGTGTTGCAAATTCTTCACTGCAGCATGGTGCTTTCTCCCTTTGGAAAGCATTGTAATGCATATGAACAGAAAAACAAAGCTGGTCAAAATAACTTGCCTTTAAAAGACACACCCATGTGATGAAACACTGCATTAAAAACATACCTACATTATAATATAGCACACGGTAGTGGAATGTCAAGAAGGCATAAAGACTTTTTATTTTTACCTTTCAGACTTCTCAGCAGGCTTCACATTTTCTTCACCAACTCTCACAAACTAATAGAGATTTAACAGACTTCTAAAACTCTGAAATAGTGTATGAAAATTGTGTAGAAGGAATCCAATCTTCATTTAAAATGCACGTTTTGCAGACTAAATATTTCTGACTCACAAAAAGACCAGAGGAAAGTAGCAGTGAAAAACTGGATTTCCTCCAAATAAAATCTGAGAGCCAATCGCAGACTGAAACAAACCTCCATACTCAGATGAAAATTTGCCCGCTAATCTTTAAGGGTGCAGGTAATTTTTGCTAAACCATGTTCACAAACAAATAAATTATATTAATTAAAGGTTGATACCTTTGGTATGGAAACATTAGCTTGAAGACCCTTGATTTTTACATTATCTTGTTTAGTTTCAGGATTTGTCCGTGTCTGCCCAGGCTTGGTTATGCCAGTTGTACCATTTTCTATTTTGGAGGTTCGGCCTTCATGTTTTGAAGTTGCCTAAAGAGAGAATATTTGTTCAACACAAATGTTCAGAATAACAGAAACTGAAGTAGTTTACCATACCAACAGTTAGTTAACAGAGAGGAATAAACAATTACAATGCACAATAAGGAAAATTCTGTTTATAATCTCTCCTGGAAAAAATCCTTGTGACCTTCTTCAGAGCTTGACACATTCTGAACAATCAAGTTTACATCTCCCATAGCATAGTTAGAAATATGAAATTTCATGTGACAGTCCAATAAGCAGAAGGTTTCATTGATCACAACAACAGCTTGTGTGCATTACTGACAGCTATCTACTTATGATGGACATGCAACAAATTCGTTTGGGGTGGGGGGGGGGGATGGCTTCATGTAGTCCTTTTTTACTGATGGCTGAAGAGACCAAACCAAGTGCTACACAGGAAGTGGTTGACAGATGTCATTGTTCACTCCAATGTGAACTATTCTGTCTAGGTCAAAAATCAATATTTAGGGCCTTCACATTTTCTATGCTGCAAATGTGTCCAAGTCAGCAGAGTCACCTCTGCTTGATGGATGCCAACAGATTTGAGGTTTGCTTTTGAGAGGGATGCCACAGTCTTAATTTTGTCCTTCCAAGATATGTTAGGAATACAGTGCAAACAATGAAGTTCGAAGTTGTTGTGTTTTCTTTCTTGAAACCTGCAAGTTGTCCACGTTTCATAGCCATACAATAATGTGCTGAGAACATAAGCCTCTTGAGCCAGCACTTTGGTCCTAAAAGTCAGCTTGATGTCATTCCAAGTATGTTTCATGAGTCGGCCAAAGATGGTAACAGCATTCTCTACGCAGATATCAAGTTCGTATTAACAGACAGATTATCTGTCATTATGGATTTAGGATAGCAGAATTTGCTAACCATTCCCTATGGACTGTTATTTAGTGAGATTAAATGTGACATCTATGGCTTTGATCAAGTAATGCAGACCAATGAACTTCATACGAGAAATATCAAACAAAACATTATGAATAGAAGAGATATAGATGGATAAGTAACTGGCTTGGTAATAGGACTCAGGGAGTAATAGTGGAAGGGTGTTTTTCTAGCTGGAGGTCGGTCACTAGTGGTGTGCCACAGGGCTTGGTACTGGGACCTCTTCTATTTGTAATATATATAAATGACTTGGAAGAGGGAGTAAGTGGAATGATCAGCAAGTTTGCAGACGATACAAAGATGGCTGGACTTGCAGATAGTGAGGAGCATTGTCAGGCGATGCAGCAGGCCATAGATAGGCTGGTAGCTTGGGCAGATAGATGGCAGATGGAATTCAATCCTGATAAATGCGAGGTGATGCATTTCGGGAGAAAGAATGCAGGGGGGAAGTATATGATAAAGGGTAGACCTATTAACTTGGAGTACTGTGTGCAGTTCTGGTCGCCTCACTATAGGATGTGGAAGCTATTGAAAGAGTGTAGAGGAGATTTACAAGGATGTTGCCTGGATTGGGAGGCATGCCTTATGAAGATAGGTTGACGGAGCTGGGACTCTTCTCCCCGGAGAGACACAGGTTGAGAGGCGACCTAATAGAGGTTTATAAAATGTTGAGAGGAATAGATAGGGTGGATTCTCAGAGGCTATTTCCCCGAGCTGAAATGGTCACTACGAGAGGACACAGATTTAAGGTGCAGGGAAGCAAATACAGAGGGGATGTTAGGGGTAAGTTTTTCACTCAGAGGGTGGTGAGTGAATGGAATCGGCTGCCGTCGGTGGTGGTAGAGGCGAACTCGCTGGGGTGTTTTAAAAGACTTCTGGATGAGTATATGGGAACTAATGGGATAGGGGGTTATAGATAGGTCTGTGGCTTGGTAGGTATAGATGTGATCGGCGCAACTCGTGGGCCGAAGGGCCTGTTTGTGCTGTAATGTTCTATGTTCTATTAAGAGTATAGAAACACAGAGGGACCAGGGGGTGCAGGTGCACAAGAATCTGAAGGTGGCAAAGCAGGTGGAGAAAGTTGTGAAGAAAGCATATAGTATGTTAGCCTTTATAGGAAGGGGTACAGAGTACAAGAGCTGGCCTTTAATGTTGCATTTGTATAAAACGTTAGTTAGACCTCATTTGGAATACTGCATCCAGTTCTGGTCGCCTTACTACCAGAAGGACGTGGAGACTCTGGAGAGAGTGCAGAGGAGGTTTACCAGGATGCTGCCTGGTATGGAAGGTTTGAGTTAGGAGGAGAGGTTAGGCAAATTGGGACTGTTTTCCTTAGAAAGACGTAGATTTAGAGGAGATTTAATAGAGGTGTACAAGATTATGGGGAGTATAAACAGGGTTAAGCTTTTTCCTAGGATGAACTCAAATAGCACGAGGAGTCACGGGCTTAGGGTGAGGGGTTAAGATATAATTTGGATGCTAGAGGGAGTTTTTTCACAGTGGGCGGTGGGGGTATAGAATGCGCTGCCAAGTAAAGTGGTGGAGGCAGGCACTCTGGAGTTATTTAAGAAATACTTAGATGGGCACGTGAACAGAATGGGAATGGAGGGGTATAGAAAACTGATTTAAAATAGGGATCATGAGCCTTGGGAGTCCCTGGGAAGTGTGTAAATAAATGACGATATTGATGTACTTGTTTTTATCCTACAGGTGCTTTGGTCCACCTTGTTGTCTAACAAGGGGCATATACGCGATGGGTCGTGAGAGGGCTGCTCTTGGATTTTTTTTTGAGAGTATCCTAGTGCTTCACGTCGTTAGTGTACGCTTGACCTGGACCATTTGATGGGCAACATAACAGCTCAGGGACTATCGCTGTGCTGTGCAGGTGCATGGATTTGGGCTGTGTCTGTGGGACTTTGCGCATTCTCCCCGTGCTTGCGTGGGTTTTCTCCGGGTGCTCCGGTTTCCTCACACATCCCAAAAATATGCTCTTAGGCTAATTGGCAAAACAAATTCTCCCTAAATTGTCTCAAATTTGGTTTTTAATCCATAGATCTATAAACATAGACAGGGATCATGGGTAGAGGTGGGAATATCGGGGTGGCGGCGCGGGCTCGTTGGGCCGAAGGGCCTGTTTCCTGTGCTCTTTTGTTCTTTGTTTATTCAGCAGAAGCAGATGGAGTTCAATCCATTCTACTCCACGGTCGGGATTTTAAGACCTAGCTTGGATGCGGCTCGTAAAATCCTGCTCAAAGCCAACAGAGAATTCTGTTTTGCGAGCCTCACCAGATTACGGTAGTAAAATTCCAGCCCACATGAGGACAACCAGTGATTTATAAAGTTCCAGCACAATATCTTCATTGTAATATCCTATTCTTCTATTTCCATGCCCTAGCAACTCATGCTTTTCTTACCACTCCAGAAGCCCTGACACCTTTTAAGGAATTATATGAAGAACACACCACAGGTCTTTGTTGATTCAGACTTTTCAAAATCGTACCATTTATGGTATACTGTTTGTCCACACCAGCCATTTCGGAATGCATCACTTCCACAGTGCTGTTAAATCTCTCAAAACACTACTTATTGATTTGACTATTCAAGTGTTCTCCTGACTGAGCTCCCATCTTCACAACTTTTCGTTCACTTTCAGATCAAGGCACTGTGCGCAACACACCCAAGCACTCAGAGACCAGATTCCCTGATATACTTCGGCTCCGCAGACCCCCACCCTGCCAATGAAAAGCTCCCAACTGTCAGAAAAACTGACAGAGTGCTGAGCTCACCCAAAAGACTGGCGTAGAGGACTCTCATTTTCATGCTGTCTTAACACTTCAAGATTTTTTGGAAAATAAACAAATAAATAAGGTATGAATTCAAAACCATTCAAGAGGTGAAATAAGGCAAATATTTTTCACTAGCAGAGTTGTCAGTATCTGGAACACACTACTGGAAAGGTGGTGGATGCCAATTTTGAAAGGAAGTTGAACAATACTTAAAACTAAGGAATTTACACGTCTATTGGTCAAAAACAGACATGGGAATAAGCACTGCAGCTCTTTCAAAAAGTTGACACAGATACAACTGGCCAAATGGTCTCTTCCTGTGCCACACAACCATAGAAAATTTACAGCTCAGAAATAGGCCTTTTGGCCCTTCTTGTCTGTGCCGCATCATTTTTTTGCCTAGTCCCACTGACCTGTACTTGGACCATAGCCCTCCACACCCCTCTCATCCATGTATCTGTCCAAGTTTTTCTTAAACGTTAAAAGTGACCCCGCATTTACCACTTTATCCAGCAGCTCATTCCACACTCCCATCATTCTTGCGTGAAGAAATACTCCCTTTAAACTTTTCTCCTTCCACCCTTAACCCATACCCTCTGGTTTTGTTCTCCCCTAGCCTCAGTGGAAAAAGCCTGCTTGCACTTACTCTGTCTATCAAATCTCCCCTCATTCTTCTACGCTGCAGGGAATAAAGTCCTAACCTATTCAATCTCTCTCTGTAACTCAGCTTCTCATGTCTTGGCAACATCCTTGTGAACCTTCTCTGCACTTCTTCAATCTTATTTACTTCCTTCCTGTAACTAGGTAACCAAAACTGTACACAATACTCTAAATTCGGCCTCACAAATGCCTTATACAATATTACCATAACACTCCCAATACTCTGATTTATAAAGGCCAACGTACCAAAAGCACTCTTCATGACCCTATCTACGGGTGACATCATTTTTATGGAATTCTGTACCTGTATTCCCAGATCCCTTTGTTCATCTGCACTCTTCAGAGTGCATCATTCTGATGCATTCCATTTACCTTACGTGCTACTTTGGTTTGTCCTTCCAAAGTGCAATATGTCACATTTGTTTGCGTTAAGTTCCATTTGCCATTTTTCTAGTTGATCCAAATCCATCTGCAAGCTTTGAAAGCCTTTCTCACTTCCACTACACCTCCAATCTTTGTATCATCAGCAAATTTGCTGATCCAATTTACCACATCATCATCCAGATCATTGATACAGATAAATTTGCTTATTTATCTATGTGCCATAAATTTCTATGGTAATCAAAATCTTGATTTTAAACAGTATCTTGAAATAATAGAAGTAGAGGCTCAAGAAGGGCATAGCAAAATTTAGGCCTAGGCATGGTGAAGTAATTAAAATCAGTGATCTGTAAGACGCCAGAACTGGTGGGCAAAGATAAGTTCATAAAATATCGGCCATTTGGCCCATTCGAGTCCACTCTGCCGTTCGATCATGGATGATATGCTCCTTATCCCTACCTTTCAACCCATTATCAATTAAAAATCTGTCTAACTCCTTCTAAATTTATTCACTTCCCAGCATCACAGATTCACAACCTTTTGGGAAAAGTAGTTTACCATCAACTCTGTTTTAAATTTGCTAAGACTATGACTGCTCGTCCTCAAATGTCCCACCAGCAGAAGGATCCGCTTCATGTCTACTTTATCCACATCTCTTATCATTTTGAATACCTCAATTTGATCTCCCCTCATTCTTTTAAATTCCAGAGAGTTTAGGCCTAAACTGTTCAATCTTTCTTCATACAACAAACCCCTCATCTCTGAAATTGTAGGAGGATTGTAGGAGGTTACAGATTAGGGAAGGATAAAACCTTGGAGAGATTTGAAAACTAAGAATGAGAATTTTAGAAGTCAATGTAGGTCACTCAGCACATTGTTGACAAACGGAATTTAGCGAGAATTCAGAAATGGACAGCATAATTTTGAATAAGTTAAAAGTTTTGGAGAGTAGAAAATGGGAAACTCAGTCAAGAGAGCATCTGAATAGTCAAATCAAGAGGTAAAGTATTTTGAGAGTATTTCAACAGAGACTGACCTGAGATGGGGGAGAGTCATGCAATGTTACAGAGATGGAAATCAGCAATCTTGATAATGGAATGGATATCTACCATGATGCAAGGAGGATCAAATACAGAGTCCTGGAAAAATTTGCCCACTGTATTAAAATGTTATTGAATGGATGCCCATAGAGAGTGTTCAACAAGCAAAGGCATTTCGACTAAGCACAGATTTCCCAGTGCTTGATGCTATATTGTTCACTACTTTTTTGGTTTTATTAACAAAACGACATAAGTAGTACTAGCAAATTTGAAGACAATACAAAACTGTGCAAAATAATTGGCAAAGAAGAAGAATGGTAAGCATAACAAACTCATGAGGGAATTGAACATGCAGCTTTATGACTTGAACAAAAGTGAAACCAATTGAATCAACCTGACACAATGCTAAAAATCTCTGCCTTGTGGCATTTTAAACTATGTGCAATGTTTTCTTTAAACATAAGTGCAGTGAATATAACCCTATAATCAGAGCTATTATCTTCCAAGATAATTCAGCTTTTTTGAGAGACAGAGTAATGGAACATAGCATTGCGCCCTTTACTGTCTTATCTGAAATCCAGACAATACTTACCAATTCCGAACTAGCTGATTTGCTGTTCAGATATGCTTCCTTCAGCACTTTAGCATGCAGATCATCCACAATAGCAGCAGGGTGCCAAATGCTAGAGAAGTGAACCATTGCTTCAAAATATCTAAATAATGAGAATAATTAGTTATTAGTTTCTCATGTAAGAAAAATGTACAATAGGCTGAAGGGCCAAGACAGGAATGCCCATGCTATGCTGTCAGATAGGGCACATTAAAGTCTGTATTTTGTGTAAACTAAATACAGTATACCCATTTTAAAAATATGTATGATCCAGAAGTATCTACTTTACCTTGGAAATATTAGGTTACACAAAGTAAGTAACGTCTTTCTATTAGAAGATTATGCATTCTTATCTAACACATTTAATTAGATAGATCTCTCCAGCCTCAGTGTCAATAAGGTCCATGTTTGTTCCAGTTCCCTATATGTGGGCAGATATTGAAAAAACACTGAAGTCACTTTGGGATGTTATCACTTTAAATATTCATGGACAAGTGGCTGTTTCCGTCAGCACAGCACCATTGATTTTGCATGGTAGATGAAGAGAAAATTAAATCATTGTGCAAGAATCAGCAAATACATGTTGACAATAAATTTTAACTAATCACAATTCCATGTTTTATATCATTATCACATTACACGTATTGCAAAAACTCTTATATGTACAGGTAGAGCTAGAATCCTACAGTGCAGAAGGAGGCCATTCAGGCCATCAAGTCTGTACCGACTACAATCGCACCCAGATTCTATCCCCATAACTCCATGTATTTGTCTTAGCTAGTCCCCCTGACAGTAAGGGGTAATTTAGAATGGTTAATCCACCAAACCCGCACATCTTTGGACTCTGGGAGAAAACCTGAGCACCCGAAGGAAACACACAAAGATGCAGGGAGAATTTGCAAACTTCACACAAACAATGGCCCAAGTTGGGATCAACCCCAAGTCCCTGGTACTGTGAGACAGCAGTGCTAACCACTATGCTGCCCCACAATTAGACCACAATACCTGAAAGATTACTGGAAAAATTCAATGGGAATCAGAATTTTTTGATAATTGGATATGGATTCCAAATAAATGAGCTGGAAGAGGAAAAATAATTCAGCTCAACTCCTAATCTTAGAATCGCAGAATTGTTATGGAGGAAAAGGAAACTATTCAGCCCACGTTTGCACTAACTCTCTGAATGAGCATTATGACTCAATGCCATTTTACTGTCTTTCCCATATCCTTGCACTTCCTACCAAACCATTCACTTGGAGAAAGAAAATTTTCTCAACGCATTTGCCTTTTTTTGCAAATCACTTTAAATCCATGCCCACTTGTTCTCGATCCTTTTAGGAATGGGAAAATTTCTCCCCATCAACCTCTATCCAGCCTCCTTATAATTTTGAATAACTATTACATTTCTTTTTAGCTCTCTCCTCTCCAAATAGAACAATGCCAGCTTCTCTGATCTATCTTCAAAACTGAAGTCTCTCAGCCCTGGAACCAAAATTGGTACAAATCCAATCTTTTATACAGTGCAGGAGGGAAAAGTTATAATATTGAAATATATAGAACATAGAACATTACAGCACAGAACAGGCCCTTCGGCCTTCGATGTTGCGCCGACCAATATAAAAAGCAATGCCCCTCCATACTAAACCATTCCCTTCTCTTCCATATACTTATCAACTAACCTTTTAAACGCCACCAAACTTGGCGCATCTACAACTGCTGCAGGCAGGGCATTCCACTCCCGAACCACCCTTTGGGTAAAGATACTGTCTTATACTGTCTATACTGTATATACTGTCTTAATAGCTCAAAATTATGTCACTTCCATTACCTCACTAATGAAATTACACTAGTAACTCCGTATTAGCAATAGCAATGAAAAATTGATATTAAACTACTATTTTTCTTTTAATACCGTTTATTTCATATTGATCAAATTATATTTAGCTTGACAAGCATGCAGACAAACATACACTAAGCCCAGGTGCACTTTCATGGACATAATGACATACTCACTTGTCAAAGGCTTCTGTCACAAGTGGGGTAAGGACAATATCCACTGCTCCTTTTACTTCTACTATGGCAGTGGTTCTGGTCTGACAGACTGGCTGATCAAGACTCCACTGTTCAGTAACTGCATCATCTGTATTTTCCATTGTCGTTTTTTCCAATGGAGTGTAAGGAGTACTAAATTTTTAAAAAATAAAAAATCAATTAAATCAATTAATGACTTTGCTTTAGACATTTATAGAAATAATTTTGTTAATTAAAGATATTTAATTGACTTATAACTATTATTTCTAATACTGTATACAATTATTAAACAATTTTCCCCTAATTATCATAAAACAGACAAAAGGCCTCTGGGAGTATCAATGTTTATAGAAAGTCCATGACACAAACATTTGCAAATGCTGCTATAAAGCAACATCAAAATGTAATAACCTGACAAGCAATAATAAATGAATAAATACCTTGTATTTGATCCCAATAGTTGAGCACCTCTGTCAAGTAACGCATTTGCTGCAAGACCTTGTTTAATCACCTAAATTAACCCAGAACAATTAATATCTTTCAAGTACATCTTATCACAATTTTTACATAGTCAACAAAGTTCCATATATACTTCAATTATTTTGCTTTGTGATTAGATCCAATATCTGCAAGGTTCACAGGGTATCTGACTGAATAATGGGATCTGTCATAATTAGCAAAACTCAGTTTCCAGTCACAAACGCCCTTTATTGTGTACCAAGGGCCGCGCCTGCAGCTTACAGCAAGATAGTCTACACTTCAGGGCCAGTCCAGGTTGAGCAGCAAGTTTAAAAACCCCTGCTGACTGCTTCTGATTGGGCGAGCCTCCGCTCACTCCATAAGGAAGCTCGAACTCCATAGGGACATCCATTGCTAGTCTTTGTGGCCATCATAACAGGACCAATGAGATTCATGGATAAAGAAAGAAGCAGTGAATAACAGGGATGGAAAGAGACTGGTTTTAAAGTTAAAATCAGATACAATAAGAGAAGGAGAGGCAGAAGAAACTGAATGAAGAATGAGAGAAAAAGACAGAAAAGAAAAATGAAAACTTAAATGTCAAATAGACTCATGGAGCGTTTGTTACTTGCAGGAATGAAATACCAGTTTCAACTGTTCCTTTTCTCTAAGATTGAGTGGCATTGCAAGAACATGAATCTCTCATCAGTGAAACACTAGCCCTAACTTTTGTGGCAAGTTCAATTTGTATTTTGATGCAAATCCAGCAATTTCCTGAAATTCACTGATACAGCTATCCTCAAGCTAAAGATGGTGTAGTGAAAATTGTAAGGCAATTTTTGTTGATCTGCAACTCACAGTGCATCTCTTCCTCACTAGAAATTGCTTGTTTTGTTGCTTTACAAATGAATCCTTTACTTGCCATTACTGAACTAGCAAATTCTGGTCCATTTATTTTTGCTGCCACTCTAATCAACAAAACATTCTTCATGCAAGCACTCCAATACTGTCTGCATTAGAAAAAAGAGCAGTAGTAATGAAAAAATAGTCAATCTCTTCTGAATTATTTTTTAAACAGAGGAACCTCACAGTGAAATACTGTTCAGGTTAACTCTAACTCATTCTTCTACTTCTAATCCGTACTGCATCACATTTATGTGATGTCACACAGTCTGAACATAACTACCTATGTTTCATTTTTCAAGCAGCAAAAAGTCAGATGTGTGAAAAACCAGTTAGGTTTTGCATTTGGTGTAGTCAGGAATTAGACATAAAAGGAGAGATGCCGTCAGACAGGAGGTTATCTTAACTGAGGAAACAATAGTTTGATGCTTAGGAAACTTTGGTGCTAGTGGGAAGGCATATACTATCTAATTTTTAAGTTAAGCAGTGCATGGCAGCACGGATACATTCATAGTATGTTTGGAATACAATTCTGGATCACCACAGATCTTCAAAATGTCTAGTGTCTGCAAATTTGCACCAAGCGTGGGAAAATTGAGTTCCTGTTGGAGTGAACTCCTGCTCAAAGAGCAATTCCCACTGTCCATAAAATCAGAGTGCACAAGAGGCTTCTAGACCAAGCCAAAAGAAAATGTTCAGGTACCTGGAGTGCTCAAAATACATGTGCGCTGCAGAAAGAGGAAAACATGACTATATTCATGAACAGCCAAAGGAGACAAGATTCACGGTGGAAATTGGAGTCATTAAAATTGACCAACTGACATTCAGTGTTGGACAAGTATGAGAGAGCTGAATATTTCTATGTCTATAATTCTATCAGTCTGACAATCTTTTTGATCTCTGCATTCCACTAAGTGCAAAGCCAAACAATATATGAAAATAGAAACAGAATTAATGTTTCAAGTTGGTGACTTTACATTTAATTTTAGATTGTTGAAACAATGAATCACAAGACCTGACAGACCAAATGGCTTCCTTCTCTGTTGTAAATAATAGTTGGGAAGTCTAGGATATATTAAATGAAGGTGCGTAGACTGTATTGAAAAATAATAAGTCAGAGGATTGGAAACAATTAAGAAATCAGCAAAAGGTGACCAAAAAAGTAAAGAAAACAAAATGAGAGTAAACTAATCAGGAATATAAAAAACGTGCATGAGCTTGTCCAAATATATTAAGAAGAAAGCAACTGAAGTAAAACTTGGTTCCTTAGAGGAACAGGCAGGAGAAATTATGGGGAATGAGGAGTTGGAAAAGACATTGAACACATTTTCCATGACTGCCTTAAGGTAGAAGACACAAAGTACATATCAGAAATAGAAGATAGCTAAACAAGAAGCTAATAGAAATGAGGAACATAAAGTAACTTTCAGCAGAGAAACAGCAGTGGAGAAACTTAAAGGACTATAATCCAATAAATTCTCAGAACCTTGATGATCTCCATCCTTGTTCTTTAAAAGAGGTCACTGCTGCGATATTTTATGCACTAGTTATCATTTTCCAAAACTGTCTGAAGCCTAAAATGGCCCCAGCACATTGGAGGTTAGCAAATGTAACAATATCATTCAATAAAGAAGAGAGGAAAAAAAGAAACCTACAGGACATCAGTTATGGAACAAATATTGGAATGTATTATTAAGTAAACCTTAACAATGTATTTTGAAATAGTAGTACAAAGTCAACATTGCTTCACAAAGTAAAATAATATTTGACAAACCTGGAGCTTTTTGAGGGTGGAAATAAATAAGAGGACACATTATGAAGAAGCAAGAGATGTAGGATGCAACTCTCCAGCAATTAATGCTGGCATGATCTTCTGATCTCACCAGTGGCACACCCCCACTGCGGATTGTCCAGCAGCAAAGAGAGCATTCAACTGGAAACCCTGTTGACAACGTGTGAAGAGAAGATCTGCTGCTGGCCAACGGCAGGCCACGTCCACAAAATGTAGAGCAGATTGTGTGGAAAATCCCACCCAAAGGTTATGAAGAACAGAAGTAGAGGGCACAGCCTCAAAATAAGGGGAGAGCAGTTTAAATAGAGTTGACGAAGAACTTCTTCGCTCAAAGGCTGGTGAATCTCTGGAACTCTCTGCTCATTGAAGTGGTGGAGGCTACCTCATTGAATATATTTAAGTCATGGGTAGATAGATTTCTGATAGACAAGGGAATTAAAGGTTATGCAGGGAAAGCGGGAAAGTGGAACTGATCCAGCCATGATCTTATTGAATGGCGGAGCAGGCTCGAAAGGCTAGATAGCCTACCCCTGCTCCTATTTCTTATGTTCTTACGTTCACAGTATACATGAGCTTTCAAAAGGCACTCAATATGATGCCCAAGTGTTCATGAAATTGGCAGCAATATATGGAGGACTGGTTATTAGGCACAAAGCAGAGAAGGATAAAGAGGGCATTTTCATAGTGGCAGGCTGCAACCATTTGAGTGTCTCAAAGATCAGTGATGATGCTTCAGCTATTTATAACCTATATTAATGACTTAGTTAATTAGACCTAAACTATTATGTTCATGTTTGTTGATGATACAAAGTTAAGCGAGAATGTAGGCTGTGTAGAGGAGACAAGGAGGATACAAAGTGACATAGACAGGTTATGAGAATGGATAACAAGGTAGCAGATAGAACAATATGGAAAAGCGTAAGATTTTTCATTTTGGCCATATGAATAGAAAAACAGAATGGGAGTGATTCTCCCATCCTGTTGTACTATTTTTTTTTAAGCACAGCAGGCTGGTAGAATTGTGTGGAGGGTAGTGAGTGGGGTTCGTGCAAGAGTTTAGTTATTAGGTCAAAAATTTGTTTAAGTTTTAAGGAGGGTCTAAAATAAAAGCAAGGTAGAGAGGTGGAGAGATATAGGCAGGGTATTTGAGAGCTTGGGGCTCAGGTAACTGAAGGCATAGCCCTCCCAATTGTATACCAATTATAACTTGGAATGCACAAGAGGCCAGAATTAAAGCTATCTTGGAGGATTCTGGGGCTGAAAGAGTTTAGAGGAGTAGAAAGGAACAAAGCCATGAAGAGATTTGAAAACAAGGATGAGAATTTTAAAACTCAAAATATTGTCTGACTAGGAACCAAAGATGGTTTGCAAGCAAAAAAGTGATAGGTAAACAGGACCTGCTGTGAATTGAGGCTCAGACAATAGAGTTTTGGATGATTTAGGTTTATGAATGATAGAATATGGGAGAGCAACTGGGAGTGTTAGAATAGTCAAGTCTAGAGGTAACAAAGAAAATGAATGAGGATTTCAGCTGCAGATCTGAGTCAGAGGCAATGTCAAGGCATGTTGTGGAAGTTACAACAATAAGCAATCTGGTGGAGGTTACAACAATAAGGTGTGGCAAGGCCATGAAGTGATCTAAATAAGATAATTAGAATCTTAAATTTGAGGTCCTGTCTATCCTGTCAGCAACAGATCCCATGACTCTTTTGAAAAACAGCAGGGGAGTACTCCCTGGTGTCCTGGTCTTCATTAAGTATGTTCAAGGCTGAGGTAATAGATATTGGTCTCTTATGGAATCAAAGGTTAACAGGAGCAGTAAGAACAGAGGTAAAAGATCAGCCATGATCAGATTGAGAGATACAGCAGGTTTAAGGGACCATTTGGGCTCCTATCTCTTGCTTTTAACAAAATAATCGATTTATAGATGCTTAAGAGATAAATATCAGCCAAGATATACCAGGGGAAACTGCCCTGCTCTTCTATAAAATAGTGCCATGGAACCTTTTACGCTCACTGGAGAGGTCGTCAGAGCCTCAAATTGAAGATTTCTTCCTCTTACTAAATCTCTTCATAGCCTTGCCCCGCCTTATTGTTGTATCCTTCCAGTCGTACAACAATATAACACCACCCCTATCCCCAGCAATCAATTCCACTGACTCTGGCCTTTTGCATGTTCTCCTTTCCTTTCTGAACACCACTAGAACCTGGACTCCTGTACATAGTAATTTCTGTCCCCAACCCTTCCTTCTTTTAAGATCCTTCTTAAAACTATGACTATTATTTTGTCTCAGCAAGATGCTGAGATGTGTGACTGTGAAGTGTCCTGGAATATTTTCTATGTTTAAATGCCAGTTATTATTCTTCATTTCACCATGAGTGTCAATTTCTCAAAAGTAAATTTTGCCAATAGAAAGTAGCATTTCCTATCTGTATGTAAAAGTTTAACAAATCAAAGAGAGTGTTGATTAACAGTATAAAAAACAGTTGCTAACCTTAAACATAGGCACAGAAAGCTGCTCAAATGAAGATGAGCTCTCTTCACTTGTAGGTGTATCAAGATCCAAAGGGCGATGCAGTGAAGATTTGGACGTTCTCTTGTTTGTTGGCTGTTTTACTGACCAGTTGGATACCTGCAATTGTGTAAGATAATTTAGGTAACAAGACATCACTATTTGCTGAGTCGATAGCTGTTTGCAATCTACAGCCTTTTCTCCTTCAACAGTATACATATGATCAGTTGACTCTTCATCTCCTTCGAGAGCTGATACAAAAGAAGCCTGAGAGGCATGAGCTTGTATAGGATAGTTTTTCAACTCTTGACTTTCTCCACTAATAGAACTATTTAATGGTCCCTCTACACTGCGATAAATTGTGCTCCTGCTATAGTCAACTGCTTGGGTACGACGTTTCTTTTTTCTTCCTGGGTAAGTTCCTGGACCTTCATCACTACTGACTGGATCAAAGTCCTCAGCTGCTGAAAAGTATGCCTCACTTTCAGCCACACTTATGGAAGAATCAACGGATCTATACTGATGGAAGCTGTTAGAATCTGTTGAAGGAGTGAAGGGGAAGGATCCAAAGCTCCTTCGTTGACGAGGGGAATCCAAAACATTTTCATCACTGCGAGACACTTCACTGGTGAATTGTACACCCATTGTTGCAGGCTGCCGCTCACCAAAAATGGCTGCTGATAAACTTTTTGTACTCCCAAGCCGCGTAGAAGAAACAGAGGCTTGTCGTTTCAAAGGTGAGCGAACTAAAGTCCTGTCTTGATTATTAGGAGAAACTGGAGTGCTTCCCGAAACATCTGTTGGACCACTAGAAAGAAAAAATATACTTAATAAAAATGTTCATTTGTTTTTTTTCATCAAATCCCTGGCTAAAAAAGGTAGGAAAGCAGCATACAACCAAGAAATAAAGAAACAACAAGACCCAATGATTTTAACTTCTTTCTTTTTTTTTATGAAGCAGGATAGTTTAGATCCTGCCTAATATCTATCCACCTGATGGCAAGGATGGCATGAAGATTTTGCCACATCAGAAACAGTGTTCAATTATTCATGGCACAATAAAATTACATCCCAGATGTCCAATACATTACAATTTTTCAGCCTTGGAAAATTCAGATTTGTAACACTTCTTATTTTTAAACAAAATAACTTACTTTCCCATAGTTTCCTCTGTGTTTGCGCATCCATAAGGAATATGCATCGGTAGAGTACCATCATCAATGTAAGAGGAAGGACTGTTTTTCTCACTTGCCAACAAAGGGAGTGCAGCAGTAGAACTACTATTTTCTTCAGAGGAGGATGTTGAACTGTGAGATCGTAAAGGGACCTGCAAATTTTGGTTTTGGTTCTTTTTCTCTGAATCAGTTCCCAGCGATCTAGAGTCCCAGTCTTTTCTTTTTGTCCCATTTGACTTGCCTAATTGAGCAAAATATAGGTATTGTCAAACAGTTTCTTCTCATTTGTAAGCAAAATATTTTCAGATACAGGAAATCGGAAATAAAAACAGAAAATTCTGGAAATACATAGTAGGTCCGGCAGCATCTGCAGATAGAAAGAAACAGGTTAACTTTTCAGGTTGATAAGTTTTCATCATAAGAATCATTGACCTGAAATGTCAACTCCTTCTCTCTCGCCTCAGTATTTCCAGATTTTGTGGTTAATTTCTCCTATTAATTTCTAATGTCAGATATTTACACTTTAAATCACAAGATAAATAAAAATATTTCTTGAGAAATCATAAAAACTTGTAAGTTGCACATATGCAAGGTTATTGTACCCAAGTTATATTAAATTGCAATAAGTGAAGACTAAGAGAATTTCAAAAGAAAGACAAATTGAACAAATATTCCTGGAAATAGTAAAAAAAAAATCAGTTTCATAGAAGACATTACCATCTGCAGTCTTTGAAATGTCCTTAGTGATAATCCATTCATTTGGGTGCAGCAGTGACTGCCCATAGAACATATCTGATTCTGTGTTTATAGTAGAGAAAGCAGAACTAGTGGACGGAGTAATTTCATCCAGTTTGAAGAAGTCTAGTCCTGAGGCCATGCCTGCATAGAATTTACAACCACTAAGGCACCCACACTTGTTCTTGACTCGTTTATTTTTGACATCATCATCTGGCCAGAGAAACCATAGTCTACGTGGAAGAATGCACAACGTAAATTGAAGATAAGAAAATCATATTACAATCAAATGATTAGGTTTTCAGCATAAGTGCAGCTTTCGACTTCAAAATACACACAGTGAAATGTAAGGAGGGCAAAAATAAGTATATTTGATTTGTTGACCATTGGTTGAGCGAAGTGCTAAACACCATCTAAAAACCATCTTTAAAGTCGCAGCTACCAGACGGACAGTACAACAAAAATATGGGCATTCACTTTGATTCTCACAACATGCTGTTTTTCATTATACAAACCCTACAGTGCAGAAGGAGACCATTCGCGCCATCGAATCCGCACCAACAACAATCCCACCCCGCCCTATCCCCACACGTTTACTCCGCTAATCTGTCTAACCTACCTTCCAGGACAGAGGCAATTTAGTGTGACCAATCAACCTAACCCACACATCTTTGGACTGTGGCAAGAAATTGGAGCACCCAGAGGAAACCTACGAAGACACGGGGGGAATGTGCAAACTCCAGACAGACCCAAACCGGGAATAGAACGCAGATCTCTGGAGCTGTGAGGGAGCAAGTGCCATCCACTGTGCCACCATGTTTTTCTTCTACACTTAACATTTATTTCTTTTAAAACACGCTTTTCCAAAAGCCATACTAGTGTTGCAAAGGACAATACAACTGGCCATTTAATTTAATTTTCTTTTTTTTTCCAATTTCTGCCTCCTAAAGGATTGACACTTTTTATTTATTCTTGGGATGAGTGTGTCACTGGCTAGACCAGAATTTATTGTCCATCCTCAAGTAACCTTGAAACGGTGGTGGTGAGCTGTCTTCTAGAATCACAGTGTGGAGATGCCAGCATTGGACTGGGGTAAGCACAATGAGATGTTTCAAAACACCAGATTAAAGTCCAAAGGTTTATTTGGCAGCACAAGCTCAGTAGCACAAGCTCAACAGCACTCCGAACACTAGTGCTGCTAAATAAACCTGTTGGATTTGTGAGACTTCTTATTGTTCTAGCATCATAGCAGTCCATGTGGTGTAGATATACCCAAAATGCTATTAGGAAGGATATTCCAGTATTTTCACCCAGTCAAAGCAATCTATTTTAAGCATCCATTCAAGTAGTCTATTTGCAAAGGTGATGGATACCCTTCAATACCTCAACAATCTGGTTATTCATCATATGAGCCATGACTGTGAGTACTGAAATTATAGTTAACAAGGAAAGTATCTGATCTTGTCTTCATCTGATATCCGTTTCACATTTCCATTAGAAAGAAAATTGGATCAGAAACCATGATAATTTATTACATCATCTCAAGTCCCAAAGTAACGTGACACCATTACCACAGATCAACTAATGGAACATCTTCCTGGGCCATATAGGTGAGCTACTCTTTGCCATTATTTTTACACTTGCTCAGTTGGGGACTTTGCACGAATCCTCTTCAAAGAAGGTTTCTTCTCATCACCCATGACCTTTTATGAAATGCTGGGTAAAGGGAGCAGTTTAATTGTAAATCAAAACCTTGCATACCAAAGTTAAAAACTACAAGAGGGACAGATATGTTAAAAAAAAACTAAATTCTGCAAATGCCAGAATCCAAAATAACTCAGCAAGTCTAGTCGCATCTGCAGAGAGAGAAAAACAGTTAAAGGGTGAGATTTTCCAATCCTTTCTACCAGTGGAATCTTCCAATCTCCCTAAAGGTTCCCAAGCAGCTGAACGAGCGAGCCACACAAAACTCCACTGATGCTGGGAGGACTAGAAAATCCAGCTGGCTGCCAATGGTGAGCCGCCTCTGGAGCTGAAAAACACACCGCGAGGCTAAGATAATTGGCCTCCAGCAACAAATCCTTGTGCTGGATATAACTCCAGTAGAGGAGAGTTTTCCCTAAATTCTCACTGATTCCGTGATGTCAGACTTAGTCAAAAAGCTTTCTATATCACAAGGGTAGTAACTTCCAACTCACTTCTGGAGTTCAGCTCTTTTGTCCAAGTTTAAGTTAAGGCTATGATGAAGTCAGGAACTGACAGCCCTGGTAGAATTCAATGAACATGAGTGAATATGTTGTTGCTGAGTAAGTGTTGCTTGTGAGCACTGTCAATAAAACTGCCATCATTTTGGTAATAACTGAAAGGGGGTTTGTGGACAGTGTTTGACAGGATTGGATTTGTTCTGTTGTAAAAGTACAATACTGTTGATGCTGGAGGTCTGGAACATAAAGTATTGGAAAAATTTCCACAAATCTGGCTGAGTTAACGTATTGATACCACTATGACTTTTCTCCGGAAGTTCCAAAAAGAGTCATACTAA
This sequence comes from Sphyrna mokarran, assembly GCA_024679065.1. NCBI lineage: Eukaryota > Metazoa > Chordata > Chondrichthyes > Carcharhiniformes > Carcharhinidae > Sphyrna > Sphyrna mokarran. The sequence continues at coordinate 145,398,683 of JAGIQG010000001.1, read as the reverse complement.
ACTCAAAATGTTAACTCTGTCTCTCTTTCCACAGATGCTGCCAGATCTGCTGAGCTTTTCCAACACTCTGTTATCATGGTCCATTGCCTTTGCTGGATCCAGTTTGGACACTGCATCCACCTTTAGATATTTCCTAATATTATGTAGAATGAAACAAAATGGCCGAAGACTAACATCTCTGATGCTTAACAAGAAGGCCAAGATGGATCAGACACTTGGCATTTTAGCCTGAAGCTTCTTGAACTCATACACTAGGCTTGGTCATCATGCTGGACGGGGATGTTTGTGGCGCTTCCTCCTCCAGTTAATTGTCCAACACCGTACAGACTCATTATTGCAGAACTGTAGAGTTCTGATATGATCATTGGTTCCAGAATTAGTTAACTCAATTTAATGCAAGCTGCTTCCAATATTTAGCATGCTTGCAGATTCTACTGTCATCTATGACTAACCCCAATTCCACATGCAGGGCAGGCCCACCGGATCTGGTAACATAGTGGACAGTTGGGTGGGAGATGCTCTAGGAGTTCTCAAAATTGATTCCATGCTCCATGGTGTCTCATTCCAATAGGTCCAACATGGGCATTCATTTGGTGCCAAGTTCTTAGCAAGAGGAAATCTTGTGACTTATTTCACCTTGATCAGAGCCAGTCATTTTATCTTGATCAAAGCCAGTTATTATCTGGAGTCCATATCCTTTGCATGCCCACAATTGTCATTTTGGGAGCAGGAAATGAAAATTTTCTATGTAAAGATAAAGTCACCATTGTACCAGATGACCATAGGCTGCTCTACCCTTTGTGGGGAGAGTTGACTGGTAGTGATTTATCCTGAGAATCGCTATATCTAAGGCAAGGGGCAAGGTTGAAAAGGTGGGCCTTCATGAATAACCTCAACTAATAAGGAAATTAAATCAATGCTGTTGGCATGCTCTGCATCACCGACCAGCTGTCCAGCCAATAAAGCTACACCAATCCCCATATAAAGAATATTAATGAGCACTAGGTCAGGAAATTTCTTTCTGTGACTAAGTTGGAATCAAATCATGTTTGCTTAGAGGTCTAACAAATATTCTTATTGCTGCTGATTGAATTATTTTAACTGATCACATTTCACACTCTAGATCAGGAATAGTAAGGCAGATCAACACCTCCATTTTTTTTTACACAAAACAGCAGAGTCTGGATAGCATTATGATTAAGCATTCTATCCAGACATAGCAGTATCAGATACCATGACTTATTTCTAAATAATCTAAAATCTAAACTTGGAACACATTTTAAACTGTGTTTTTCCCATAAATGAAACAATATAGCAATTTTGTAGTTTCTAAATTTGTTCTTGATCGGGTATTGTGTCAGATAATTGTAGCTGGTTGCCCCATTTGGTGTATCAAATAATTAGATGAGATGAGATATTTTAACATAATCAAGCTTCAATTGTATTGGGATTTATTTCATAGTCTGGAATAGAGCAAAATCATTACCGTTCATACTGGCAGGATTTTTGCATCCCAATGTGGTGAACAGAAAATTGGCTGGCCACCAAATTCTCCAATTTCGCTGCAGCAGGGGTATGGCATGAATGACCACTAAGATTACAATGCATATCTTTTACTTATAAAAACAAGCATATAGTACCTTTTAGTTCGGTTGTCATGAGTTTCCAAGAATTGCCTTTGCACTTCATGTTTTGCAGGATGGTCTGTAGCCAAAGCCACATCTGCTGTGATTAATCCAAAATTAACTGAACCAGCTTCTAGCCAACATGATCGACGGAGTACGGTGGGTTGAATTCCAAGCCTAGAGTTTTCAAATTGTTCAATGTATTGCCTCAGCTGAACATCTTGTATGACAGCACTTACTCCTTCCCCAACTGCTTGGTTATGAAGGTTACAAGTAGCAATGCGAACAGCCCCTATCTAGAATACAAAGTTAGTTAAAAATTAAAAACATCTGTTGAAGAATTATATCTTATACAGTACAATAATCAAATTAACATGAACAAACATTACAAAAAGATTCATTCTATTATATCTGCAGCACATCTAAATAAATAAACTATCCCGGCATTTCTTTTCAACATTTAGAAGTCTAACATTTATCACACATGTCCTCAGCTTTTCTGAGAAAACCCTTGGGCACTTGTAACAGAAGTTACAGGATTACAGTATAATATCTCTATTACAAGTACTATTGGTGCAAAGGCAGCATTTTGCATCCATAATTCTACTTTCATTGCATTTCTATGCCCACAGCTTTGCCAGGAAGATATTTTTAAATTGCAAATAAATCATTTGGAGCAGCAAGGACGAAAAGCCCAATGACAGGTCTCTCAGCCACTAAAAACAGATGGCAGAAAATCATAGCAGGGCGAGTAACCTTCACAGCCAGTTAGAGATGACAGGCAATGAAAAGATATGGAAATAAAATAAAACAGAATGTCAGAGAATTAATCATTTAATAATAATCATAATACAATAAGAACACTGATTAATGTGTAACATTCCATTTTGAAATACATGTGATCCTAATTCAGATTCTCCATGCAGAAAAAAATTGCAAATGTTGATATTCATAGCATCCTTACAATATAGGAGGTCATTCGGCCCATCATGTCTGCACTGACAATAATCCTACCTAGGTCCTATCCCCACAACTCCACACACTTACCCTGCTAATCCCTCTGACCTACACATCCTGGAACACTAAGGGCAATTTTACATGGTCAATCCACCTAACCTGCACATCTTTGGAACGTGGGAGGAAACCAGAGAACTTGGAGGAAACCAATGCAGACACAGGGAGAACATGCAAACTCCACACAGACAGTGACCCAAGCCGGGAATCGAACTCAGATCCCTAGAGCTGTGAGGCAGCAATGCTAACCACTGTGACCGTGCCTCCCTTGACATTAACCTGGCAGGACTAAGAATTTCCATTTTAATTGCATATTAGTAGGGTTAAATAAGCAAAAATTTGCTAATAATCCTGCACTTACACATGCTGATGACTGTAATATACATAAAGCCAATATGCTTTAACATTGTGCAATTAGCCTCATCTGACATCCAAACATCACCTTAAATTGCTTCACCAGTAGTGACAGCTAGGTACCTGAACTCCAAATGATTTCCCCATGGCAAGTTATATTTGTAATTGTATTTTTGTTTCTAAGTTCAATTTCAAACACCAGCATGTTTTCTCTTTGGTTTGAATGAAAATCAAAAGAAAATAATTACCTTTATATTAGCTGCACAACCATGTTCTACAATGAAGAGATCTGCTCCATCAACTGCTACCCGAGTCATAGTGTATTTAAGTTCATCTGCTCGCTGACATGGCCCAGGCAATCTTTTCAGCTGAAGATATTTAAAAGAAAACAGAAATAAACATATGCAAAGTCAAATATTGCAAGATTACCCCACTGTAAGAAATAAAGGATTTAGATTAAAATGATAATTTTTCTCAATTATATTTGTTTTCTCCATTAACTCTTTTGCCTGCCAGCCTGAAATATTATTTCCTGAGCTCAGTTGATTTTAAAAACAGTCTATCGGGTCAGTTTAAAATCATGCTTGTTTCCTGTTTTCTGTCTCCGTTCCCTCTCCTCTGTTTGCAATGCAGTCACTCCAGAATGTACAGAACACATTTTAGAATCTGGCAGTGTGACCAACAAGTCATAGGAACAGCATTACAATGCATTAGAGCATGATATCAAACTCAATTTACATGGAGCTCCTGTTACAATATTCTGGTAATTAACATGAGCCATATACAACAGAAGTTACTTACAGATAAAGGTAAAAATCAGTCTGCCTCTTTTTTTTGTGTAAAACAGATGCAATGTTAAGCATTTTCTGATACAAGATTATGCACATAGACTGTACTGGTGGTACGACTATACAATGATATTTCTTCTCTACTTTTAGGCATACCAGGCAGCTGCTTAAAATCAGCATTGCAACAACTTAAATGTACAAGGGTCCTGTGCTTTGTTCCTGAAATGTATGAAAAACTAAATGGAGCACGCACAATGCAAACTCTTACTAGTTTTTTTCAGTGTTAAAGTGGCCGAAACATCATTCTTGACTCAATACCCATCCCCTCCTCTACCAACATGTTTACAATATGGGTGATCAACAACATGCACTTCACCAATTGGTCAAGTTTACTTCAACACCTTTAAGCTCTATAACATCTACCACAAAGAAAATTAGCAACGCGATCATTAGAACACAAGCATCCTGTCAGAAAGCATCATTTATGAGTCACATTCCCGAAAAACTTATCACCTTCACAGGGGCATAGTCACTTCCTCAGGATAAGTGGAGGTGAGCAATAATTTTGCCATTGTCAAGACATCCCATGCACAGTAACAAAAAAAAGTGCTAATTGGCATTAAATTACTAAACATACTCGAGGTCAGCAGGATATTATTATAGGATTTTGATGCTAACTCTGATTTTCTTCCCTGCAGATTCAATATTTAGTTTAGCCAAAGCTTCATGCTTACTAATTTATTAATTTAAATTTCTGTTACAGTTCAGGTAAAAATCAACACTCCTCCCTCCCCACCACCAACAACCTAACAAAATGGTGGTCTGAACAATGCAAGGAAGACCTGATCCAAAAGGATAAGCGCAAATGATTCAATTGGACAACGTGTACAACATGAAATTGGTAATCTCAAATTTTACGTTCAGTGAGGCTTAAATAGAAATGTTGTGGCAGATGCTAAAGGGGATAGTCAGAATGCACATTCAACAACGAAGAAAAAAATTCAAGGGGAGGACCAACGATGATTAAGTAAAAAGTTAAAGACAGTATTAATTTTAAAGAAAAAGCAAATAACTGTGCAGAGATAGGTGGAAAATCAATCGTTTGGACAGAACATATCAAAAAATGACAAAAAAACGGAGGTAGAAAAATTGGAGTGCGAAACAAAGTCAACTAGAAATATACAGTCAGATAGCAATATTTCCAATAGATATTTAAATGAGAAAAGACTTAAAATGAGTGCTGGTTCTTCCCTACCAAATGTCATCTGACATTATTAGCATTCAACAACTTTTATTTAATGTCAACTGCGCTCAGTAGCAATCATTTTGCCACCATTTAACATCAATTGTTTTCAAATGCTATGATCTTGTCATCCTTTGATGTCACTTGCAATTACAAGCAATCACCTGGCTATATTTCTATTTAATTTTGAATCAGAACCGACCATTTAGCTATCATTTTCCCACAGAACCATACATGCTTTATCAACTGCCATCATAGCCATCCTGCAATGAACACAACAAAACATGGACGATATACAGTCAAATTTTTTGCAGGTCGAAGATGTATGGTGTGTAGTGTCACACTCTCCTCCCCCTCTACACTCCCCCAACTCCAACATACCAAGTCTATCTTCCCTCCCTCCCACCACATCCTTTATTCCCCTCTCCAACACCCTGTTACCCTCCCCTTTTTCTCTCCCTACCATTTCCCCCTCCCCTCCTCATTTCTCCACTTCCCAACCTCTCCCCCTCCCTTCCATCTACCCTCTTCCCCTTCCCTTTTCTCAATCTTCCAACTCACCATGCTTTTTCCCTCTCCCATTCCCCCTCTCCTCACTTCCCCAATTGCCCATCTCCCTTTTCCTCCACAGCAACATAGTTAGCACTGCCACTTCAGAGACCTGGATTCAATTGCAGCCTGGGTGACAGTCTGTATGGAGGTGGCATGTTCTCCCTGTGTCTAAGTGGATTTCCCCCACGTACTGTGGTTTCCTCCCACAGTTCAAAGATGTTCAGATTAGGTGGATTGGTCATGTTATATTCCCCTGCAGTGTCCAAAGATGTGTAGGTTAGCGGGATTAGCGAGGTAAATACTTACAGGCATAGGGCCTGGGTAAGAAGGTCTGTCAGAGAGTTGATGCAGACTCAATGGGGTTTAGGGGGTGGGGCAGCAGGGAAGAAAAGGCCATATCAAATCATTTCTAGCTGGCCCTTTTGAACATATTTGAGGTACTACTAAAGTCATGCAACATTCAAGAATAGTAGGAAATCTTCAACAAAGGCATCAGGGAGGCTGCACAAGTTGGACAGAGGAGTGGAACAAAAAATGATGACCCAATGTGGAAGATGGTTAATCAAAGAAATCTGGAAAGGATCAAAAAGGATCAGGAAAAAAACACTGAGCAAAGACAAGAAGACAATAAGATGTACGGAAGATTTGATAAAGCCATGAAGAAGAGTTGCAGGAAAGACAAACAAGAATGAAGAAAGTTAAATGGCAGGAAGCAGAGAAACAGCAAATCAGAATTTCCAAATCCAGTATAGATTGCATAAGAGTTGACTGCTGCAAAAAGCAACACCACCATGCCAATCACATCCAAGGACACTACTGGCTGACGAGGACTAAGAGGCGAAGTGGGCAGAACACTTTTGGGCAATCCTCAGTCAGTCAATCCCCAACTCCACATTTGAGTTCAATGCATCACACCTCAGCAACTGAACAGCAAGCTGGGAGAAATTGCCACAGGAATCCAATGAGTCACCAAGAACTTGAAGAATAAGACATCTGAGATCAAGAGATACCAGCACTGCGATTGAAAGATGGCAAGAACAACCATCACAACAGATCTCATGAACCTGTTCAACAAAATCTGTGTAAAATGTCCTGAGTGACTGAAAGTAAGGAGTAATCATCAAATTGTCAAAAAATGAGAGCATATCAGCAACTCCAAAACTGGAGAGACATAACAAGCTGTCAGTACCTAACAAGATTTTCAGCACAGTGCTCAACAGATTGAAAGCAGAAGTAAGCAGTATTCTTCATGATGAACAGGCAGTTTTTTGGGGTGACAGATCATGCAACAAGCAAATCTTTAAACTCAGGAAAATCAGAGCACAGCCTAGAACATCAGAAGCACTTGTTATCACCTTCATTGATTTCAAGACGACTTTTAATAGCATTCATTGGCAGTCACTCTGGTACACTATAAGACAATATTGCATCCCAGAATAGTATATTAGCACCTTCATAGCCTTAAACTGCTACTCAGACCACTGCATCAAGACCAGCAGAGCCACTGTCGGCTCCTTCAACATCATCTCAGGAATATGGCAAAGCTACATACCCTTCCTATTCCTTTCCACTAGGTTACTGATTACAATGAGTAAGATTATGGTGAATGCAGTCTTCGGCAAGTTTATACAGGCATACACAAAAAAGAGAAATGAAAATCTTTAGGCTTTTAACTCCTGTACCAGAATGAATTTGAAATGTCAGTGAGGCTGTCAAAAATCAAGCAAAAATACAGTAAATTATACTTTCCTTCCTCATGAATAAATATTATTTGCGTGGAGAAATTTCCCGTCAAACATAAATTAATGTTTTAGTAAATAAGAAATGATCACACTATTGACTGGTTAGAATCCCAAGGTTAAATTCAGCCACATAAAATAAATGGCAGTTTTATAAAAAATACTTCACACTTTGATGTCTTTGAGTTTTCTGGAAGACTTGAAAAATCCAAAAACTTTTTAGCAAGAAAAACTCAACTGATTAATCTAAATATAACCTATTCCATTTAGTTCTGTCTCCATCCAAAAATCTGTGGATGTCGGCTCACTTGTCAATTTAGAATTCTAAGCTCAATTGCCTAGGGGTCTTTCAATAATTGCTAATTACTTTTCCTCATTTATTGGTACATCACTAATCTAAAGGTTATAGCAGAGCAATAGTAGAAGATCAAAAGCAATCTCTTCACTGTAATTTGTAATTGAAATTTTTGTTTTAAAAATGTCTATCTCAACATTATCTTGCAGGCTAAAATACCGAGAACAGCGGAAATGCTAAATTGAGTCACCTGATTTAAGATCAAGCTACAAATGAATTCCTTTCTCAACTGTAACAATGCACAGGGGTGTAAGAGATATCAAACACTGATCTAAAATTAGACATATTAACTGCAGTTATATTTAACATACTTGAGAGTTCAACCTACTTATTCTATATCTGGTATTTTTTAAATTACTACTCTGGAAGTATTGTTAAATTCTTAAAAATACTTCTGAATACACAAAGAACATACAAAAACTACAGCACAAACAGGCCCTTTGGCCCACAAGTTGCACTGATCATATCCCTACCAACAGGCTTACCTATAACCCTCAATCCTATTAAGTCCCATGTACTTATCCAGAAGTTTCTTAAAAGACCCTATCAAATTTGCCTTCACCACCACAGATAGCAGCCGATTCCATTCACTCACCACCCTCTGAGTGAAAAACCCACCCCCCAACATCTCCGCTGTACCTACTCCCCAGCATCTTAAACCTGTGTCCTCTTCTGGCAGCCATCTCAGCCCTAGGAAAAAGCCTCTCAGAATCCACCTAATCAACACCTCTCAACATCTTATACACCTCTATCAGGTCACTTCTCATCCTTCATGTCTCCAAGGAGAAAAGACCGAACTCTCTCAACCTGTCCTCATAAGGCATGTCACCCAATCTAGGCAACGTCCTTGTAAATCTCCTCTGCACCCTTGCAATGGCTTCCACATCCCTCCTGAGGTGACCAGAACTGAGCACAATACTCCAAGTGGGTTCTGACCAGGGTTTTAGAAAAAAATAAAGACTATTAAAAATTGTTCCAGTAAATTTTTAATTGTGAATATTTTATTATTAGTCATATAGACATAAGTACTGGGAATGAATACCATTCAACAAAATGGAAAAAGTTTACGAATGTAACTGAGTGCCAAAACACAGTTTTGGTATTATGATTCATCTTGTGTTTAGTGATCTGCTGTGTTATCATAGAAAGGGATAGGGCAAAGATCATTAACCTCTTCCAAAGAAAGTAACATTTAAAATATGGTAACACTGGCATTGTTACATATTTCTCAATGGCTAGTTATGTAACAGCATTTGAAAAAAAAATATCAAATTTATCTTCTTGCCCTTCGTAGCCAATTATCAGAAAGTAAGGTGAAAAAAGAAATAAGTACTCCTTCAAAAATTGAAGGAAGTTTCACAGCTGTATCTTTCTGCATTTACTAGCTTCCTTTGGAGACTTCAGCTGAGTGACATGAGAAATATAATTTAGAACTGACTGAATCCCCAAAAGTGCTAGCCAACAAAGTTGTACACAACAATCATTTATTAATACTAATGAACTGATGTGATGCAGAGGTTATAATAGCACTCTGTATAAAAAAATAGAAGTATTCAATTCATGCAAAGGGATGCTGCAGAGTAACTAATGGATGTTTGAAATAAGGTTATTAGGGATGGCATTTCAAAAGAACTTTAAAATAATGCAGAGAAAGACTATGTTGAATATATTCTTAACTCAGCCAGGGTGCCCACCTTTCCCTTCCTATATGCCAGGTAGAATGAATGATTTAAAATTGAGTTTTGCCAAGCATGAATGTAGAATACGAAACTGAAGCAATTGATAAACAGCACCCATGTTGCAGCATCCTTTTGTATTTAATATATGAAACTCCATTATTAGCATTATGCTCAATATTAATTCTTGAACCAACACTACAATATTAAGACCTATCATGTCAATGTTGCTGGAGTAGCAAAGATGGAACTTTATCCATCGTTAAAAACAAGTTATTGTTGAGTGGAAAATTAGAGGTTAACAACAGCATAGCTATTGTTCAACTGAAATCAGATTTCTCAGTGTGCAAAACTGCATTTAAAAAAAAACTTGATTGGAAACATACATTACAGAATAATATAGCTTAATAACATTTCAATTTTCTTACCTTCAATTCACAGAAACGCTGATCAACGCCATGTTGACACAAGATAACAGTTTTTGGCCTTTCCAATTGATATTCTTGACACATGACGTGAAAGATGAATGTCTGCCCCCACTCCAGCAGAGTTGCCAGCTACAGAAAATAAAGATATCACAAACTTCGTTGCAGTACACAGACAAGAATAGAAAGTCAAAAAATATAAAGATAGAATACAGCAACATAGTTTATCAATTCTACACCACTTTCTTGGTTATAGAACATAGAACATAGAACAATACAGCACAGAAAAGGCCCTTCGGCCTTCGATGTTGTGCCGACCAAAATAAAAAGCAATGCCCCTCCTAACTAAACCATTCCCTTCTCATCCATATACTTATCAACTAACCTCTTAAACGCCACCAAACTTGGCGCATCTACAACAGCTGCAGGCAGGGCATTCCACTCCCTAATCACTCTTTGAGTAAAGAACCTACCTCTGATATCCGTCCTATAACTCATACCCCTTAATTTAAAGCTGTGTCCCCTCGTGCTAGCTTTCTCCATCCTAGGAAAAAGGCTATCACTGTCCACCCTATCTAAACCTCTAAATCATCTTATATGCTTCAATAAGATCCCCTCTTAGCCGCCTCCTTTCTAACGAAAACAACCTCAAATCCTTCAACCTCTCTTCATAGGACCTGCCCTCCATACAGGCAACATCCTGGTAAACCTCCTCTGTACCCTCTCCAATGCCTCCACATCTTTCTTATAATGTGGGGACCAGAACTGCACACAATACTCCAAGTGCGGCCGCACTAGAGTTTTGTACAGTTGCAACATGATGCTGCGGCTCCTAAATTCAATCCCCCTACCAATAAAAGCTAAGACTCCATATGCCTTCTTAACAACTTTATCCACTTGACTGCCTACTTTCAGTGATCTATTGACACATACACCAAGATCCTTCTGTTCCTCAACACTATTAAGAGCCCTACCATTAGCCCTATACTCTACACATTTATTGTTCCTGCCAAAGTGCATTACCTCACACTTTTCCACATTAAACTCCATTTGCCACCTCTCGGCCCAGCTCTGCAACTTGTCCAAGTCACTCTGTAAACTAAAACACCCCTCTTCACTATCTACTACTCCACCAACTTTAGTATCATCTGCAAATTTACTGATCCATCCCTCAATACCCTCATCCAGATCATTTATAAAAATTACAAACAGCAGGGGCCCCAAAACAGACCCCTGAGGCACACCACTCGTCACCGAACTCCACGATGAATATCTCCCATCAACCACCACCCTCTGTCTTCTATCTGCCAGCCAATTCCTAATCCAATTAGCTAAATCACCCTCTATTCCACACATCTGCATTTTCTGTAGAAGTCTTCCATGGGCCACCTTATCAAACGCCTTACTAAGAAATACAAATTTTTCCTTGAATAAATGACACTTGCCTTTTTTACATTATACAGTATCATAGAATGATTACAACACACAAATATTCAGCCCATCAGTGCCGGCTCTCTACAAGGGCAACTCAAATAATACCAATCCCCTCCATGAACTTTACTGTAACTCTACAATTTTGCTCTCTTCAATTACCTTTTGAAACCTACGATTGATTCAGGAAGAATAGTTAGTAGGGGTGGAGGGCCTGGGGGTGAAAAGGAGGAAAATCCAGTTGTTGTGAGCCACAACTCTGCTACTGTGCTGCCTTGTCTCTATGGATTTATAATTATAACGCCTAAGGTCCTATATGCCTATTAATCACTTTCTCAATTTGCCCAACTACCTTCAATGATTTATTCACATATACCCCAGATCTGAATTCCTGCAAAGACTTCAGCATTGCACCCTTTTTTAAATTGCCTCTCCTGCTTTTTCCTTCCAAAATGCATCGAGTCACATTTCTATGCTTACATTTTGGTCCATTCTTCTATTACCTCAACACCCACTCCCACAGCATCTTCACATGCATGCACAGGAGATACAACAGTTGCCTACTGCCTCCTCTTTCTACCCATTATGGTCCATACATTTCTTTTACGTAATACAACAATTTTGTTTGCACTTCTTTAAATTTAGGATACTGTATTTGCTGTTTATGATGCTTTCTTCTCTACACTGGGCAGACCAAACACTGATTGGATGACCACTGTGCTCAACATCTCTGTTCAGTCCTGAGCTATTATTCTCTTGCATTTTAATTCTCCATCATAGTCCTATCTCCCCACATTGTTTCACAATGGAACCCAATGGGAGCTCAAGGAACGGTACCTCATCTTTCAATTATACACTTCACAATTTTCCAGATCAACATCAATAATTTCACATCATAACCACTTCTTCCACTTTTTTGTGCAAGGTTCTGCTGCTGCCATTTACAGCTCCTCTGGACTCATATTAATATTCCTTTATTCGTCCCATGACAACCTGCTATCTTCTTGCATCTTCATCCCTCTTATATCATCATTTCTACCCTCCACTCTATTATAGGCATTCCCTTTTTTTCTACCCTCCTCCTCCACTCACCAATTCGACTTTCCTTGCCTGTTAAAATCTGCATGAAAATTATTATCTCTTCCATTTCTGGTGAACGATCATCATTCCAAGATGTTAATTCTGTTCCTTTTTCTCCACAGATGCTGTCTGACCTGTTGATCACTGCCAGCATTTTGTGTTTTTATTTATACGCATATTCATTTTAAACTGCAAATGCATGAATTACTTGTAAAGTTATTCGAGAAAAGGTAATGTTTCATCCAAATTACTGTATTCTTCATCAGAGTATAGAGCAAACACCTAGCAACACCTGCCTACTTGCTACCTGCTGATATTTAATAAAAACCAAAGCAACAAGTTGCAGCAATTAATCATGAGAGACCACCTACAAACAATCTAAATTGTAGCATACTGACGGAGTTGATTAATCTGCTACAGCTCACTTGCGTTTTGATAAGTAAAATTGATTGTGACAGATATATACATCACAAAAGCTAACCAGCCTGCCGCTAGCCATCAATTTTTTAAATAAACTAGATTAGTTAACATGTGAAACTACTACATTAAAAAAATTAGCAACAGATAACAATTTATTTCCATTGTAATTTTCTTTGTATTCAAATTTCCTCTAAAATTCTTCCAGAAACATTGACCTTTGATTTTACACAAAGTCAGCACAAAATTCTATAAAGCAATAAACTTGCCTTCAAAAGAAATCCTTCAAAATGTTTTCCATAAATGAATAATGAAATTAGAATGGAAGCAAGAGTACAATGTAAAATCTTGCTTTATGATTTGTTTGAATTCCTTCCTAGCCCTTTCAATTTTGTTTTACTTTGGACATCCAACAATGCCCACTATTCTACATTGCAACAGAGAACCAATCTATCTGCTCCTGGCCACCAGTAATTACAAAGTGATTCAATATGACATATTTGTGTGTATACTCCAAAGAGATACATTGGGAAAGCTTAGAATATGGAAAAGGATTAATTACATAAACTCTGTCCCATAAATGTATGCAGATCAGCACTTGCAAGTGAATTGTAAAATTTAATGCTTAGAAGCTTTTAATTTCATACCACGTGTTGTATGTCAGAATTCCACCATTATTGCAAACACTATTTGAATAACAAACAGAAGATTCAGCCATTCATAAAATAAAATTGTATGCATCCAAAAACATTGGGTTTTAAAGATCAGCCATGTAGAGAAAGGAAATATGTTTGTGTCATGTACACTGGGAAATTTAACCATTTAAAGGACAAGTTCAGTCTACAATTAAGATCGATTCTGACTACACTATCAATCATGGCAGAAAGTTTTTAAAATATAAAAACTGGAAAGCACTAGATTGAGGAAAATAATTTTAAAAAATGAAAAAGTTAGTAGAAATACAAAATTGTTGGTTATATTTCAAACAATAAAATGTTTTTTCAAAATATACGTGCAGTAAACAGAGGCAAAGATAGAAAGATAGCTATATGAAATTGGACAGCTAGAAAGATGGAATATATAAGTAATTACTTTATATATTTTTATGTAGGAAAGAAGGTAAGTACTAAACCTACCATCAGATTTTCAGGTACAGCACAGAAAGATTGGATAATTTGTAAAAAAAAAGCTATTAAGAAGTTAAATACTCTTAGGATAGATAAAATGGCCAATTTATAAATCTTAGGACACAGAATTAAAATTAACAAGCATTTTTGAGTTAATTAACAAAAATATATTTTTAAATGTGAACACGGTTATGCCACAAGACTCATAGTAATAAACATATGCTGCTGTAACTGATTTTAATATATAGATCAAAATAAAATTCTTTGAAAAGGAAAAAAACAAATTCTAACTTTGTCTTCCATACATTTAACAAACTACCTGTGGCAATGTTACTTTTGCAGTAAGCAGACCCGCTTGCACATCAATCAGCCACGAATATTCCAGTGTTGCACTGCCTAGAGGTAGCCCCTCTGCTGAGAACATGGCATGGGCTCGTAACTGTAATCCAGAGAAGCTGACATGACCTTCACGGAGAAGTCCGTCCACGGATGGCCTCTGTTGAAAAAAAGAGCAACATCACATTGGGCTGTTGAAATCAAAATCATGATATGAATTGATGTCATCTAGTATATTTTGCACGAATTGAAAAATCAAGTGTTCAAATTATCATGAGTGAAGTATTTCAAGCAAATTAAAAATGAATCACGTTCTAAAACAAATACAGCAGTTCTCGATGTTTCAGTTTTAAATCATATTAGGAGCTGAAAAAGTTCAAGTTAGCAAAAACAAAAAGATAATTCTTATACAATCTTACACAATATTCAATACTCTAAATCAAACTACAAAAGTATATTGATTTTGCCTCAAGCAGGATATGCAATGACAAACAGAATTTTTGCTTTGTACAATTTTTAAGTCTTGTTTGATGTATTTTTATCATGAGATCAGCTAACAATTTCTCCAAGCTGTCTGAGTAATTTCCTTTGTGTTGGGACAAAGTTAGTCCATGAATGAAAGATACTCCTCCTAATTAAAAGAAAAAAAATGCTACTAATTCAAGGGCTTTCTTGTAGTTTATTATGCATCTATAACATAAAGGGAGTGATTAAAACTGTACAATCTCTTTAACAATTTGTTCTTTCAATATGAGACTCAGATGTAGCTCCCAATGGAAATAGAAAGCAATCTAAAGAACTGATGGGAAAAAATAGGTTAAAAATCTATCAGACACATTCTTAATGACTCAGTTGCACTAGAGGTGGGCAGCACATAAATTTATTTCATGTTTGTAGCTCATGTCTGAGTGGGTTTCTCGCTGCTGGCTTCTCCTGCACCGATACCAGGTGTCCCTGCACTCTGCAGGTGGACAACCGCATTGTGCTGAAAGCATGTGGTGCAACAAACTTGTATTCCATGTGTATATGATATTGGAATCTATATCCTATTCTAGTCTACATGCTACAACTACCTTAAGTGTTTTTAAAAGGTATACCATCATCGTTCCCCTCTCAACCCACCTCCCAAGTCCCTCTGTTCCTGTATTCCCTTTAAAATTACATCATCTGGTTTATATTGTCTCTCCTCATTATTCATTATTCAGCCAAAATCAACAAATTTACCGTCATAGGGTTAAACATCACCTGTTTTGGGTCTGCCATTTTACTAATTTGTCTTTTTCCTCATGAAGATTGTTACCATCTCCTTCCTTGTTCATTACATTTTGAAGTTTTGTGACCTCTGCAAATTTTAACATTAGGCCCTGTATAACCAAATCTAGGTCCTTAATTTCTGTTGAAGAGCAGAGCTCCTAACATCAAACTCTGGAAGACTGCACTTTGCTCTCCAATTTGAAAAAATAATAACCATTATTTTCTGCTTTCTGTTCCTGAGCCAATTTTTTATACATCTAGCCCTGCCCTTTGAATCCCATAGGTTTCAGCATTTGTCTTGAAAATCAATATCCACAACCAATAACTATGTTCCCCTCAACAATCCTACTTCACCAAATAATTCAATCAAGTTTGTCAAACATGATTTGCCATTACAAATTTGTGCTAGCTGCTAATAGAATGATTTTCTTTTGAAATAAAAATCTGGAATATGCTGCTGAATAAAATGGCTAAGACAAGTGACATTGATGCATTTAGGGAGTGACATGTTGTACACTTGAGAACGAGATATAACTGGGGCAATGTGGAAACAGCCAGGAAGAGTGTGAGGATGCCCAAATGGATTATAAATACTGGCCAGTTGAACAAAATGGCCTATTTGCAAGCAGTGCATGCTATGTAATTTCTTACTCATATTTATCTGCAACTTTCTATAGATGCTTAACGGTTTTCAAAATTAATGCTTGTTACTTCCGACATAAAGGGAAACAAAAGCATATGACTCTCAAAAATGTAGCTGCTCATCTTCATGCTTGCCCCCCCCAAAATTGATACACCATCAAAGTAAAATTGTATCTGATACAACTTGGTGGCTTACTGTGCAAGGAATTGTATATAATTTGTAATATACTGTTGTTTGTAATTTTGCAACTTAAGAGTCAAAAATAAGGACAAAAACAATTTTTTAAAAAAGGGGCCAGTTATGCACTACTCAGAATTTATAGTTTTCTCCAAGTTCCTCCCCTTAGACTATTTGTTTAGATGACTTTGGCATTCAGCAATTCTTTGCTTTCAGCCTGGTTCCAAAAATATCGAAGTTGAGTTAATATAAAAAAACTCTGGTTAGGCAAAAAAGAACACTGGTCTGGCAGCATCAACAAATTGCACAACATGAGTTATACATCATGTTAGGTTTTGGGATCTAGAAGATGACAATAAAATCCTTATTTTTATCTTTTGGCCTTTGACACCAACAGAAATAACCTTAGTGCTAGTACAATAAGAACATAAGAAATAGAAGCAGCAGTAGGCCATCTCACCCTTCAAGCCTGCCCTGCCATTCAATAAGATCATGGCTGATCTTGTAGTGGTCCAGTTCCACTTACCCGCCTGCTCCCTATAACCCTTAATTCCCTTATTGATCAGAAATCTATCAACCCATGACTTAAACATACTCAGCAAGGTAGCCTCCACTACTTCAAAGGGCAGAGAATTCCAGAGATTCACTACCTTCTGAGAGAAGTTGTTCCTCCTCAACTCTGTTCCAAACTGACTCCCCTTTATTTTATCACTGTGTCCTCTAGTTCTTGTTTCCTTTCTAAGTGGAAAGGATCTCTCTGCCTCTACTCTACCTAGCCCCTTCATTATCTTATATGTCTCTATAAGGTCACCCCTTAGCCTTCTAAACTCCAACGAGTACAGGCCCAATCTCTCCTCATAAGCTAACCCCCTCATCTCAGTATCAACCTGCTGAACCTTCTCTGTACTCTTTCCAATGCCAATATACCTCTTCGCAAATAAGGAGACCAAAATTGCACACAGCAGTCTAGTTGTGGCCCTCATCAATACCTTGTACAATTGCAGCAAGATCTCCCTGCTTTTATATTTCATCTCCCTCACAATAAAGGCCAACATTCCATTTGCCTTCTTGATCACCTGCTGCACCTGCAGACCACAAGAACATTCCTTGCCTTCTTCATTTTCTGTCCTGCCTAATCTATTGCACCATTCCTCCTTATTATAGAAATATGTTTTTCCCCCAATTTTCTCACATGCTACATACTATATTGTCTATCAAATACCAGTAATCATCTGGTTTTACTCTTTAAGGAACCACTGAAAAACCACTGCTTTACTGCTACAAATCCATTTTTCTCTGTTAACAATGAATATGATTGTTAAATGGATCCCAAGTCAGATGACAGAAGTGTTAAACTAGATACCAATCCTTTTCTGAATGATAGGTTTATTTACAGAATGCAGCATTACATAGAGTGCAAAAAAGGTCCTTCAGCTATTGGGTTTGCACCAATAACTATCACTAAAGTCGTGCTAATCTCATCATCTATAAAATACCTTATCCTATGTTTACAAATCCTTTCTAATGCCCTTCTAATTCATTCATTCCCTCCATCACCATGATCATATGTCTGCCTTCTACCTGTCACCCTCAGTGTTTTAGCCTTCTCCATGTATTTCCAGATGTTTAATTAGACAATGCCCTATGTTTATGTACCTTAACAATATAATTAATACATCATTACCAAAGGTCTCACAGTGAACCACAGCAATTGACAAAAACAGGGAAAAATACGTTGCCAAGAAAACTACCTGTTATTTTCCTTTGGACTATCAGTTAATACCATGATCAGGCTGATTCTCTCCACAGTGGGAGGTTATTGTTTGTGTTATATCACGGTTTTGATTTACAGATATTAACTTAAGCTTCTTTCAGAAAATAAGCAGATCTCACTGTGCTGTTAGGGAGTTCCAGGATTTTAATCCATAACCATAAAGGAACAGTGATATAGTTCTAAGTCAGGATGGTGTGAAAGTTGGAGGGCAACATGTAGGTGGTGGTGTTCCCATGGATCTGTTATCTTTGTCTTTCTAGATGGTAGAGGTAATGGATTTGCAAAAGGCTGTCAAGGTAAGCTACTGCAGTGCATCTCGTAGATAGTTCACATTGCTGTCCCAGTGCATTGATAATGGAGAGAATGAATATTTAAGATGATGGATAGGGTGTCAGACAAGCAGGCCTCTTTGTTCTGAATGGTGCCAAGCTTCTTGAGTGTTGCCAAAACTGAGCTGATCCAGTCAAGCGGAGAGTATTTCATCACACCCCTGACTTGTGTTTCATATTTGGTAGATTGGCATCAGGGAGCAGAAAGAGAAGTACTGGGATGTAGTACTGAAGTGATTTCTGACATGACATGCAAGTGCCTTATACTTTGGAGATCAAAAGTGACTTTGGGCCAATGGTTTCCAAACTCTCCATCATTACAGTAAAAAGGCATAATGATGGACAAAGGATAAAACAAAAGGATTTTTTTTTAAATTGATTATTGACTTAATAACCTAATCAGAATGCCATATGCTCAAGTCTAACAGGAATTTTCCTTTATGCGTTATTTAATAAAATCATAAATTTGTTTTTATAAAGTTTCAAGCTCACAATATTGACTCAGAGTCACGGGTTTCTGCCATGGATCTTCATGTGACTGAACAACCACTTCCTGATCTATAGATTTTTGGGCACACGGGGCAAGACATTCCACAAGATAGTGGGATGAGAAGTGCAGGATTTGCTTTCTCTTCTTGCCTTCTCTGCTGTCATTCTGCCTCATATTAAGGTGTTTGGACTCAAAGTAGGATGCAACCTGATGAACAAGCTATTATCATTTTGAATGGCTGGTAGCAAGCTCTTCCCAGTCATTAATGTTAATGTTACGGTATTTGAAAGAAATTTATCGAGCGTTTTTAATTTTTTTCTGTCTTTCTCTAGAATGCTGGCCATTTAAGAATTGAGAGACAAGACCTGAGAGTGGTGATTCTTTTCGACCAGTCATATTGTCCCGTCATCGTAGTTGATTTTGAACAGGCTTTGCCTGAATACTTGCTTTACGAACAATACTGCTTATGTGACAGTTTGCCCATTGAATCCAGATGATGTGGTAAAGCATTGCTCTTAGGTGTCACTGATATAAAATCCAGGATCTAAATGCAGTACAGGAACATGATAATGTCAACCACTCTGTTCATGGGACTTGCAGAGCACTTTGTTATCAAATATTGACTGCTGTAGTTTGTAGAAGCTGTATTTGCACAGCTGATCTCCTTCTCAATGCTGGCCTTTTGAGAGGTGGCTGCCAAGTTATGGGAACATTTCCCAGAATCTCTTCTTCAACATTTATATGAGGTGCAGTATTTTTGCTGACCAGGTGTGAGCTGATTTTTGAGGGTTTTTTTGGGCAACATTTCAAGGACATGCCAAGTGTCTTGTATTCAGAATTGAAGCAATCAAGAATGGTTTCCAATCTGGTGCAGAACGAACAACAATGCAGTCATCTGCAAGCTGCAGATCATATACATCTATCACAGTCAGTTTAATGTCAGCAAGGAGGCAACCATGGTTAAAGAGCTTTTCCATCTAATACTAACACCAAAGGGATGAATTATTTTTTCTGTCAAATCATTAGGGTGAGTACAAGGATTTTCGATGCAAATAAAAATCTGCCAGTTTTACTAACAACTACAGTCACTTTAATTGCATATTTCTTTGAATTTTCTTTCAACTATTTAAAAATGAGAGATCTACCAAAAATAAACTATCCAAAAAAATCCAATTATTAACATCTAGCCAAATCAGTAAGACAGCTGCAAAACATATAATAAGCTTTTTGATGGAATGAAGCATGGAAGCATCAGTGTAAAGTGCATAAAATTGTCTCAATTATACTTTAAATAATCCAAGTTATAGAAATTTAAATAAGATTGAGAAAGATAGCTTGTCTATAGCAAGCAGCATTGAATGGCTTTACACCATTTACTAGATGCTCTCCACAGAAGTATAATGTTAAATCCTCAAGCTGGTATCACTGAATTGCAACAAATAGACATGAACTTGGAGGAAGGGATAAATAAAGCTTGAAGGATATATCAAGGAGCAGCAGCAGTTTTCAAGTTCAAATTTGCCCATCAATAGAATTACGCAAAAACAGTTCAAGATAAAAATAGTCAAAATGCTGTCATTTATCAAATGAAAGTTCTATTTGAGATGGGATACAAGGTTTATCACTGGCCAAATATGCTAATCAAAAGGAGTACAACAATTTTTACTGACATTACTGTACAATCTAACGTAATTAAAATATTCTTATAGTTATGTTTGAATATAATTTGTGGCACCTGAAAAAAGGAAAGCTTTTAACTTTGGCTCATCTCAAAATCATTACAGCAATTATAGCAAATAGTAACATCGAAAATAAAGACGTCACCAGCCTGAGTACAAATGCAACAATCTCAAATTACTGAAGCAGGACTAGCGAAGAACGCTCCGAAAAACAGCTTGCTGTTTACCTGTGTAGCTGTTGTAATATGCTTGATCTAACATAATTCATTACAAATTTTATACATCGTGTCACATTGTTTATCCAAGAGAAATAATTACTTCCTTGATAATTGCTGGGGTTTTTTTTCTCATCTGTATAAAATGTCAGATTGTCAAATGCAACACGCAAAATCCGGGAGGTTTAGAACTTCCACTGTTAACCCTGCCAACACTGGTACAGTCGGGTGCAGAGTGGCAGGGAAAGAGACAAATGCCTCTATTAGAATTAGAGTCCAGAACACCTCTTTCTTTTGGATACACTGGCCAGCCTCTTAACATTGTGAATTAGTTTTACCTATATAAAGTCTTTAAATGCTGTATTTTACAAGATTGGCATGCAAAACTAAATAAATATTGGTTTACCAGGTTCCAGCCTATATTCCATCCTTCTTCCAAAGTTACAACAGATTTGATTACAAAGATTTTCAACCTTGATAGTTTTATAAGTTATATCTTGATAAATCTTGTGAACAATAATGTTGTGTTTTTTAATTACTCAAGTGTTAAATACTTAACTATAATGCTACATTTAGCCAGCCTTGCTCTTATATCTTAACATGAATAAGGTAACAGCTGACGAAAAAAGAATGAGTTTTTACATTTTGAAAGCCCACAAACATAATAAATTACTAGTACAGAGATCACAGGAGTTGTTTTAGGCTTCTTACCGGGTAGTTGTCACTCACAAAAACATAAATGGGTGATAATATAAGCTGCAACATTGTCTCTTTGTATCCCTTTTTCATTTCAAAACAAAGCCTTTCCAGGAATGCTGTGGGACACTCTGAACCATCACTGCTGCAATGCTGAAACAGATCACATTTAAGACATTTTTCACAGAATAAATCAAGATTATAATTTCTTAATGGACCATTGTAACATTTGTTGGACTTTATATATTACAGTAGTGAAGTAACATAAAAAAATCTAGTTTTATAAATCTATAGAAAGAGTTAATATAAACCTTCCATTTGATTTAAGAGTTTTTTTTTTACACAAGATCACATATGCTATGGAACACAAATTACTAATGAAACTTTGATCTTCAGTTTAGATACTCCAAACACAAGTCTATCCGAATAAATGTCTTCCTTACATAGCGGAAGAAGCTTTACCATTTGCATTATTCAAATATTATTCCACCAAATTAATTACGTATTCCATTATGTGCTTTGCTTTTCCTGCAGAAGAAGGAAAATAATTCATATAGTTTTTGATAAGAGACAAGAGAGAGTCAGAGTAAATATCAAATTGCTGTGTCACTCAAAACAGTGCTTTTGTGATACTCCTCAATGTTTGTGGAAAAGGACTCTGTACTTTCCTGCAAAATTGATAGAACATTGAATACATTCACCTTTTGATTTAAATTGGTATTATTTTACAAGCCTAATTTGCTTGTCAATATTTTACTTTTGATGTTCTCTCATAATCAACTACAATTTTATTGAATGTGTAAAGCTGAATTAAATGCATTAAAAGGTTAAATATACTACATGGTTAGGTGTGGTCAATTTAAATCACATGCATATTTTGCATACAAGTGAAATCATTTCAATGATAATAGCTGCATTAGATAAATAGGCTGAATTTTGCTGATTCTTTTTTCATTCTTATACATGACAGATCGATACACTGGAAATAAAAGTTTTAAGAGATGCTAAGCAATTACACTATTTCACATATAATGTGCTGCCATTACCCAATCTCAAGTTCTGCACGCAATACAAAACCATACAGAGGGCATTTTAATTTATACATTCCGTGAGAAACAAAGCAGATTTGTGCACATTATAAAGCAGTAAAGATGACTCAAATTAGATCATAAGCCATGTAAATGAATGTTGAGCAGTTGTTAAATCAACCTGACCTAGAAATAGGTCGCTGCTTTAGTGCATATATGGGGCAAGCAACTACTGTTATGTTCAATGAAATAACATCTGGCATCGCTATATTTCACATCAAGGTAGATTAGCTTAGGACTGGATGGCTGTGCGTGTGATCATCAGATTAAATCACCACCTGCCTCTGATCGTCTGGAACTTCGATGAATTTACTTTTATTTCATATCACATGACATATTACCGCATCTCAAATCACAGTTCACATAAAGGGGTATCAAATTACACATCCATTGTCGCTCATAATTACTTGATCCAGGGGAAGGAAACCATCATGACAATGGAATGTTAACGGTCCTAGAATTCCACTTGCATATATTACATAAAAAGCAAATTTCAGGATATATTTCACAAAATAAACATTTCTATGTTTAATTTGTGCTAATAAACCCATATGAACTTCATTGTTTTTGACTATTACATTAGCTCAACCTTAGTGTGTCACTACTTTGTGGCACACAGTAGTTCATATGTTAGATATGCAATGCATCCAACCCATAGCGATCTTTTATTTATTATACAGACTTGATAACATACTGTTTTAAACAAAATATGTACTGCAATTAATAGGATGGTTTCAATAACAGACAAACTGTCTGTAACAAACTGAAGATTCAATGAAAGTTTGTTTTAAGGCACAAAGTAAAATCGCTCCAGTTCCAATTCAACTCACCACTGGAAGTCTTCCATGCACTTTGTATAAATTAATAAGAACAGAGATATCCCATGGGCGAAGTGTAAGTGGATGAATTTGCTTGCCCCCACTCTCGGCTTCTTTCTTTTCACTTTCTTCAACTCCAACTGCTGGCCATCCAGAACTAGATGATGTTGACAATGACAGCACAGGGCTTGTGGCCACTTCTTCAAAATCAGTATACATGTCATCTTCTCCAAAGTAGTTTTCCTTTTAAGATAACATGATACATTAAACATATCAAAAAAGTACAACCAGTCACACTTAGCAGAACCAAGGGTAACTTTCCAGCAACTGCTCAAAAGCTTAATATTTATAAGTATGTATTGTTTTAAGTAGTCTCAAGTAGTGTAGTTTTGTTACTAGGTAGCTAAAAATTTACTACCAATTTATTAATTTTAAACGCTACTTAATCCCATCATAAATTATTTGGGAACTCTATGCAAAGGTTTTTTATAACTGTCTACATAATTACTGGCTAGGTGAATCAATGAAAGGAAATGGAAACTGCTGGAAACACTCGCAAGTCGGGTAGCAAATATGGAGAGAAAAATAAAGTTAACATTTAGAATCAAATATGACTGTGTACTGGATTTGAAATATTATTGTTTCTCTCTCCACAGATGCTACCAGACCTATTGAATATTTTCAGACTTCCAGCTTTTGCAGTACTTTCCTATTATTGACTCAATGAAATGGTTGAACCTCAGTCTCTAAAACTTCAAGCTTAAGTTTTGGTCTCCCTCCACCTTGGAACATGCTCCTCCTATCGATGGTCAAGAACATGTTCTTCTGGATCCAGGCCATGGATTCCTTTCGACTTGCCTGATGGGTATGAGTACAACAGCGAAGGAAAACGCTGTGTGGAAGATGGTGCTGACTATAGCCCCACTACACAGACAATTGCGACAAGCTCTGCAGGAAGAAGGAGGCTGAGACAGAGAAGCTATTCAGAACAGGACAAGCAAATGTCACCAGTAAAAAAATTAATACAACCTGCTCATTTTAACGGATCACATGTATTAACATGAGCGAGCACACGCGAACTCAAATTTGCAAAAATATGCCAAGTACATCCTGGGCATGCACATTTTAAGCAATTAGGAAAAGCAAAAAACCTGTTCATTTTGGTTCTTTACCACATCACTGAAAATGCAGAAGATTTATTTACATTAGGCCAATTCTTCAAGTCTCTGATCATTACAGACTGGATGTACAACTGAAGATCCGAGTCAGGACCCTATGGAAGTAGTGATCTACGGACCCATGTGGAATTGCCTAGCAAGATTAAATTTGATGGGCAATTTACTTGCTATGAGGGACCCTCTGTGAATGTCTCCAAGCTAAAGTTGGAAACTTTGAAGAGATCCATGGGACTTACCTTGATAGTTACCCAGAAAATATTAAACAGATTTTCTGGTTTAATACCCAGGTAGCTCCACAACCAAGCCTCCCAATCACTCGCACTGATCACCTGACAACACCCTCTCCCCACAACTAACTGACTGAACCAGCCCCTCCCAATTATCCATCTATCATCTCTGTCTACCAAACGACTCCCTGACTTACTCACCCACCTCCCCGTTCACTAACTTTCATAAATCTGGACTTTTAAAGGGGCGTAAAAAGGGATGTTTCCCATCTTCCCCTAACTCTACTTGACTCTGATAATGTTCCCCATGGGATGCTGTGCATTTCCCTGACAACTAGGATCAGACCTGCAGAATCATCATGCACAGCAACTCTGCATTCAACATTGCTGTGCTCAGAATCATAGTCATAGAATCTCTACAGTGCAGAAGCAGCCCATCAAGTCTGCACCATATCCCACCCAGGCCCTATTCCCGTAACACCACATATTTACCTTGCTAATCCTCTGACACTAGGGTTAGTTTAGCATGGCCAAATCAACCTAACCCGCACATCTGTGGGAGTAAAACTGGAGCACCTGGAGGAAACACGGGGAGAATGAGCAAACTTCACTCAGACAGTCTGGAATTGAACTCGAGTCCCTGGCGCTGTATGGCAGCAATGCTAAGCATTGCGCTGCCCCTCACTGAAGATTCAATGCTTTGTTTATTTCAGATTTGTGTTACCTACTGGAACTAAAAATCTTACATTGGGAATGAACCTCCTAATAATATATATTTTGAAGGGAAAAGCCTGCTTCAATGCAAGTAGTTTTAATTTAAACAGTGGTTTTCAGAAATGTATCTACTAGTTAAATGGGATTTTGCTGTATATTTTCATTATTAAAATAAATTGTGATCATATCCAAGTTAAAAAAATTCAATATCTGCAATTACAAATTTGGTTCTCCAAAGGTGCCCACTTAAGTTTAATGGCATTTGTGGTTTCAAGTAAAGTGTTTTACTTCCATCTGTGTTGACTCATGCTCCTCTACACACAGCATAACCAAAATGACGTGAACTAGGCATTTTCATCTCCAGCAAGTGTAGTATTTAATCTCTCCAAGACCGAACCAAGCAAATACTTGGTGAGACAAAGCCTGGTAGAAATCAATAATTTGCTTTATTCCACAGCAAGGTGAATGTAAACTGATGGCAGTTGTAATCATACGTACTTAATTCTAACAGCATAACCCATCTTTGTGAAATGATACAAAATGTTAAAAATTGAGCAATGTTGTTTAATCTCCCCCTTATTTCAACTTCTCCAGCATTTCTCATGGAGAACATGAAGCTTTTACCTGATATTTCTCTCAAACTTCCAAGTCCAAAAGCCCCTTAAACTGTCACATTTTTTTCTTTCAAACTTGAATCATAGGACTTTTCAACACAATGATTGTGAGCTATTTTACAATTCCTCTTCCAAGTAGCATGCCTCACAAAGGCAATCATAGACTTCCACTGTATTGGTCCATGATTACACTTGGCAAGGTACTGCTGTTGCCTTATGTGGTATATCTGAGCAGGAAACTCTCCTGCATTCACTAATTGCCATCAGGTGTGTTAAAAGGATTTACCTGTTTGATTATATTATGAGTGCACTTTCCATGGCCCTCAAATAAAGAAGTGGGCTTGAACCTCAAGCTTCTGGCCCACAGGCAAGGATGCTATCAGTCTGTCACAAGGCCTCCCAGTTTAAAATTATCACACAAACTAATAAATTGTTCATCAATTATATTTTAGAGTTAAAAAAATCTATTTTGCATTGTCCAGGTGTCTTTTAAAACTTGAAAATACACTTTGCTTAAAAGAAAAACATTTTTTCAAAATTTATGGTACTGTTGCACAATTATGTCAATAGTTTTAATTTTAAAAGTTCACTGTCATAAATGTGATGAGCATCAGCAATGCTTAGCTAGACAACTTAAATGAGTGTGATCTAGCTCAGCAGTTTCTCCTTTCATGCATACTATTAAGCGAACTTCAAAAGTAAAATTGTTCATCAACCGCCACTTCGATAGTCTCACTCTCCCTGGGATATAAACATAGAACATAGAACAATACAGCACAGAACGGGCCCTTCGGCCTTCGATGTTGTGCCGACCAAAATAAAAAGCAATGCCCCTCCAAACTAAACCATTCCCTTCTCTTCCATATACTTATCAATTAACCTCTTAAACGCCACCAAACTTGGCGCATCTACAACAGCTGCAGGCAGGGCATTCCACTCCCTAATCACTCTTTGAGTAAAGAACCTACCTCTGATATCCGTCCTATAACTCATACCCCTTAATTTAAAGCTGTGTCCCCTCGTGCTAGCTTTCTCCATCCTAGGAAAAAGGCTATCACTGTCCAAAAAAGGCTATCACTGTCCAAAAAAGGCCATCACTGTCCAAAAAAGGCCATCACTGTCCAAAAAAGGCCATCACTGTCCAAAAAAGGCTATCACTGTCCAGTAAGTAGTAAAGGGAGGGAAAAAGAAATAGAGGGAGGAAAGCAAGCAGAGGGGAAAGATGTATACTCTTGTTTGCTATGTTGCAACACTGCTATAAATGTTGAAATGTTTGATAGCAAAGCAACCGTGGTTATAAAGAATGCTGGCACTTGTCAGCAAGCCTCACTGGTGAGGAACAATACAATGACCAGTGATCATGTAATATGTCACATTATTTGGGAGGGCAAGGAACAAAATAGATTAGTAGGAAAAATAAGAAGCGTTTTTCTTTGCTAACGGACACTTCTGCAGCATGATATTCTCTGAACCTGATGAAGTAGTAGAGTGGAGCAAGACCACAAAAAGATTTAAGAACAATTAATATTGAAATTCTTAAACTGAAAAGTTGCTCGAATTAGCATGAGAAATTAATAGTCTGTACCTTGATGGATAACAACGCCTTCAGGAGTGGCCCATATAGAATGATTTGAGAATCAGGAGACATTTCTAGTTCCACATGTAGTTTATCAGGTGCAAGGTCAGATGGATCGATACGTAATCTTTGTGAAACTGAAGGAGAATGCAAAGTTCGTTCAGCAGCCTTCTGTGATGATCTTGATGTCAATTGCTGCATTTCAAATACTTTAAAAAGAAATGACATTCTTTAAAAAATATACTCTAAGATAGGTAGGGTTACTGTCGAAACCAAACTTTGAATTGCCAATAATCTCAGCTACCCATGATGATCCTTAATAATTTCATCACCATTAACCAACCTATAATATCACTGAATCTACAGTACAGGACACCATTTGGCCCATACAGCCTCACTGACAACAATCCCATCCAAGTCCTATCCTCATAACCCCATAACTTATTTCTTGTAAATAGAATCATCGAAGCCCTGCAGTGCAGGAGGGGACCACTTAGTCCATTGAGTCTGCACCGACAACAATCCCACCTAGGCCCACAACCCCATATATTTACCCACACATCCCAGGACATTAAGGGGCAATTTGGCATGGCAAAGCACCTAGCCTGCTCATCTTTGGACTGTGGGAGGAGACTGGAGTACCTGGAGAAAACCCTTGCAGATATGGGGAAAACATGCAAATTCCATACAGATATTGACCCAAGCTGGGAATCAAACCCAGGACAATGGAGTTGTGAAGCAGCAATGCTAACTGCTATGCACTATTCAAAAGAGCATAGGAACAGGAGGAGACTGTTTAGCTGCTTAAGCCTGTTCTACTTTTCAATGAGAAAAGGAGGGAACGTAGCATTGAATTTACTAGAATGATGTCTGGACTTCAAGGGATAAATATAAGGAGGGGCCAAACAAACTGAGGTTGTATTCCGTGAAATGTAGAAGGTTAATGTTTGATTTGATCAAAGTTTTAAAGATATTAAGAGAAACAGATAGGTTAGGTTGGTGGAAATATTTCCATTAGTTGGGGAGTCCAGGACTAGGGGCACAGTCTGAAGATTAGAGCTTGGCCCTTCAGGAATGAAAGTAGGAAATACTTCACCTAGAGCATACCAGAAATTTGGAATTAGCTTCCACAAATAACAAGTGATGTTAGATCAATTGTTCATTTTAAAATTGAGATTGAAAAGGTTTTCATTGGCCAAAGGTGTTGAGGAAAATAGAATAAAGGCAGGAGTATGGAGTTAAGTCACAGAGAAGTCATGACCTCACTGAATGTTGGAACAGACTTAGGGAGTTAAATGACCTATCCCTATTATTAAGTTGAAGCAATTTATCACCACCTTAATCTTCTGAACTGTAAGTGAAATAAAGTATAATTTCAAGTGGCTTTTGTAACCTTATCCCTCACAAATCTATGTTGTTTTTCCATCACTTTCAATCCTTCATATAAAGAAGTGCCCAAAAATCAAAAAGAATATCTGGCAAGAGCCTTATTATGATCTTACTCGATTTTATTCTACTTCCTTTATGTACTCTATATTTTTATATACTAAAACATTTGCCTTTATGTCCACGTCTTTTGTGCTGCCATTTTGTATAGAACCACAAAAATTTAAAGCACAACAGATCACTTGATCTGTCATGCCTGTGCTGGCTTTTTGTAAGATTTGTCATAATCATCCCTCATCTTCACTCTTTTTATCCATAATCTACATGTTGCTCCTGCTCAAGTACCTATCCAACCACCTTTAAAAATTATTACTAAAACCAAGTCAATTCTGATTGAAAAATGACTTAATCTCTCTTCAAGTTCTTTAGTCAATGGTTCTAAATCTTCGACTCTGATTATTGACCCATTCACCAGATTAAATAGCTTTTCTCCATCAATTCTATCAAAACGTCTCATTATCTTGAAAACCTTTATTTAGTCACTTCTTAACTTCTTTTTTTCAGGGAGAGTAATCCTACCTCTTATAATCTACCCTCATAATTGAAGTTTCCACTTCTTGAAAACACTCTGGCACATGTATAACATTTCTTAAAGTCATAGAGCCAAGCAATAGCCTTGTCAGTGGCATGATGGAGTTCTATAATCCTGTCTTCAAGAGTAGTCAGCATGCATTCCTTGACAAGAGAGTCATGGTTTGAAATGCAAGACAATTGCAACCTGGATAGTCTTGCTGATCCCATTGATGTTGGGTAAATGCACAGAGGCCTAGGCCAGTCTGGAAGTGGTTTAAAAAGATCCACTGTTGCCATGGGGGATCAAAGCTCAGTGGACAAGTCGCAGGGTCTACAATAAGACATGATGACACGTGACAATAATAAATCAAATCATTTCTAGTAGATGTTTTCCTTTGGCAATCCTCCTGTCATCGGTCTTTAACTAGTACTTCACAGTGTAGTGCATTTAACTATATGGGGTGGTGTGAGGGAAGGCATATCTCTATTAGGAACCAGTATCACACCAGTAAATCTTTTCTGTATTCCCTCTAGTGCATTTATATCCTTCATTTGCCCCATGGTCTTCATGCTCTTAAATATTTATGAACCCCCATTATGTTTTATCAAATTTTTGGAAATCTAGACATATACCTACTTCACGTCCCTAGTCCACTCTGTTATCTCTTCAAAGAACTCAATGAAGCTGCTCAATCAAAACTTCCATTTTGAAATCCATGATGCCTGATCATGGATTCATTATTATACTTTTGGTTTCTTGACCTTTTTAATTTTCTCCTTCAGTAGGAATTGTGTTATTTTTCATATTACTGGTGCTAACTGGTCTACAGTTGCCAGACATGTTCTATTGCCCTTCTTAAATATAGGTTATAATGCCAGCTATCCTCCAGTCCTCCAGGCACTACATCTTTCTCTAATGAATTATTAAATATCTGCAACAGTTCTTCTGCTGTTTCTTCTAGCCATTATTTTAAAATGCACAAATGCAATCTGTCCAATCCAGTGATTCATTCCCTTTGGATTTTATTAGCTTATTGAATATTTCTCTTCATTGTATTTTAAACGTGGTTATATCATTTCTAATCTCATCTTCCAATGCATTTCTATTTGATGAACAATCTCCCCTTGTTCCTATATTCTTTCCATCTTTGGAAGGAGCAAAGCAATGAGTGAAGGATGAAAGGTTTCTTACAGCTTTGTTTCAACTGCTCATCAGCTTTCTGAGGGTAGATGGGATGCCAGGTATAGTCAATGCAGAGTAGGATATTTGGAACAGACCAGCAGTCAATCCAATCAATCCTATAAATAAGAAGTCAAGCAATATCTTAGGCAATGAGATATACTTACAAATAAATATCAAAGTAAGTGCAAGTTATTTTTCAGAAATTTAAAAATATTTATTTTAAAATAAAAATACTGATACTTGTTCATGTTCCTGAGAATTGCTCACAGCTAGTCTGGTTGTTAAACATAGACTTGCATTTATATAGCGCCTAATAATCACCTAATCAACTTCGAGAAATATCAATTTGCTTCAAAAAGTTACTTCTCAAGCAGTCTTGACTGTCATATAGATTAGTGTGCACAAAACTTGATTAAACAATAATGAAAGGAATGATGAGATCATCTTGTTTTGTGGCAGTCACAGTTGAGGGCCTTCTGACGACAGGTTGCTGGGAGAACACCTGCTCTTTTAAAGAACATTAAGGTTTTTTTCACATCTAGCCTAGTAAGCAATCTGGACCCAGGTTATATAATTCATTCAACATATTAGATATTTGACATCGACCCTCAGCACTCAATCAATCCTAATAAGTAACCATATAAAAGAAAATAGATACATTGGTTTTGATCTCCTATAAATCCCTGGTTTCTAGAACAATCCTTGTAGATTAAAATGTAGCAAATGTAACTTTGATCTTCAAGAACAGAAGGAGAAAAATGCTAGAATCCATTATTAAGGATAATTATTAATAATAACAGGGTTCTTGGAAAAATCACAATGATTAAGCACATTCAACATGGTTTTCAGAAAGGTGAATCATGTTTGACAAATCTATTAGACGTTTTTGGATGTTATCAGCAGGATAGATGAAGATTGAACTAGTGGATTTACAAAAAGCTTTTGATAAGGTGCAGTACCATGGATTATCACACTAGATAAAAACGCAGGAATGATCATAGATTATCACTAATGATTAGCTAATGGACTGAAAATAGCTATTTCATGATGGCAGGGTTAATAACTGAAGCGCCACAAAGCTCTGTGCCTGGGCGTCAGCAGTACACAATCTATAGCAATGATTTGGGTGAAGAGCCCAAATGTGATATATCCAAGTTTACCAATAATACAAAGTCAGGTGGGTAAGTAAACTGTGAAGTGAACGTAAAGAGTCTGCAAACAGACAAACTGGACAAGGCAATCACAAATGGAGTATAATTTGTGGAAATGCGAAACTATCCACATCAAAAAGAAGGAAAAGAAATCAGAATATCTTTTTAAGAAAGGTCAAGGACGAGATAAAGTTAGTATTCAGAGGAATTTCGGTGTTTTTATGCATGCATCACAGAAAATTAACACACAGTACAATTGGGAAGACAGTATGCCCTTTGTGGCAAAAGGATAGGGGTTGAAGAGTAAGAGTGCCTTTCTGCAGTTATATGTCGCTTTGGTGAGACGACAGCTTGACATTGGGTAAATTTTTGGTTTCCTTAAAAGAAGCGTGCAGTGAAGAATCACTGCTTGATTCCTGGGATGTGGGTTCTGTCCTAGAAGGAGAGATTGAGTAGAATGGGCCACTATTCTCTGGAGTTTAGAAGACTGAGAAATTATTTCATTAAAATATATAAAATTCTTAGAAGTCTTGGCAAGGTAAATGTGAAAAGGTTATTTCCTGACTGGATAGCCTAGAACTAGAGGTCATAGTGTTAGAACTAGGGATCAGCTATTTAGAACAGAGATGAGGAGAATATTCTTTACTCAAAGCTGTGGATGCTAAACCATTAGTTGTATTCAACACCGTGACTGATAGATATCTGAGCAGCAAAGAAATCAAGGGAAATGAGAGTTGATGTAAAAGCTCAACCAGGTTCTAATACCGGAAGAGGCTTAATGGGATGTATGATCTACTCTTGTACTCACTTCTTAGGTTGTGTGCCTGTAAATATGCAGCATTCTTTCAGAATTCTCTGAAGAATTAGTCCAGAATTAACTAAATGCTGGATTGAGATGTTTAGCTTCTAATCTGGCATTACAAATTTTAAGTCTGCCTTAGAAATCCTCCGGAGTAAAACAGTGTACATGTTGTCTATATTTTGCTTTCAAGAGTTTACCTCTATGGTCAAAAATCTAGCAAACTTTGACTGCAAAAAAAATGATTCCCTTGCAATTTGAATTGTGTACTTTTGTATATGTCCTCAGATGTGCTTTGCCCACCTTATTAAAGGAGGACAGCACCACTTGAGGGGAGGCTAGGCAGGGATCATTAAATTGTGTTATTTCACAGGCAGGAAGAGAACACAAGGAGTAATTGTCAAGGAAAATTGTCAAGAAAAGCAAAACAGAGGTGGCCAAATGGTTTTAATTTTGAGGAGCAAAGTAAGATACAATTAACAAGTAGAATCTTACTTTGCTCTTCAAAATTAAAACCATTTGGCCACCTCTATTTTGTCACATTTTTCTCTATTGTCTGTAAGACTGCCTACATTTCTTACTTGCAGCTTCAGGCCATGGGCCTCATCTCATAGGAAATAACACAACTGCCTACGAAACATAGGCTAATTGTTTCTTTCCTTTCCAATCATATTCAGCAGAGGACAACGTCTTTGGCATTATCTTATGCAGGGATTCACCAGCAGTCTGGCAATTAAACTGATCAGATCCCCATCCCGAAAATACATTTCCTCATGCAGATACCTCATGCTGTGCGCACAAAAATAACATTAACCCCCCCACAGTGGGGGTGGACACCTACATTAAGACTACAAACTGCTCCTTCGTCCTTAGTTATCTTGGCTAATGGACCTGGAATGTGCCAGTAGATACCCTCTATGTTAGTTTTAAATAAATTGCAAAATACATCAAGCAAACTGGCTAAGTTAGCTTTAATACATACTTGTTAATGCTTGCAGCCTATGGCCTTCCTTTTTAAAATTTCTGTGAATTCAGTATTTTAAAATACAACTTTAAAGCGTAATTCAATCCCAAATTCCATTCCATGAATTAAAAGGAAAGAACTACCGAAACATGCCTCCTGTTTGGTCAGCTCACAATGCTATTGTTACAGCACAGAGAAGTGGTCGACATATGTATCTCCTGAATCATTTATAGGCTAACTGGTATTGTCAGAAGCTTCCCTAGATTGCTTGATTCCTTCAAATGCAAAGAGATCAGATTATCTAAAAGCAATAGAGACCAAAAGAAATGGCTCACTTTTATGAGGGACTCAAACTTTTTAAAAATATATAAAAATATGTTCATTGCTATCTCTAAAAAAAATGCAAACTGGAAATGGCTAAATCCACACTTGTTTGTGACTCCGAACAAAAAAAGTTAACTTACAGTATCAGGAGAACTTGCACATTGTTATTCCTGAAGAGCCACTATCACTGAATAAATTCAAAGAGTGCTATACAAAGGCCCTCTACATTTCATAAACCAGGCTGTTAAGACAAAGGGACCCGCAACTTTCCTTTCAATTGTAAATGAATGAGCTATTTAACAATCTCAAGGATCCAGACAAGGGATACATGCCCTTTGTGAAAGACAGTGTGAATAGGTGAAGAGTCCTATGATATATTGCCTCGCCAAACTGCAAACTCCTGAGGCACGATCTTAGAAAAAAATTCTAAGTGCTGTAGATTTTTTGGCAACCTGCAAGTCTCAATCATATGGCACTTTCATAGAATCCTATAGTGCAGGAGGAGGCCACTCTGCCTATTGAGTCTGCACCAACCATAATCCCACTCAGGCCCTATTCCCTTAACTCTACGTATTTACCTAACTAATTCCCCTGACACTAAGGGGCAATTTAGCATGGCCAATCAATCTAACTTGCACATCTTCGCACTGTGGGAGGAAACCAGAGCATCTGGGAAAATCCCCACACAGACATTGAGAGCGTGAAGCCTCCACACAGACAGACAGTGACCCAAACCAGGAATCAAACCGGGGTCCGTGCTAACCACTGTGCCTCTTGTTTCTTACCTATTCTGTGCAAAAAAAGCGCCAGGAAGCAATTCTTACCACCAAAAGCGAGGCAGGGGGAGGAGGGGAGTGGGGGGAGGAGGGGAGCGGGGGGGGGGAGGGGAGTGGGGGGGGGAGGGGAGTGGGGGGAGGAGGGGAGTGGGGGGAGGAGGGGAGGGGGGGGAGGTGGAGAGCTTACCAGGGAACCAGTTATTGAGCTCTCAGGGTGGCATTGCGAGGTACTCCGATTGCCTGGTGTGTACTGGGAAGTTTCCTGCTAGGCTCCCCCCACAATGCCCCACACCCCACCTCCAATTGCCCCCTGTGCCGGTCTACATCACCCTCACCCTCCCCCCACCACCCCCTGCCATTACCCGCCCCCATTCCCATCAGCAGAGTTCCCTTGCCTCCCTGATCATTCTTGCCTGCATGCAGAGCTCCTTTCCCTCCTCTTGCATATATCCCCCGTTTGCATAGTTCCTTCCCCTGCTGATTATTCCAGCCAGTAAGAAGTCTGACAACACCAGTTTAAATCCAACCGATTTATTTGACAGTAAACTCGCAAGCTTTCGACTCGTCAGGCGAATGAGGTGACCTGGTCTCCCATTTGCCTGACGAAGGCTATAGAGTCGACTTCTTATTGTGTTTACCCCAGTCCAACGCCAGCATCTCTACATCATGATTATCCCAGCCTGCAGAGTTGCTTTTCCTTCCATATCACTTCTGTCTGTAGAGTTCCCTTGCTTTGGAATTTGAAAATGTTCCCAATGTTTATTGACCGCCGTATCTTTCATCTATTTTCCCAATAAACTTGTGGCAATTCTCTCATACATACGTAACTGACAATGTTTTAAGATTTTTGTTTGGAATTGGAATATGTCACTTTCAAACTTAATATGAAATTCAATTCTATTACAACAACTTTTCCCCAAATGATTTTCTACTAGGTTAATTAGTAACTCTGCTTCATTGTACAATGTTAGAATAAAGTTAGCCCTAACTGGTTCCTTCATACCTTGTGTCAGGAAGCTGTTACAAAAGAATCTACAATCATCTTCCGACCTCTGGCAATTTGCTTCGGCCAGTGTAAATGAAGATTACATTCCCCTGTGACTATTATAATACCTTTGCTACAAAGCTCCAATTATTTCTTGTCCTACCATAAACAACTCTCACAATAATACCAGTTCTATTTCTTGATATTCTAAGCCCAGATCCGTTCTCATTAAAGTACTTATGTGAAACTTTAGCATCAGAGCTACTTCTGCCTTTTCAACATATTGCATACTCTGGAATATTTAACTCCCAGCCATGGTCAATGTCTCTGTAATAGTGATTAGGCCTAAATAATGTGCCTACCTTATTATGAATACAGTGTGCATTCAGATGAAGAGCCTTTAAAAAAATTTCACTACTTACCTTATTCACTGATGCACTATTTCATTAAACTTTTTGTCCATTCTGTATCTTTCCTGTTTAGGTTTTCTTTTTAGGTTTCTAAATCTCCCTTCACCTGAACCCCCTCCCCATATCATCCCACCATCTTCCACATCCTCCCTAATCTTTTTTGTTAACAGTGTTATTCACACCTTGTTTAAATTGTAACCCACCCCAAAGGAACAGCTCCCTTTTTCCCCTATACTAGTGCAGGAGCCCCATAAATCAAAGTTCCTTCTTCCTATATCACTCTGAATGACATGGGGAATTCCCTAATCTGCCCAATGCCAATTGGTACATAGATCAATTAACAATCCAGACATGTCCATCTTTGTGCGTTGGGGTTTTAATCTGGATCCTAACTTTTTAAACACCTGAGCAGAACAACATTCCTGTTTCAATCTGAATAGTTGGTTTCAACGTGTACTATGACAACTGAACCCACCAATCCCACTCTAGTTGGCCTTCAGCCGAAATGTCATCTCTAACCTTGGTACCAGACATGCAACACAACCTTCACAACTACCAATCACAACTGTGGAGTGCATTATCCATCGACTACAATGCCTCCATCTTTCCTGTATTCCTTCGCACTGCACTTGAATGGCTTCCTGCACCATAGTGCTATGGTCAGTTTGTACGTCCACCCCACAATCTTCTTTAGCATCCACACATTGTTCTGTAAAAACTGAGACAATGCAAATATCATACACCTTCATAATTTACTTTCATTCATAACCCATCTCTTTTTGATTATTTTAATTTCTTCCAAATTTGTAAGAATCCTCCACATTGTTTTAATACAAACAACTCAGATTAGAATTAGAGTAAGTGGATTAACTCAACTATTAGATAGTTAAATATATTTCACTGGTTAGATTTGAACTGCTATTATAATTTCTATTAACTTCTCCTTTTATTCAACTAAAGTTACCTTATTTCCATTTTAATTGAAGCTTTATTTTCCTATATTTTTAATGGATTTCAATGCATGAATGCTACTAATTTCCAAATAATCTCCCAATTTTACATTACTCACCAATGTTATCATTTTAAACCAGAACCAGTTGTTTGGATCACAAGTGCTTTTCTTATCTTACTTTTATTTCAGAATAGTTACAATTTTCCATATTATCTTTATCACAGCAAACTTTGCTCAAATCTGCAAATTTCATCCTCAATATCTTGTTCCCTAGTGGCAATCTCTAAAATGTTCTAATATGAGAGCAGGCCACCTATTATTACAGAATCTAATAGAGACTTCTTCACCTGAGTAACAGCACCAATTAAAGGTAGTCGTTCATTTGCTGCAACAGTATCCCTGTTTAGTAATACCTACCCTTTTTCCCCATTTGGTTCTGAAAAATTTTCAACTTTGAATATCTGCAGTTTCACACTCCAGAATCTAATTTTCCATAAATTCTTTAAACTTATGACAAAGATTTTTTGCAATGGTGAGAAGAAATCATCGTCTGAATCCAACATCAAAAATATAAGACACTAACATCCGAGGTTGCAGATTTCAATTTAATAAATTTAACAACTTTAAAAGGAAAAAAAGCAGTGTTTATTTAATTTCAGAGATTGCCAGAAATGAAGAAAAACAACAGAAATAAACAGTTAACGATAAAATAATGAACAAAGCCTGCAATTCTCAGCAATCTTCAAATAAACAGACAATCAACAGACTTCCTCAAAGTACTATCATTTCCATAAAAATAGGTTTGAAGCACATTAAATAAAAAAATTAAAGGGATACTCACTCTGGCTGAGTAACATTGCGCCATTTTAGTTTTCCTGTTTTATGAGTAGATTGAGTCTCATTTGAAGAAGTTGTTTGAGGAGTTACTTTGTTGGGCTGGGAATCATTTACTAATGTCATGGTAGCATACCTACTAGGGTGGCAGTCTGGTAGAAATAAACGTAAATCCATATTTTCTGCCTGCAAATGTAAAATAATTACACAAAATTTATACTTCAACTAGGTTTGTGTCAAGCAACCTATTTTGTATTAAAAATCACTTCTACTTTTAAAAGTTCAATTTACGTAAGACATCTAACATCACAGAATTTTACAGAATGAATTATTTTCAATACAGGGATCATTGTTGCAGAGGCAAATAGAAAAGTATGGCATGTTCTTACAAATGATATTGAGTTAAATAACTAGTTTAGCCAGTTTTGAAGATATTGCTTAAGAGAGAAATGCAGATTACGGCACCAGGAGAAGTTTCTATTCTTGGAATCATGCCATAGGATCCTTAACGTCCTCTAAACTGTCAGAGCAGACAGACAAGCTCTCATCCAAAGAGCAGTATCTATGGCAATGCAATACTTCACTGAAACAAGACTAGATAATGGAGTCAAATCTTGAAAAGAAAGTAGAATATAATAACTTTTTATTCCAATCAAACAGTGCTACCAGTTAAGCCAACTAAACAGTAACATTATATTGCAATGCTAATTTCATTTCATAGAATCATAAAATCCCTACAGTACAAAAGGCTATTTGGCACATCAAGCCCGCACCAACAACAATCCCATATGGCCCCTATCCTTGTAACCCTATGTATTTACCCTGTTAAACCCCCTAACCTACACATCTTGGGACACTAAGGGACAATTTGCATGGCCAATAAACCTAACTTGCATCTTTGGATACGGGAGCACTCGGAGAACAAGCACGCAGACAAAGGGAGAATGCGCAAACTCCACACAGTCACCCAAGGTCAGAATTCAACCCACATCCCTGGCACTGTAAGGCAGCAGTACTAACCACTGTGCCACCAGCCATCCCAGCAATTTCAGTGCAACTCATAGTGCAACTAAATCATACTGCATTCAAATCAGAAAAGAAAATGTTTTAATATGCTCTTATCAAAGTCACAAATTACATTCTTTGTGACGGTGGGAAAGGTCCTCCCTTGTCCTACTTGATCTGCCCCTCCACTCCAGCTGGGACTCCTTTATGTATCTTCTTGTCTTTCTAATAATCTCAAAGTATCACTTACAATGGTTTCTTTTCCTGCTCCCATAGTTACTTCTAGTGTCTCCCAGAGATCTATCCTCAGCTTCCCCATGTTTCTTATCTATATAAAAGTAAAATGCTGCAGATACTAGGAATCTGAAATAAAAACAGAAAATGCTGGTTAAATGCAGCAAATCTGACAGCATCTGTGGCGGGAGAAACAGAATTAATGTCTCAATTAGCACCAAGCCCTGTCCACCATCACCCAAGCTCACTGACTTACACTGATGATTGGTCAAGCAAAGTCTTCATTTTGAAATTCTCATCCTGTTTCTAAATCTTCTATGGCTTTACCCCCCACACCCAATTTTTAATCTCCTCTAACCACTTAACACTCTGCAAAATACACTTTAATCTAATTCATCACATTAAAGGTACTTTTCAAATACGAGTTGTTGTAATGGTTTATTTTCACCTTGTGTGAAAAGAAAGA
Source organism: Sphyrna mokarran (assembly GCA_024679065.1). NCBI lineage: Eukaryota > Metazoa > Chordata > Chondrichthyes > Carcharhiniformes > Carcharhinidae > Sphyrna > Sphyrna mokarran. Next base: position 145,359,007 of record JAGIQG010000001.1, on the reverse strand, counting down.
TACATGCCAACAAAACGCTGCCAGATGGAAATACAGAGTGTCCAGATTCTTTCAGGTTGGACTATGTCCATAATCTCTTGTCCCATGTAGAGCAGAAAGGCATTTTAACTGAACGTCAAAACAGTAGGATACATTGATCCACAACAAAAGTTAATTAATTTCCCCCATAGGGACTTCCACTGGGGGCCATTGTATACAGTGAAGAACAGTCAGCTCAATTCTAAGGCTGTAATTCCTTAACTTTAATTTATAATCATCACCTAATATTTCTGGATCCATGTAATGGGTCAAAAAACATGACCTCATCACACTGTTTCAAGCATTCACAAGGAAGTCAACAATGAATCAAAGTAAACGCAAAAGAATGAACTTATACCATCCCCAGCCAAGCAATAACAACTTGCATTAATATAGCATCTTCAACATGGTGAAATATTTCAAGGCATCTCACAGGAGCATTATGAGATAAAATGTGCCACCTAGTCACATAAGGAAATAATATAGCAGATGGTCAAAAGCTTGGTTGAAGAGATATGTTTTAAACACCACAAGAAGTAGAGTGAAGAGGTTTAGGGAGTTCCAAAGTTAGGATTTCAGCAGCTGAAGGTGCAGCCACCAATGGTGAAGTCAGAGGTGACCAAGAAGCTATTACTTCTAGAGGAGATTACAGTGATAGAGAGGTGAAAAGCCACTAGACACTTGAAACAGAAATTATTATTTTAAAATTGAGGCATTGATTGGAAGCCAATGTAGCTCAGCAAAAACAGGGGTAATCAATGAATGAAACTTGGTATGAGTTAGGATATATGCAGCAGAGTTTTGCATAACTACATAACTCAATGGTGGTAGTTCAGAGACATATCAGGAATGCATATCAAGGTTCGATATAATAGAAGTAGGGGTTTCAGCAGCAGATGAGCTGAAGCAGCTGTTAATATTAATCTATTCTTTCATGGGATATGAATGTCACTGGCAAAGCCAACATTTGTCGCCTATCCCTAATTCTCCATGAAAGAATGCTAATGAGCCAACTATTCAAACCTCTACAGTTCATCTGGTGTAGGTACACCTACACAGCTGTTCAGATGGAGATTCTAAGATTCTGATCCAATAACACTGGAGGAACGGTGATATAGTTCCAAATCAGGATAGTGTATGGCTTGGAGGGGAATTTTCATAGTTGCAAGTATCTGCTGCCCTAATTCTTTTAGTGGCAGAGGTCATGGGTTTCAAATTTGCTGCTGAAAATCTTGCAAACAGTACACACCACTGCCATTGTGTATCGGTAATGGGGTGAATGAATGTTTAGGTTGGTGGATGGGGTGCCAATCATATGGACTTCTTTGCCCTGGACACTGCTGAGCTTCTTAAGCATTGTCAAAGCTGCATCCAGCCTGGCAAGTGAAGAGTATTCCATCACTCTGTTTCAAGTGCTTAGATGGCTTTTCACCTCTCTATCATTGTAATCTCCGCTAGGCCTGCACCCATTGTGTGCTTCACCAGTAGTGGCTTCTCGGGCATCTCTGACTTCACTATTGGTGGCTGTGCATTCAGCTGCTGAAATCCTAACTTTGAAACTCCCTTGTACCTTGTAGATGGTGGACAGGTTTTGGGGAGATTCCCAATCTCTGACCTGCTCTCGTAGCCATAACATTTATAGCTGGTCCAGTTCAATTTCTGGTCCACAGCAACCCGTCAAGATATTGATGGCGGGGAATTGGGTAATGATAAAGCCATTAAATGTCAAAGGGCAATGGTTAGATTCTCTTTTTTGAGATAGTCATTGCCTAGCACTTGTGCGGCACAGACGTTAGTTGCCACTTGTTTCAGGCTTGAGAAACTTGTCCACATCCTGCTACTTATGGGCAGAGATTCAATAAATGAGGAATTGAGAATGGTATTGAACACTGCAATCATCAGCAAACATCCCCACTTATGATGGAGGAGGAGCAGCTGAAGATGGTTGGGCCTAAGACACAACGTTGAATTACTCCAGCAGTAATGTCCTGAGACTGAGATGATTTACCCACAACACTCACAACCATAATGGCTAATGTGTGCTGTTGTTTGTCATGCCCATTCCATTCTTCATTGAATCAGGGTGGATTTCCTTGGCTTGATGGCAATGACAGAGTGATAGATGTGCAAGATACTGATTGCCATGACAAGTAGATGCTAAGAGGTTGCTTCCCTTGTGGAACAGTCTAGAATCAGAGGACATAATTTCAGAGTAAGTGGTTATCTATTTGAGACAGAGCTGAGTAGGAATTTTTACTCTTAAGAGGATAGTTAATCTGTGGCATTCTTTACTGCAGCAGGCTTTAGAGGTTTGGTTGTTAAGTATCTTCAAGTCTGAGATAGACAGATTTTTAATTCTTAAGGGAATCAAGGGCTATGGAGATAAAAGATAAGGCAGGAAAATGGAATTTAGGATTATCATCAACTAGTCATGATCCTACTGAATGGCAGAGTAGACTTGATGGGCTGATTAACTTATTTCTGATTCTATGCCTTATGAACCAATCTATTCATCTCATTCTTGACTGTATTCAATGATGGAAAGTCCATAACACCACGGGATAAACAATTCCAAAGGTTCACAACAGTGAGTTGAGAAATTTCTCCTAATCTCAGTCCTAAATTATCAACACTTACCTGAAGGCTGTGCCCCTGTGTTCCAGATTCCCAGAGAGTATAGGCCCAGATTATTCAGCCTCTCATTTTGGATCAACACTCTCATTCTAGGAATCAATGTACTTAACTATCACTGCACCTCTTCAAAGCCAAGTATAACTTCCCTCAGATATGGAAACCAAAACTGCACGCAGTACTCCAGTTATGTTCTTACCAAACCTTATACAACAGTAGCAAGACTTCCTTATTCTTATGTTCCATACTCCTTTTAAAAAAGGCAAACATGCTATTTGCCATTCTAATTGCTTCAATAACATTCTAACTTTGTGTTCCTTGTATGAATGCACTCAAAGTTCTCTGCAAAATCAACACACCTTTTTTTAAAAACTTGCTTTTATATCAAAGTGAACAACCTAACACTTGGCCACTCATTTGTACATCTCTTTGTAGCCTTTCGTGTCTTCCTCACAAGTTACACCTAATTTTCTATCATCAGCAAACATTTCTCCCCGTGTGGTGGTGGGGGTGGGGAGGTAGATCTGATGGCTTTCTACTTGAGATCAGCTGGGGAGAGGGGGACCCACACAGAAATCCCCTGGTAAAGTGAACATGTGAACGAAAAAAACTTACCATTATTTATAATCTTCCAATATTATTCGATGAATAGGCATTTGAATATTACTATTTATTAGGCATTAATTAAAACTTAGATTTATTGGTGGTATTCTTTGGCTTATATAGTCCATTGGACTGCATGTAAAATTTTGATTGAAAAAGATTGTGGGGAAAGTTGGCTCCATCAAATAAAAGAGCTGGTTACCGCTTTATTCCCAGGGACGTGGAAAAAAGCAAGCAAAAAACATTTTTTTGCCATAACAAAATTTACATAACAAAATCAATCGATTCTTTTTTTATCCAATTCAATCAAATCAAGTCCAATTCAGAGTTTCAACAAGTGAGACATTCCTGATCCAAGCTAACAATACAGAGCTCTCACCTCCTGTCTTGGGCTTGATCTATATGATCCAAGCTGACTAGAATAGGCTTTGCTCCAAGGCTTGATCTCATTTGCATCTTAGCCAAAAGGCCAAAATGCCGCTTTTAAAAATTGCTTCAAATGAAACTAAAATGTAACCTAATGACTTCCACAAAGTACAGCACTCTGTATTTATCCTTTCAATTTACACATATTAAATGATTGCTGATGAGTAGCAGTCTAAATAAAGTGGAACATACCTTCAAACAAAATTTGGTGTTGCACGTTTCAGGAACAAAGTCATTGAAAGGTAATGAGAAGTCAATATTCAGTGTTTCTCCACATGCTGCTAGATATACTGCAACAGAATAAAAACAGTAGTGCAATTAGAAATCCCTGAAGACTTTTAAATATATTAAATCTGATTGCGAATCTTTTGAAGTCATTCAGTAAGTAAACAGTTCTGCGTACAGTTGGAAGCTCTGTCCTCCAACATAGAAGATTTGAAGATAGTTCACAGAAATCAGAAACAAACATTCTACTTGAATATCAACCTTTAAACCTTGCATTTCCTGATACTTTCCAAGTTGTTTTTTCAAACAAAATTCAATCAAATTAGCCTGGCAAAGTGATATTAAATTTAGATGTTAACAGTTCTAGACAATGCCCATATCCAATTCAGAACAAAGGACTAAAAGGCACCAAATTTAAAAAAACGTAAGTAGTGTAGTTTTTCTCTTTGTAAAAACTACACTTTGGTGTGCATAAATCAATAAAAGTGGATTCCCAGTGGCAATGGCTTGAATTCAAATCCTAAAAATGACTGAATTTTAACCTTCTTCTTAAATATCTTAAACACAGCCTGTTTCCAACCAACCTTTGGATTTTTATTTATCTCAAAGTTACAAAATAATTTTAATGTTCAAGGTCAGATTTAAAATTAAATTTGAGTCCTTTTTAATTTGTGATTTCTACTATATGTGTCTTACTGTTACCTTCTCATAATGTGATTGGTGATTGCAAAAAAATCTGGAGACAACCATGCTGAGTTGAGTTTTTTTATTTACTGGAGGCCTACGAAATTCAAAATGGCAGATGAAAAAAATTAGGTGTTCTACTGAGCATTATAACAAATATCGAAAAGTCTGCAACTTTTCTTCTCTGTCCTAGAACTGACCTACTTAATTCATTGTATTGGAAATGTGCCAGTGAAGTCCTTAAGGTATGATTCAACACAAAATTGAACTGCTCGCTTAACACATTAGTTTGAATACCTGACTCTGGAGACATTGCTGTACTTGATCGTTACTGTTGAATTTGAACCGCCTACTTATTATACATGACAAATTATGATTTCTTTGACATTTTTAAATGCAAGCATAATTGGTTAATTTGGAATCAAAGAAGAATATCATTATACAGCCATAATGATCATAGAGAAACTCAAGTATTTTTACTATAATATGTTCCATCACAGCTTCCCATCCATTAACTTGCCTATACTTCTTGCTGTCTCGGCAAAACAGCCAGCATAATTAAGGACCCCAGACATTCTCTCTTTCACCTTCTTCTGTCAGGCAAAAGATACAACAGTCTGAGATCACATACCGATCGACTAAAGAACAGCTTCTTCTCTGCTGCCATCAGACTTTTGAATGGATTTACCTTGCATTAAGCTGATCTTTCTCTACACCCTAGCTATGACTGTAATACTACATCTGCACTCTCGTTTCCTTCTCTATGAATGCTATTGCAAGAAACAATATTTTTTGCTGTATGCTAACACGTGATAATAATAAGTCAAAGCAAATCAAATAGAGCATCTTCAATTTCACTCTGGTGGACTGCACAATCTGAGGCTTCGCTATCTCTGAATTGGTTCCAATGATGTAGTTTATGTGGATAGCTCAAATGTATTCTATGTGCTAATATGAAAGAATCACTTCAGATGAACTTAGATGTTGGTTCATCTTCTGTATTGACATTTTTTAATTAATAATTTCAATAATTTCTCAAAGGTGTAATTTTTTCAACTTAAAATTGTGATGAAATGGTGATGCAAGTTATTGAGATTTATATTTTTAAAATTGATTTTAATTGCCAGACATCTGAAAATCTCCATATAACAGTATTCCAAAACTCAAAAAATTTCAACTCAATGAAATATTCAATTTTTACATGGAAAAATATGTTTTACCCTTTTAAATTTGCATTTGTTCTAATGGGTAAATTATACACTAGATTAGTGTAGTGTTTTGAGTTGTTAGTTACAGAACCCAATAACTTATAAGTGATTTTACATTTAACTGAGTGAACCTATAACTCTAGCACAGGAAGGGACCATTCACCCCAGCATGCTTGCTCTGGTTCTTTGAAAGAGCCACCAATTATTCCACTCTTTTCCCACAACACTGTATTTTTCCCCTTATCTAGAAATCCAATTCTCTTTTGAAACTGAGTCTGCTTCTACTTCATACTTTGCAACCTAGTCATAATAACATGCTGAGTAAAAACAAAAATCGCCATTTCTGCTCAACTTTTTTTTTGCCAATTAAAGTTTAGTCCTCTAGATACTGGTCTTTCCATCAGTGGAAATAGTTTCCTCCTGACCTAATTCATCTAAACTCTCATAATTTTGTACACCTCTATTAAACCTCCTGAATCTTTTTTTTTAGAGCAACACAGCACGGGAAACAGGCCCTTCGGCCCAACGAGCCCACGCCGTCGTCATAACTATATAGTAACAATTCCATTATTCCATTCTAATTTTAGGTTATTCCTAATATGGAAGAGTCTCAATGTAGGGACAATTTGTTTCCCAATCAGCCTAAGAGCGAATTTTTGGGATGTGGGAGGAAACCGGAACGCCCGGAGAAAACCCACGCAACCACGGGGAGAACGCGCAAACTCCCGCAGACACCGGCCCAATTCCAAGTGTCTGCACAGCTACAGCGATAGTCACTGAGCTGTCATGGTGCCTTTCAGATGGTCCAGATAAAGCACTCATTTACGACATGAAGCACCAGGCAACCCATGAATCAACATCCAAGAGCTGTCCTCGCACCACCTGCCGAATGCATGCTCCTTGTTGGTCAAGTATGGACCAAATTACCTGTGGAAAAAAAAAAGCCATAGTTAAACAGTCCTACTATATTCCTCTATCTGCATAACGCTCATGTGGCTGTCCAAGAGACCCTTAAACAGCCCTAACATTTCTGCTCCAAGGAGAACAATGCAATTTCTCTCATCTATCCACATAACTAAGTTCCCTTTATAGCAAACCGCTGCTGCATCCTCTTCAAGGCCTACACATTCTCACGTACTCAATATTGTAAACAACACTCAAGCTGAGGACAAACCAAAGATTTATAAAACTGTAAGGTAGCTAACCACTGTGCCACAATTTACAACTATATATTCACATGTACAAGATAGATTGTAGAATGAACTAAATATTGGAAAATATTGTCTGGGCTCACTCGATACATAATGTAAAATGATCTGATCAGGGCAGGCTTAAGGCCGTCGCTTTTCAACGAATCTAGAAACTCTATAGTTCTGAAGGAGGAAATTCAGCGCATCAAACCTGCACTGATTCTTCGACACAGCATCTTACCCAGGCCCTTTCCTTGTAACCCAAATATGTACCCTACTAATCCCCATAACATACACATCTTTGGACACTGAGGGTCAATTTAGCATGGCCAGTGCCCCTAACCTGCACATCTTTGGATTTTGGGAAGAAACCTGAGCACCCAAAGGAAACCTACAGACAGTTACTCAAATCTGGAATTGAATTGAGCCCCTGGCACTGTAAAGCAGCAGTGTCAACCCATGTGCCAATCTGAAAAGTACCCAATCTACCTCAATACAATAGATTTCAAAAATCTGAACAACAGGTGAGACTAACTGACCCATGCTGCTATTATGCATTGGCAGCATGAATAATATTTGCCACTAACAGAATGCTGCTGCTGAGCCAGCATGTTTCTAAACATGCCTAATAACAAAAGAAATTTCAACTTTTGACAAATACAATTTATTAAATTGTTAGATACAGGTAGCTATTTTAAACCCCAAGGATAGGTAGGTTGTGGGATCAGAGTGGAAGATAGTTGTAAAGTCATACTATTAAGAAAATACCCTTTATTCCATCGAGTCTGCACCAACAATAACTCCCACTAAAGTCAGGCTAATTCCATTTTCCAGCACTTGTCCCACATCTTCGAATGTTATGACATTTCAAGTGGTTATTCAAATACTTTTTAAAGATTGTAAGGTTGTCAGTCCCTCTTCCCTTTCCAGGTAGTGCACTCCAGATTCCCACTATCCTCTGAGTGAAAAATAACTTTCTCAAATCCTCTCTGAATATCCTGCCTCTTAAAATTATGCCCTTTATGACTCAAACAAGGGGAACAGCTGCTTCCCATTCAGCCTGTCCAAACCTCTAATAATCTTATAGGCCTCAAATCATGTCATCCTTCAGCCTTGTCTACTCTAAAGAAAACAATCCAAGCTTCCTTATAGTTCAAATGCCCCATCCCAGGCAACATCCTGGTGAACCTTCTTTGTACCTCCTCTAGAGCAATCACATCCTTCCTATAGTGGGATGACCAAAATTGTACATATTATTCCAGCTGTGACCTAACCAACATTCTGTAGACCTCAAACATTACCTCCCTGCTCTTATACTTTATGCCACAACTGATAAAATATGCCTTCTTAACTATCCTATTCACCTACTCTGCTGCCTTCAGAGATATGTGAATAAATACCCCAAATTCAATTGTTCAACTGAGCTTCCTAATGTAATGCCATTCATTAAAAATTCCCTTGTCTTGTTATTTCTCCCAAAGTGCATCACGTCATATTTATCAGGATTAAATACCATCGGCCATTGCTGTGCCCATCTGACCAATTCTTCTTATAACCTCCTACCTTCTTCTTCACTATTAACCATCCTACCAATCTTAATGTCACCTGAAAACTTGCTTATCTCCCCACCACCACATTATCATCTGTATCATTTATATATATATATAACAAACAATAAGAGTCCCACCATTCAATCCTGTCATATGCCATTGAACACTAGCCTTCATTCACTCAAACAGCCTTCTATCACCATCCTTTGTATCCTATTAGTAAGCCATTTTCAGATCCATCTTGCCAAATTTTTCTGAATTCCATGTGCTTCAATCTTCTCAATCAGTCTCCCACGTAGGGTATGTTAAAGATTTTGCTAAAATCCACATAAATTACATCAATGGCACTTCCCTTATTCACAAAATCACATTTTCAAAACTGCTATCAAATTTGTTAGGCATGTCCTCCCTTTGACAAAGCCAAGAGGACTATTCCTAATTAATTCATGTCTTTCAAGTAGAAATTAATTTTCTCCAGTAGTTTTCTTACCATTGATGTGAGATTCACCAGTCTATAATTTCCTGGTCATCTCTACCACTCTTCTTGAAAATTGGAACCATCCTCCAGTCCTCTGGCACTTCCCCCATTATGTGGAGATGCTGACGTTGCACTGGGGTAAACACAGTTAGAAGTCTGACAATACCAGGTTGAAGACCAATAGGTTTGTTTGATAGTAAATGGCACTAGCTTCCGGAGTTTGCCCCTTCGTCACCTGACGAAGCGGCAAACCCCAAAAGCTAGTGGCGTTTAGTACCAAATAAACCTGTTGGACTTTAACCTGGTGTTGTCAGACTTCTTACTGTACTTCCCCCACGGCCAGAGAGGAATTAAAAATGTACGTCAGTGCCCCTGCAATTTTCTGCCTCACCTCCCACAACAGCCTAGGATGCAATTTATCCAGGCTTAGGGGTTTGTCCATTTTTAAGCCTGTAAGAGTCTCCACTACCTCCTCATTTCCTATGTCAAATGAAGCAAATTCTTCAGTCCCTTTTCTTGAATTCTGTACCTAAATTCTCTTTTCCTGAGTGAAGACCGATGTGAAGTATTCATTTTAACACCCTTCCAATATCCTGCAGCTTCACACAAAGGTTGCCCCTTTGGTGTCTATTGGGCATCTTTCTCTGGGCATCTCTTCCCCTTATGTTTTTATAGAATATCTTAGAATTCTCTCTAATCTTGTTCGTGCCCTTTTCTTGTGCCCCCTTTTTGCTTCTGAAAATGTTAGTATTCTCAAACTTAACCTGCCTTCAACCAAATCATCTCTGGTTTGAACAGAGATGAATTAGAGGGTAGACAACCAATCAACTCTCAGGAGGTAGGCCGGTCATTAAAATCTTTTAAGGAGGCTGCATTTCCAGAGCATTTTTTTTAAAGCTCAGACTAGGATTCATAGGTCTCAGGAATCCAGCAGGTAAAAGGAGGTAAAGTAGCAGAATCCATTGGATAGGCATTTTCAATGCACTGCTTGTAGACCAGGAGTATTCCCCAGACCCCAACAAACTTTCCTTTACATAAATCAAACGTCTGATCAGCTGACTCCCATCCTGCTTCATTCCAACAGTCACATTTACATGGCATCTGCTTTCCAACTGGTTTCACACCCAACAGCAGCAAACCAGCTTTTCATTTTGACAGTTTAGCAAAAAATGTAGAGAGCATCTTCAATTAATTTATGGAAGGTGTGTAGCAAAGTGATACTTTGAGGTTTCCTGTCCAAAACATCCTCCTACACTCCCTTCCCACTCTATTCTAAATATTGGGACCAATGAGTTTGGGAATAAAAAAACTTGCATTTATAGCATCATTCTTATTCTTAGAACATGGAACATTACAGCGCAGAACAGGCCCTTCAGCCTTCGATGTTGCGCCGACCAATTAAGAAAAAGCAATGACCCTCTAACCTAAACCATTGACTTTTCGTCCATAAACTTATCTACTGACCTCTTAAACGCCCCCAAACTTGGCGCATCTACAACTGATGCAGGCAGCGCATTCCATACCCTTACCACCCTCTGGGTAAAGAACCTACCTCTGACATCCGTCCTATAACTACCACCCCTTAATTTAAAGCTATGTCCCCTCGTGCTAGCTTTCTCCATCCTAGGAAAAAGGCTATCACTGTCCACCCTATCTAAACCTCTAATCATCTTATATGTTTCAATAAGGTCTCCTCTTAGCCGCCTTCTTTCTAACGAAAACAACCTCAAATCCCTCAGCCTCTCTTCATAAGACCTGCCCTCCATACCAGGCAACATCCTGGTAAACCTCCTCTGTACCCTCTCCAATGCCTCCACATCTTTCTTATAATGTGGGGACCAGAACTGCACACAATACTCCAAGTGCGGCCGCACTAGAGTTTTGTACAGTTGCAACATGACGTTGCGGCTCCGAAATTCAATCCCCCTACCAATAAAAGCTAAGACTCCGTATGCCTTCTTAACAACCTTATCGACTTGATTGCCAACTTTCAGGGATCTATGCACATATACACCAAGATCCCTCTGTTCATCAACACTATTAAGAGTCCTACCATTAGCCCTATACTCTACACATTTGTTATTCTTGCCAAAGTGAATTACCTCACACTTTTCCGCATTAAACTCCATTTGCCACCTCTCGGCCCAGCTCTGCAACTTGTCCAAGTCTCTCTGCAAACTATAACACCCCTCTTCACTATCTACCACTCCTCAGACTTTAGCGTCATCCGCAAATTTACTAATTCATCCTTCTATACACTCATCCAGATCATTTATAAAAATTACAAACAGCAAGGGCCCCAAAACAGACCCCTGAGGTACACCACTTGTAACCGAACTCCATGATGAATAATTTCCATCAACCACCACCCTCTGTCTTCTATTCTATCAGCTAGCCAATTCCTGATCCAATTAGCTAAATCACCCTCAATCCCATACATCTGCATCTTCGGCAGAAGCCTTCCATGGGGCACCTTATCGAACGCCTTACTAAAGTCCATATGTACCACATCAACTGCCTTACCCCCATCCACCTCTTTGGTCACTTTTTCAAAAAACTCAAAAAGGTTAGTAAGGCACGACCTACCCTTCTCAAAACCATGCTGACTATCCCCAATCAATTCATTTCTCTCTAAATAACTATAAATCCTATCCCTAATAATTCTTTCCAATGCTTTGCCCACAACAGAAGTAAGACTCACCGGTCTATAATTCCCAGGAAAGTCTCTATTCCCTTTCTTGAACAATGGGACCACATTTGCTATCCTCTAGTCTTCCGGCACTATACCTGTAACCAACGACGACCTGAAGATCAGAGCCAGAGGCTCTGCAATCGCCTCTCTTGCCTCCCAGAGAATCCGAGGGTAAATCCCGTCCGGCCCAAGGGACTTATCTATTTTCAAACCCTCAAGAATATCTAACACCTCCTCCTTATCTACTTCAATACTTTCCAGCTTACAACCCTGTATCCCAGTGTTCTCCACAACTACATTTACGTCTCCCTGCGTGAATGCCGAAGAGAAATATTTGTTCAGTGCCTCTCCAATCTCTTCAGGCTCCACGCATCTCTCCAGGCTTCTTAGAATATCCCAAAACACTTGCAGCTAATTACATCCTTATAAGTATGTCACTATTGTACTGCAGGTAACAACTGCAATGAATTTGTGCACAACTATATCCTATAAACAGCTTTGAGTTAAATGACCAGATAATCTGTTTTAGTATTTGCTTGAAAGCTAAGTGTTACCAAGGCACAGGATGAACACCCTGCTCCACCTGAGAGTTTAAGTTTATTTATTAGTGTCACAAGTAGGCTAACATTAACAGTGCAATGAAATTACTGTGAAAATCTCCTAATCACCACACTCTAGCATCTGTTTGGGTAAACTGAGGGAGAAATTAGCATGGCCAAAGCACCTAAACCAGCATGTCTTTTGAACTGTGGGAAGAAATCCATGCAGACACGGGGAGAGAGTGCAGACTCTGCACAGACAGTGACCCAGGCCAGAATTGAATCCAAGTTCCTAGCACTATGTGGCAGCAGTGCTAACCCCTGGTCCACCGTGATTGCCCAAAAGGAGCATAAAATGACTCACGGTAAAGCAAACACAAGAGAGAAATGAATTGAACCAAAAACTGACAAATCCCCTGGAGCTGATAGCCCATGTCCATTGGAGTAGAAAGAACTGGCTGAGGATATAACGAATGCAATGTTCCAAAATCTCTAAATTCAAGAATGGCTTCTGTCGTTTGGACAATAACACATATAAACACTTTTGTTTAAGGAAGGAGAAATTAGAGAACCATAGGTCAGTTAACCTGACACCAGCAGTACAAAAAATGCGAGAACATGTTTTTAAGGATGTGATAAAAGAGCACCTTAAAAGTTGGAGTACAATTAGGTAGACTAAATAAATATTGAAAAGAATTCACACTTGATAAATGTTAGGTTTTTACGGGTGTAACTAGTAAGATTGGTAAGAGAAAACAGTGGACGTAGTACATTTGGATTTTCAGAATACAATTGGTAAAGTACTAAATAAAAATTAATGCTTATTGTACTGTCAGGTTGGTCAACTCTAACTAGTGGAGTATGATAAGCATTGGTGCTTGGGCCTCAGCTATATATGATCTATATCAATGAATTATAGGAATCCAGCATACATTTGTTGATAGTACAGAGTCAGGTGAGAAAAAATAGTAAGGAGGCAGTACAGAGGCTGTGATGGAATACCTGACCAGTTAAGTGACTGGACAAGAAGGTGGCAGTTGGATTATGTGAGGAAGTGCAAAATTATCCACAGTAGTTAGCAAGAATGAAAAGACAGATTATTTTTTCAAGTTGAAAATCCAGTAAACATTGTTATTCATTCCATCTGGGGATGCACATGAATTACAAAGTTAACACGATGATACAGTAAATAATTAGGAAGCCAAATGGTGTGTTAGTTTTTACTGAATGAGTTTGCACTAAAGAGCAAGGGGGTCTTGCTGCAATTGTACACAGCTTTCCTAAAATGATACCTGGAATACTGTATCCAGCTTCGGTCACTTTATCTCAAGAAAGATATGGTTGCCTTTGAGGGCGAACAAGGAAGCGTGACTAGATTGATTCCTGGAGCTAGAGAACTGTTTTATGAGGAGAGCTTGAGTAGAATACACCTATATTCTGTGACATTTAGAAGAATGGGAGATGATCTCATTATAATCTATAAAATTAAGTAAGTTCAATAGGATAGATGTTGAAAGGCTATTTCACCTGGTTGGAGTGTCTAGAAAAAGGGGCAATTCCCTATAGAGCTGTTGATGCTCAGTGCATGAATATACTTGATGCCGACTGAATGATTTTGAATGCTAAGGTCCGCAAAGAATATATGGACAGGGCAGGAAATTAAGAGTTTTTGAAGAAGTTCACACATAATTTTAGCAAATGGTGGAAAAGGATCAATGGGCCTTCTGTTGTTCCCATTTCTTACGGTCTTGTGGCATTTTTATCTCCACCTGAGAAGTAAACAATGCCTGAACCATAGGGTCAATTCAGCTTACTATTCTAATAAACAGCTAAAAGAAAGTGTTTTTAGTGCACAATTAGCTGCAACTTAAGCACACCAGTCTCTGAATCTTGACAGCAACATTTTCAATCCCTAGCCTGACAGATAGTGAACTTATCTATCTTGATTTTGATTTCCAGTGAAACCAATAGATGAAACCTTGCATAAATCACTATGTGAACTAAGCACTGATAACGTCCATCAAGTAGTACTCCAGTTTTGCTCAAAGAGAACATAAAGGAAAAAAAAGTGGGAAAAAAATAAGCTTGGGAAAGGAAAAACAATTTAAATCTTTAACTTGTTTTACTTGCCATCAAAGTGAAATTTTAATTTGAAAATAATGTATTACCACATAGGTGCCAATAATATAGATAGAACAGGAACAAAGGTTCCATCTGGATCATGCTGGGATCCAAGTCACAGCGAATTGTGTAACTAAGGCTGTTGATAAGGCTTTAAACTAAATAGTGGGGGAGAAGGTTCAGAGGTATGGGGAATTATAAAATCAAAGGTAAAGGATAGGGTACGAGTGCAGGTTAATGATGAGGACATTCAACTAGTTAAAGGAGTAGCGAGCTCAGAAAAGTTGGTAGCATTTCAACAAATCAGGTCCAGATAAAGGCTAGCATTTGAAACAAAGTGAATTAGTTGATGACACAAATCAGTACAAACGGGTATTACAGAAACGTGGTTGCAGGGTGATCGGGAATGGGAACTGAATATTTAGAGGTATCAGACATTTCAGAAGGATAGACAGGAAGAAAAAGGAGGCGGGATGGCTCTGTTAATTAAAGATAACATCAGGGCAGTAGCGAGAGACGATATAGGTTCTAAGAAGCAAAATGTGGAATCGTTGAGTGGAAATAAGGAATAGTAAGGGGAGAAAGTCAAGGTGGGCGTGGTTTATAGGCCCCCAAATAATAACTTTGAGGTGGGGTGGGCTATAAACAAGCAAATAATGGATGCATGCAAAAACAGAATGGTACTAAATATGGGGGTTTTAACCTGCATATTGATTGGTTGACTCAAGTCAGATGCAGTGGACTTGAGGAAGAGTTCTTAGAATGCTTTCGGGATAGTTTCCTCAAACAGTATGTTACAGAACCTACAACGGAGCAAGTTATCTTGGATCTGGTCCTGTGTAATGAGACAGGTAGAATTAAAGATCTTCTTGTGAGGACAATATGGTTGAATTTTTAATACAGGTGAAGGATGAGAAAGTAGGGTCCCAAACCAGTGTCGTCTGCTTGAACGGAGGAGAGTACAATAGGATGAGGGCGGAATTGGCTAATGTAAATTGGGAGCTCAGACTAATTGGTAGGACAGCTAAGGAACAGTGGAGGATTTTTAAGGAGATTTTTCTCAGTACTCAGCAAAAATATATTCCAATGAAAGAGAAGGAACATAAGAAAAGGATAACCAGCCATGGATAACTAAGGAGATAGAGGAGAGTATTAAATTAAAAACTGATGCATACAGAGTGGCCAAAATTAGTGAGGAATTAGAAGATTGAGAAGGCTTTAAAAAACAACAAACAACTAAGAAAGCAACAAAGGAAAGAAGACAGGTTATGAAACTAAACTAGTGCAAACATAAAAACTGATAGTAAAAGTTTTTACAAATATATGAAAAGGAAAAGAGTGGTTAAAATGAATGTTGGACCCTTAGAAGACAAGAGAGGGAAATGAGAAAATGGCTGAGGCCTTAAACAAGTTTTTTGTGTCAGTCTGCACAGTACAGGACACAAATAGCTTACCGAAAATTGATGGTCGTGGGACTGTAGGGGGTGAGGTCCTTAAAATGATTGCTATTACTCAAGAACTAGTGCTTGATAGACTAATGGGACTAAAGGTTGACAAGTCTCTGGGCCTGGATGGAATGCATCCCAGGATACTGAAAGAAATGGCAGAAGTAATAGATGCGTTAGTAGTAATTTATCAAAATTCGCCGGACTCTGGGGAAGTGCCAGCTGATTGGCAAACAGCTAATATGACGCCACTCTTTAAAAAAGGAAATAGACAAAAGGCAGGTAACTACAGGCTGGTTAGCTTAACATCCATAGTTGGGAAAATTCTGGAATCCATTATTAAAGAAGAAACAGTAGGACACTTGGAAAAGAGAGGTTCAATCAAGCAGACGCAGCATGGATTCATGAAGGGAAAGTCGTGTTTGATGAGCTTACTGGATTTTTATGAAGATGTAATGAGTGCAGTTGACAAAGGGGAACCGATGGATGTGGTGTTTTTAGATTTCCAGAAGGCATTCGATAAGGTGCCTCACAAAAGGTTGCTACAGAAGATTAAGGCTCATGGAGTTGGGGGTAAAGTGTTAGCGTGGATTGAGGATTGGCTATCTAATAGAAAGCAGAGAGTTGGAATAAATGGGTACTTTTCTGGTTGGCAATTGATGACTAGTGGAGTGCCGCAGGGATTGATGGTGGGGCCTCAACTATTTACCACATACGTAGACGATCTGGAAGAGGGGACTGAGTGTAGGGTAACAAAGTTCATGGATGACAAAAATGAGTGGGAAAGCAAATTGCATGGAGGACATGGAAAGTCTGCAAGAGATTTGGATAGGCTGAACGAGTGGGCGAGGATCTGGCAGACGGAATATAATGTTGGCAAATGTGAGATTATCCACTCTGGAAGAAATAATAGTAAAATGGACTATTACTTAAATGATAAATTACAACATGCTACTGAGCAGAGGGGACCTGGAGGTCCTTGTGCATGAATCGCAAAAAGTCAGTTTTGCTGGTGCAGCAGGTGATCAAGAAGGCAAATGGAATGTTGGACTTTATCACGAGAGGGATGAAATATAAAAGCAGGGAGGTCTTGCTGCAATTGTACAGGGTAGTGGTGAGACCGCAACTGGAGTACTGTGTGCAATTTTGGTCCTTTTATTTGCAAAAGGATACACTGGCCTTTGAGGGTGTACAAAGAAGGTTCACCAGGTTGATACCAGAGATGAGGGGGTTAGCTTATGAGGAGAGTTTGAGTAGATTGGGCCTGTACTCGTTGGAGTTTAGAAGGCTGAGGAGTGATCTTATAGAGACATATAAGATAATGAAGGGGCTAGATAAGGTGGAGGCAGAGAGATTCTTTCCACTTAAAAAGGAAATAAGAATTAGAGGACACAGTGTTAAAATAAGGAGGAGTCAGTTTAGAACAGAGTTGAGGAGGAACTTCTTCTCTCAAAGGGTTTTGAATCTCTGGAATTCTCTGCCCATTGAAGCAGTGGAAGCTACCTCGTTGAATATGTTTAAATTACAGGCAGATAGATTTCTGATCAATAAGGGAATTAAGGGTTATGGGGAGCAGGTGGGTAAGTAGAACTGAACCACTACAAGATCTGCCATGATCTTATTGAAAGCGGGGCAGGCTCGAGGGAGTAAGTGGCTTACTCCTGCTCCTATTTCTTACGTTCTTACGTTATTATTACCTTAGATGGGCATCTGGCAATGCTCAAGCAAAGCGCTACCTAAACTACAATATCAGATAGCAAAAAATCAATATTCTACTCATTTTTCAAGAATGACCAATACTTCACAAATACTGGCTTGTGTTCAGAACAACATGCTTCTGTATCATATAAATCCTTGTTAGGAACTATTTCTAAAGATCATCTCAAACGTATTGCCTGCAAAAGGGTCAAATTTTACAAGGTTGTGTTTCTCTTATTTAAAAAAAGAGCATTTTAAGTCAGTGTTTTCTGTTGATAATTAACCGCTATCAAAAATTTCAAACAATGTTTTGTCCCTTCCACATCATCAGTTTTAGGGTGATGGTGATGTGATAGTAGTGTTGCTAAACTAACGTTCCAGAGTCTCAGGCTCAGGGGACATGGGTTTGAATTCACCATGGTAGCTTGTGAAATCTGAATTTAACAAATACAATCTGGATTATAAAGCTAGCATCAATAATGGTGACCTTGACACCATCACTGATGGTTTGAAAAACTTATTTAGTTCACTAATATCTTGTAGGGCAGGAAATCTGCCATCCTTACTTGGTCTGGCCTACATGCAAGTCCAGTTTCACAATATATGTTACTTTTAACTGTTCTGTGAATTAGTCAAGCAAGCCACTCAATCAGAAATGGGCAACAATGCAGGCTTTTCCAGCAACGCCTATGTCCCACAAAGGAATAAAAATATTTTGCAAGTTTTCCTAATACAATTAAATCCATATTTTTTTCTTTTTAGGACCTTGCTGAATAGTGTTCAGGACAATCAACAAGTATAGCTTGTCCTGAACAACACACATAACTACTTGAAACAGCTCAAATGCAAACAAAAAATGGAAACATCAGTATCCATGGTCACAGTCAGATTTAATTTCTAATCTCCTGATAAAGCTGATGGTCAAGTATACATAAAATTATAACAAGAGTCAACTGTCTTTTGTGAAGGGTTATATATTCTTACCATTTTCTTGTTGTTTGGTAGAGCAATCTATCCAGTTGTGTTGGTTTGCTGCCCATATCATCTCAAACTGGTGGAACATTATTTTCAATTTCCAAGTATATGGAACAAATGAATAGATATCAGGGGCATTATCAGTTGCCCAATCCTGTATTAAATCTTTGAAAACAGAAATATACAAGAGTCACATATAATTGTAAAATGTTCAACATGTTCACAATTGCTCAATAAAACCCTGAACTTCTTTCAAACATACCTGGGAGCCTACAACTCTAACCAATTGCAATCCCTGAGATTTAATTTAAAGGACTATCAATTTTTAAAACTATGTTTAAAAATCTGATATATAATTTATTCTGATGGTACTGAAAAGCATCCCAGAAAAGCCTTGTGGTGAAAAGCTGCAAAACAGAGAGAAGATATGAGTAATGGAGTACAAGTGAAGAACATGGTCTCTCAATTTCAATTGGGTACACTTTGAAATGATCCATCAGCAAGAATGTAACTGCGATGGATGCTCTCGTCCAAAAAGTCAATTGGTGAAAATAATCTTGACACACTTGTATATTTATTCACAGATTTACACATTACAAACTAATACCTCCTAACCCAATGATGGCAATTTTAGTATATCTCTTAATAGTAGCTCAACTGAATCTCCAGCTAATGCCCAATACCTGCATACAATTAAAACACAATTAACAGTTTACAAGTCCAGAGTAATAATCAATAACCATATATTAAGATTCTATCTGTTCTAAAAAAGATCTAAAACTCTTCATATGAACAAATTTGAAGAGTTGCATCTCAAAACTGCAAACACATTTCTAAAAATCAATAAGTTATGTTGCAGTATCACTCTGATTTTATTCCTGCCAAAATAATTTTGTTTTATAAATTTCGTATCTCATTTTTAAAAAATTAAGCATTGCACCATACTATTGTGAAAGATCCTGACTGATTAGAGGGTATCCAAGTTCATAAAAACAAGGAAGATAATTTTTAAATTGAGGCATTGCTTAAGTAAGGACAAATGTAGATTACCCAACATAGGGGTGACATGTGAACAGGTTATTTAGATGAGCAAAAACAAGGGCATCAAAGAGCTGGATGACCTTAGGTTTCCACACAAAGTCAGATTTGAGACTTCAGCAAGGAGTCATTGAACAGTCAAGTCCAGAGATATCAAAAACACAAGTAAGATTTTAGCAAAGTGGCAGGGACAACATTGAGTGATATCACAGAGGTGAAAATAGGCAGTCTTGGTGATATGCAAACATTTCATCAAATGCTTAGTTTCAAGTCAAAGATGATGCCAAGGTTGCAAATGTCTTGTTTAGCCTAAGGTGCCAGGGAAAGAATGGAGCCAGTAGCGAGGGAACGGAGTATGTAGCAGTAACAGAAGACAACATTTTTGCCCCTTCCACTATTAAATGAGGAAATGTCTGCTTATCCAGTGCTGAATGTCTAAGTTAAGTTTTATTTATTAATGTTACAAGTAGATGGACATTAACACTGTTATGTAATTACTATGAAACCCCCTAACTGTCAACCTCCAGCACCGGTTCGGGTACACTTGAGGGAGAATTTAGCATGGCCAATGCATCTAATCAGCACATCTTTCGGACTGTGGGACGAAACCGGAGCACTCAGAGGAAAATCATGCAAACACGGAGAGAATGTGCAGATTCCACGCAGACAGTCACAAAGCCAGAAACTGAACCCTAGCACTGAGAGGCAGCGGTGCCAACCACTATGCCACTGCAAACAGCCTAATAATATCGAGTTGAAAGAGGTGTTGGTGAGGTAGAGGTGGGTTTCAGTACCAAATGTGAAAATGAATAGTTTTTCTTTAGGTGGTATCACTGATAGGAGCAATTAGATTGAGCATTCTTGAGTTCTAGACACTGGCAAAACCACTATTTATTGCACATCTCTAATTGCCCTTGAGAAAGTGGTGGTGATTGTCCAAATCGTGTGATGTGAGACTTGGAAGGAAACTTGCAGATAGTGTTGTTCCAAGGCATCTGCTGCACTTATCCTTCTAGATGGTAAAGGTCACAGAATTATCTGCTGTTATCAAAGGAGCAATGGTAAGTGACTGCAGTGCATCTTCTAAAGGGTACACACTGCTGCCAGTGTGTAGTAGTGGTGAAAGAAATGAATGTTTAACATGATGGATCAGGAACTAATTAAGTGAGCAGCTTACTCCAGATGATGTTAGCTTTGAGAGTGTTGGAGCTCCACTCATCCAGGCAATTGGACAGAATTCCACATCACACTCTTGACTTTTGCTTTATGGATAATGGACAGGATTTGGGGAGTAGGAAAGGGAGAATAAAGGAAAGATCTTAGAGGAACACTTGAGAAAACAATTGAAAAGTAGAAAGAAAAGTTATCACAAGAGATATGCCAGCAACAATTAAATGAGAATCAAACCAAGTCTGCGAGATCCACTCAGCTAGAAAACAGTGGATAGGGGGGAAGAGCAAAATGGCAAGATCGACCATGTCAAAAGCTGCAGTTGAGGCCACTGATAAGGAAGGATAGTTTTCTTTTCAGGCAGTCACATGGAATATAATTTATGGCATTGATAAAGAGTGATTTCAATATTGTGGTAAGAGCAAAAACTTGATCTTACATGGAGTTCTGGGAAAGAAAAGCACAGACTTATGACAACATATTCAAAAACTTGAATCTGCCTGGAAATACACGCATTTAATAAAATTAAAGAGGTCAGCCACTGTGGTCAGACGTGTTCTGCTTAATCATAGATAACAAATTAAAATGTTTATATTCAAGAATTGTCTGCACTACAGGGTGAACATTGATTCTTTTGCCAGCTTTTAGTTATTGACAAGAAGACAGAGATACTGACCAAGCAGCCTTTGCTGCCTGGTTTCCACATGCCAATGGCATTTTTACCATGAAGTAGTCTTCCACATTGTCCAGAGAAATGACTAAGTCACTCAACACTGATAAAGAACAGCACAAAATATTTTCGTAATGGAGGCACTGGAAGAGGAAGCTACTGTCACTGTTTAAAAAAAATTAACAAAAGCTCAACCGCTTGTTTCATCTGCTTAAAAGATGAAGGTGATTCATTTCCTGATTTAATTAATAACATAGCATTGATCCTTTGATTATGAAAGGCTGGTTATCTTCCATTATACATCTTTTTGTATAATCAACAGACATTCAAAACAGCGAGACTTTCAGGAATATGCAGCAATCAATTTGTCACATTGATGCTGTTTCCGATTGCTATTTGCATATATGTATTAAGCTGCTGAGATGGTTTAGGGACTTCTACATCAAGCAGTTCACATAATTATTGGCTGAGTTAAAAGCAGGTTGTTAATCAGAATTAAAGCAAGATAAAAGCACTGTTTTCATCCTGTGACAAATAAAGAAATATCTTTATTTCAGATAATTTTCAGCATAGCTAAAATGAAAGTAGTCCTTCTTCACCAAATTCAACATAGGCTTTAAACTGATGTGTAAATTGCTGTAGCCTCTGGACTCAAGCTGATCAATTTCTTGGATGTTTCAGAAAACCATCATGATCACTGTACATTAACTTCATTTCAAGCCAAAGGTATTATTTCAATTAATGTCAAGTAGCAAACATGTAATGGAAAATCAGATGGAAACAGTTTACAGCAAATAGAATAGCCAGCACACATTTTGAAAGGACAGGTTATTTATTTTTTATTTAATTTTCTGAAGAATTAACAGAAAGGTCAAACAAGAGTAATGCAGTGGACATAATATACTTATATTTTTGGTGAAGGTACTATATAGTAAATTCATGAGCAAGCTCAAATATGCTGAGTCAGGGGAGATAGTTAGCTTCAAAATAAAAAAAAATAAGGGGTTCGAGGTAGCTTTTCAAGCTGGCACAACGCAGGAAGTGGTGTTCTATAAGAAATGATTCCGGGGTCACTGTTGCTCACCACTTATCTATTTACATAAAAGATTTGGAATTAGAAATTGGAAGTATTATTTCAAAATTTGGGATGACATTAAATTGGGCAGGTAGTTAATACAGAAAAGGTGTATATAAAATACAGAAAACATCAACAAAGTCACAGAATGGATATGTAATTGACAAATGAAATAAATAAAAGGGTCTGTGAAGTAGTGGTTTTGATAGGAAGAGCAAGGAGGATACATACTCCTTAGAAGAAACAAAAATCACTAATAATAGCAACATAAGTTAATAAGATTGTTAAGCAGTTAATAAGGCATTTAGTATCTTAGGCTTTATTAATAGTAGCATAGTGCACAAGATCAAGGAGGTTATGTTAAACATGTACAGAATAGGAGTTAAACCTCAGCTGGAGTACTACATCCTGGTCCAGGTGCCACACAAAATGCAAATGCATTAGACAGAATGAAGAAGATTCATGTGAACGATTCAAGGGATGAGAAACTTCAGTTATGAAAATAGTTTGGAGAGGTTGGGACTCATTTTCTTTGAGAAAACGGAGGAGATTTGATAGAGGTATTCAAAATCATATGAGGGCCTGGATAAAGTAGATCGGGAGAAACTCTTCCACTGAGAGAGATTCAGAAGTGAGGGCACAGATTTAAAATAATTGACAAACAAAGCAAAAGTGACTCAAGAAAAGCATTTTCAGCAAGTGATTAAGGGATGGAATGTTTGGTCTGAGAGTGTGGTGGAGACAGGTTCAACTGAGAATTCAAAAGGGAATTCGGCTGTCATCTGAAAAAGAAGAATGTGCAAGGTTACAAAGAAAAGGTAGGGCACTGCTATTAGGTGAGTTACTCATTTAAAATCTGGTATAGGCACATGTATACTGCATCAAACACAATATTTTCATCAATGATCTCTGTTACCTCATCAAAAACTCAAATTGGTAAATACAATTTTCCCTTAACAAATTCAATCTAGCTTACTTTAATTAATTCACATTTGATGCAGTAACTGTTAATTTTGTCCTGGATTATCATTATGAAAAGTTTTCCACCACAGATGTTAAACTGACTGGCCTGTAGTTGCTGGGTTTATGCTTACACCGATTTTTAAGCAAGGATGTAACATTCTGAATTTGCAAATCTGCTAGCATCAACCCTATAACCAAGGACAGTAGAAAAGTATGATCAGTGTTTCGCATCCTTACTTGCCTCAATATCCTCAAGATTCATCTCATCCGGTCCAGGTGCTACACAGCCTATCAAGTATCTCATCAACGCATCATTCAATCCCAGGTACTACCAGTCATTCCAATATATGTTCTTCAACAATTTTTAACCCAGTGTCTCAACTACTTTCTCTTTCACTAAGAGTTTTGACTGGACCACACTTGCACTCTAGTCTCCATATTATTAAAAGATAAAAAGAACACTGTAGAAAGTGCAAAAAAGGTACTATTACAAAACTGGAACTGAGAGATTATGCTTAGCAGGAAAGACTGAACAGCTTGGCATTCTTGATTTTAGAAAACAGGGATGACCAGATTGAGATTTAAGATAATGAAAAGATCTGATAGAATAGACACAAAAATGTTTCTAACGGTGGGGTAACCCTGAACTAAGTGTCATAAATGTAAGTTAATTTTAAATACATTTCTCTTGAAGTGGATATTCAATGTATTTGCCAGAGTGGCTACCATGCAGAACTACCTAAGAAGCAGTTGAGACTACAAGCATTGATTTGTTGAGAGGAAGCTAAAATAAACACATGAAGGAATAACATGGTTACATTGAAGGAGTTAGAGGAGACGGGGCAGGACATGACTTATATGGAGCCTAAACACCAGCATGAAGTTTTTGGACCAAATAGTCTCTTTCTGTGCTACAAATATTATGCAGTCCCTAGGGACTGATACCCTACTTCAAATGGTGCATGAGTTAATAGAAAAGGCTAGTTTAAAAAAAAGAGAGAAGTCCAATAATATAAATCGTAGCACAGATTGTTCTCCTTTTTTGTTCTAACAAGAGATCTGAATGCGTTGGATGTATTCAAAATTTGCACTTTCTACGTATAACATCACATCATGAAGAGCCACAAAAGAATTTTATGCACAAGTCCTGCTGCTTATCAAGCTGCAAGAAGTACTTTTTCAAATGAGAATTTTAACCTCTTGTGGAGTAATTTTACTTTTATTGTTAAGTACTATACTCTCAGCATCTTGCTGTTTCAATGTATTATCCAACATGTGAATTCGTTAGTTTTAACTTGTATACCTTAGTATTCTGTGCTGTACAAAAGAGCTCAAAAGTACATGATGAGCATCATGTGTGATATCAAGTGTTTGATAGAACGATTAGAGATCTCTTAGCCTTTGATAAGCATTGATAATTTTACATTCCAAGGTCAAGTTAAAATACAAAAGATAACCAAAAGGGATGGGTGAACGGTGCAAACAACTTGAAAGAAATTATAATGTCTGCCTAACCAAGGAATCAGGCTATTTTGGTAAATATTAGTGCAAATTTAAAGAGTGAATTTGCACAGGGATGCTTTAATCAGCAGCTTAATATGTTACACAAATTCTGCAGCGACGCGAGAGATGGTTCATAGAACATAGAACATTACAGCACAGAACAGGCCCTTCAGCCTTCGATGTTGCGCCGATCAATATAAAAAGCAATGACCCTCCAAGCTAAACCATTCCCTTCTCTTCCATATACTTTTCAACTAACCTCTTAAACGCCACCAAACTTGGCGCATCTACAACTAAATGCTGAAATCTAAACCTAAAAACTAAATCTAAAAACTAAATCTAAAAACTAAACCTAAAAACTAAATCTAAAAACTAAATCTAAAAACTAAATCTAAAAACTAAATCTAAACTAAATGCTGATCAAAATAAAGTATATGCACAAATGAGTTCTTCACATCTGTCTACAAATAAAGGCTTAAGCAATTCCCAAACTTAGACTGACTTAGGAATGCAACACATGGAGGTTAGTAAACCATACAGCATGAAAAAATTCAAAACAATGACTTAAGTAAATGGTGTGCAAAGAAATGTTGACAAAGTGAACAAGGAAATAAACATGGTTTTCTTGATACATTTTAAATAGTTAAATGAGCTGCATAAACACAGAAATCGTTTACAGCATGGAAATAGGCCCTTCAGCCCAACTTGTCCATGCCGCCTTTTTCTTAAAACCCGTAACCTAATCCCAATTACCCGCATTTAGCCCATATCCTCTATACCCATCGTTATCATGTAACTATCTAAATGCTTTTTAAAAGATAAAATTGTACCCGCCTCTGTTACTATCTCTGGCAGCTCATACCAGACACTCACCACCCTCTGTAAGGAAAGATTGCACCTTTGGACATTTTTGTATCTCTTTCCTCTCACCTTAAACCTATGTCCTCTAGTTTTAGACTCCCTTACCTTTGGGAAAAGATATTGATTATCTACCTTGTCTATGCCCCTCAATATTTTATAGACCTCAGCCTCACCCCTCAGCCTCCTATGCTCCAAAGAAAGAAGTCCCAGTCTATTTAGCCTCTCCATCAAATCCCAGTAGCATCCTAGTAAATCTTTTCTGCACTCTTTCTAGTTTAATAATATTCTTTCTATAATAGGGTGATCAGAATTGTATATAATATTCCAAGTGTGGCCTTACTAATATCTTGTACAACTTCAAATAAGACATCTCAAGTCCTGTATTCAATGTTCTGACTGATGAAAACCAAGAATGCCTACTGCCTTTTCACCACTCTTCCACCTGTGACTCCACTTTCAAGGAGCTATGAACATGTACTCCTAGATCGCTTTGTTCTGTAACTCTCCCCTATGCCCTACCATTAACTGATTAAGTCCTGCCCTGGTTCAATCTACCAAAATACATCACCTCACATTTGTCTAAAATAAACTCCATCTGCCGTTCATCAGCACATTGGCCCAATTGATCAAGATCCCAGTGCAATTGGAGATAACTTTCTTCTCTGTCCACTATGCCAGTGCAAACTTATTAACCATACCCCCTATATTCTCATCCAAATCATTAATATAAATGATAAATAACAGTGGCACAGCACTGACCCCCGAGTCAAACCTCTGGTCACAGACCTCTAGCTCAAAAAACAACTCTCAACAGCCACTATTTTGTATCCTTTTAGATACCTCACCTTGGATCTCGTGAGATTTAACTTTGTGCAACAACCTATCATGTGGTACCTTGTCAAAGGCCTTGCCAAAGTCCATGTAGACAATATCAATTGCACTGCCCTCATGTATTTTCTTCGTTGCCTCTTCAAAAAAACTCAAATATGAGAGACATAATTTTCCGCTCACAAAGCCATGCTGACTGTACCTACTGTACCTTGCATCTTCAAATGCCTGTAAATCCTGTCTCTCAAAATACCTCCCAATAATTTATCCACCAACAGATGTAAGGCTCACTAGCCTATAGTTCCCAGGCTTTTCCCTGCAGTCCTCTTTAAACAAAGGCACAACATTTGCGATTCTCCAATCTTCAGGTACCTCATCCGTGACTACTGATGATTCAAATATCGATGCTGACAAACGTATTCCTCCTGGGCCTTTATTGTAAATGACTTTGAACATGAGTGAAGAGAATCTTATACAAGACCACAAGAAATAAGAGAAGCAATAAATCATATGCCTGTCGTCTGCTCTGCCATTCATTATGATTATGGCTGATCATGAGTTGCATGATCCATATCCCATGATTATCTGAGACACCAAAAAGCTGTCAGCTGTAAATATACTGAGAACCAGGGTAGGAGGGGCAGAGAATTCCAAAAACTCACAACCTTTCTCTTCATTCTCATCTCAATCCAAAATGATCAGCCTCTTATTCTGAAACCGTACTCCTATGTTTTAGGTCCCCAGGAATCTCTCAGCATCTACACTATTATGCCCCTTCAAAATCTTGTACACTTCAATGAGTCCACCTCTCATTCTTCTAAGCTCCAGAGAATACAGGCCTAATTTACTCAGCCCCTCACCACAAGTCAACCCATTCATCCCAGGGACAAATTTAGGGAAGCTATGCTGTACTTCATCCAATGCAATTATACATTTTCTCAAATGTGGAGACCATCTGCATCGTATGGTCACTTATTTAACCCAGTCAACATCACCAGCAAACTCAGATGAAGTGACAGAGTAGTGTATATAATTCATTACTATAATCTGTGAATAACTGAGGCCCCAGTACTAATCCTTAATAGCTTTCCACTATTCACCACCTGCCAGGTTGGAAATATTCAATTTATGCCCACACTCTGCTTCCTGTCTATTAACCAATGCTTTAACTATCTTAACTTTTACCCCCAACTTTCATGAGTTCTGACAATCATAGAATCCCTACAGTGAAAAACAGGCCATTTGGCACCAACTCTCAGACAGCATCTTACCCAGGCCTGCTCTCTGTCCTATCCCCATGTTTTATTTCAACATTTATCTCACTCAAGGGATAGAATTTTAACAATGCGAGCAATTAGCACTCGCCATCTCAAGTCAGCACCAAACACGCAGTCACTGATTCTTGTACTCTGACTGATATTTCATTGATTAGCAGTGGGCAGGTCTTCTATCCACTCTTGGAAAGAAGTTGTGCCTGAGAGAGCTGTCAGTCTTCAACCGAGCTAAACAGAGCGCTGCAGCTGCCAAAAGGAATACCTCTCTCCTTGCACCCCCCCCCCACACACACAATCACTTTCTCCTCGCCTCTCTCGCTCACACACACACACTCCCTCCTCGCCCTTCACACACACACTTGCTCTCTCCTCGCCCCTCATACACACACTCGCTGTCTCCTCGCCATACACACAAACTCTGTCCTCGCCCCTCACACACACACTTGCTCTCTCCTTGCCCCTCACACACACACTCGCTGTCTCCTCGCCACACACACACACACTCTGTCCTCGCCCCTCTCACACACACTCGCTGTCTTCTCATCCCTCACACAACACACACATTTGCTCTCTCTCCTTGTCCCTCACACACACTCTCTCACTCTCTCCTTGCCACACACACAAAGTCTGTCCTCGCCCCTCACACACAGACTCCTCATCCCTCACACACAACACACACACTCACTCTCTCTCCTTGTCCCTCACACACACACACACTCACACTCTCTCCTTGCCCCTCACACACACACTCGCTGTCTTCTCACCACACACACAAACTCTGTCCTCACCTCTCTCACACACACTTGCTGTCTCCTCATCCCTCACACACAACACACACACTCGCTCTCTCTCCTTGCCCCTCACACACACTCTCTCACTCTCTCCTTGCCCCTCACACTCACTCACTACTCATATACATACTCTGTCTGCCTCAAGCTCTAGCATGCCATGCGCTGGACAACTGAGCCACACCCCGGCACTCCAATCCTTGAGCCAAGTTTTCCAGGCCCTGAACACATCAATGTAGCTGTATGCTTAATATTATTAAGAGAAATTGTCCATGTAAATATTTGTTGTAATCACAGCCTCCAGCCAGAGGTGAAATTGTCGCACCTCAGTTTTATACCTCCCATCTCTTCCGCCCACATTATTCAGCAATCATAAGCTTCAACCAAGTCTTCCAATATATTTTAATATCAAAATTGAATCATCAAATAAGGCAATATGTCTGAGTTTAAAAATTGATACAATTATGTCATTGCACCTAGGTCAATTATTCCTCTACCCTTCAATTCACTTCAACTGAAAACTACTTGTTCTTGATTCAACATGTGCATTGCAACAGCAAATATTTAATAATATTAAAAATCTTGCACCTAAATATGCTGTGGAATATACATTACAATATATATAAATTACATATTCTATTAAGAACAGAAAGTATAAGTTTAAAAAGCAGAGTAATTTAAGTTTGTGTTCTAGTCTCAAATGTTTCCTGGCTTCTAATCACATTTCAGATGAAAATTACCTTCACTGCCAATGTGCAACACCATTGGAGATGACACGCATGCATATAGAATACAGATAGGTATGACAGGGATGAGAGTAAATACCAATTGTAATTTACATAGTTGTGGCCAATTCACAAACACTTACCAGTAAAGAAGTTCTTCTGGGCGAAGATGAAATGGTATGTTGCTTTGTAGACTTCAATTTCACACTGCCACTCTTGAGGCATGTTCCATATCCTCTGATAGAAAGCATTGAGATGAAACTAAAAAGAGAGTTTCAGGTTTACATTAGTGTAGAAAAGTTCTCATGCATTAGCTATGCGATGAAACACAATACTAAACTAGTATTTCTGATGTTATCTGAACAAAGTAACAATATACTGAATTAAATTTGAGCTAAAGTATTTCATGCTTCACATTTTTCTGAGCATCTATCCCACATTTGGTGAGGATTTTAAAATAATGAACCCACATCACTGACACCCTAATCAAAAAAGTATTCGCCCATCAAATTCAACAAAACCCATGTCATTTTAAACATCACAATTAAATTTGTTCTTACCCTTCGTTGCTCCAATAGCAATAATTCCAATATCTCAAGCTTTTTCTTAGAATTATTATTCCCATCACTGATGCCATCCAAGTGAATCCATGTTGTGGAATCCTTGGGGCCCAAAACTATACTTTGTGGTCTAATGTTATATAGAAATATCACAATGCTGTTGTACACAAAATTATTAATTCTTCTCATGTTATTTTTAAAAACATATGTAGTAACAAAGACTTTTTGAAGATTGTTTCAGAAACTATAGTAGACAATCAATCAAACCAATTCCTAACCAACAGATTTTTAAACATGCCTATTGATTTAATTGCATGGTACAAGGTTTATTTTAAAACACGATTATAGTTAATTTTAAGGATTAATAGGACAGGATATTGTTTGCCACCAGCTGATAAGAACATAAAACTACTCTCCAGAATTGGCTGCATTTTGAACACACACATCTCCATCAAGGACTGTCATCTTAGCACTTCACGATACTGCAAGCCCATGGATAAACTCACGATGCTCCACTTCCCCAGTTCCACCCTAAACACATTAAAGAAGCCATCCCTATGGACAAGTTCTCCTTATACACAGGATCTGCTCAGATAAGGAGGATTGCAACAGATGCTACAGGTGCTGAAAGATGCCCTCAGAAGAACAAAGTAAGGCACTCGTCTCACTGATTGACAGTTTTGACATGCCATAGCAAAAAACTGCACAAAAAACTGTCTCCTCAGAAGACAAGCACGGGACAAGGCAGACAGAGAACCCTTCATCATCCAGTACTTCCCCAGAGCGAAGAAGCTGTGACATCTTCCCTGGAACTTGTCGTCAATGAAGATGAACATCTCGCCAAGGCCATCCTCACACCCCCCGACACTAAGGGGAAATTAGCATGGCCAATCCACTTAACCCACATATTTTTGGATTGTGGGAGGAAACAAGAGCACTTGGAGAAAACCCACGTAGACACAGGGAAAATGTGCAAACTTCATACAGAGAGGTGACCCAAGCTGGGAATCGAACCCATGTCCCTGGTGCTGTGAGGCAGCAGCGCTAACCACAGTGTCACAGTCCAAAGATGTGCAGTTTAGTGGACTGGCCAAGTTAAAATTGCTCTTAGTGTCAGCAGACCAAAATCTCCAAAACTATCCCTTAGTAATCAGTGCAGATTCAATGGGCCAAATGGCCTCCTTCTGCACTGCATGATTCTATGATTCACTCCATGATCTTGAGTAGTACCTTTTCGAATGCCTTTGGAAATCCAAGCATACTACACTGAACAGTTCCACTTTATTTACCCTACTAATTACATGCTTAAAAAACTTCAAATAAATTTACTAAACACGATTTCCCTTTCATAAAACTATGTTGATCCTGACTGATCATATTATGCTTGTTTAAATGCAACGTTAAGACTTCCTTAACAACAGATTCCAGTATTTTCCCAATGATTGACATCAAGCTAACTGGTCTGTAGTTTCCTGTTTTCTCCCAGCAAAGATTACTCTATATAATTTTAGCGTAGATATAAAATTTATCTACATTAGATAAAATGTATCAAAGGGCTTCACAGAAGTGTTTTACACAATGGATGGCAATGAGACAGTGATTCAGGAAATGACATTAGGTCAAACAACCAAAAACTTGGTAAAAGATAAACTTTTAAGGAGGAAAGTGAGAGGCAAAGAAGCATAGAAAAGACATTTCAGCACCTGGGGCCAAGGTGGAGTGATCAAAATCAGGGATACACAAGGGGAAATAATCACAGCAACACAAATATTACAGAAATTGTGGGATTGGAGGAAATAGCAGAGATAGAGAGAAGGGAGGATCACGAAAGGATCAAAATTTTAAAATCAAGATCTGGCTTAACAGGGAGCCAATATAGATCAGTGGAACCAGATTTAAAGAACAAAGAACAAAACAGCATGGGAAACAGGCCCTTCGCTCAACGAGCCCGTGCCACCACCTCGATGTTCCCACTTCTAGCTGTGATCCCTGTCTATGTTTACAGATCTATGGATTGAAACCAAATTTGAGACAATTTAGGGAGAATTTATTTTGCCAATTAGCTTAAGAGCACATCTTTGGGATGTGGGAGGAAACTGGAGCACCCGGAGAAAATCCACGCAAGCACAGGGAGAATGCGCAAACTCCCACAGACACAGTCCTGAATCCATGTATCTGCATAGCACAACAATAGTCACTGAGCTGTCGTGTTGCCCATCAAATGGTCCAGGTCAAGCATACACTAACGACGTGAAGCAGTAGGATACTCTCGAAAAATCCAAGAGCAGTCCTCTCACGACTCATCGCGTATACACCCCTTGTTAGACAACAAGGCGGATCAAAGCACCTGTAGGATAAAAACAAGTACATCAATATCATCATCTATTTACACACTCCACATGGACTCCCAAGGCTCACGATCCCTATTATAAATCAGTTTTCTATATCCATCCATTCGCATTCTGTTCATGTGCCCATCTAAGTAGCTCTTAAATAACTCCAGAGTACCTGCCTCCACCACTTTACTTGGCAGCGCGTTCCATACCCCCACCACCCTGTGTGAAAAAAACTCCTTCTAGCATCCAAATTATACCTTACCCCCTCACCCTAAGCCTGTGACCCCTCGTGCTATTACAGTCCATCCTAGGAAAAAGCTAAACCCCGTTTACTCTATCTATACCCCTCATAATCTTGTACACCTCCAACAGATCTCCTCTAAGTCTACATCTTTCTAAGGAAAACAGCCCCAATTTGCGTAACCTCTCCTCGTAACTCCGACCTTCCATACCAGGCAGCATCCTGGTAAACCTCCTCTGCACTTTCTCCACAGTCTCCATGTCTTCCTGGTAGTAAGGCGAGAGAACTGTATTCCAAATGAGGTCTAACCAACGTTTTATACAACTGAAACATTAAAGGCCAGCTCTTGTACTCTATACCCCTTCCTATAAAGGCTAGCATACCATATGCTTTCTTCACAACCTTCTCCACCTGCTCTGCCACCTTCAGAGACTTGTGCACCTGCACCCCCAGGTCCCTCTGCGTTTCTATACTCTTAATAGGCCTACCCTTTATCAATACCTCCCCCCTACATTCTTTCTCCCGAAATGCATCACCTCGCATTTATCAGGATTGAATTCCATTTGCCATCTATCCGCCCAAGCAACCAGCCTATCTATGTCCTGCTGTATCGCCTGACAATGCTCTCACTATCCGCAAGTCCAGCCATTTTTGTATCGTCTGCAAACTTGATCACTCCACTTACTCCCTCTTCCAAGTCATTTATATATATTACAAATAGAAGAGGTCCCAGTACCGAGCCCTGTGGCACACCACTAGCGACCGACCTCCAGCTAGAAAAACATCCTTCCACTATTACTCTTTGTCTCCTATTACTAAGCCAGTTATTTATCAATCTAGCTGCCTGTCCGTGTATCCCATTAGTCCTGACCTTTTCAACTAACCTCTCATGAGGGACTTTGTCAAATGCCTTACTGAAATCTGTATAGATGACATCAACGGCTTGCCCTTCGTCCACCGTTTTCGTCACCTCCTCAAAAAATTCTACCATATTCGTAAGGCTTGCTGCGTATCCCTAATCAGATCGCAACGCTCTAAGTGCCTATACATCCTATCTCTAAGAATCCCTTCCAACAGTTTCCCTACCACTGACGTCAAACTCACCAGCCTATAATTTCCAGGGTTATCCCTACTACCCTTTTTAAACAACGGTACAACATTAGCTATTCTCCAGTCCTCTGGGACCTCACCTGTGTCCAAAGAAGAGACAAAGATTTGCATCAGAGGCCCAGCAACTTCACCTCGCGCCTCCCCAAGCAGCCTGGGATAAATGCCATCAGTCCAGGAGATTTATCAGTTTAATGCTACCTAGAAGCTGTAATGCTTCCTCCCTCGGTATGGATATTTCCCTCAACTGGTCTACAGCTCCTTCAGAGACAGGACCGGTCAACAAGCCCCTCTCCTTCGTGAATACTGATGCAAAGTATTCATTCAGGATCTCCGCCATTCCCTCGGGCTCTAAGCACAGTTCCCTCCTTTGTCCCTAAGAGGTCCGATTTTTCCTCTAGCCACCCTTTTATTCCTAACATAGGAATAAAAAGCTTTTGGATTTTCCTTAATCCTATCTGCCAGAACCATTTCATGCCCCCTTTTTGCCCTTCTAACTCCCCATTTGAGCTCCCTCCTACTCTCTCTATTCCTAGCTGCTTTGACCAAACATATGCCTCTCCTTTCTTCCTAACCAAGTCCTCAATATCCCTAGTGATTCACGGCTCTCTAATCCTATCTTTCCCATCCTTTCTCTTAGCCGGTACATATGTTTCTTGGAACATTTTCAGTATTCCCTTGAAAGAACCCCACATGCCTAGCGTGGATTTACCCTCGAACAACCATTCACAATCAGTTTCCATAAGTTCCTGCCTAATCCGACTGTAGTTAGCCTTCCCCCAATTCAGCACTCTCCCCCTAGGGAAACAAGCATCCTTTTCCATTTGTATCCTAAAGTAGACAGAATTATGGTCACTGTTGGCCACATGTTCCCCTACTACAACATCAACCATTTGCCCTGGCTCATTACTCAGAACTAAATCCAATATAGCCCCCTCTCTAGTCTGGCTAGCCACATACTGCTCTAACGATCCTCCCAGTACACATTTTACAAATTTCTCCCTGTCCAAACCCCAGCTCTAGGTACTTTCCAATCCACCCCAGGGAGATTAAAATCTCCCACTATAAGGACTCTGTTCTTTCTGCACCTATCCAAAATGTCTTTACATATGCCTTCTTTAATACCCGCAGGCTATTGATTGGCCTATAATACACCCCTAGCAGAGTAATTGCCCCCTTCCTATTCCTCAACTCCACCCGTAGCGACTCCACTCCTAACTCCTCTGTATTGTCCTCCCTCTGCACCGCTATGATGCTTGCCCTAACTAACAACGCCACTCCCCCACCTCTTCTGGACCCTCCTCTGTCACGCCTGAAACACTTATACCCAGGAATATTCAGTTGCCACTGCTCCCCTTATTTTAACCACGTCTCCGTCACTGCAACCACATCCAAGTTCCTCGCAAACATTAAGGCCCTAAGTTCATTTGTTTTTCCTGTTATACTCCTCACAATGAAACAGATGCACTGTAGACCTCCAAGCCCACTCAGAACCTCCTTCTCCCTGGTGTATTTCTTCTCATCCAAGCTTACTCCATCTTTCATCTCGCTCCCTACCGAGCTATCGGTCTCATCCCCTCACCCCCTTCATATTAGTTTAAACCCTGCTGAAACACCCCAGCTAACCTCCCAGCTAAGATATTCACGCCCTTCCCATTTAAGTGTTCCCCGTCCCTCCTATACAGGTGCCCTTCTTTCACAAATACTTCCCAGTTATCCACAAATATAAAACCCTCTGCTCTACACCAATCCTTCAGCCATGCATTCAGTTGTAGGATCTCATTTCTCCTGGTCCCGCTGTTACCTGGCCCTAGTAGCAACCCTGAGATCGCCACCCTGGAGATCCTGCTCTTCAGCCTACCCCCCCAACTCCCTGAACTGCCTTTGTATATCCTCCCTGCTCTTCCTTCCTACATCCTTCTCTCCTACGTAAATAATGACATCCACTGGGCCCCCTCACCCTTCAAAATGCCCTCTACCCTGTCAGACACATCTTGCACCCCTGCTCCAGGGAGGTAAACTACCATCCTGGAGCCCCGCCTTTGACCACAGAACCGCCTATCTATTCCTTTAACCCTCCCATCCCTCACCACTATCTGCCCTTCTAGCCCCCTTTCTCCCCCCTCAGATACTCTGGTCCTCCTGTTTTATCTTTTTTACCCCTCTGCTCTCAATATTTTGGGGGACTGCCACTGGGGAAATCTTTGGACTGTCGCCCTTCTCCTTTTTCCCCTTCCTTATAGTAACCCACCTGTAAGGGTCAGGTTCCCCCCCACTTAAGCTCTGGGTCCACCACATTACTATGCCTCCCTTCCATTATTGCCTAGTTCTCGCTGACTAAAAATACATCTTCCAGTCGCTGCTCTAGTTGCTTGACCTGAGCCCTCAGCTCCAAACACTTAATGCATATGTGGACTTTGGGGAGACATCTTGCCTCCAGGAACATATGACACTGTACACAGGTGAGGCATTTTTCCGTAATCTGCCATTGTCATGAACACCTTTGGAAATGTGAACACAATTGGAAAACCAGTAGCACACTCTGCCTAAGCCCAGCGAGCCAAAGCCCTTAAATCTCTCACTCTGCTCCCTGCTCACTCCCGACGCTGCCTGCTGATAACTGCTACTTTCTTTTTATACTCCGGATTTAATGAGAGTTAATACATAAGCAACAGAGTTTCAGATAACCTCAAGCTTGCAGAGTGTAGAATGTGGGAGACCATTGGAATAGCTGAGTTAGAGATGAAGATGAATAGCCCAGTTAGAGAGTAAGTCACAAATTGAATGAAGAGTTGAGAATTTGGTTTGACTGGGAAGTTTGGTGCAGAAGGGCAAAGAGTCTTTTTTTTTCCAGACTCTGATGGTTGGTGAATTTCCTTCCTTATTTCAAACAAGGTGAATGCAACTTTCTATTACTTTCTTGTGCAAATTATTAATTGATTGATTGGTTAAGTAAATAAGATTGGACAGAAATGAGAGGGCTGATGGTGTAATGTGACCATAACACTTGGAATGCACTGCAATCTCAGACAACCATATCTGCAGAAAGTGTCTGCAATTTAGCAACTTCAGCTTCCAGCATCAGGGAGGGGTAGAGTTATCTAGACATTTGTTACAGGAGGCAGTCATTGCCTTTAGGTTAGAAAGAACCTTAAGAGCTGATCAGTCGTCAGGATTAGAAGGGTGTGACTGTGAATCAGGCAGTTAAGAGGAACCAGCGTGTAGCGATGGAGGAACGTCAACCCTTGACATTGTCCAACAGGTACTTGCTACCTGTTGATGAGGTGAAGGAATGCAAGGAGGATGGCTGAGTGAACTGAAGAATGTCATTCAAATAAGGAGAGCAAAGTGGAACAAGATACCAATTGAAAAGTTTAGCCAGAGACTTAAAAACTGTTCTCTGCAGGTGAGAGTGTCCAGACAGCTGTGCTATCTGCCTGACATCAGGGTTAAGGACATTTACTCTAGATTAGGCAGAAACTTGCAGTGGGAACAAGAAAATCTAATGGCCATAATCCATGTGGGTACCAATAAGGTATATAGAACTGGGAAAGAGATTCTGCATAAGGAGTATGAGCAGCTAGGATAACTTAAAAAGCAGAATCTCAAGGAATGTCATCTCTGGATTAATACTTGAGCCATGAGCAAATTGGTGCCAAGAAAATAAGATCAAAGTAATGAACTCATGGCTCAAAGCTTTGTGTGGGAGAAATGTGTTTCGATTCAAGGGACATTGGCATCTTTAAAGGGGAAAGTGAAAGCTATACCATTAGAATAGTTTAGATCTGAAATACGCTGAGACCAGTGCCAGTGGCGAATCACATAACCAGGGCAGTACGTAGAGCTTTAAACTAAATAGTGGGGGGGAAGAGATCAAGTGTGAGAGGAGATAAAGCAATGGGAAAACAACAATGTAATGCAGCAGGGCAGCAATTTGATCCAGAGTGTTACAAGGAGGGACAGAACATACAATTGCAAGAGTGTTCCAGCAAATGAAGCTGAAAATGGTTAAAAAATACAGAATTTAAGACCATGTCTCTGAATGCATGTAGCATTTGGAACAAAAGGAATGAATAGTTAGTATAGGTAGAGATAAACATGTATGACCTGATCAGCATTACAGAGACATAGCTGAGACATGAATGTTGAAGGATATTTAAAACATCAGAACAACATGAAGCTAGGAAAAAGTGGTGGGATAGATCCGTTAATTAGGGATGGCATCATAAGGAAGTTCAGCACATTCCTAGCCTGAAAGAGCAAGATGTAGAATGAATTTAGGTAGAGGTAAGAAATAAGAAAGGTAAGAGGGAGTGGGAGCAGTTTATGAGCCCCTTAACAGTGGAGGACAGAATCTCCAAGAAGAAACGTACAGTATAAGAAAGGTACCGTGATAATCATCAATAACTTTAATCTACACGTAGATTTAGAAAATCAGATTGGCAAAGGTAGTCTGGAAAATAAGTTCATAGAGTGGATTTCTGAGAACAATATGCTCTAGCATCAACCAGAGAACGGGCTATTCTTGACCTGGTAAGATGCAATAAGACTGGATTCATGTTCAGTTTGAAATGGAGAAGTATGAGTCCATACTAACGTTTAAACTTAAATAAAGGCAACTATGAAGACACAGATAACTACTGTGAACAGGGAAAATGGGTAAAAACATTCGTAGCACAGTAGAATTGTAATAACATTCTTTCAAGGAAATATTTAATAACATTGGAAAGGAGGGCTCTTGGAGAGGGTCCATAATTAAGGAAGGACATAAAGGATAGTATTAAATTGAAAGAAACACCTGTATAAATCTGCAAATTAATGGTGGGGAAATCAGAAGTTTGGACAGATTTAAGAACCAGCAAAGAATGACTAAAATGATATACGCAGAAAGCTGAGTACAAGAGAAAGCTGGCTAGTAGTCTGAAAAGATAGTAAAAATTTCAACAAGTTTTTGAATAGGAAAAGAGTAACTAAAGCTCCTCCAGATAGAGAGTCTGGAGAAATCGATTACGAAAAGAAATGGTAGAAAATTTGAACTAATATTTTGTATCAGTTTTCAGGACGAAAACTTCCTGGAGAGTCCTGAAGGTAAAGGGCTGATTGGTAGTGATGAACTTAATACAACCATCCTCATCAGGGAAAGGATGTTTGGAAAATTATTAGATCTAAAAGTTAACAATTCCCAAAGAGCAGTTGACTTGTATCCTAGAATCTTAGAGGAAATGGAGTCACAGTTAGCAAATGCACTGGTTATAATCAACCAAAATCGTTTAGATTCTGCAACAGCTCCAGCAGAAAATAGCTAATATAACACCTTTATTCAAGAAAGTGGAGGGAAAGAAAGTAGGAATCTATCAAAGGGAAAGTGCTAGAATCTATTATTAAAAACTTTATAATAGGATATTTAGGTAACCATGATTTGTCAGGCGGAGCCAACATGGTTTTGCGCAAAAGAAATGGTTATCAACTGACAGTCTTTTATCGAAGTGACATTCACAATAGGAAATAAGTGAGATTACAGGAATAGGGCCTGAATGGGATTGTTGTCAGTGTAGGCTCAATAGGCTGAAGATAGGGTTTCTATGAAGATGTAATGTACTTGGATTTCTAGAAAACGTTTGATAAAATGCCACATCAAATGTACACAAGATAAGAACACATGGTGTAGGGGGTAACATATTAGCGTGGATAAAGAATTGATTGGCTAACAGAAAACAGAGTAGAGATAAATGGGTCATTTTCAGCTTCACAACCTCTAACTAGCAGAGCGCTGCAAGGATCAATGCTGGGTCCTCAACAACTTACAATCCATATCAATGACTTAGATGAAGGGATTTAAATGTATGATAGCTAAGTTTGCTGACGACACCAAGATAGGAATTAAGTTATCAAGAACAGATAGAGTCAGCAAAGGGATATAAACAGGTTAGACAAGTGGGCAAAAAAGAATGCAGTGTAGAACATAGAACATAGAACATAGAACAATACAGCACAGAACAGGCCCTTCGGCCTTCGATGTTGTGCCGACCAAAATAAAAAGCAATGCCCCTCCTACTAAACCATTCCCTTCTCTTCCATATACTTATCAACTAACCTCTTAAACGCCACCAAACTTGGCGCATCTACAACAGCTGCAGGCAGGGCATTCCACTCCCCAATCACTCTTTGAGTAAAGAACCTACCTCTGATATCCGTCCTATAACTCATACCCCTTAATTTAAAGTTGTGTCCCCGCGTGCTAGCTTTCTCCATCCTAGGAAAAAGGCTATCACTGTCCACCCTATCCAAACCTCTAATCATCTTATATGCTTCAATAAAATCCCCCCTTAGCCGCCTCCTTTCTAACGAAAACAACCTCAAATCCTTCAACCTCTCTTCATAGGACCTGCCCTCCCTACCAGGCAACATCCTAGTAAACCTCCTCTGTACCCTCTCCAATGCCTCCACATCTTTCTTATACTGTGGCGACCAGAACTGCACACAATACTCCAAGTGCGGCCGCACTAGAGTTTTGTACAGTTGCAACATGATGCTGCGGCTCCTAAATTCAATCCCCTACCAATAAAAGCTAAGACTCCATATGCCTTCTTAACAACTTTATCCACTTGACTGCCTATTTTCAGGGATCTATTGACACATACACCAAGATCCTTCTGTTCCTCAACACTATTAAGAGCCCCACCATTAGCCCTATACTCTACACATTTATTGTTCCTGCCAAAGTGCATTACCTCACACTTTTCCACATTAACCTCCATTTGCCTCCTCTCGGCCCAGCTCTGCAACTTGTCCAAGTCACTCTGTAAACTAAAACACCCCTCTTCACTATCTACCACTCCACCAACTTTAGTATCATCGGCAAATTTACTGATCCATCCCTCAATACCCTCATCCAGATCATTTATAAAAATTACAAACAGCAGGGGCCCCAAAACCGACCCCTGAGGCACACCACTCGTCACCGAACTCCACGATGAAAATCTCCCATCAACCACCACCCTCTGTCTTCTATCTGCCAGCCAATTTCTAATCCAATTAGCTAATCACCCTCTATTCCACACATCTGCATTTTCTGTAGAAGTCTTCCATGGGCCACCTTATCAAACGCCTTACTAAAGTCCATATATACTACATCAACCGCCTTACCCCCATCCACCTCTCTGGTCCCTTTCTCAAAAAACTCAATGAGGTTAGTAAGGCATGACCTACCCTTCACGAAACCATGCTGACTATCCCCAATCAATTCATTTCTCTCCAAATAACTATAAATCCTCTCCCTAATAATTCTCTCCAATACCTTGCCCACCACAGAAGTAAGACTCACTGGCCTATCATTCCCAGGAAGGTCTCTCTTCCCCTTCTTAAACAATGGGACCACATTCGCCATCCTCCAGTCCTCCGGAACCACACCCGTAACCAACGAGGACCTGAAGATCAGAGCCAGAGGCTCTGCAATCTCCTCTCTTGCCTCCCAGATAATCCTAGGGTAAATCCCGTCCGGCCCAGGGGACTTATCCAACTTCACACCCTCGAGAATTTCTAACACATCCTCCCTATCTACTACAATACTCCCCAATTTGCAACCCTGTACCTCAGTGCTCTCCACAGCTACATTTCCAGCACTCTGCGTGAATACCGAAGAGAAATATTTATTCATTGCCTCACCAATCTCTTCAGGCTCCACGCACAACTTCCCACTGCTGTCTATGACTTGCCCTAATCTTGCCCTAACCAATCTTCTATTCTTAACATATCGAAAGAAAGCTTTAGGATTCTCCTTAATCCTATCAGCCAACATCTTCTCGTGTCCCCTCTTAGCTCTCCTCAATTCACTTTTTACCTCCTTCCTAGCTAATCTATAGCTATCCATTGCCCTACCTGAGCCTTCAAGCCTCATCCTGACATAAGCCTCCTTTTTCTTCTTAACCAGCAAATCAACTCTTTTCGTACACCAAGGCTCTCTTACTCGTCCATTTCCTCCATTTTCGTGTAAGGTGAGAAAATGTGGACTTGTTCACTTTGGCAAGTAGAACAGTGTTCTGAGATGTATAGACCAGAGGAATTAGGAGGTAAATGTGTCGGGATATGGAGGTAGGGCCCGGGCGTGATTGTGGTCGATGCAGACTCAATGGGCCAGGTGGCCTCTTTCTACACTGTAGGGTTTCTATGATTCAATGTAATATTTAAGTGGAGAAAGACTACAGAATTCAGTGTTACAGAGTGATTTAGGTGTCCTGATACATGAATTACAAAGTTAGTATAAAGGTATAGCAATGATTAGGAAGGCAAATGGAATTTGACATTAATAGCCAGCAGAATGGAATATAAAAAGTGGGGAATGTTTACCACAGCTATAAAGGGTCTTAGTGAGAATTCTCTTCCTCAGAAAGTAGTGGAGGCTGGGTCTTTCAATTTATTTAGGCAGAGTTAGACAATCAAGTCAAGGGTTATGGGAAGTAGACATCAAAGTGGAGCTGAGACCACAACCAAATCAACCATGATCTAATTGAATAGCAGCTCTGGCTCAAAAGGGTCGAATACTCTACTCCTGCTACTTTGTTCCTATGTCTTAATAAGGGATTCAGCAGCTGACGAATTATGAAGGTGGGAATAGATCATCTTAGTGACGGCACAAGTATAAGACAACAAGCTTGCAAACTGGTTAGCTTAATCTCAAAACACTGCCAGGGAAAGGGATGGAGTCTTCAGTTACGAAATGGAATTTTCAATGCCGACCAAATATGATGGCTCCAGTGTTCCCAATATTGATACAGCTGGATGGTGTCCGCATACGTATGAAAACTAATACTGTGCTTCCGAATGACATAACTAAAGGGCAGTCGATTTGGTTATCCTTGGGATCCCTGGGAAACAATTGAAGTAACAACATGGGAGCAGCAAGAGAACATATTACAAGTGATTCTCTGGTTATAATTAAGCAAATGAGAATGGAACCAGGTGAGAGCAGTCTTCTCAGCTGGGCAACAGTGGGAAAGCACTAGAGGAGGATGATGTGGTCCGCTGTGTCAAAGGAGAAAGAAATATTTACTTATGTCATAGTCACATAAAATGTCATTTGTGACTTTGATAAGAGTTATTTCAATACTGTGGTAGGGGTGGAAACTCAATTATAAGGATTCAAATGCAAAATTCCAGGAAAGATGGGCACAGATCTAGGAGGCAAAAAACACATTCAAGAACTTGAGAGTAAAGGGAAGTTGAAGATGGAATATTGGTTTGCAAGGACTGTGAGGTCAAGAGTTTAATGTTTGAGGGATAAAGTTCGCTGATTTAAAAAAAAAAGGGGCAATATCTGAAGATAGAACCATTCACAATATCACTAACATGGAGACCCAGAGTGGAAGTTGTATGATCAGTAGTTCAAGTGGAAATGGAATCGACAAGCAGGAGTCTCATGAACAAGGGGAGCTCAGAGAAGGCATGAGGGAAGATAGTGAATGATTAGGTAAAGATGTGAGTTCAGGTCCAGGATAGGGGAGATCATTAAATTGGCTAGCTGTTCTACTGGAACAGAAGACAAGACAGAGATAGCTGATTGGATGGTCTTGATTTTAGTGATAAAGATATCCACTTATTGCTGGAGGTAAGTGCAAAGAGACAAGAGAACGGAGTCTAAGACGTCAACTTTCTTTCATAAATCAGAATCTCTACAGTGCGGTAGGAAGCCATTCAGCCCAGTATCTGCACTAACTCTCCAACTGAGCATCTCACCCAGGTCCAGCACTCCCCCTGCCCTGAGTCCATAACCTCATGTATTTATCCTACTAATCCCCCTAACCTACACATCATGGTACACTAAGGGGCAATTTAATGTGGCCAATCCAGCTAACTTGCACATCTTTGGACTATGGGAGAAAGACAGGGCATTTAGAGTGGCATGGTGGCACAGTGGTTAGCACTGCTCCCTCACAGCACCAGAGTCCTGGATTCAATTCTGGTCTTGTGACACTGTCTGTGCAGACTCTGCATTTTCTTCCCGTGTCTGCATGTGTTTCCTCCATGTGCTCTGGTTTCCTCCCAGAGTCCAAAAATGTGCAAGTTAAGTGCACTTGCCATGTTAAATTGACCCCCAATGTCAGGGGGATTAATTAGCAGGGCAAATATGCAGGGTTACATAAATAGGATAATATAAGAATCTGTGCAGACTCGATGTGCTAACTGGCCTCCTTCGGCATTGTAGGGATTCAATAACTTCTAAAACACTGAGGAAATCCATGCAGATATGGGGAGAACATACAAAGTCCATACAGACAGACAATCACTTGAAGCCAGAATCAAACCCATATTCCTGGTGGTACAAGGCACAGTGCTTATCACTGTGCCACTGTGAATAATCATGTTATATTTGCTAACTTACAATTACTAGGATTTTAGAAAATCATAGCCAGTGCATTTATAGAAGGTGCAGTCTAATTTGAGCAAAATACACTT
The DNA here is from genome assembly GCA_024679065.1 of Sphyrna mokarran. NCBI lineage: Eukaryota > Metazoa > Chordata > Chondrichthyes > Carcharhiniformes > Carcharhinidae > Sphyrna > Sphyrna mokarran. The sequence continues at coordinate 145,314,933 of JAGIQG010000001.1, read as the reverse complement.
CAGCCCACATTTGGCTGTTGGATGCTACTAACCTCCCAGAAGCTACTTCATATCATTTCAATATTGCAAAAGCTACAATATAATTGCAACCATTATGAAGTGATCTTTTCAAATTTTAATTTTTAGGTAGTTATGAAATTTGCTGAACCTCGCTTAAAGTTGTCATCTTTGAAAAGCAACAGCATGGAAACTGAATCTTTTCTGACAATTTCACCAGCATCCAGATACAGATCAGTCACTTAAGCATTTATTTACATTTATAAACGTAACTGGGTGCTTAGACTAACAGGATGTAGAAATGCAGAGGTACCAGTAAAACTTGGTATTGTTACTCAAAATGCCCTAAATTTCTTGTCACTGTCAAACCAATACTTGCAATAATAAATAGAACATAGAACAATACAGCACAGAACAGGCCCTTCGGCCTTCGATGTTGTGCCGACCAAAATAAAAAGCAATGCCCCTCCAAACTAAACCAAACTATACCCTATTAAATGATGTACACATATTATTACTTTCCATTTCCGTAAATTGTACCTTAATAACTGAACGATAAAAACTGGCTTGGCTATTTAATTAAAACTATTTGTGGGCAACAGAAGGTGTGTCTAGTTTCTTTGCAATTTAATTTCTTTCCAGGATGCAAGGGGTCAACCTGAGAGCATAAAATTCTACACAGCCAGCCAAAGAAAGCACCAGGATAGAAAATATTAATTCTGGCATTATCAAATTCTGTAACACCATCTGCATCCTACAGTGAATAATGCCTGCCCAAAATAACAATGTTTGGATATCAAGATTGCCACCTCTTCCTGTCGAATGCTGGCAATAAGCTCTTGGTTCTGAAAAATTCACTCTCAATATCCAGTACAAATATAATAGATAATGGTCTCCTTATCTCAAGAAAAGTTAATCTGTTGATTCTTTTTCAAATTTTTACTTATTGAGATCTGTTCTCATCAGCAATTCTATAGGCCATTTTTTTAATTGGCCAAGGAAGCAAAGAACAAAGAAGCAGGAACAAAGGTGGACAGGGCTAACAATGCCCTCCACCAGCCAGTTTCCTGGCATGCTCCCACCTCCAGATCATTTTGGAACAATCCATTTCAGGGAGAAAATAGCCTACAATTAAGTAGCCAATTAATTATCACTAAAGGGTCAATTAAGGCCACTCTGCAATTCTAGTCAACACACAATGCACATGTCCCTGGCTGAGTTTGAAACATTGCAGGGGGGAGGGTGTTTGGGTGGGGGGTGGTGGGTTTTTTTTGGGGGGGGAGGGGGTGAGGAGTGGTGTTGAGGGGGGGTGGGGGCAATACTGTTGCATCCTCTTCATCAGCTCCTCATCCTGCTGGCTAATCAGCTTCTTGCCCATGTTTTCCTGGATGTCCAGGTACTTGGCAACACAATGGTCAAAGCAGACCGGCTTAGAGCTCAGGCCCTTGTGATGAGATGGCATGCACTTATGATGGTAGGCATGGGGCATTCTGTTGTGCATTTCAGTCATTATCTCCACGTCCACCCTGAGTGGAGGGGAGGGGAGGGGAGGGGAGGGGAGGGGAGGGAGGGGAGGGGAGGGGAGGGGAGTAACTTCGCAGTCAATGAGATTGGTAAGTACTTTCTTTTTTCCTCTCTTACCAGTATCCAGCCTACACGTATGTGCAAGTGACATCATCATGTACCACAACTTCAGCAGCTAAGAGAACAAGGGATGTGGGAGGAAGCCCTTTTCTGTCTGTTTGATGTGTGCTACCTTTAAGGCAGGCAGCAGGTACTGCATGGGATGTGTACCATTGTGCCAAGAGAAAAATGCTTATGAATAGGAATGAAACACCAGCCAGGAAGACTATGGCAGAGCTCTGTTCTTGAGTGGAAGACCAGTTTGAGAAGAATATTTTTGCCCTTAGCATAGAGCACATTGCATTGTATCTGTCGATACGTGACCTGGTTATAAAGTGCATTACGCTGAAACCTGGGCTTTAGAAATAGGAAGAGGAAACAAAAACCAAATTGTTTCACTTAAACTATATCAAACAGCTTGACCCTGCAGTAGTTTCCAGTTTACTATTGCCTGTTTCAGACCCTATATCTTCCTTCAATCAAAGTGATGACATGCTTTGTACTTTCCAGATTGAGCATTCAATTGGCCATTAACACCTGAATAATTGGCAATACATAACCAAATAAACAGCCCATGGCTTCTCCCTTCTCAATGTACTTTTAATTGAAAAATGTAACATCTGATTTCAATGAAACATTAAGGTCATAACATTATGCCTTTGAAGCAGAAGGCAGATTATCTCCATTTTAGAGAATTAAGTAAAGCAATATTCCTTGCCACCGACAAAGCAGCCTCGCTAATTTAATCAAAACTCAAGGCAATAAAATCCTAACAACTGGAGCTGCTTCCTTTGTTCTTCATTCATCATTCCATAATGGAGGATAAAAATTATGTTTAAACTCAACAAAGAGTTTAACTAAGTTTAGCAAAAACAGAAAATACTGGAAATACAGAACAAACATGAGAACTGACAAGTTCTATTTTGAAAACAAACTCTTCTTCCGAACTTTTGTTTCCAGCATTAAGTTTTGTTATCAATTTGAAACATCTTTGCTATTTTGTTTTGACTGGATTGAGCTCTTGACAATACCAAAAAAACATTGGAGGGGATTGTGCAGCCTCCCAGCCACAGGTTTCTTGGTGGCAGTGATATGCTGTTCTTTGGAAGTGGGATTCTTTAATCCCATCACTAAAACGGGATTTCTCATTGATGGCACCCCATGCTGCTGCAAAACCCTTGGGAGAGGTTGTGCTGCCAAAGGGACCACCATCATGAATGGCAGCGAATTTTCCTCCATTGGATTTACTGAGGAGATAGATGACACATAGAAAATCTGTACATGGGACAAATGGCAACAGAGAGAGTAGCCAAAGATGAATTAGAACCTCATGTAATTGGCAGAGGATCTTCAACAAAGACGTTGTCTTCTTTGATATCTATGCAGAAGTCATGATTAAGGAATAAGACACAATCTGATGTTAAGATTAGAGGCAGATGGGTGGGGTGGCAGTGACAAATGTTATCAGTTATAGTTGCAAGTAACAAAGCACTTGCAGTAAGCTCAAAAAAAATTATAAGAATTGGTAATAGACTAGTAAGAGTAGGCATGAACTTTGGAACAGAAGTGAACATTGGTAAACCTGAAGTGATCTCTAAATCACCAAAAAATGTGCATACATTCATTAGAAGGAAAAGAACAGGAACATTTGCAAGAATTAAAGTATTTAGGAAGCATAACTGCAGGTGCAATTAAGAAATAAGAAAAAGGGTAGCAATGGGAAAGGCTATTTTTAGTAAACAGAGACAACTGCTAACCCGGAAACTGAACAAATAATGCAATAAGTGACTTGTGAAAAGCTTTATTTAGAATGTTATTTTTGTAATGGGTGCAAGGCTTAGAATTTAAAGAGGAGACAACTTGCTAAGTAGCTTTGAAATGTGTTTTGGGGAAAATGAAAAATATCAGCTAGACAAAATAACAAATGATGAAGTGCTGAGGACAGTGAAAGAACAAAGAAATTTGCTGAATGTAATTAGGAAAATGGAGCAAAATTCAGGCAGGACATGTGTTAAGAGAAAACGGGTAAGATTTCAAGAAAAAAAAGGAGAGTATTAATGGTGGACAGCTTGAAAGTTAAAGAAAATTATTGGAAAATGAAAAGACTGAAAAGAGAGACAAGAAGAAGACTAGGCCAAGGACCTGCCTTTGTGCCGAGCATACATGATAATGATTTATTATCTTTAACACCTTTTGATCAGTTTTGATTTCAAATACATTTCTTTCAAGACTAGTGACAGCAGGTCTAAGTTGAAGGAGTTGGGTCTGGAGACAAGTGAGGAAAATAAATGAAGTAGCACACAATTGAAATGACAGAACACTTTGTTAAAAGATATTGTCTGCTAACAGTGTTCTCATACTGTCAGGACTTGGTGACTGGTCAAAAAAAAGTTAATTTGCTAATGTTAGTAACACACATTTTCCAATAATATTGTCTACTTTTCTGCTTTCTTATATACATGCATATGCATACTTAAGAAAAATGTTTTTTCTTGCTTTTAAAAATGAATTCCAAACAGCAAGATGCCCTCCCATATTTTGCCAATTGCAGAATCTTAACACCAACCCAGCCGAGGTCAGAAAACTCAATGAAAATCATCTACGAAAATGCAATAGTGCAAGTTTTGCACACAACTCTTAATTCACGATTAGCAAAGTAATCAAACAAACCACACAAGTGCTTCCTCGTTGCATCCATAAAGGATTATGTTATCCACTGTCTCACCAGTTTCATAGCTGGAATAATATTACATAAGTTTATAGGGCAAATGAAAGATACACAATAAGAAACTAAGAATTCAGGTATAGCTATGGCATCCAATTATACTAAAGTAGCATTTGTTAACCCATTTTAAATATTCAGTCAACTTCATTGCAATACCACTGAACTTCGAAAGGTTAATTTTCACCTCAGAACTGGTTTACAAAAAATTAACAAAAACTTACAGCTAACATTTCTGCCTCCAACAGAGTTCGATACAGCATGCTACTAGTTGCATCCACGTGGAGAAGCTGACCTTTAATAGTTGGTGAAAAGCCTATAGAATTAAAAGTCCACATATATAATCAGTATGAACAATACTTCTTCGAAAAAAGTTCTTCATATTTTTCTCCCATCATTGCATGATAGCCAATATAGTAACATAGTAAGAATAGGCCATTTATTTTGACTCTGCCTCCATCATTCAACAAGACCATGCTAATCTGGTTGTGGTCTCATCTTCATTTTCCTATCTGCCCCACTTAATGGTCAATTCCCCTGTCGAATAAAATTCTATCCAACCCAGCCTGAAAGAAATTCAGATCCATGTAACCTTGCAGATAGATATTATAATACTAAAATTAAAGCTTTCAAGTACAATGCTTAAAATGAATTTTCCTCAATCCAAGACATTTTCAGCAACACACATCTTTTAGAATATAAAGGAATGTTTCAAAATGTGGGCAAATGCTTACCATTTTCACTTACTGTCATAGGAACATTAATTTCCAAATATGAACCTGCTCCAACATTCACATGTATGGCATTGGTCTCCTAAAATAAACATATTATCCAGTAAAACAGGAGAAAAAGTACTATAAATCACAAACATAGTTTGAGGCTTTATCTTGTTTGCTCCTTCCTCTTCTGAAGTGTTACATCCTACTTGGGTACATTTCACTACCTTCCTTGCATTAGTGGCTGATACCTACATGCGAGTACTGACAGATATTGCTGCGCTATCACCCCCTCAATCAGGCACTTAATTGAGGTAAATATTTCAAAGATCCACACAGCTCAGTTGCACAAGTTCTGCTACAACATCAAGAAACTCGATTTATAGGTCTAAATTTTAATGGTGTCTGACTAACACACACTGTTATTAATGTGTAAATCAATCAACAACTTGAGGAAACTATATTTAGTGAATTTCAAATTCTTACAAGTTTAGTCATTTTGCACTGCTGTCATTTAGCTCCCCAAAAATGGTACCTTGCCTTTAATTTTCTTATGATCATCCTGAAATTACTATATTTGCTGATTAATAAGCCATTAAACACACATTATCACACCCTAGCTACCCTTTAACAAGGTGATAGATTGTTAATGGCTGCTAACCAACTTCTCTCCTGAAAATGAATAATTATATCTGTGAAATCTGATTCCTGCAGATTGAGAATTGTTGAAATTTTTAAAAAGTAGAATATTAAATTTACTTCTTTCCTTCTTACATTTCCACTGTCTTTTTCTCCCTCAATCCGCTTGTTCTTATCCTGTTTTTCTTTCTGTAATTCACATGAAATTCACCATTCTAATTCACATCCCCGCTTCAGTTTATTTCTCAATCCTTTAATCTACCTGTTAAGGAGAGGTGCTTGCGGTTCCATTGTTCCACAGATATCCTGCTGCATTATCAATTTGCGCTTTCAATAACTATACGGATAAAAATGTTCAAACCTAACCAGGAACAAACAAATTTAAATAACAGCATATGCTGTGAGTGCCTTGCAAAATCTGGATTACAGTGTTTCTATTCTAATGGATATAGGGCTTCCTTCATTCAAAGTTATAAAGCACAATTTCAAATGTGCACAATTTTAAATGTGTTTTTCAATCTATTACTTATTTTTGATCAGCAGTACTGGCAGCTTTTGTGGAGAGGAAACCTAAGTGATGCCTCAGGTCTGACTTTTTCAAAATACAAATGAAAACAGTGATTCAGGGCAAAGTCCAGATCATCAAAACTTCTTGTGGAAGCAAAATCACTTTTTTTAAAACTACAATTTTTGCTGTATTCCAATTGCCTTTGTACTGTCAAGTTAACTCCCTTTTAAGATATTGTAATTCAACAACTGAAGATTGTAACATTTATTGAACATCATAAATCTTAGTGTACTTCATTAGCAACTATGCCATGAGCTCTGCGCTGATACCTCACTATTATTCTCCAAAGATCTAACAATAAACCCAATTTACCCCAACACCTTGGACTCCCTGACCATCACACCATCTGTCCTCAATAAATTAGTGATAATAACAGGTGTTATCAATCTTACAGACTTTACAACCTGCTATGCTTTCTAATTAGCTCTCTGTCTTAATTCTGACATATGACATAACCTATAAAATTATTGCTGATGATGTGCAATTAAGTTGATTGTGCTTACCCGATTTTTCGTAAAAAGTAAATCAATGGTGGCATCTGTAATGATATTCATGCGTAGTTCAAATGCAAGAATCTGCCTTGGCTTTCTAGGCTTTGCTAATTCAGTGACCTTCAGTGTCTGATAGTCAGCTGGAAAGAAAAACTTCCATAAACATTCCCTGCAACAAAACACAAAACATTTGAAGCGTCAAATGTATTTAAAAATAGGAGAGAAAGTGATGAACTGCACAGAGGCTCGTATTGTGTGACCATATAGCAGACTGATATCTTCTTTGTATGTTGCTACATTTTTGGCATGTTCTGTATACCATATACAAAGCATATGCACATAGTGATGGCACAGTGGCTGGCACTGCTGTCTCACAGCGCCAGGAATCGAGGCTCAATTCCGGCCTCAGGTCACTCACTGTCTGTGTGGAGTTTGCACCTTCTTCCCAGGTCTACAAGGGTTTCATCCAAGTGATCTGGTTTCCTCCCACAGTCAAAAGATGTGTGCAGGTTAGGCTGATTGGCATACTAAATTGTCAGAGGGTTTGGCAGGGTAGGTATGTGGGGTTACAGGAATAAAGCCTTGGTTGGATTGTGGTCACTGCAAACTTGATAGATCGAATGGCCTCCTTCTGCATTGTAGGGATTCAATGATTCTAATATACATTTTTGTAAACTTCAGATACACAGAGTAATACTCAAGAGTATTAGTACTCATTTCAAACATAACTTCCACTTTAATACCCACGGTCAACTACAATAACCTCTAATCAATTAGCTACATACCAACAATGAAATTCAAAATTTACCAAAACAGAAAGAAAATATTATAACATTCATCAAAATAATATAAACGAATTGCATTTGAATGTTATGCACAAATATACCTATCATTTGAGCGCTGGACACAAACATACCCATCACTAATATACTCAAAGTCAAAAAGCCTTTACTTTCTTTACAATTGAATAAAACTCAAATCATTCCCCTGCAGAACTTACTCCCCACAATTATTTCCACTCAAATTAGGTTCATTTATTTACTTTTAACAGAAGTTCTGAATCAATACGAAAATGTATTCATCAAATCTACTGAACAAATCTCTCAAACTTCTGAAAAACTGTAGCCATCTATTTATTAAATTGCAATGCAAATTTTCAGCACTTCTAAGCAAAATGATGGCATGAAATCAATACTAATACAAATCATAAACAAAAATACTGCAGATGTTGGAAATCTGAAATTAAAACAAAAATGACACTAGAAATACTCAGCAGGTCAGGCAGCATCTCTCAGAGAGAAATACAGTTTAATGGCAAAATGGTTGATAGTGCAATACCAATAGAAATAAAGAGATAAGAAAGGAAATAAAAGATTAATCTAGAGGAAGTGTACATAGGAAATTAGAATATGATCAACTTTTTTTCACAAAGAGGCAATGGTTATGTCATGAAATCATACAATTTAAGTGTTTTGTGGCATTTAAATGAAACAAATAAACAGTCTCAGTGCAAGGCCACTATTATTTGATTTATAAAATCAAATCTGAAAATCTATCTGGACACAGTGCTACCGTCCATTTCTGCATTGTTGTCTTTTTAAACATCCCATGATAAAACATAATATCTCAAAAGCACTTTACAGTTTCCAATTAGGTAAATAACTCATATCATGTGAATGTACACAAATATGTGAAATCAAAAAGATTTTAAAAGACAGTGGTTGAGCAAGGGAACAGCTATTAGCAAGCATTTTAGCATAGATATAGAGTTCATAACAAGGAACACTGCTTTGTTCTTCTAATGTTTATACCAAGACAACTGTACCTCATCCAGGACAGAATATCGGCATGTTTACAGGTGCTGTGATCAAAGTACAGCATTTAGATGATGAAAGAAGGCTGAGTGTGGTATTTAGTACAGAAATGATTTTTGTAGGACTCATGAGGTGATGGTACGAGTTGGAAACAGAAGACAATTTTAGCAGTTTTTTTAGTCAAAATCAGATAGGAATTAATAGAATCAAGCAAGGTAGGATCAAGAAGATAGGAAAAGCTAACGTAATACAGTTGCAGTGAATACCACTTGTGATTTTGGTTACAGCACTTTGATACTAGGGGAGGGATGGAAACTCAAATAGAGAGAAAAGGGGAGATTGGAACTGAATAATAGGAAGTTAATCTTTGGTTGGTGAGTTTACTTCTGTTGGGGACGATAATAAATGTATTTTCAGTGTTCATAATCAAATTGCCCCATTTCATCCAAGTTTTAATTCCTAAATTTGCAACAATTTAGGAAGAGCATTGAAGTATGTACCATCCTAGAATTTGTTTGATATGAAGAACATCGGAAAGATTTCTATGCCTACTTTCCCTTCACTACCACAGAATCATTGAAATTTACAGCACAGAAGGAATCACTTGGCCTATCATGTTTGTGTCAGCTGACAATGAGTCGTCAGCCAATACACTTTTCAGCTGTTTGTTAATAGCCCCATGGTTAAGGCACTTCAAATCATATTCATAAGAACATAAGAAATAGGAGCAGGAGTAGGCCATCCAGCCCCTCGAGGCTGCCTCGCCATTCAATAAGATCATGGTTGATCTGCAGTGGTTCAGTACCACTTTCCCGCTTTCTTCCCGTAACCCTTAATTGCCTTGTCAATCAAAAACCTATCCACTCTAGACTTGGACATATTCCGCAAGGAAGCCTCCACCACCTCATCAGGCAGAGAATTCCAAAGATTCACCACCCTCTGCGTGAAGAAACTCCTCCGCAACTCTGATCTGAACCGCACCCACCCCCTAATCTTGAGGCTGTGCCCTCTATTCCTGCTATATTTGCTAAGCGGGAAGAGTGTCTCAACCTCTACCGTATCCATTCCCTTCATTATCTTATATGTCTTTATAACATCCCCTCTCAGCCTTCTAAACTCCAAAGAGTACAATTCTAGCCTATTCATTCTCTCCTCATAATCCAATGCCCTCATTTCCGGTATCAGCCTAGTAAACCTTCTCTGCACCCGCTCTAAGGCCAATATATCCTTCCTCGAATGCGGCGACCAAAACTGCACACAGTACTCCAGCTGCGGGCTCACCAGCACTCTGTACAACTGCAACAGTACCTCGCTCCTTTTATATTCTATCCCCCAGCTACAAAGGCCAACATTGCATTCACCTTCTTAATCACCTGCTGCACCTGCATACTGTGTTTTTGCAATTGGTACACAAGGATCCCCAGGTCCCTCTGCACCGTCACATGCTGCAGCTTTTTACCATTTAAATAGTAGTCCTTCCTACCATTATTCCTACCAAAGTGGATAATCTCACACTTGCTAACATTATGCTCCATCTTGCAGGTCCTCGCCGACTCACTCAACCTACCCAGATTCCTCTGCAGGCTTTCCACACCCTCCACGCAATTTGCTTTATATTCAATTGCCTTTAAATGTTAGATTTTTTTAACTACCTTTCCAAGCAGTAAGTTCCACTTCTCCACAACCCCTGAGTGAAAATTAGTTCCTCCCAAATCCCCTACCTCTACCATAAATCAGTAACGGGTAACCTAGGCTAGTGAGTGGGCTAGGCTCGTGATGCTCCTTCATCTGACTGGAGCAAAAGATAGAAATTGGGCATGTCTGTTACTCATGAACCTTGAATAAAATTGAATGCATTCAATACATGCCGAATATTTCATAATAAGTTATAGAAAATGCTTAATTATTCATATACTAATAGAACTGTCAACTTTAAATGGTAAAAAGAAAATAAAGATTTACACTTGTTGGATGCAGAGGATGCACCTGACTGTCTCTGTCAATGTTGTGTGCATTCAGCACGCACCTCACTTCAGTCGTCCTTGCTTTGCATGCGCATCACTTCAGTCATATTGTTGGAAAAAAGATACACCGATGGAAAGCGGCAGAATGTGACAAGCCCGTGCAAAGGCAATAGTAAACAAATATCTTGTGGACCGCATTCAGGTCCCCAGTCCGCAGGTTGCCCACCACTGCCTACGGTTATGGACATCACAACTAAAGAGGAGGATAGAGCTTTGCCATAATTTTATACATTATGTTCGTCTCTCAACCTCTTCTGTTCCAAACAAAACAACCCTAGCCAACCCAATGTTTCTTAAAAACTAGAATCCTCCAGGAACGGCCAATATCCTGGTAGATCTCCTCTGTGCCCACTATTTTGTAATTATATCTTTTCTACAGCACAGTGAGCAGAACTGCAAACTGTGCTTCAGCTGTGGCCTAACAAGTGTTTTACAAAGTTCCATCAGATTTTTGTGTGTGGGTGCAGGATGGGGAAGAGAGTGGAAGATGTTGTTTAACACCAGTTCTGAAAGGAAGGATAGCATCTGATGAGAGAATGATTTACAAGGTGCACTGTGGATTTACCCTAAGTTGATCATTTAGATGTGTGCATACACAGGTGCCTATAATTATGCACATGCGAATAACGTCAAGCTACACCATCCATTTTCCCATGACTACATTCCAGCGGATGGAAGAAACATAATTAAAAGACTATTTTCCAATTTTCAGGATTCATAATCAAATTGCCACATTTCATCAGGTGGGCTATGAGTCACAATTTTGATGTCTACATTTACAGCAATTGAAGAAGAACATTGAAGTATATAATTCTAACAGAAGGTTACAACTAGCAACATTCAGTTGTGTTGCTCCTTTGTCTTATTTTGAGCTTTTCTTAAAGAAAACACTTTCTAGTTAAATAAAAAATTAGCCAATAATGAATGATTAAAGAGATAAGGGCAAATTTGAAGCTAAATAAAATACTTAGACTAAGTGTACAAATCTTAAAGATGAGGATGACAAAAGGACATGTGAAAATGGAGCAGTAAGCCATTCAGCCCCTCAAGCTTGCTTCACAATTTAATATTATGACTGATCTGATAGTAATCTCAAATTTGCTCCCATCTATCCCTGACAACCTTTCAACTCATTTCTTATCAAGAATCTATCTATCTTTGCTTAAAAATATTGAAAGGCACTGCTTGCATCACTTTTTCAGGAAGAGATCTCCAAAGATTCTCAATCCTGAGTGAAAAAAATTCTTGCCATCCTCATTTTAAACGGACAACCCCTAATTTTTAAACTGCGATCACTAGTTCTATATTTTCCCATAATGGGCAGACACCCTCTTCACGTCCACCTTGTCAGAACCCCATAGCATTTTGTATATTTCAGTCAAGCAGCCTCTTAGTCTTTATATTCCAGCAGAAACAAGCCAGCTTGTTTCCTCACAAGATAACGTCACCGTGCCAGGTGTTAGTCAACTTTCCAGACTCACCTTCTATTGGGAAAATGTTCACTTTGTTAATTCTTTAAATATTTATAAAAACACTCACTATTTGTTTATATATTTATGAATAGCTTTCAATCATAATCTAACTTTTCCCACTTTATTAATCTTTAATCAATTAATTCTATTGGTCTTTATATTCTGCCCAATCTCCCAACCTGCCAATCATCTGCTTTTTCTTTAACTTTGATATCATCTTTAACTTTTACAGTTAACTAAGGTTCTATTCTGTGCATTGTAAAATATCTTCTTAATGTTTGCCACTATACCTCTATTGACCTATTCTTTAATATAATTTGTCAATTAATTTTACCTAACTCAGATATCGTGCTCTCATTAAAGTTTAAAATCATAGTTTCAAACCCACTCTTCTTTAAAAGTTAAATTCAATCATGTTATAGTCACTGCTACCTAGGGATGCCTTCAGGTTGAGATCATTAATTACTTCCATCTTATTGCACAATACTAGGTCTTGTACAGCCTGCTCCCTGGTTGGCTCCAGACCATGTTGTTGTAAGAAATTATCCTAAAAACATTCAATGAATTCCTCATCTAGAGTTTTCCCATCTGACTTTTCCAGTCTATATGTAGATTAAAATGTCCCATGATTACTGTCATACCTTCAATTATTTCTTCCATTATTACCCTGCTTCCCAAAGGAAATATGAAGCGATTAATAAAGACCAAAATGGAAAGCAAAGAGCCCTGGCGAAATTAACTTATCCTAAATTATAAAAATAAATAGTGAATATTCTATAGGCACATAATTAACAAAAGATAGATCATAATTGGAACCAGGTCACTAAAGGATGCACAAGATAAACACATAGGTATTGACAACAAAATAGAAGAGTACTTTTCTCCTGTATTTACCAAGGACTAAACAGAAGGAAATATTACATAAGAAAAAAAATCAAAAAACAATTTCAAGACATTTATGAGAGAAAAGAGGAAGATGATTGACAAAATAGTTAAACTGAAAGAGGACAAAATTTGGGTGGATGATATTAATGCGTACTAACAGAATCTAGGAAAATTAGAGTTTGTGTGCACATAAGTATGCACCATGGCTTACTTGCACCACATGGACTGCAATTGTTCAAGGTGGTCAGCACCAGCTTCTCAAGGGCACTTAATGAATGGGCAACAAATTCTGACCTTAATTGCAAATGCGCACGCACAAACTCTACGCTCTACTTACACTCATACTTATGTAATCAGCAATTTATATGGAAGCCAAGGAATTAGTTGGATGAAGACCTGTTTCATGAGGAGACTTATTCTATTCATGAGTAGTTTCACACTACGTAGCACTTACAGCTTGCATCAGAAAAAATAATTTGCAAATGCTGGTCTTCAGGACATCATCACTGAATCCAACTGATTACAACAGGTTTTGCTAAGGTGTTGTAAGCGCTATCATTGCAGCAGGATGGTTAGAAGTTACAAGATTATGTATAAGGCTGGACAGAGATAACAATGACAGGGTAGGCTTACATCGACACTTCCCTGATGATAAGCAAGACCCGACTTACTACTCTCAGTTGAATTTCAGATGCCCTTCTCCAATTGTGATTTTGACGAAAGCATCAACTCTCAAGATTCCAGTCATTTATTAGTTGCTACAACAATCTTTTAAGAATGGGATTGATATCAGGATGACTTGCTTGTGATGTGCAGCTTTAATGAAAGTCATCCTGAAATCAATGTAGAGTCACATGCAAGACAATCCGTGGCTCAGAGTATGGTTTCTCAAAATAGCAGATGAAGAAGTTATCTGAAAGATGGCCAACTATGATTCCAACACAAAAGGGAGGTTTGACTGGATTTACTTTCAATAAGGGAACTGTACAAAAATAGATCTTGACAGAGCATGAAAGAGCTGCTTTAAACCAAAGCTGTCAAGGATGGCTAATCACAAATCATCAACAAGATCTTAGATTGACTTAGACAAGACAAAGAGCATGATGAAAAAAATGTGAGGAATGTCATGGACACCATTTAAAATATGGTTAATCGTTTTGATCTTTCATTGGAGACAGATCAGTTGCATCACATCACATTAGGTCAAATTGCACCAGCACCTATAATCAGGGATTTTATATAGGCTGAGGAAGGGAGGAAACATTCATGACTTTTGTAGTGACAAGGACACAAAATGTCAAATTTCATGATCTTGTCAAGAAGATGAAACTAAAGACTTTCAAGAACACAATTAAAATGTATATAACCAAAGTAAACAATAAAAAGATTGCTCTCAAAGCAGCCCTGAAAATATTATTTGCTGGAGCAGTCAGAAAAGTATACATTAATGAAATGTGGCTTATAAATTGGGAACAGCTGATCAAGATGACTTCTCATCAAGACAAATAAAGCAAAGCTCTTACACTTTGAGGAGGTCAATCAACCTACCCCTTCCATTCATGTGATCACAAGTGGCACAGTACCTTTGCAAAGTGCTAAACATAATGAGACAACATGGATGTGGAACTTGCAGCTTGGACCAGTACCTGGAACTTCGATGTTGTGGCCATTTCAGAGACTTGGGTAGAGCAGGGACAGGAATGGATGTTGCAGGTTCCGGGGTACAAATGCTTTAGTCGGAGTAGAGACGGAGGTAGAAGGGGGGGAGGAGTGGCATTATTGGTCAAAAACTGTATCACGGTGATAGAAAAGAAGTTTGATGAGGACTTGTCTGTTGAGGTAGTATGGGCTGAGATTAGAAACAGGAGAGGAGAGGTCACCCTGTTGGGAGTCTTTTACAGACCTTCTAATAGTTCTAGAGAGGTTGAGGAAAGGATTGCAAAGTCAATTCTGATTAGGAGTGAAAGTAGTAGGGTAATTGTGATGGGGGACTTTAACTTTGCTAATATTGATTGTAATAGCTATAGCTCTAGCTCGTTAGAGGGGTCAGTTTTCGTACAGAGTGTGCAGGAAGGTTTTTTGACTCAGTATGTAGATAGGCCAACTAGAGGTGAGGCTACATTGGATTTGGTGCTGGGCAATGCGCCAGACCAGGTGTTAGACTTGGAAGTTGGTGAACATTTTGGTGATAGTGACCACAATTCGGTTACGTTCACCTTAGTGATGGATAGGGATAGGCGTGAAGCTGGGGGCAGTAGTTATAGCTGGGGGAAGGGTAATTATGAGGCCATCAGGAGAGAATTATGGTGCATAGATTGGACTAGGAAGCTACAGGGACTGGGAACATCTGGAATGTGGAGCTTATTCAAGGAGCAGCTGCTGCGGGTCCTTGATAAGTATGTCCCTGTCAGGCAGGGAGGAAATGGTCGAGTAAGAGAACCTTGGTGTACAAAAAAAGTTGATTTGCTGGTTAAGAAGAAAAAGGAGGCTTATGTCAGGATGAGGCTTGAAGGCTCAGGTAGTGCAATGGATAGCTATAGATTAGCTAGGAAGGAGGTAAAAAGTGAATTGAGGAGAGCTAAGAGGGGCCACGAGAAGATGTTGGCTGATAGGATTAAGGAGAATCCTAAAGCTTTCTTTCGATATGTTAAGAATAGAAGATTGGTAGGGCAAGATTAGGGCCAGTCATAGACAGCAGTGGGAAGTTGTGCGTGGAGCCTGAAGAGATTGGTGAGGCACTGAATAAATATTTCTCTTCGGTATTCACGCAGAGTGCTGGAAATGTAGATATGGAGAGCACTGAGGTACAGGGTTGCAAATTGGGAAGTATTGTAGTAGATAGGGAGGATGTGTTAGAAATTCTCGAGGGTTTGAAGTTGGATAAGTCCCCTGGGCCGGACGGGATTTACCTAGGATTCTCTGGGAGGCAAGAGAGGAGATTGCAGAGCCTCTGGCTCTGATCTTCAGGTCGTCGTTGGTTACGGGTGTGGTTCCGGGGGACTGGAGGATAGCGAATGTGGTCCCGTTGTTCAAGAAGGGGAAGAGAGACCTTCCAGGGAATTATAGGCCAGTGATTCTTACTTCTGTTGTTGGCAAAGTATTGGAGAGAATAATTAGGGATAGGATTTATAGTTATTTAGACAGAAATGAATTGATTGGGGATAGTCAGCATGGTTTTGTGAAGGGTAGGTCGTGCCTTACTAACCTCATTGAGTTTTTTGAGAAAGTGACCAAAGAGGTGGATGGGAGTAAGGCGGTTGATGTAGTATATATGGACTTTAGTAAGGCGTTTGATAAGGTGGCCCATGGAAGACTTCTACAGAAAATGCAGATGTGTGGAATAGAGGGTGATTTAGCTAATTGGATTATGAATTGGCTGGCAGATAGAAGACAGAGGGTGGTGGTTGATGGGAGATATTCATCGTGGAGTTCGGTGACGAGTGGTGTGCCTCAGGGTCTGTTTTGGGGCCCCTGCTGTTTGTAATTTTTATAAATGATCTGGATGAGGGTATTGAGGGATGGATCAGTAATTTGCAGATGACACTAAAGTCGGTGGAGTGGTAGATAGTGAAGAGGGGTATTATAGTTTACAGAGTGACTTGGACAAGTTGCAGAGCTGGGCCGAGAGGTGGCAAATGGAGTTTAATGTGGAAAAGTGTGAGGTAATGCACTTTGGCAGGAACAATAAATGTGTAGAGTATAGGGCTAATGGGAGGGCTCTTAATAGTGTTGAGGAACAGAAGGATCTTGGTGTATGTGTCCATAGATCCCTGAAAGTAGGCAGTCAAGTGGATAAAGTTGTTAAGAAGGCATATGGAGTCTTAGCTTTTATTGGTAGGGGGATTGAATTTAGGAGCCGCAGCATCATGTTTCAACTGTACAAAACTCTAGTGCGGCCGCACTTGGAGTATTGTGTGCAGTTCTGGTCCCCACATTATAAGAAAGATGTGGAGGCATTGGAGAGGGTACAGAGGAGGTTTACCAGGATGTTGCCTGGTATGGAGGGCAGGTCCTATGAAGAGAGGTTGAAGGAGTTGAGGTTGTTTTCGTTAGAAGGGAGGCGGCTAAGAGGGGATCTTATTGAAGCATATAAGATGATTAGAGGTTTAGATAGGGTGGACAGTGATAGCCTTTTTCCTAGGATGGAGCAAGCTAGCACGAGGGGACACAGCTTTAAATTAAGGGGTATGAGTTATAGGACGGATATCAGAGGTAGGTTCTTACTCAAAGAGTGATTAGGGAGTGGAATGCCCTGCCTGCAGCTGTTGTAGATGCGCCAAGTTTGGTGGCGTTTAAGATGTTAATTGATAAGTATATGGAAGAGAAGGGAATGGTTTAGTTTGGAGGGGCATTGCTTTTTATTTTGGTCGGCACAACATCGAAGGCCGAAGGGCCTGTTCTGTGCTGTAATGTTCTATGTTCTATGGAATGCTATGACATTGATTAAAGTCATGAAACCACAATCAAATTTTTTGTTGACTGAATACTGAGAATTCTTGAGAAACAAATGAAGGCAGAGAAATGGAGAGATCCACTTCGTTCTGACAGATAAATAACAGACCACATCAAGAACGATGAAAGAGAATGGAGGTCAGTTGGAGGAATGCAAATCATCAAAACTTTTTCTCCTCACTAGAAAAGCCCAAAACAGCAACAAAACATCTGTTTGGCAGTGACAACAAGGAAAATATTGTCCGTTTTTTCCACGAATGATGTTGCAAGTCTGGAAGAGAGATCACTGATGTTATGATAATCTTTGCTGAACATGGAAGTGAATGTCATGTCCTTCATCAGAATAACAACCAAACAGACCTGGAGATGGTACCAATCCCAGCATTGTTTCCCATCCAGGAAGGTGACAAACAGATAATGCTTCACAGCACATTTGCAGCCAGTTCCAGTGAACATGTCATCATAAGAAGTGCTGACATTGGTGGCTTATACTACACTTGGCATTCTGTAGGGACATTGACACCAAGTTTATTTGCACACAAGGATAAACAGGTGTATAACTGATGTTCATTGCATCTATGATCATTCTGGTAGAAGTGTGTATGCTGCTCTCACTGGACTTGGTATTTTTCAGGATGTGATTCAGAAATTATTCTCAATGAGATGGGCAAGGTGAAATCAGTAAAAGTCTTGATTGCCAGCAAAGAACACCGTACAACACTCGGGAAGTTAGGGACATCATTTGCTGTTTCACAATCTCTTTGTGAAGAACTAAAGGCATATACTTCTGAACTCCAATAGTAGATTGAATGTAAAGATATGAACCAGGCCAGATGTTAAATGTTTACAACTGAAGGTTATGCAAAGATTCGTTGTACAAGCATATACAGCGTACCAATTACCAGTCTGCAATACACAGGCAATATTTTCAGAACATGCCAGAAATTTAATCTCTGAAGTACCATGGGTGGAAACTAGAAAATGTTGTACTTATAATAGACTGGATACACTTCCTCTAACACAGTAAATGTAATGGAGCTTGTAATCAATTCATGCAAAAACAGAGTGCACAAGGACAATGCTCTTGTTTTCTCTGCAAACTACTCTCCACCAACATCTGCGCCTTTATAGATTCTGAGAATACTATATTTTTGCCTCAGATTTCTAGGGCGCAGGAAGTATATACTCAAGATTCAGATTATAATTCATGCATTTGCAAATGCGAGCAAAATAAGCAATAATGAATGAAGAAAAATAATGTTCAGGAAAGATACCCTCCCCACACCATCTCAGCATCAACTGATTTCTCTCTCCTCTTTATAATCTAAGGATTACAGTTAAATGGGCGATTAGATCCCTCCAAAGTTTAAATGATTTTGCATGGAATAAATTGTTATGGTAGATTTATTTCCTTAGTAATGAATATGAAAAATAACTTAGATTTATGTACAAGTACACAAAAAGATAATTCCACATCTAGAATGTCCTCAGTGATACTTCTGACCATTTCTTACACTATCCATTTTCAAAATTTAGCAAGACTGGTGATATGTCATCAATGCTAGTGTGAAAAGTAAAATTATAGTGTTTGGTTGACTTTGTCGCAATATTTTGTTACAACCCTGACAAGAGAACACAGTTTGAAACAAGTTTCACAATTAAGACAAACCGTGGTGCGATGTGCAGAAGAAATCTGAGATAACCTGGACCAACAATAGAATAGCAAACAATTTTTCGCTTTGGCATTTGATGAAAGCTTGATGTAAAAGACCTAAGAACATAAGAGCTAGGAGCAGGAGCATGCAATCTGACCCCTTGAGCCTGCTCTGCCATTCAATAAGACCATGGCTGATTTTTTTGTAGACTCAGCTTCACTTACCTGCCTGCTCACCATAACCCTTAATTCCTCACTGTTCAAAAATCTATCTTTGCCTTAAAGACATTCAACAAGGTAGCCTCAACTGCTTCACTGAGCAGGGAATTCCACAGATTCACAACCCTTTGGGTGAAGAAAATCCCCCTCAGTTCAGTCTTAAATCTGCTCCTCCTTATTTTGAGGCTATGCCCCCAAGTTCTAGTTTCACATACTAGTGGAAACAACTTTCCAGCTTCTATAAGATCCCCACTCATTCTTCTAAATTCCAATGAATATAGTTCCATTTACTCAGTCTCTCTTCATAAGCCAACACTCTGAACTCTGGAATGAATCTAGTGAATCTCCTCTGGAATCCCTCAGTAATAAGACCAAAACTGTACATAGTACTCCAAGTGTGGCCTCACCAGCACCTTACACAACAGCACTGTAACCTCTACCCCTCTAGCAATGAAGGACAAAATTACATTTGCCTTCTTAATTACCTGCTGCATCTGCAAACCAACATTCTGCAATTCATGCACAAGGATACACAGGTCCCTCTGCACAGCTGCAATTTTTTACATTGAAGTAATAGTCCATTTTGCTGTGATTCATACCAAAATGGATGACCCTATAAGACAGCTCAATTGATGATTTTCATATGAAGCATTAACACAAATACAACAGAATTGACTTTAATGTAGTCAATGGATAACATGGCTATTAGAAAAGAATTAATGGAATCAGGAAATAAGTATCCCAAAAGATGCTTGTACCGTTTGGGTCAACTTGGACAGCATGGTGACATAGTGGTCAGCACTGCTGCCAGAGTGCCAGGGATTAGACTTCAATTCTGGCCTTGGGTGATAGCATGACTATTGCACCTTCTCTTTGATGTCATGAGTTTCTTCCAGGTGCTTCGGCTTCCTTTCACAGTCTAAAAATGTGCAGATTATGTAGATTAGCCATGCTGAACAGCCCCTCAGTGTCCAAACACGTGTAGTTTAGGTGGATTAGTGATGGCAAATGCACAGGGTTACAGTGATAGGGCAGGAACGGACCTGACTCAGAGTTGGTGCAGATTCGATGGGCTGAATGGCCTTTTTCTGCATTGTAGGTGTTCTAACTTAATGTCTGCAAAGACATTTTCTGTTATGAAATTCAACAAGTGTAGTATCAACGTGCTGTGCTTGTTTGAAGTCATTAGGTTATATTTTAGCTTTGTTTGAAGCAATTTTTAAAAGCAGCATCTCGGTCTTTTGACTAAGATGCAAATAAGATCAAGCCTTGGAGGAGCAGCTACACCTATTCCAATCAGCTTGGATTATGTAGATCAAGCCCAAGACAGAAGATGAGAGCACTGACTTGTCAGCTTGAATCGGAAATGTCTCAACTTGTTGAGACTCTGAATTGGACTCGATTTGATTGAATTGGAATAAAAACAAACAAAAAAAAAACAGATACACAGTTAGTGATGACCATCTTGTAACAGTGCTCCGCATTGCAACAACAGAGAAGGCAACTAACTTCACCTCCTTTGTTGACATCCAAAAGAAACTTTCCTCTTCACATTTTTATAAAGATAGTGAGATAATTTATTATGAAGCCTGTGATAACATACCAGCATTATGCAAATGGTGAGCAGTATTTCAAGGAGAAGATAAATATCAAAAAGGAAAGAAAGATACTATCTATCACAAAACAAGTTTGTTTTGTAACTTATTTACAGGAGAAAATTAAATAGTATCTAAATTATGCTAAACTTGTACATAACATTGGGCCACATTTCAAATGTTGTCAACAGTCTTCAATCTTGCATTTACTCAATTACTATTTTTGTTATATTAAGTTTGTGTTCTCTAATTACTGTCTTACCAACGACTTTAGACAATTCATTGCTACTTTGATCAAAATTCTTCACAATTTTAAAAGCCTGTACAGATAGGCCGTTAACATTTACTGCGTAATGATAAAAGTTGCACGTTCCAAAGTGTCCATTCATAAACAACACCCCAGTGAATCTTAAGTTCGAGTTTTACAAGACTAATGTTAAAGTGGAATAGTTAGTAAGGCTTGTATTCTCATTTACTGCTGGTAACATGCTCGTGAGCCAACAGTAACGGAATATGGTCGGGTCACTGAGCCAAGACATGTTTCACTCCACTGCAATAAAACTAAGGTAGAGGCATCATTAACTCCTCCTCCACTTGCATTATTGATGTAGAAATCACTCCCAGTGTTTTCAAACTTCAGCAGCATTGGGAATAAAGATTTCTGATTAAAAAGCAGTGAAGCTGATCACAAACTTATCTGAAGGGAACTTAGCTCCTGTAAGTTGAAGTAGCTCCTACTGCTTCTTGTCAGTCATCTGCAGAGCCTGCACACTTAGTGAGGATTCAGGAAAAGAAAGCAATGAGCCAGAGGTTCAGCGAGAGGAAGGATTACAGAGGATAGGTTAGAAGGGTGACAGGCCTCAAGGGTTGTGAGCAAGAAGATGAACCAGGGAGCTGGAGTGGGCAAAGGTCTGAGGATTAGCAAGATATGAGTCAGTGAGCAAGAAGCTATTAACTGAACAGTTAGCAAGAGGAAAGTCCCACAGCGACAAGGAGAATCATGCATTATGTGCCGAGCAGGATCAACTGTGAGTGGAATGCACTATAGGTAGAAACATATTATTTCTTTAATTGAAGTTATTCCATTTACAAATATGGAAATTTAGCAATGTGAAGTATTTCAATTTAAAGGGTTTTAATAGGCAAGGTGCAGGAAGAGAGATGGCAGTGTCTGGTGGTGTATGCGATTGTGCTATATCCTGTAGGCACCTCCGTCTGGAAGTTATGGGCCTATATCTTCTTCAATGAAATCATTAGCCAATCAGTCTTTATTCTATAATATGTGCTACTTCAATTCCTAATGTTCCCTAACAACTTACGCAAACTCCTCAAGTTGAGATTCCAACCTGTTTACAATACCAAAACTTCCCTAGTCAAAGTCAGAAATTTATAACTTCTGCAACTGTGACAGTGCTTCATTAAATCCTGGTTACTCTTCCTGTCCTAATGCATTTGATATTAACCAACTAATCCTCGGCCATCACATTTTCTGCACTCTCCAGCTCCACTGACCTTCCTCGCTCGATTCCAAAAGTGAAAAAGAGAAACACCACATACCCCTGTCCTTATTAAATAAAGCTATAAAAAATTTACATTTCCTCACTTCTACCATGGATAGTAGCTCTTTCAATAAAATTGTTATATTAAATTCATGTAGTTTTTAATCCAAATTTTCTTCTTTGCCATCATATTACAAAATTTTCATCAAGGTCCAAATCAATTGCACTTAAAACTCTGGGATGATATTCTTAATTCAAGATCTAAAATTGAACTCATTACAATCACCAAGATACTCTCCAGTTATAATCCAAGCTTGAAAGGGCAAAATCTATATTTGTGATATTGCTGGGCATTTTCACAATTCAAGAGGAATAACATGAACAATTCACACACCCACTGTCGTACTTCACTAAAATTCATACAAGGGTATACTCATTAAATGCTGAAGAGTTTGAACTGGGCTGTTTTCTCTGATTTATTCTGCAAAGGACATCCTTAAAAGACACATCAATGGAAGAACCTTGCAATTTATGTGTGTGACATTTTTGAATGAATTTTAGGTGTACAATTATTCTGGCACATTGATAAGCCTGAATTAATCAGCACCTGGAGTTAAGCATCAATCTCTGTCACTGTCTCACAACCAAAGAAAGCAAAGCAATATGCAAAAAATAAGTTGCAGCAACAGCTACCACATGTGTCAACTTGTGGGCCAGCCAACAATGTAATTTATTAGCTCAGAGAATCTGAACCTAATGCTATGAAACATTAGCATAACACTTTGTAAACATGTCAGAATGTCAGTCTCATGAATTAATACATAGTGGGTTTAAAATTATTGTAAGATTTATAAACATGTTTATATTTTCTGCCGATGGTGTTGATCCACGAGTTCTAAATAAACGTTAAACAACGATGCCTCATCATGAAGCTTGAATTATTGTCTTCAACTAAACAGCATCAATTAATCAAATAAAGCTGGATTTTCAACATTAATAGTTGCCCTGCTTCACAACACATTTTATTTCATTTTGATTCAAAACCAAAATATCTGTGCACAAAACTGTCACAACTAACCAAAAGATGCACATGTAGCCAACAAACTAAGTGTAAAACTGTTCTTAGTTGTTACACAGGATGATATTATGGTGAGTGGGAAAGATGAACGAACTTGTAATTGGGTGACACTTAGCATGTTCTTAGGATACCCTAAGACATTTAGCAGACAGAGGGTGTTGGTTGAGGGATAAATATTAGCCAGAAGACTGAAAATTCCTTGATTTCCTCTGAGAATTAATGTGGATCTTTTGTGTGCACCTAACATGGCATCTTAGATTAACATCTCATCCAGGAGACAGTATCTCTGACAGAGATATTCCTTCAGTAATGGATTGAAGCATCAGTTTAGATTATGAGCTATTTAATTAGGAATAAATGCATCATGCTACAAACTGATAACCAACACTTAATACAGTTTGCAATAAGATAATTCTGCTGATCAATTCACATTGTTAAACTTCAACATTTTAGTTTGTAAAAGTTGATATGCCTGTGGGATATTTCATGGTTAAAGTGAACAATATGCTGCATTAACTTAACAGGAAATTACATTTAAGAAAATGATTTGTAATAACAAAAGATGTTCTTAATGTTGGTTACCTTAACATTTCTTAAAAAGAGTAAACATGGGCCATTTCTTAAAAAGGAAACACTACACAAGTGAAAAGTTGAGTTTTAACTATTAACTCTGATTCATACAACGAAGACCTCAAAAGTTGAATTCCTATGTTTTGGAACAAAAATGAAATAATGCTTTAGCTCACACATATCAACAACGCAATTGGTTGCATGACAGCTAAAATTTTGGCTTTCTTTTAAAAAATTGTTTCTACTATAGGAGCATTGAGTATATCCTCCAGTTCATACATATAGCTCATTTGCATTTTGGCTTTATTCCTAAAAGGATATCCATACTATTCAAATATCACTCCTACCAACATTTCAATTCACCCTTCCTATTCCTCCTCAAGTCACATTACTTAAGAATGTTCCCATCTTCATCATTTCAGGTCAACAATCTCTTGGTCCATGCCTTTTTTTTTTGCAATTCTGCTTAAACACATTTCTTGGAAGGTTAACCAAGCAACATCATTAACACTCATAATGTAATCTTTGGCGGAACCTTTTTAACCAATGTGAAAAACGTGGAGTTAAAAACTGAAAATGTTAAAAAAAACTCAGCAGTACTGGCTGTATATGTGGAGAGCAAAAAGAGTTGATGTTTTGAGTCCAATACAGCTCTTCTTCAAAACTAAGAAAAATGAGAGCTGAGAAAATACACAAAAACAAAACACTGCTGTTCTGTTCTTTATTTTGTAGGTCACAACATTTGAAGCAACATTTCCAAGATTATAGTACTCTCAAGTCAAACCCAACCTGTAACAAAAAAAGCTTAATTTGGCACGTGTGATTCAAAAGTCATATCAATTAGTAAGAGGAAGTTTGACATCAGGGTAAAAAGAGTGGTCAAAAATATTTCTCATTAACTGTTCGAGAGCTCAGCAGAGCATGATGTTATAATGCATTTTTCTTTATTACCTTTGTCTATCTGCCCATGGTCCATAATTGAAATCTGTTCCTTTCCCACAAACAATATCCAGTCCCCAACACGGCGGTAGGTCTTGTAATTTTGTACTTTCACTGTCTGGGCTCTCTTCAGCATTTTCATCTGTTTCTTCAGGTACAACGCCTGCACAAATAATAATCATTAAAACCATATATATCCATGTCCTGTAATAGCAAACAGATAATTTGAACAATATACCATCTAACTCCTGAAGCTGTACTGCAGAGGCTATTTGGCCAATTATACCAGTTCTTTGAATGATGTATCCAATTAGTCCCATTGCCCTCCTCTCCCACCTAACCCTAAAAATTTATCAGTGGTTAATTCAGATACGAAATTAAACACAAGATAAGTTTTTAAAAAAAGGGAGAATACTGACTAGACAAACAAGGCATTCTTTCCTTTCGGGGGTGGAGGGGTTGTGTGGATGTAAAGATCAGTGATTTGTTCCAGCGCCTTCGTGAGATTTCTTTGAAACTTTCCCACTCATTTTAGGTCAGGTCACATGACCTTCAGCATTATTTTCTCCAGCTCCCTAACCCATCTTGACTGACCCTCCAACTTTGGGCCTCTATCTGGAAAGGAGGAAACAGTTAATACAGAACATGAACAACAGAATCAACTGTATTGGGGACACAGGTGCTCTGTTTAAAATCTTTGTTCAGGAGATGGCTACAACGTTTTTCAAGTAAATGTTTTGTTAACCTCTTAACAGATATTCAACACTGAAAAAGCAAGGCTGCCAAAATATGTCAAGCAGTGAGCATGGGTTAGTTCTAGTTTGTGTCAGTGAAATAGATACATATTTGCGATAGCTGAGTTGTCCGGAAGTCTGAACAAGAGGGGTAAAAAACTAAGTGAAGAAAGCCTGCAAATAAAAGAGAAAACAAGTAAATATTTCCTCATAGAAGTGTGTGTAATAGTAATAAAAAGTCTATAAAAGTTCTCCGTGTCTTATAGCTCTTGCAGGTCTGAAAATTACTGTCATATATTCAAGTAGCTGCATGACTGCTTTAAGAATCATGATGAAATGGTCATGTCATTAAAGTGTGGACAGGCTGCTGTTTAATTTCAATTTGTACTCTAAGGCAAGAGCTCCTACAATAAACCTGTTGTGTGTTCCCCTTAATCTGCATTTATAAACTACACATTTTAAATTTTCTTTAAAACTCACAACACCTAACATAGAACATTACAAAAAGAAAACTGGTGACAAGTCAAGATTTTGTTCAACGAGAACATATTCTACATTAACGAAAACACATTGCATATCCTCCCATTTTGAAGATTATAAGGCTGAGGGGAAGCAACAAGTGTTACGATGCCAGTACAGGAAGTTAGAAAAAAGCTCTCCTTGAGGTTTCAAAAGAGAGTTTCTTCCAATAAGAGACAGATTCCAGGCTGTATTGAGCATATTTGATAAGAAGGGATACTTTGCTGTATGGCCAAGGTCATTCGGAAACAAGAAAACATCAAGTCAATGGTCCCCAGGACAAAAAGAGAAGTACTAGGAAGACAGCAAAAAAATCCAGAAAAGTCTTTAATTCCTAGTGCCTACAAGAAAAATGGCAGGTCAATTAGAATCTATGGGCTCTTTCAATGAAGAAAAATCATGGATATCCAATGCAGATCATTATCAGTACTTTATATAAGCAAACATTATTGCAAATAAGTTGCTGGTACAAGCTTTGCTCAATTCAGTAGGAAGTAAAACCTTCAAATTGCTTGAGAGCTTGATTCATCCAGTAAAGCCAAAAACCAAAATTTACAATGATTTGCTCAAGATTCTTGAAGAACATTATTCTCCAAAGCCACTGATCATCACATAACAGTTCAAGTTCCACTGAAGGTATCAAGTGCAAGGCAAAAGCATCACTCAGTTTGTGGCAGTCTTATAAAGGCTGGCATAACATTGAGAGTTTGGTGGGTCATTAGAATATACTCTTCAAGATCATCCAATTTGTGGTCTCCAAAATAAGACAATCTAAAGGAGACTGCTCAGTGAATATGCTTTGACATCAAAAGTAACAGTATAAATCACAATGTCGATGTAACTAGAAGCTAAGGATTCTTCAAAATTTGGTGCAGGATGAAGGTCGACAAGTTGGGAACTCCCCCTAAGTCAAAACAGAAACAACCATGTCACAAGATGTGCTAAAATGCTCTATTCAGCAAGTGAAGACTGGAGCAAAAATAGTCAATGCAAAAATTGTGGCACAATGAGTCACACTGCATAAGCTTGTTGGACTACACCAGCTTCCTGAGAAAAATATTCAGGAGTAGTACCTGGGTACCTTTAAGAAAAAGAAGTTATATTCTACAAAAAGAATTTAAAAGGTGGAAGAAAAGAATTATGAATTTGAAGATGATAATGGCCAGAAATATGAAGAAGAGCTCCAACTGAATATCTTATCCATTGTGGTGAATCACATATACTCTGGGTGATTCCATTGTTAAATGGACAAAGTGTTAGGATAGAGGTTGATACTGGGTGCTGTTGTATCTTTAATTCCTGGGACTACAAACCAACAAAAGCTAAAGTATCTTCCTTTAAAAACCAGCTGATGTGATTTTAACGACATACATGGAAGAGGTCGTGCTATTAACATAGTCATAGAGGTTTACAGCATGGAAACAAACATGTTACATCATGGTCAATGTAGAGTTGAGTGGACAAACACTGAGTTGCCTCTCCATGTGGTCTGTGGTAATTTTCCAGATCTACTTGGGAGATCATGTGTTGGAGAAGATAAAGCTTTAACTGGAGTGCTGTCAACTGACATGTAAATATCAAAACAGTTCTACAGCACCTTTTGAATAATTACAAGTGTGTATTTGAATAGACATTTACCTGAATGAAGGAAGTTCAAGTAAAACCCAAGAGAAAGCCTAATCTTCAACCAAGAAGTCTTAAAGCAATTCATTCCAAGATTGCAGAAGAATTGGTATAATATTAGATATTAGCACTGCTGTGTTAAAACAGTGACAATAATGATTGGATTATCTCTACCATAACTGTTATGAAACCAGATGGTTCAATTCGTATTTCTGGTGATTTTAAAATAAGCATAAATCTGGTCTAGTGTGCTGATCAATATCTGCTTCCTTTAACTGAAGATCTGTTTGCTGCTTTATCAGGTCAGCAGAAATTCAGCAAGATTGATTTTCACAAGTATATTTACAAATGAATGTAGCTGCTGAATCTGAACCATTGCTTACCATCATTATTCATAAAAGTATCTTTCATTATAAAAGATTACCAAAAATAATATCCACATTAGCCCTATTCCAAAAATCCATGTATCAGATTTTAAATTCTCTCTCTGATGTATAATGAACGTTACCTATATGATATTCTAATTTAAGGTCTAGTGAACAGAAGTATTTGAATAATTTGGTACAACATCGAAATATCTTCAAGCACATGATACCTATCAAACAAAAACATTACTTTTTCCAGACATCAGTTCATTATTTGGGTCATGTCATTGATCAGAAAGACCTACATAAAGTGCCTAAAAATGGACACTATTTCAGAGACACCACATCCAGCAAATTGATGCAATTGAGATCCCTTCTAGGATTAGTAAATAATTATAGAACATAGAATATTACAGCGCAGTACAGGCCGGACTGCCCTCGATGTTGTGCTGACCTGTGAAATCAATATAAAGCCCATCTAACCTACACTATTCCAATATCATTCATATGTTTACCCACGCTAACTTTTGGAGTGCTGCTCCTTTGTCAGATGAGTGGGGGGTTCCGTTCCCAAATGGAATTCCCAAGACCCAGGAAAGATCCACCATCAAGCGCAAAACCTATATACCAGAAAAAAATCTGAGGTACACAGCATCATCACAATTTAAGTAACCGACAAATTCTAAATGCTCTTTTCTTCATTTTACATCTCTCTTTTTCTGTTTTCGTTTCAGATTCCAGCATCCACAATATTTTGCTTTTATCTATAAAGTCTTTATTAAGCCACAGGGTGCTGGAATTTAAGCTGCTTCCTTTTTTATAAGTACGTATATTTAATCTGCAGTGTTACAGTTTTAACAAGATTCTCTATTGATAATCTGTAGTTCTGTGCAAGAATTCCACACTCCACATTAGATATTAAAAAAAAAAATCAATGATTTCCCTTTCAAGTATTTAACTTGTCAACAAATAAGTACAGATTTGATGCACACAGTACCTCATGAATCATGATTTGCTCGCACAGTATTTTATCTATGTGTTTCCCTCATTGTTTATTTATGCCCTTGGGCTTTTAGTCCTTAAATGTTCTGATTTTTTTAAACTTTTCATTTCTCCTGGATTTATCTGCTTCACCCAAGTGGAGAGAGTCTTCAAGAAGATTGCGCATATCAACACAGATATCAAGTTTTTAAAAGGATACAAGAAAGCAGACAAGATACCGAGAGGACTACTGATCACAAACCCACTCAGGTCAACCTATAACACAGACTACACAGAGATTTTGCCGTTGCACTTCTCTCACATTCCTCAACCACCTCATACACCAGCTCTACAGTAAACACGGTATCCTGGAAACCAAGATAAAATTTACATTCTCAACTTGCACTCAGGGTGCAGATCAGCTGTGAACTCTGCCAAGCAGACAAGACAAAGAAACAATACCATCTACATGCACACCAAGAACAGGAAACTTGAGAAACTCAGCATCACTACCAACAACAACCAAGCCTCCCTTGGCACCGCAGCAGATAACAGTACCACCGCAGAGAAGTCTATGTCAACTTGTCAAACTACACACTTCAACCAGATGAAGTCGAAGTTTTCAGCTGAGGGTTTTCTGCCTCACCACCAAAATGGACCCCATTAGTCTTGCAGCAGACACAGAGGAATTCATCAGGCGAATGAGGCTATGGGAGTTCTTCCACAAATCCCAAGAGGCCAACAGCGAACACAAGACAGCCAATGAACCAGAAAAGCTGACAAAGAGATCCGCAGTGCAGCAATTGAAGAAGAAAAAGTCCAACTGGACTCCTCCGGAAGGTTGCTGCCCTCGACTGGGCATGTATGCCCAACCCGTCAACACCAGATTCATCAACCACACTCACAGGACAGCCCCGAACATCACCAAAACACAACACCACACCACACCATCCACACTCTCAAGACCAACCACAACATTGTCATCAAACCAGCAAAGGAGGGGCCATTGTCATACTAAACAGAACGGATTACTGCAAAGAAGTGTAGCAATAACTGAACGAGAAACACTGCAGTCAATTACCCACAGATCACATCCATCAATTCAACACTCTGATCGAGACCTTTGATCTGGATTTTCAGAGCACCCTCCGTTCCCTCATTCCACGTACTCTTCATGTCGGAGATCTCTACAGCCTCCCAAAGATACACAAGGCAAACACATTCAGCCATCCCATCATATCGAGCAATGGGACCCTGTGCGAGAACTTCTCCAGCTACGTTGAAGATATCCCAAACCCATTGTACCAAGAACCTCCAGCTTTTGTCACGACACTACGGACTTCCTACAGAAACTCAGCACACATAGATCAGTTGAACCGGGGCAACTCCTCAACACAATGGATATCTCGGCACCCTACACCAGCATCCTCCACAACAATGGCATTGCTGCAACTACTTCAGTACTCAACGCCGACAATTGCAATTTTACAACTCATCCACTTCATCCTGGACCACAATGTCTTCAACTTCAACAATATATGGGAACGAATGGGAAATGGGGGTTATAGATAGGTCTGGGGATGGGTAGGTATAGATGTGATCGGCGCAACTCGAGAGCCAAAGGGCCTGTTTGTGCTATAGCATTCCATGTTCTATGTAATAATGCTCCATCCAGATACATGGAATAGCCAAGGGGACCAAATTCGCACCTCAGTATGCCAACATTTTCATGCACAGGCTCAACCAAGACTTCTTCACCACATACGGCCTTCAACCAATGCCAAACACTAGATACACCAATGACATTTTCTTCCTTTGGATTTATGGTGAACAATCACGGAAATAACTGTATGATGACATCAATAAGTTCCATTCTACCATCAGACTAACCATGGACTACTCTCCGGAATCGTTGCATTCTTGGACACACACATCTCCATCAAGGACGGTCACCTCAGCGCTTCACTGTACCACAAACCACAGATAACCTTATGATGCTCCACTTCTCCAGGTTCTGCCCTAAATACATTAAAGAAGCCATCCCCTACAGACAAGCTCTCCGTCTACAGAGGATCTGCTCAGATGAGGAGAATCGCAAGAGACAACTCCAGCTGCTGAAAGATACCTTCACAAGAACAGGATATGGCACTCGACTCACTGATCGATAGTTCCGATGCATCACAACGAAAAACCGCACCGACCTCCTCAGAAGATAAACATGGGACACGGTGGACAGAGAACCCTTCGTCATCCATACTTCCCTGGAGTAGAGCTACGACATCTTCTCCAGAGCCTTCAACATTTCATTGATGAAGACGAACATCTCATCAGGGCCATCCCCACACCCCCACTTCTTGCCTTCAAACAACCGCACAACGGCAAACAGACTATTGTTTGCAGCAAACTACCCAGCCTTCAGGAGAACAATGATCACGATACCACACAACCCTGCCACAGCAACCTCTGCAAGACATGCCGGATCACTGACATGGATTACATCATCTCACTTGAGAACACCATCCACCAGGTACACGGCACATATTCTTGCAACTCGGCCAAAGCTGTCTACCTGATATGCTGCAGGAAAAGATGTCCCAAAGCATTTACATTGGGGAGACCATGCAAACGCAATGACAATGGATAAATGAACACTGCTCGACAATCACTAGGCAAGACTGTTCCCTTCCTGTTCGGGAACACTTCAGCATTCACAGCATTCAGCCTCTGATCTTCAGGTAAGCGTTCTCAAAGGCAGCCTTCATGACACACAACAGTGCAGAGTCGCTGAACAGAGGCTGATAACCAAGTTCCACACGCATGAGGACGGCCTCAACCAGGATCTTGGGTTCATGGCACACTATCTGAAACCTCTATGACTTGCCTGAGCTTGTAATATCTCACTTACTGTCCTATCTTGAACCTATGCTTAATGCTAGCTCTGCTCACACCATCTGCACATTAGCTGTAAAGACTCGGATTCTAATCAGTATTCTGTAAACTCCGTGTGTCTTTATATGATCTGCTCAGAACTTTCCACTCACTTGACGAGGGAACAGTGTTCCAAAAGTTTGTGGGTTTATTATCAAATAAACTTGTTGGACTTTAACCTGTTATTGTGAGACTTCTTGCTCTTATTATCATGGTCAGTTTTAACTTAGCTACAAAATTGAAGCCATTCCATAATTTGTATGTCAAACAGTCAGGGGACCGAACAACAGAATGTGAGAAAGCACACAAGAATGACAAAGATGCTTTATAGAAATCTGAAATATTGGTTCATCTGAAACTACATTACTGCTTGCATGTGATGTTTCACCTTATGGATTAGGGCAGTCATTTCATGTTTTCTGCTTTCGGGAGAAGAATGACTAATAGCGTTTACTTTGTGTACTCTTATTCGTGTTAAGAGTATGTTTAGCTAGAAAAAGAAACATTGAGTATAGAATTTCTGGTGTATAACGGTATCATCATTACTTATACGTTCGTCATTTTACATTATTGACTGATCATCGACCTTTAATAACTATTTTTGGGCCATATAAAGGCATTAAGGCTGTGAGCTGCGTGTCGGTTGCAAAAACGGTACTGATCTGATCTGCACACACTTATAATAAAAGATGCAAAAAAGATTTATAAATGTAATAGCCCACCATCAGGCAAGACTGAACAACATGGAGTCTTCGCTCTACAAAAAAGTTGGTTGAGCGATATCCTAATACAGTCTTTAAAATTATGAGGGCATTTGAAAGGGTAGATGCAGCGAGGTTTTTTTGCTGCTGGGACATTCCAAACCTGGACTTCCACAAATAAGATAGCCACAAAAAAATAAGTAATTTGGGAGAAATTTATTCATCAAGAGAATAATTTGAATGTGAAACTTACTATCATTTGGTGTTGTTGAGATAAATACCATTGATGCCTTTAAAAAGTTATAAGAGTGCACTAGAAACAAAGAAATGGTGGCTTACACTTATAAGTTAAGAAGAAGAAAAACGGAAAAGAGATTTGTTACAAAATTTATCACCGGCACGTTAGTTCCTGTATCATGAGGTCTCTGGAAACAAAATAACATTAATTCTGTAGTGGCAATATTTTATCAAGCTATTAAGAAAGAAATATTGAAAAT
This sequence comes from Sphyrna mokarran, assembly GCA_024679065.1. NCBI lineage: Eukaryota > Metazoa > Chordata > Chondrichthyes > Carcharhiniformes > Carcharhinidae > Sphyrna > Sphyrna mokarran. The sequence goes on along the minus strand of JAGIQG010000001.1, from coordinate 145,281,628 downwards.
TGAAGCAGAAGTAGATCATACAGCTCATTGAGCCTGTTCTGTCATTCATTTTGATCATGGCTGATCCTCAAATTCAATATCTTGATCTCACTTCCCCCCCCATATCCCTTGGTCCCTTTAGCCTCAAGAATTCATACAAATTTTGACCTCAACTATTTTCTGTGGTAGTGAATTGCACACATTCAGCACCCTCTGGATGAACAAATTTCTCCTCACCTCAATCCTAAAAGGTTTACCTCTTATCCTCGAGTTATGAATCCTAGATCTAGACTTACCTGCTTTTTGAAACATTGTTTCTGAATTGACCCCTGTCCAATCCTGTTAGAATTTTATACATTTCTATAAGATCACTTCTCACTTTTCTAACCTCCAACGAGTATAATGCTAACTGATTTAGTCTCTCTTAATATGACAGACCTGCCATTCCAGGAATCAGCCTGGTAAACCTTTGCTGCACTTCCTCTATAGCAAGTAAATCCCTCTTCAGATAAGGACACCAAAACTGCACATAATATTCCAGGTGTGGCCTTAGCAATGCCTACATAAGTGGAGTAAAGCCCAAACCCTATCTCAAATCCACTAGTTATGAAAGCCAGTATACCATTTGTTTTCTTTACTGCCTGCTGTACCTGCACTTTCAGTAACTGGTGCATGAGGATACCAAGGTTTTGCTGAGTTTCCAACTCTCTCAATTTACACCCATTCAAATAATAATCTGCTTTCTTATTATTGCTACCAAAGTGGACAACCTCACATTTGTCCACTGTAGTATACTACATCTACTATGCATTTATTATACTACATCTGCTATGCATTTGCTCACATTCAGCCTGTCCAAATTACTGAAGCATCTCTGCATCCTCCTGACAGTTCATTCTCCCACCCAATATTGTATCATCTACAAATCTCGAGATAATGCATTTAGTTCCCTCTTCTAAATCATTTATATATAGTGTAAATGGTTGGGATCTTAGCATAGATCCCTGCAGTGATCCATTAGTCACTGCCTGCCAATTGGAAGATGAGTATCTATGCCAACTCTTTGCTTCCTATCTGTTAACCAGCTTTCTATCTATCTCAAGACACTATCTACAATCCCATGCACTTTAACTTTACATAGCGGTACACTATGTGAGACCCTGTCAAAAGCGTTCTGAAAGTCTCAATAAACACATCCACTTCTTGGTCAACTCTATTAGTTACATCCTTAAAAAATTCTAATAGATTCATCAAGCATGATTTCCTCTTTGTAAATCCATGCTGACTCTGTTTGCTTTCCACATGCTAAGCTTTGAAATCCTTGATAATGGCTCTAGCAACTTCCCTAGTACTGACATTAGACTCACTGGTCTATAGTTCCCATTTTCTCTCTACGTCTCTTTTTGAATAGCAGGTTTAGATTAGCTACCTTCCAATTTGTAGAACCAATCTTGTGTCCAAAGAAGTTTGGAAAATGACCACCAATGGATCTACTATTTCCAGGACTCAGAGATGAAGGTTATCAGGCTCTGGAGATTTAGCCACTTTTAATCTCATCAATTTCCCCAAAACCATTTCTCTACTTGTACTGATTCCTTCAGTTCCTCACTAAAACTTGTTTTTCTCAGAATTTTGGTACATTATTCATGTCTATCAATGTGAAGACAGAAGCAAAGTATGAATATAATTCCTCAGCCATTTATTTGTTCCCTATTATAAATTCTGACTGTAAGAGGCCTAGATGTGTTTTTGTCAATCCTTTTCTCTTTGTATACCAATAGAAAATTTAAGTGATTGTTTGAAAACATTCATTTTTGAAGATGAACGTGAGCAAACAAATTCTTTAAGATGGGGTCTCATAATATGAGGCACATTTGCTGTTAGATGAAAAAGACAATTCCTGAGAAACCAGTTCTGCCAATAGAGCCACATGTGAAGCTAACAGCACAGTTCTGGGTTATTGTTTTTGGTGATGGCATCTATTACCAAGCTGCTATAACCATTGATAATAGTGATAGTTCACGCCAGCCCACAGAAAGTGTTGCTATTTTCCTCTGTCATTTACATGCTTAGGAATATGGCAAACAATGACTAGGGCCTTCACATCACATTTCCAAGCATCCTTGAAGTGGGCATCCTGCTGATCATCCAGTTTCCTCATCACATAGAATGTATTTGGACAATGTGATTGTTTTCCATCCTGAGGGTATGTCTGAGCCAGCTTATTATGAATGCCATAATTATCTACTCATTGGGAACTCCAAGTCATGGGCAGGTGGGAGCACGTGCGCAGTTTTGTATCTTCACATTCTTACAAACCAGGACCAGCTCCGTCACCTGCGCATAGAGAGAGAAGGAATGAAGATATGAAATCCTGAGTAAGGTGGCCAGGTGTGCAGCGCCATGACCACCAAATGTCCCAGGTAAGGGACATGGGAAGGGGACAAGGAGAGATCCCAAGGAGTGTCCCAGATAGGGGAAAAGAAAGGGAAACAGGATGCAATCACAAAATCAAGTCCCAGATAAAAGGACAAAGAAAGAGGACAGTAACCGATCACAGTTAAAGTCAGGTCAGGTAGGAGCAGATTAACAGGTTCCAAGTCGCAGAGAGGGCTGCAGGGAACAGAGTTGAAGTAAACAGGGTTGCTGGGGTGTAGAGATCCATTTATGGCAGCAACATTCTGTTCAACCCAGTCTACAATCCGAAGTTTTGCCTGTACTTCGATGTTTGGGTATGAAATCCAGGGAAATTGAATCTCAGAAGACGAGACTGAAACCCTTTTGAGATGAGGCACGACTGATGCTAATTGAGTCTGGTAATTGAAGAGAGCTCAGGCATAGTCCTGAAGATTTCAGAAGGCAGCAGAAAGTTGGTGACATCATTTTGCACGCTGTTGGAACGAAGGTTTCTTTGTCGCAATAGTTTTCTGCTTGATAGGCCAAAGGACTGAAATTATGCATGCAAGTTAATATTTGTGCACACATCACTGAAACATCTGAGTTGGAATGACCTTTGGAGAGAATTTTAAAGTGAGGTTTTAGAAGTCAAGATGATTGTCTGTGAAATCTTGTGGACTTATTCCAATAGCAAATGTTCTGAATTTCATTGTCTGCTTTGGTCCCTAACAACTTGTGGAAATGATCAAGGATCATGACATTGTTTCTTCATGGTCACTGGATCAAAATCCTGAAATTCTTTTTCTAACAGCACTGAAAGTGTTCCTGCTACACATGGACAGTGGCAATTCAAGGAGGTGTCACACCACCACCTTCTCAAGGGCAACTGGGGGGGTAGGCAATAAACGTTGGTCTATTCACGATGTCTACTGTCCATGAACGAATAATTTTTTAAAAATCATCCATGTTTCACATTATATAATAAGGTGTTATGAATACAGATCTTATAAACCATCAGCTTGATCCCAAGTTCAGCCTGATGTTATTCCATGCTTTGTGATCTGGCAAAGATAATAGTTGCTTTTCCCATGAGTACATCAAGTTCTGTACCAAGGGATAAGGTTGTCTTGTCACCATAGACCATTCATGAATATGAAGTTCATAAAGGTTCTTACATTGGGGCAGCATGGTGGCATAGCTGTCTCACAGCGCCAGGGACCCAGGTTCAATTCCGGCCTCGGGTCACTCGAGTCTGTGTGGAGTTTGCACATTCTCCCCATGTCTTTGTGGGTTTCCTCCGGGTGCTCCAGTTTTCTCCCACAATCCAAAGATGTGCAGTTTAAATCAATTGATCGTGCTAAATTGACCTAATGTCAGGGGATTAACAGGGTTAATGTGTGCGGTTACTGGAATCGGGCATGAGTGAGATTATGGTTTTGGGATTCTATGATTTAAATGAGAAAGGGACTATTGGTTTATATTCTTTATAGTAAAACCCTTGTACTATATGTAGATTCAAATTTACTCTTAATCTGACAAAATTTTATAATTAATAAGAAAAATAACAAGACAGAAATTATTCACATATGGAGCTTTGCTGAAAAGTAGTTGGGTTTAGAAAGTAAATAATAATAGAAGCTTTCTAATCTGTATAACTCAAAAATTCAGTTAGAAAAGATGTAGTAGCTTCAATAGCACCAAGTAAGTGTTTAAATAAAGCTTATACAATAAGAATATTTGCACAGATACATAGTAGAATTCATATCACAGCGTGATTCGGAAAAGTAATCCACAAGAGCCTTTAACTGAAATCCCTAAGGGGAAAACAACAGGCTCAAAGCATAATACAAGAGATATATAACACACAGACCTGGTTCATCCATGTAGTAATAGATATCAACATCATTTGATTGCATTACGACAAAACCCTCTCCCATCAAACGAGGTGGTCTAGAATGGAGGAAAATAAAACAAATTGGATGAATGACGTTGCTATTGTTGGACAAATGCTTTGAATTGCTATATGCAATTCTAAATATTTTGCACTATAATTGCTAGATACATTATTTATTTTTGTAATTGGTAGTTACTTTTCTTAATTGACATTTTCTATTTAGCGCAGCTGAAATGAAACTGTCACTTTGATTGTTTGTCTATTCCTTATTATTTATTTCTCATGTTTTGATTCTACTGCAACCTTCAACCTTTTCTCACTCCACACTATTTACAAATAACTTTGTTCTCTCTACTGTCCTATCATGCTGCTAATCCAATAATTGGTGCAACTATCAACGTTACTCATCTTATGCCTCTACATTTTTACTGACATTCCAAAAACACAGTCTTCATTATCTCTTGTTACAGGGGTGGGAGGAATCAATGCAAACCTGAGAGGAAATTTATCTTCATATTACCATATCTGAAGTTCAGAATAAACGTATGGATTTATTTTAAAGCATCACATGAAATTAATGAGGTGAACACCATAAATTTAAGGGGAAACTAATTAAGTATGAGGGAGAAAGGAACAGAAGGGAATACAAATAATCTTGGTTGAAGTGGGTGGAAGGAAGCTGATGTGGGACATAAACATCAGCATGGATTAGGTGAGGAGTCAAATGACCTAATTCTGTGCTCTTTGTGCTACCTAAATCGATATAATGTTTCATTTATAGTAGTGAGAATATCAACCCAAAGTTGCATATCCACTAATTCAGTAGCAACAAGGTTCTTAATTAGGTGATAGATTACATATCTCTTCAGATTTCCAGGACATAAGTTCCTCTCAAGGTGAAAAACTGAACATCTTATTATAATTGGCACAAAATTTTATGTACGTTGCCAGATTAAATATAGGAATAAAATTTTGATTTTAGTAATTAATATTCCACAATTTAGAATTGGACCTGTGTTGTAGAGTTGTACCTTCTTTATATTAAATTATTTTCCACTGATATTATGAATCAGAATTCTTAGCCTCAACACACTACCCCATTATTACCACTGAAACAGTTCATGGCACACAAAAATCTACTCCTAATTTTTACATCAAACAAGATAAAATAAGGCAGGATCAATTCAATTGGCAAATTAATTCTTATGTCTAATAAAATAAAAAATTCAGAGGGCTATACATTCATTAACTTATTCTGACATGCCCTTAGCAATGCTATATTGTTCTCAAATATATTCATTATCTAAATATTTTGAGAACTGTAAAATTGAATAAAAACTCAAGTCTTTTACAATTAAATATTAATAATGCAAGGAGGACGAACTCTATAATTCATTATATTTAATATCTTAATTCGATAGAACAAATTCTTCATACTCATCATTTTGTAGGGAAACGTGTCTTGGACTAGGAACCAGCATGACTCTAACGTTCTCCAATTTTCCCTTCACAATGTGCATAAATTGGTCAAGATGGCTAGAAGGTGGTTTTGTAGTATACGTCAGGAAAGCATCATCAAAATTGATGCAGAGTGTCTGAGGCAAAAAGCGGTTTCCAAATGCCAAACGGCCCTAGTAGCAAAATATTACATTAGTAGAGCTAAACAAATAAGGTGTGACCTGTAATGTTTTCACAGTGCTTTCAGCACTGCACTAAAATACAAACGTGAAAGATAATTAGCAAGCAAGCAAGACGACCAATTTGTCAAACTCTCAAAGTTTCTCAACAAACACAATAAGTTTAACATTTTTGCCGAATACAATATAGTACATATGGAACAACACAGAGGCAATACGGTTAAAAACGAAATGCGTATTTTATGCATGTTTGTATTTGGCAAGACTTCTCCTCTCTACATTTTATGAAGGATATAAAGGTTTGAGAGAAAATGCAGGAGAAATTCACAAGAATGGCTTCAAGGATGAAAGACTTCAGTTACATGAATTGATTGATGAAGATGGAGTTGCTCGCCTTAGAGAAGACAGAGGAAATTTGACAGAGTTTTTACAAAATCATGGGTCTGGGCAGAGTAAATGGAGAGAAAGTGATCCCATTGGCAGAAGTTGAAAACTTTAAGACACAAATTTAAAGCAATTGGAAAGAAAACCAAAAACGATGAGGAAAAACTGTCAATTCAATAAAAATGAAGTTGACCAAACACAACCTTTCCTTATTAAATCTAGATTGGTTCCCCTTTATTAGTCATGATGTGGAGATGCTAACATTGGAGGGGGGTAAAAACAGTAAGGAGTCTCACAACACCAGGTTAAAGTCCAACACGTTTATCTGGTAGCAAAAGCCATTAGCTGTTGGCTTTTGCTACCAAATAAACCTGTCGGACTTTAAACTGATATTATGAGACTTCTTACTGTGTTTCCCCTTTATCAGTCCATGCTTGTCCAAATAGATATAAATTGTTTCCATGTATACTATTCCTAAAAGTTCCTCACCGTCGACATTAACCTGGCTGGTTTGTAAGGTTTACTCTTCTCCCCCTTTTATGACAAGGGTATAACATGCCCAACTTATGGCATGAGGATCAGGAATCAGAGGATCAGGAATCCTCTGATTCCATCCCTATATCTAAAAAGAGTTGGCAGCTGTGGCCAGAACTTCGGCAACTCCTATCCTTACTTCCTCCAGCAACTTGAATAAATAGCTTTTTATAGACAAATCATAATCCTTACAATGCAGGAAGCCATTTGACCCATTGAACCTGCATCAACAATGATTTCACTCTGTTCCGATCCCCCATAACACCACATTTTTACTCTAAGGGTCAATTCAGCAATGCCAAGCAGTCTAACCTCACATCTTTAGAGTTCTGAATTTTTTAAAAAATTAAGACTTCAAGCTATGTGAAGTTGATACTGATAAACTGAGTTACCCTTTTCTTTAAAAGCCTTCTAAAGCACGACAAAACAATAGGTAATCATTAGTGTGCATTTTAAAATGTAAAGATTGTGATTTATTTCCTTTATAAAATGCATGATATAATAAAGTATAAGATCAATATTCTACAAAAGAATGATCAACTTAAGATTTAGAATTAAACAGAATGAACTACTGACATAATTGTAAATTTGTTGTAGCTGTTTTTCAGAAATAGTTCAACCAAATTTTAATATTTGTACACAAATATTCTTGATAGGGACATGCTAAACTGGGATAGGGCAAGGGGATAGATAAGATGCTCTTTTGGAGAGTTAGTGCAGACTTGATGGCCCAAATAGCCTCCTTTAGTAGTGCAGGGATTTTATGGATTGTTTATCACATTCATCAAAGTCATAGTCATACAGCACAGAAACAGCCCAGCAGGTCTCTACTGACCATCAAATGTACATGGCAAGAAAGTATCAAGTAAAACTGATAGTTTTATAACGATAGATATTTGAAAAAACACGATTAGAAATGTACATTCTCTTTTATACTTTCTAAAATTCACTGTTCAGAAAAGCCAAAATAAGTACACACAAAAACCTCTAATTCATTGAATCGACAATAAAGCCTAGAAATCAAATTTCTTTAATAAATTATACCATGTACCAAACTTTAAATTCTTCTCATCCATAGGAGCTATTGGCTTCTCTCAAAGAGAGAAATATTTGAACTTACACTGAAATCAGTTACTTATATAAGCTATCTGAACTTAGTTACAAAAATCTAGCCAGTTTCATTACATTTATCTGAGTATTGTCTGTTAGACAGTTGAAGAATAAATAAAGCATGAATGGAGTAAACCAAGTATGAGTCACAAGCAATTATACGAGGAGTACATTAAGAGTAAGATGATAATTAAGGAAAGGATAGCTTGCATCAAGGATGGAGCAGTAGTAGGCAGGGTTTTTAATGAGTACTTTGTCTTGGCATTCACAAGCAGATTGATGATGCAGACATCCTAAATGATGAGGAGTATGACATATTTAATACAATAAGCATATTGAGAGGAACACTGGTGGGACTGACATCCTTAAAAAATGGAAGCAGGAGTAAGCCATTCGAGCCCTAAAGGAGGATAAATCACGAAGTCTGAATAATTGTGCACTAGGCTGTGAAGGAAGCAAAAGGGAATCAGCATATGCAGCAAGGATCATTTTCCAAACCTCACTAGATATGGGCAAGGTACCAAAGGAAACATTTTGTAGAATTTTTTAAAAAGGGTGCGAGGGATTGGCCAAATAATTACAAACCAAATTTGGTCTGGCCAAATTATTAGAATCAATTCTGAGAGCCAGGATAAGCTATCACTTGGAAAGGCACAGATTAATCAGGGATAACCAGCATGGTTTTGTAAGGGAAAGTCATATCTTATTAACTTAATTGATTTTTTTAAGGAAGTAATAAAGAGAATTGATAATTGTAGTGCAGCAGATGTGACTGACATGAATTTTATTAATGCATTTGAAAAGTCCCAAATGGCAGGCTGGTTAGGAAAGTAGAAGTCCGTGGCATGTTCAAGAATATAGAGAGTTGAATGCAAAATTGGTTCAGTGACAGCAACAATGGGTCATGATTGACAGATGTAAGTGGCATCTATGACAATAGTTTGTTTTTAAAAATGTACTTTAATCACGTTTCTCTGGAGGTTTTTCAAGCAGGTCCTATCTAATGCGCTTATGTGCATAAATAAGGACGGCTTCAACCAGGATCTTGGGTTCATGTTACACTATCTGCAACCCCCACGACTTGCCCGGACTTGCAAAATCTCACTAACTGTCCTGTCTGCAGACAATAGACATCTCTTTAACCTGTGCTTAATGCTCTCTCCAATCACATTGTCTGTACCTGAAAGCTAGTGGCTTTTGCAGTCCATGTGGTGTAAATAAACCTGTTGAATTTTAACCTTGTGCTGAGATTTCTTACTATGTTTACCCCAGTCCAACATCTCTACATCTTAACATATTTCACAGTGATCAGTGTTGAGCTCCCTGTTGTTCACAGTATAATGATCTGTGCTTGGTTGTGTGGATGAAAAAGTGGCGTTTGGAATTCAATCCAGAGAAGTGTAAGGTAACGCATTTGGGGAGGGTGAACAAAGTAAGGGAATACACAATAAACGAGAGGATATAGAGAGATATAGAGAGAGAAAGACATTGGAATACATGTCGAAAGCTTCCTAAAAGATGGCAAGACAGTTAGATGAGGTGGTAAAGAAAGCATATGAAATGCTTCTCTTTATTGCACGAGGAATAGAATACAAAAGAATAGGTATAAATTGAACCTGTACAAAATGTTAATTAGGTCTAGCCACTCAGCTACAGATCTCATTATAGCATTGGTTTAAACATGGACAAAAGAGCTGAACACCAGAGTGTGACTGTCCTTGACATCAAGATATATTTGACAAAGTGATTATGCACCAAGCAGCCCAAGCAAAAGTGAATTTAATGGAACTTGGAGAAAATTCTCTGCTCGCTGAGGTCATACCATCTACAAAGCACATCCCACGAGTGTGTTGGAATACTCTCCACTTGCCAAGATGATTACATTCAATAACACTCGATTAGCACCCCATCCATAAATATTAATTCCATCCGCCATGATGCACAGTGACAGCTCTGTATACCATGTACAGAGCTGTACATGTACATACGCACTGCACGAACTCACCAAGGCATCCTCCAAACCCACATAACAAGGCCAACAGAAACATGAGAACACCACATCTGCAACTTCCCCTCCAAGCTACTCACCATCCTGAAATATATTGGCTGTTGCTGGATATGAATTTTGGAACTCCTCCCTAAAAACATTTTGGGTATACATACACCACATGGACTGCAACAGTTCAAGAAGGCAGCTCATCATCATCTTCTCAAAGGCAATTGGGGATGGGCAATAAATGTCAGCATAGCCAATGAGGTCCAAATCCCAAGGATGTAAAACAAAAATATTACAGAAAGAAAATAACTGCTAAGTAGAGTGCAGAAATAAGATTTACAAGAATATTGCCACAGATTGAAAATTGCAGTAAAATGGAAAGACCGAGTAGTCGTGTATCATTTTTCTTAAAACAGAGGGAGCCGAGGCATGGTTTGATTGAAGTATGCAAAATTATGATGGTCTAGATGCAGCAGACATAGCAAAGAAGTCAATTATAAGGGGATACAGATTTAAGGTGATCAGTGGAAGGATTAGAGGGTACATTAGGAAAACCTTTTTCACGCAGAGGGCTAGAAATGTCTGAAATTCGCTGCCCAGAGGCAGAAACCCCTCAACTTATTGAAAAGGTACCTGAATCGTCACAGCTACGAGTCAGGTGCTTTAAGATGGGTTTAGAATGGGCAGTGAGTTTTTCAGCTGGCACAGACAGAAGGAGACGAATGTACTGTCTTTATATACTATCTTTTTTTTATGGTCCGTGGTAAAACTTCAACATTATAAAGGCACTTTTGCAGTCACCATGCTGCAACTTCAGTCTGACAAATGCAGCCTAAAATACATATTAGTTCTCTTCAACAGAATGCAGTAAGAGAATTTTTGAAACTCAAAATAAAAATGTACTTACTGTACTGATATCAACTTTAATAACTGGAATGAGTGATCGCCAGGATGATGAAGGGTCTTCTGTTTCAATTTTAATACTGTGAAAATATTAGCAGAGCATACATAAGCACATAAACATGCACAAGCTCATCAAATCATAAAATGGTTATAACACAGAAGGAAGTTATTTGGCCAGTTGACTTTTGAAGCAGCTATTCACCTAATGTCATTCACCATCCAGCCTTGCACATTCTTTCTTCTCAGATAACGATCCAATTTCTTATTTATTGCCTCAATGGAACTGGTCTCCATCACCCCCTCAGGTAGTGCATTCCAACTTCTAATCAGTGAGTGTGATATGGTTTTTCTTCATATCACCGTTGTTTTTTTCACAAATTACCTTACATCTCACTGGTTTTTGATCCCTCCATGAATCGAAATTTTCTCTCCATCTATTCCTTCCAGATCCCACATAAGTTTTGAAAGCTTTTATTGAATCTTCTCTCAACTTTTCCTTAAAACAAACATCAATTCTCCAATCTATGCGACTGAAGTTCCTCATCTGTGGAATGATTTCAAGTATGGTGTATACAACTGGACACAATACTTCAGTTAAGCCAAGCCAGTTTTTTATTACAGATTTAAATTGCTTCGCTTTTGTACTTTATGCCCCATTTATGAAACCATGAGCGTGCATGGGATGTCAGGGAGGGATAGGACCTCTGGTGGGAGAACATGTCACGTCCTTTCAGGGCAGTTTGTTCATACTTTGTCCACACCTGGCACTCAGCTCTCACCTGTGGCTCCCCGTAGCTGATTGCACGCGACAGTGGCCACACCACAGGCAACGGCTTTGGCAAGCAGGCTAAACCAGGTGACTGTAGCCAAAGGGTCTCAATCCTCAGCGAGATAGGGAGATGTTTATCCCAGCATGTGAAGACAGACTCTGGCAGATTGAGCAGACGAGACCAATGGAAGATCAAACAGTCAAGAAGGTGGTCTCTGCAAGCTTCGTGGAACGCGAAGAGCAGGACAAGACACAGAAGATGTCCTGATCATCCACTGCGCCTAGTCCCATCTCCAGCCGTCTTGACTCTTGTCTTGCTACTGGATCTAGACAGCAATTAGGAAGCGAGAGTGAGGCTGATGCTGCGCAACTCTCCCTCACTTTAATACATATCAAGCGCCAATCTCGACGCCATCATCATCATCAGTGTCCTGTTCATACTTTGGAGCCAGCTGGCGATGGGCGAGCGACGAAGCAGCGAATGTGGATACAGTGGGAGTTGTAGTCACGGACCTGCACACAAGCGGCTCAGATCTAATGGTTGTTTTCTGCTGACAGAAGCAGCAGTGAAACTCGGCGTATACCTGGGCGACTGAACAGTCCTCTTCAGGAATACAGTGCTCACTTCCAGAGAATGAGGAATGGGCTAGAAAAGGTTCTCTAAACATTGCCTGCTTCACTACACACCCTGGCCAGTTTACCACAGCTGGCAGGGATCCCATTTTGCAGTCAAACAGACAAAATAAAACACAAGGTGACACCGCTCACCATTGACATTTGGAACGTGTGCACACTTTGGGACAATCCTACAGCAGACAGACCAGAGAGAAGAACCGCCTTAGTTGCCAGAGAGCTTGCAAGATACAATATTGACATTGCAGCCCTGAGTGAAACTCATCTTGCCAGTGTAGGTCAGCTGACTGAAACTGGAGGTGGATACACTTTTCTAGAGCAGTCACGGCAGCAATGAGCAAAGATGCCGAGTTGAATTCGTCATCAGGAGTCAACTTGTTTGGAACTTCCAATACCATTTAATCCCATGTACTCATCCAGAGTTCGCCTCCACCACCACCGATGGCAGCTGATGCCATTCACTCACCACCCTCTGAGTGAAAAACTTACTCCTAATATTTCCTCTGTACTATAATTATGATTAGTATCTATGATTATGGTCCCTGTGGAAAAGAAATCCAAAGACTAATACCTATAATGAGCAAGGGTGTCAATGACCAGTTTATGACATTACAGCTTCTGCTACAGAATACAAGTCAAGCCATCCTGAATAGCGCCTATGCCCCCACAATGAACAACCCAGAAGAAAGACAAGTTCTATGACACCCTACTATAAGCAGTGAGCAGTACCAATAAGCTGATCTTGCTTGGCAATTTCAATGCAAGGGTAGGGTGTGACTCTGCAATCTGGCAGGGAGTCACTGGGAGATATGAGTTGGGCAAGTGTAACAGTAATGGCCTACTCTTAATGAAGACCTGTGCAGCACACGATTTCCTCATCACCAACACAACCTTCCATCTGCCTACCTGTAACAAGACCTCTTGAACGCACCCCTGCTCTAAGCATTGGTATCTTATCGATTATGTCAGGAGAACTATATTGGATTTAGTTCTGAGTAATAAGCCAGGGCAGGTGGTTGATGTTGTAGTAGGGGAACATGTGGCTAACAGTGACCACAATTCTGTCTACTTTAGGATACAGATGGAAAAGGATGCTTGTTGTCCTAGGGGCAGGGTGCTGAATTGGGGGAAGGCTAACTACGGTCGGATTAGGCAGGAACTTATGGAAACTGATTGGAAACGGTTGTTCGAGGGTAAGTCCATGCTAGGTATGTGGGACTCTTTCAAGGGAATACTGAAAATATTGCAAGATAAATGTGTGCCAGCCAAGAGGAAAGACAGGAGAGGTAGGATTAGAGAGCTGTGGATTACTAGGGATATTGAGGACTCGGTTAGGAAGAAAAGAGAAGCGTATGATAGGTCAAAGCAGCTGGGAACGGAGGCAGCGTTGGAGGAATATAGAGAGAGTAGGAGGGAGCTCAAATGGACAGTTAGACGGGCAAAAAGGGGGCATGAAATGCTTTTGGTGGATAGGATTAAGGAAAATCCAAAGGCCTTTTACTCCTATGTTAGGAATAAAAGGGTGGTTAGAGGAAAAATCGGACCTCTTAGGAACAGAGGAGGGGAACTGTGCTTAGAGCCCGAGGGAATGGCAGAGATCCTGAATGAATACTTTGCGTTGGTATTCACGAAGGAGAGGGACTTGTTGACAGCTCCTGTCTCAGAGAGCTGTGGACCAGTTGAGGGAAATATCCATACTGAGGGAGGAAGTGTTAGAGCTTCTAGGTAGCATTAAAACTGATAAATCTCCAGGGCCTGATGGCATTTATCCCAGGCTGCTTAGGGAGGTGTGAGGTGAAATTGCTGGGCCTCGAACGCAAATCTTTGTCTCTTCCTTGGACAAAGGTGAGGTCCCAGAACTGGAGAATAGCTAATGTTGTACCGTGTTTAAAAAGGGTAATAGGGATAACCCTGGAAAATTATAGGCCGGTGAATTATAGGCCAGTGGTAGGGAAGCTGTTGGAGGGGATTCTTAGAGATAGGATGTATAGGCACTTAGAGCGTTGCAATCTGATTAGGGATACGCAGCATGGATTTGTTAAGGGGAGGTCATGCCTTACAAATCTGGTAGAATTTTTTGAGGAGGTGACGAAAACAGTGGACAAAGGGCGAGTCATTAATGTTGTCTATATGGATTTTAGTAAAGCGTTTGACAAAGTCCCTCATGGCAGGTTAGTTGAAAAGGCCAAGGCTCATGGGATACAAGGACAGGTAGCTAGATGGATAAGTAACTGGCTTAGTAATAGGAGACAGAGAGTAATAGTGTTTTTCTAGCTGGAGGTCGGTCACTAGTGGTGTGCCGCAGGGCTCGGTACTGGGACCTCTTCTATTTGTAATATATATAAATGACTTGGAAGAGGGAGTAAGTGGAGTGATCAGCAAGTTTGCAAACTATACAAAGATGGCTGGACTTGCGGATAGTGAGGAGCATTGTCAGGTGATGCAGCAGGACATAGATAGGCTGATAGCTTGGGCAGACAGATGGCAGATGGAATTCAATCCTGATAAATGTGAGGTGATGCATTTTGGGAGAAAGAATGTAAGGGGGAGGTATATGATAAAGGGTAGACCAATTAAGAGTATAGAAACGCAGAGGGACCTGGGGATGCAGGTGAACAAGTCTCTGAAGGTGGCAGAGCAAGTGGAGAAGGTTGTGAAGAAAGCATACAGTATGCTAACCTTTATAGGAAGGGGTATAGAGTACAAGAGCTGGCCTTTAATGTTGCTGTTGTATAAAACGTTGGTTAGACCTCATTTGGAATACTGCGTCCAGTTCTGGTCGCCTTACTACCGGAAGGACATGGAGACTCTGGAGAGAGTGCAGAGGAGGTTTACCAGGATGCTGCCTGGTATGGAAGGTCTGAGTTAAGAGGAGAGATTAGGCAAATTGGGACTGTTTTCCTTAGAAAGACGTAGACTTAGAGGAGATCTAATAGAGGTGTACAAGATTATGAGGGGGATAGACAGAGTAAACAGGGTTAAGCTTTTTCCTAGGATGGACTCGAATAGCACGAGGGGTCACGGGCCTAGGGTGAGGAGGGTAAGGTATAATTTGGATGCTGGAGGGAGTTTTTTCACACAGAGGGTGGTGGGGGCATGGAATGTGCTGCCAAGTAAAGTGGTGGAAGCAGGTACTCTGGAGTTATTTAAGAAATACTTAGATGGGCACATGAACAGAATGGGAATGGAGGGGTATAGAAAACTGATGTAAAATAGGGATCATGCCTTGGGAGTCCCTGGGAAATGTGTAAATAGATGATGATATTGATGTACTTGTTTTTATCCTACAGGTGCTTTGGTCCACCTTGTTGTTTAATGAGGGGCATACACGTGATGGGTCTTGAGAGGGCTGCTCTTGGATTTCTTTTTGAGAGTATCCTAGTGCTTCACGTCGTCAGTGTACGCTTGACCTGGACCATTTGATGGGCAACACGACAGCTCAGTGACTATCGCTGTGCTGTGCAGATACATGGATTTGGGCCTGTGTCTGTGGGAGTTTGCGCATTCTCCTCGTGCTTGCGTGGGTTTTCTCCGGGTGCTCCGGTTTCCTCCCACATCCCAAAGATGTGCTTTTAGGCTGACTGGCAAAACAAATTCTCCCTAAATTGTCTCAAATTTGGTTTTTAATCCATAGATCTATAAACATGGACAGGGATCGCGGGTAGAGGTGGGAACATCAGGGTGGTGGCTTGGGCTCGTTGGGCCAAAGGGCATGTTTCCCCCGCTGTTTTGTTCTTTGTTTTAAAAGACAGGCAGGATGCCAGAGTGACCAAGGCCACGTGTGGTGCTGACTGCTGGACAGATCACAGGCTCATTGTCTCCAAAATGAGGCTCCACATCAGACCTAACAGGTGACCACACAGAAACAAAGTTATGAAAAGAATCAATGCGGCCAAGTTAAAGAATCCCAAGACTTAGAAATCAAGACTTGCTGACCTATAGCTCACAGGCATTGCTGAGGATGACTGGGAACACTTCAGGGATGCTGTCCATTCAACTGCATTAAAGGTGCTCAGGCCCTCTACCCACAAGCAGCATGACTGGTTTGATGAGAAGGATGAGGAGATACAGGCTCTACTTGTTGAGAAGCACCATCTTCATAGGGCCTGTCAGAATGACCCATCATCAGCTGCCAAGAAAAATGCTTTTACCAGTGCTCACAGGACAGTCCAGAATAAATTGCATGAAATGCAGGATGCCTGGCTGAGTGCCAAGGCAGATGAAATACAGGGATACGCTGACAGAAACGACTTGATACAGTTCTTTGAGGCCCTCAACACTCTCTACAGACGTAATCTCTTGGGAGTTCCCTCTCCTGAGTACAGATGGTACAACTCTCATGACAGAGAGGGCTCAGATCCTGCAGAAATGGGCTGAAACTTTGAAGCCATTCTCAACCGACTGTTATCTGTCATCTATCAATAGACAGGATTCCACAGGTTGATATCAACAGCGCCATGGATGGCTCACCGGTAGAAGCCGAAGTCACGAAAGCTGTTAGCCAGCTATTGAGTGGCAAAGATCCAGGGGCAGATGCCATATCCGCAGAGATCTATAAAGCTGCTGGCCAGGCGCTTATCAAGAAGCTCACCGAGTTGTTCCAGTCCTTTTGGAAGCAAGGATTCATTCCTCAGGAATTTAAAGATGCTTTCATCGTACACCTCTATAAGAGGAAGGGCAATCGGCAAGCATGTGACAACCACCAAGGAATCGCATTGCTCTACATCACAGAAAAAAGCCTCACAAGAGTTCTGCTAAATCATCTAGTCACTCATCTGGAGCTGGGCCTGCTTCCAGAGTCACAATGTGGCTTCCATAAAGGTCGCAGGACTATTGACATGATTTTTGCTGCAAGCCAACTTCAGGAGAAGTGTCAGGAGCAGAATTGCAAGCTCTACACAACCTTTATTGACCTCGCAAAAGCCTTCGACACTGTAAAGCAACAAGGCCTGTGGAGGATCATGTCAAAGTTCAGCTGTACCCTAAATTCATTCAGATAGTACGCCAGTTCCATGATGGCCAGAGTACTGGACAGCGGAGAATCCTCTGAGGTATTCCGGGTCATCAATGGCATCAAACACAGCTGTGTGCTCGCACCCACACTGTTCAGCATGACATTTACTGCCATGCTGAATGACGCCTTCCAGGACAGTGTTGCTGGAATCAGCCTCAAGTATAGAGTGGATGGGAAGCTTTTCAACGTGAGGAGACTTCAAGCTATTATCAAAGTGAAAGAGACTGTTTTGAGGGACTTCCTCTTTGCCGATGACTGCACCTTATATACTGTTCAGAGCCAGAGATGCAAGTCAGCACAGACAAATTTCCCATGGCTTGTGACAACTTTGGACTCACCATCAACATTAAAAAAACCGAAGTCATGCACCAGCCTGCTCCTCATGCACCGTACACAGAACCCATAATCATAATAAAAGAGCAGAAACTACAGGCAGTGGACCAGTTCACTTATCTTGGCAGCACTCCTTTCCCAAGTAGTGACTACTTATACAGAAGTTAACTGCAGAATAGCAAAAGCAATTTCTGTTTTCGCTAGATTGCACTCCACTGTATGGGAACGTCGAGGAATCAGTCCAGCAACAAAAGTGAATGTCTACAGCACCATGGTACTCACTACTTTCCTGTATGCCTGTGAAACATAGATTGTGTAGCGAAGACATGCAAGACAGCTCAATCATTTCCACGTGACTTGTCTTTGCAGAACGTTATTCCCCAAATGGCAAGACAAAGTTCCAAGCTCTGAAGTTCTCTAGAGCAAGTCTACCATCAATCCACACATTGCTGATGAGTGTGCACATTCAGTGGGCAGGTCATGTCATCTTTTGTCAGACGAGCGGATATTTAAGCAGTTCCTTTTTGGGGAACTCTCTGCTGGAAGACGTTCACATGGAGGGCAGAAGAAACATTTCAAAGGGACACTCAAAGCCTCCCTGAAGTTGTTTGACATAGACACAACCACCTGGAAAACGCTGACACAAAACCGCCCTACCTGGTGCTGCTTCATCCATAAAGGCTGTCAAGCTTACGAAGCAAGGTGAATTGCTGAAGCACAACTTAAGCGCGAGCTGCGCAAGTCCAGAGCCATCAGCGCAACAACTACAATGTGTACACAAGGCTGTCCAATATGTGCCAGGACATTCTATGCCTGAATTGACCTGATCATTCACCTTCAGACACACTGCAACCAGCCTCAAAATGGCTAATGGTGTCGAAGTCCTCATCAATGACGATAGACGAACAACATGAAACCATATTCTTTATTGACTGTACCCGCAATTTGTCCTATCAACTTCAACAAGTTATGCATACACACACTTACTCAGATCCCTATAGAAATGTACTCTTATATTGTCTCCATACATTCTTACTACGAAAATGAATTACTTCACACTTCTCTCCATCAAACTTCATCTGCCACTCATCCACCCATTCCATCAATCTGACAATGTTCTTTTGAAGATTTCCTCCTTACAGTTCACAACACTTTCAACTTTGTACTATCCACAAATTTTCAAATTACATCTGTACACCAAAGTTTTGGTCATTTAATGTATGTCAGGAAATAGTAAGGATCCCAATTCTGGCCCTATGGAACACAACTATAAACCTCTTTTCATTAACTATTACTCTCTATTTCCTGTCACTCAGCCAAGTTTGTATCTATGTTGCTACTGTCCCTTTGATTCGATGAGCTTTAACTTTGCTCACATCATTTGCACAGCATTTGATCAAATGCTCTTTTTTACAAGTTCATGCAGATCACATCAACAGCATTAGCCTCATTAACTTTCTCTGTAATCTCATCAAAAGACATTATCAAATTAGTTAACTATTTGCTCTTAACAAATTGTGCCAGTTTTCCTTACTGCCAACCGTTTCACAAGTAACTATTAATTTTATCCCACATCATTTTCAGAAGTAACCCCACCACCTACGACTGAATATTTTAGAAGTACTCAAAAAATCCAAGGTTAATTGACACAAAAGAGAAATTGCAGATGTACTGGTCATTTCTCAAAGCTTCCTAAATTCAACACTTGAGCCATTTATTTAGAAAACTGCAAATATCACAGTCCTTATTTGAGGAAACAGATAAGGAAAGAGAGAAAAAAAAACAGAAGGGGGGAAAGTAGGTAACTAGTCCTGTGACTTCAACATCAATCACAGGGAAGTTACTGAGATGTATTAGACAAAACAACTGAACACATGGAAAGATATCAATTGATCAAAGTCAACATGAATTTCTGTGCAAGTTCTGTGACTGTTTTGAATCTTCGCATACTCTTTTTCCCTTTGGGGAATAGTAGAAAATGTGTTTTAATCCACGTAGAGTCTGTTAACTTTTAAAGAGAAATTCTAAATCCCTGTTATTTACTAAAAGAATGAAGTCACAAGATTCCACAACTTAAACAAATAGTTTCACTATAAAACAGTTAAACAAATCAAATATAATTAAAGTTTATTTATTAATGTCACAAATAGGCTTACATTAACATTGCAATGAAGTTAGTGAAAGTCCCCTAGTCGCTTTGCAATAAAAAAAACATGGTCACTCATGTTCAATTAAACTTCTTTTCTTTCACTTTGGCTTCCACCATCCCCCCCACCCCCTATTGGATATTTGGTTACTTATCAGGCTCTAAAAGATTCTTTCACATCACAAAACAAAACTACGATGCCACAGTTGAGAATGCAAGGCTGAAGCTCAAGTCTGGGAAATTATCTTTCACTGGCTTAGCCTTGTGGCTGAAAGTTGTAAACTGGCCTCTCAACTGCTAGGTGTAACACACTTGTCTGTTTCTGATGGTGCTGGCAATAAGTGAGTGGGCGAGGACCTGGCAGACATTGGCAAATATGAGGTTATCCACTTTGGAAGAAATAATAGTAGGATGGATTATTATTTAAATGGTGAAAAGTTGCAGCATGCTACTGTGCAGCAGAACCTGAGGGTCCTTGTGCACGAATTGCAAAAACTCAGTCTGCAGGTGCAGCAGGTGATCAAGAAGGCGAATGGAACGTTGGCCTTTATCGTGAGGGGGATAGAATACAAAAGCAGGGAGGTCCTGCTGCAATTGTACAGGATACTGGTGAGGTCACAACTGGAATACCGTGTGAGTTTTGGTCCCCTTATTTGCAAAGGATATACTGGCCTTAAAGGGAGTATAGAGAAGGTTCACCATGCTGATACCGGAGATGAGGGGGTTAGCTTATGAGGAGAGATTGAGGAGATTAGGCCTGTACTCGTTTAGAAGGCTGAGGGGGGATCTTATAGAAACTTACAAGATAATGAAGGGGCTAGATAGGGTAGAGGTAGGGAGATTCTTTCCACTTAGAAAGGAAACCAGAACTAGAGGGCACAGCCTCAAAATAAGAGGGGGGGCAGTTTAGAATATTGTTGAGGAGGGATTTCTTCTCTGAGAGAGTGGTGAATCTCTGGAACTCTCTGCCCATTGAAGTGGTGGAGGCTGCCTCATTGAACATGTTTAAGTCATGGGTAGATAGATTTCTGATCGAAAAGGGAATTAAGGGTTATGGGAAACAGGCGGGTAAGTGGAACTGAACCACTTCAGATCAGCCATGATCTTACTGAATGGCGAGGCAGGCTCGAAGGGCTAGATGGCCTACTCCTGCTCCTATTTCTTACGTTCTTATGCTATTATATCATTTTTCCTCATTGACTCGTTATTCTGTGTATTTGGCTATTTGCCTCTCTCAAATTCTGTTACTCCAAAAATTAGCTTTGTATGCTCAACACACAAATAAGAAGTCATACAGATTTGAAAGATTAGCTCTATTTTCTCTTAGCACAGATGTGACCTGACCTTAGTTTTCCAACATTTTCTGTTTTGTTTCAGATTCCAGCATCTGCAGTATTTAGCTTTTATTAAATATAAATATAGCTTACTTAAAGCTATCTCTAGTTACTAATAGTATGTGACTCAGCTTTTCATTACATCTATTAAGGATATTGATGAAGAAATAAAGTTGTGTATTCCATGTGACACAAAATTAGGTATCACAGTAAATTGCTTGAATCAGGAGGATAAAACTACAAAGCGACAGAGATAGGCTAAGTCAGTGGGCAAAACTATGGGAGAAGCAGTACAATGTCAAGGAGAAAGAATCATCCATTTTGGATCCAGTAACTACTGGAATTTTTTTAATGGTGAGAGACTAAAACCTAGGAATGGATCCTTCAGTTAGATGCTATCTGCAATACTGAGTTTGATTTTGGATATTGAACTTCAACATCTACTGGCCTTTGAAAAGTACAGAGCAAATAAGCCTGAATGATATCAAGGCTCAACAGTTCAAATGAGAGGACAGATTTCATCTATTTGGTTTGTATTCACTTAAATTAAGAGGATTAAAGACTAATCTGCTCAAAAGGACTTTAAATGAGATTCAATAGGATGGATGCAGAGAAACTACATTTTCAGGTGCAGGGTTCCAGAACAAGGTGGTATAATCTAAATATTAGAGATAGGTTATTTAAGAGTGAAATTGGGAACAACTTCTTCATTAAAAAAGAGAGTATGGTGGAAATCTGGAAATGACTTCTCCAAAGGATTACAGGGCCAATTGAATACTGGAAGTCCTGGTTTCCGAAAGCGGCATAGCATTAACTAGCAGTGATTTCCAGAACTTTTTGCTCTTCAGTGGTATCCGACACATCCAGAATGCACCTTACCATCCTTGTCAAATGGACTGGCAGAATGAGCAGTTGAAACTTTCAAAAATGGCATGAGAAAGCAACTGGCGGTATCCATGGAAACCAAACCAGCACAACTTTTGTCAGATTGTAGATCACAGCATACAGGTGTTGCCCCAGCAGAGCTGTTAATGGGACAACAGTTTCATACCAAGATTAAGTCTGCTATTTCCAAATTTGGTAAGATGGGTGAAGTCCCAACAACACCACCAAAAAAGAAATTACAGCTCTGAAAGGACTGAACAAGTTTTAATAATGGATGATATAATCCCAGCTGGGTCCCTGGGATTGTTATGGAAAAAACAGTCCTAGTATTTTACAAGAGCAAAGTCCAGGGAAGACCTTAAAGAAGCATTTGGACCATATCAGAGCCAAAGAGTCCATTCCGAGCAGACCTCACTACCAGCCATGAAGATGGCCACTTCCTCAGCTCAAAGCAGATTCCACAATAGCCCCTCCAGACATTAAAGGCACAGGCTCAGAGCTGGAAGTGATCACTGGGCAGAAATGGAACTTGAAAAAGAACCCACTGTGGTAATCCGAGACACTCCCTCCAAAAAACAAAGCTCCCTGTTCGGTTTACATTGTCTGATGCAGCCCTGCCTTTGATGAATCTCAGGTTGACCACTAAGCAACATAAAAGGACCTTCTCGCAGTCGGAGTGCTGGGAGAAACATGGACCTAAGTGGGGAGGAATGTTATGATGGTGACGAAGTACATAGGGAATCACTAATGGATCTAGCCATGCATTTCGTGGAGAACGAGCTTCCTTCTTGACTAAGCTGAGGCTTGTTGAATGAGAAGCCATTTGCAGGAGTTTTTAAACTCAGCTGCTCAACCCAGACTGGTGTTGTCGGTCTAAAAGGTGTAGAGTGTCTCGCTGTAAGCCACAGGCATGTCTTTCTCTTTGGTACATAATAAAGAATGTTTGGCGATGTGAAACTAGCGTTTGGCTGAATTACTAAACTAACCATCAGACGTTGTCTTACGATAACATTAAAAACATATATTGTATCAGTATTAAGGGTTTCACCATTATGGTTAATTAAACTATACACATGCAAATATAGCCCTACATCTTAGATATTAAGTATTAAACAGTAATTCCTCTCAAATTTCAGCTAATACCAGAACTATTCCATATAATATTTTACAAGTACAGGCTTCTCTGAATATGATGTACGTACATAGTTCATACACATTAACCGTAACAGTCAATCACAGTTACAAAACTCACTGATGTGTCTGAACAAGTTAACCTTTCCATTAGCAAAATCGGAAAATGCTGTAAATGTCACAGGTCTGGCAGCGTTTTCGAGAATTAAATGGAGTTAATATTTCAGGTTGGTGAACTTTTGTCAGAATCATTAACCTTTCCATTGATGGGTTCATAAATATTAGATTTCACAAAGAAACAGGTGTTGTTACACATAAAGGAGATTTGCAACAAAAGTAGGAGGGAGGAGAGACAAAACAAGTTACAATACCCTGAATCCTGTGACTCATGTTTCATCAAAGTTAAAAAGCATATTTCTAGATTTGAGTAGGATTAGGCAAGAACTTTGAGATTGGCCTCAAATAAAACATGCCAATTCTAATCTGAACAAGGTGTTCCCAAGCTAAAGAATATATAAAAGGGAGTTCGATGCACTTGTGAATCTTTGGTAATCTTGTTATTTTACCAATAGTAAACACAGCAGTTAAAAAAACTGAGCACAAAAGTTACTATTGAAATTGTTTCTGATTGGCACTTGAATCACACTTTCTAAATGCTGAAATGCAATGGTATAGGCACATAGCTGAATATTATGACTGTGTGTGTGTGTGTGGGGTGGGGGGGTGACAACACGACAACGACAACAAGAAATTCCCACCCACACCCCGAAAGAACACCAGCGTGGAATACACATGCTCCCACACCAACCCACCCTGTAGCCGAGGTTTGAGTGGTACTTCTTGCCCCTCACTGGGGAGGAAGTCCCACACCATGAAGTTACAGCTCAATCCATCACTCTCAATTCTCAAGAAGTGATCAGTGGCTGCTGCAGGAACAGGTAGTGATAAAGGTCCATGGAAAATCCAGGGTCTTAGGCCAGGAAAGTTTGAGTAGGTTCGGGAGAGGGACGAGGTGTGGGTTTTAGGGATGGAGTGGGTAGGAAGGATGAGTTGTTTTTCCTCCATTTCATTCCATTCTAAGCATTTGAGTAAAAAAAGAAATCAGGCTTCTTGCTCCCACTTGGCTGCCTATGCCATAAATAATAACAAGCCTAAATGACCCTTAATTATATATTTAAATATGGTGGGTGAGATGCCAATTTCTGGGTTGTCGTGAGGGTGATAACCTCAAGTGTTTTTTGCCTGCTAAGGTGGATATAAAAGATTCCATGGTACTAATTAAAGAAAAGTTGGTAGATCTCCCAAGCTTTATCCATCATTCCCCATTCATATGCTATAAATAAATGGGCAGCATTGTGGCACAGTGGTTAGCACTGCTGTCTCAGTGCCAGGGACCCAGTTCAATTGCACTGTCTGTGTGGAATTTGCATATTCTCCCTGCACGGGTTCCTCCGGGTGCTCCAGTTTCCTCCCACAGTCTAAAGATGTGTGGATTAGGTTGATTGGCCATGCTAAATTGCCCCTTCATGTCAGGAAGACCAGGAGGATAAATATGTGGGTTACTAAGATAGTTGGGATTGTTGTCAGTGCAGGCTCGATGGCTCTCCTTCTGCATTGTTGATTCTATGATAATTGTCTACTGCATCTGTTTCCCTAAAAGTAACAGCACTTCTAAACAATTGCTTCATCTTTAATTTTCCATAACAGTCAGAGTTACTATTCTGAATTATATTTTCCAAATACACCAAAGCTACATAACAATTTGACTCCAGATCAGTATAGATCAAAGTTTCAACAAGAAGAAATCCACCTGGTAACTTAGAATACAAAAAATAAAACAGATAAATGAAACAAGGTTCTGAAGAAAAATAGCTTTTAGGTCAAGCACTGAGCCAGGGAAGATAGTTTCCATATTGTTCATCCATTTCCCCCATCTGGATTAACAAAAATGCACTAACAAGTGACGGAAAACAAATTACCAGGCCTCCCTCCTAGCTCAGAGATGCAGGACTTAGTACTATCTATAGACAGTTAGAAACTGACCATTTGACCAACTTTTTTCCTCTAAATCTAATTTTGATCATTCTGGCAAAAACTCCCCCTCCATTGCTCCATTCTGTTCAAATGATTTGAACTTTATTTCTATCACTTCTGTTAGGTCACATCTGCTTTGGGCTCCAGTAAAATCTAATGACATCATTCCCACAGCTCTGATTTTGAGTTCTCCCACACATCCTAACCTGCCCTGACAGTCTCTTTCTAATTGTTACTACTATACCCTGTGTTCATTAGACTTGCCCTCTTTGGTTCTTTCTTAGGTCCAAACACAAGCTTGCTGTTCCTGCTTTTAAAATTTCCTATCTAATTAATTCTTTGCCAAAACCTCAAAATTGAAAACTATTTCACTGTCTCAGTTAGGCTTTCCTTCCGCATTTCATTAGCCTTTAAAATTCAAACTATAAGCCAGCTAATATTTTCTGTCTGACTGACCTAGAGCGCAATCTTATGAAAACAAATCAAGTGTCAAATGAGCAAGAAAACAGTAGTGAATGGCTCGCTAGTTATTTCAGCAAGCCATGAATCACAATCTTATAGCACTTAGTGCAATAAAAGAGCTCCAATCTGATTTTGGCTGGAATGGACCCACTGGGCACATGACTTGCCCGAAATGACCGCAGCTCTATGGATAGCTGCACAGAAGCTTTAACAATGGATACGTAGGCAGTCATGCCCAGAAGATGGCATCAAGAAGAACTATTCCAAGGTTCATAGAAGGAGAGCTGGACCGTCTGCTGGACGTAGTGGAGGAGAGAGGGGACATTTTCTTCCCCACAGACAGAGAACGAGCCAGGGGTCAGCCGGGCAATGAGGCCTGGGAGGCTGTGGCAACAGCAGTCAGTGCCCATGCACTGGCAAGGAGGGCTGGCCACCAGACAAACTTAGTTGCCTCATTCAGGCAGCAAGGGAGAGCATCCATCCAGTCTTGACATAAATCCCATCTATTGCACCTGGAACATCCACATTGATCCACTCCCCAATACCCTGTGACCTTCCAGCACCCGATTCCCTAATACCTTCCTCCAACTCCTCTAGCAGCTCTGCATCACAACCACTTCCTGCCATGGCACACTCCTGACAAACCCCACCCCATGCCCTCTCAGCCAGGCTTTCAATCCCCCACAAAGGGATTGTCCACACAGGAGTAAATGGCCTATAAACGCCAGCAGCGGGAGAAACACAAGGTGGGTTCCCAATCTGCAAATCCTCACCCCCTTTGAGGAGAGATCCTTGATGTGGTGGAAGAGGAGGAGGAGGAGGACAAGATTGTGAGAGACAGCAACCAGGAAGCAAGCATCTGTAAAACCTTCATTCATAATAATATATCTCAAGTACGCGGCATGCTGCCCAGATGCTTGTCCCTCCCTTCCACTGAACCTGGTGTCCTTTTTTGCAGGAGACGACCTCAATGAACCCAGCCCGTGGGGGTCACTGTCTGGTGCACACAACAGAGCCATGAATCACAATCTTATATACATCAGGTGGAGGCAGGAATCAAGGCCTCAGGCATTCAGAGGTGTGCAGGAGACAAGGAATCAGTTGATCCCAATCCAGGTGCCAGGTTGCTGCAATCAGATTGCACTAAGCTGCTGGAGCTGGAGCTGCAGCAGCACAGGAAGGGCAGTCAGCAACACTACAGTACTGCAAGGTACTGTAGTCCCACAGATTGCAGGTGCAGGAGATATTGCCAGCATTGCAGAGTAGCCAGGCCAACACTGCAAAGGCGCCATCCACAGCGGAAATGGTCGTCATGGGTGACAGCATCCAAGGATGACAGAGTTACAGCAGGTCATGGCTGCTGGCTTCAAGAGCTTGGTTCAGTCTCAGATGGCACTTACTGTGGTCATCAAAAGCTTGGCCCAGAGAATCATTAGTGAGGGCTCACACGCCATGGGGCAAATGCAGTTGGGCCTCCAGGATTGGCAGGGCTTCTGGAACTCAGTCCAGCTGTTTTGCTGTTAGGGGTACATTGGCATCCTGAGGGAGAAGGAAGGGTTGAAGCTCTCGGTGGGGCCGTCCAAGCGACACTAAGCCTTCTGAACCCCCTTCCTGACACTGATATATAGATGTAGCAAAAGGCTTTGTAAGATTAAGAAGTTGTACTATCACCAAGAGGACTGCATGAGTTAGGTTTAGAAAAATAGACACTTCAGAATCATGTACACCACTTAATATTATTGCACTTGTTAGTTTACCTGTGAGTAATTTGTCTGTGATTTGCCTCCCATAGGAATGACTGTACCATGAGCATCGTTCTGCATGGGACAGGCCCTTCAGTTCAAGTATGGTATCCTCATTTCCCGACATCTGTGCCAGACCCTTGACTGGCATAGGACTCCAAGCATTATCACAAGTTGTCCCAGCAATGGATACCCCTGTAGATCCAATGTGTTACACAGCCGGCATGGGTATCCCCACCATCCCCACCACCCACTCCCCTCCCCTCCAAACAACCTTGTGTCTCTCCACTCCCTGATCATTGTACCAATGGTTATTCCAACCCTCACTCAGACATGGCCTAGGTGCCAATATGCAATCAGATGTTCACCTATCTTCTGTCTTCCTACTGCCTCTTCTGGACTGGGCAGGCCTTGCAGTGCAAGGATGTCTCCCTCCTCTGTAACAGTACTAGCATCAGCCACAAGAATGACCACAGTATGCCCAGACCGGCATCAGCCTGCCCAAACCACTGCACACATGCAAGCCTCCCCCAAACCACCCCTCACCATGGCTGAGACTACCCTCCCCCTGCTCCCCGACCCCAAAGATTGGTGCTCAGTCATGCTCATCTTTTCATTCACTTTCATCAGTGCCACGCCTGAATCCCATTTATATAGAGCAACTATAATTCTCACCAGTGTGATGTCTGATTGATGAGGTGGTTAACTTAAGTCGGAGCAGACGAGTGCTGCATCACTGATTATATTAGAACGCATTCAAATCCAAGTTAATATGCGTCTCATCTATGTTAGACACAAAGCTGCTCATGCTTGGAAAAGACAGCTAGTAAGATCGGAACCAGCTTGAAATCGGGCACATTTCCCATTTCGCCTTGTACGCAATCTTACCACTACACCACACCAGACCAGATATGGGCAGGAGAGGTCAAAAGTCACACTCCTAGTCTTGTTAAATTCAGGATTTGTCTGCACTACAACCTTTAATAAGTTTCTCAATAGAAGAAACAAAATTTCCAATAGTTTAAATGGGGCAAAACCAACACAAACAAATCAGATATGGATTCGTTCACAGATTTCTCCCCATATGCAGCACAATTTAAAAATATATTCAAATGTCCTCCAGCTGAATATTATGACACTTCTGCTGTTCAGATTACAGAAGACCAATGTTTAAGCATCACGGTAAGATATTTAGTTGCATAACTGTAGACCTAAACATTTGGTTAGTCATCAATATAAAGGGAGCTGATTACAGCAGTGCAAAAACAGAGTTGGTTTAGAAACTGAATTTTTCAGCAATTCAAACTAATTATCTGGCAAATGTGAAAACACAAATCTGGAACTGGTAAATATATTAAGTTTAGTTTCTATACCTTTCAAGTTTCGACTTTGATTTTGCCCTGTTCTTCTTCACTTTTGTACTCTCTCTTTTAGGAATGATTGTTGGTTCCAATCCAAACAGTTCTTGTAAGTGTGCATACAAGTCATAACGATTGTAAACATGGAATTCAAAGCCATTTACTGTGATATACAATCTAGTTTCTGCTTTTGGATCTAAAAGAAAAACAATGGATGCAATCTTAGTTAGTGTAAGATGTAAAGTGTGACATAAACTATGACAAGTCTTAGACTAGGCTGGAAAACTGCATTTCTTAAACAATTTATTTTAAACAAATTGTAGCTGAGCACCACAATGATTACTTCGCAAGGTGATATTAAAAAATTCCCAACATTAATGTTTAAATAACATTTTATTGAGAGATAGCGTCAGCAAAGTGGTAGCATCTTTACCTGTGTCAGAAGTTCAGGGATTCAAGCTTTATGCAAAGGACTCGAGGACATAGTCTAAACTGACAGTTGTGTAACACTAAAAGCAAGGCTGTATTGTTAGGGGTCCCACCTTTCAGGAGATATTAAACCGAAGCCTTGACAGCCATAAAAGATCCAATGACATTACTCAAAAAAGGGCAACGGAATTCTCCTGGCCAATGCTCATCTCTCAATCAACACATCCAAAACGCAGATTAATAAATCAATAATCTCACTACTACCTGTGGTGTTGAAGCATGCAAATAGCCACTTTCTCAAGGGCAACTAGAGACGGCGAATAAATGCTGGCATTTATTACATCGAGTGAATCAAATTGACTTTACTGCACCATCTGCCAAGCACTCTAGCTGAAGATTGTTTCAGATGTGTTAGCCTTGTCTTTTGCACTGATGTGCCCTCTCCCAACAAAAAAGACTGGATCTGTCTTCAGAGCCTCCACCTCATGATAGTTGTTTTATTGCCCACTACCATTCCCTACTGGATGTGACAGGACTGCAGAGTTAAGTCTGATGTGTTGATTGTGAGATTGCTCAGCCTGTTTGTTGCATGCAGCATTGGCTATTTGGTATGCAAACAGTTCTGTGCTGTAGCTTCACTAGGTGAAGCCGGAAGGTGCAGTAATCAGCAGGAGGTTTCAAGATAAAGAACAAAACAGCACGGGAAACAGGCCCTTCGGCCCAATGAGCCGCGCCGCCTCCCCGATGTTCCCACCTCTACCCATGATCCCTGTCCATGTTTATACATCTATGGATTAAAAACCAAATTTGAGACAATTTAGAGAGAATTTGTTTTGCCAATTAGCCTAAGAGCACATCTTTGGGATGTAGGAGGAAACTGGAGCACCCGGAGAAAACCCACGCAAGCACGAGGAGAATGTGCAAACTCCCACAGACACAGGCCCAAATCCATTACCTGCACAGCATAGCGATAGTCACTGAGCTGTCGTGTTGCCCATCAAATGGTCCAGGTCAAGCATACACTAACGACGTGAAGCACAAGGATACTCTCGAAAAAAATCCAAGAGCAGCCCTCTCATGACCCATTGCGTGTATGCCCCTCATTAGACAACAAGGTGGACCAAAAGCACCCATAGGATAAAAACAATATCATCAATATCATGTATTTACACACTTCCCAGGGACTCTCATGATCCCTATTTTAAATCAGTTTTCTATACCCCTCCATTCCCATTCTGTTCATGTGCCCATCTAAGTATTTCTTAAATAACTCCAGAGTATCTGCCTCCACCACTTTACTTGGCAGCGCATTCCATACCCCCACCACCGTGTGAAAAAACTCCCTCTAGCATCCAAATTATACCTTACCCCCCTCACCCTAAGCCTGTGACCCCTCATGCTATTCGAGTCCATTCTAGGAAAAAGCTTAACCCTGTTTACTCTATCTATTCCCCTCATAATCTTGCAGACCTCTATTAGATCTCCTCTAAGTCTAAGCCTTTCTAAGGAAAACAGTCCCAATTTGCCTAACCTTTCCTCGTAACTCAGACCTTCCATACCAGGCAGCATCCTGGTAAACCGCCACTGCACTCTCTCCAGACTCTCCATATCCTTCTGGTAGTAGGGCGACCAGAACTGGATGCAGTATTCCAAATGAGGTCTAACCAACGTTTTATACAACTGCAACATTAAAGGCCAGCTCTTGTACTCTATACCCGTTCCGATAAAGGCTAACATATTATATGCTTTCTTCACAACCTTCTCCACTTGCTCTGCCACCTTCAGAGACTTGTTCACCTGCACCCCCAAGTCCCTATGTGTTTCTAAACTCTTAATAGGTCTACTGTTTATCATATACCTCCCCCCGACATTCTTTCTCCCAAAATGCATCACCTCACATTTATCAAGACTGAATTCCATCTGCCATCTGTCTGCCCAAGCTACCAGCCTATGTCCTGCTGCATCACCTGACAATGCTCCTCACTATCCGCAAGTCCAGCCATCTTTGTATCGTTTGCAAACTTGCTGATCACTCCACTTACTCCCTCTTCCAAGTCATTTATATATATTACAAATAGAAGAGGTCCCAGTACCGAGCCCTGCGGCACACCACTAGTGACCTACTCCAGCTAGAAAAATATCCTTCCACTATTACTCTCTGTCTCCTATTACTAAGCCGGTTACTCATCCATCTAGCTACCTGTCCTTGTATCCCATGAGTCTTGACCTTCTCAACTAACCTCCCATAAGGGACTTTGTCAAATGCCTTACTGAAATCCACATAGACGACATCAATGGCTCGCCCTTAGTCTACAAATTCAACCAGATTTGTAAGCCACGACCTCCCCTTAACAAATCCATGCTGCATATCTCTAATCAGATTGCAACGCTCTAAGTGCCTATACATCCTATCTCTAAGAATCCCCTCCAACAGCTTCCCTACCACTGACGTCAAACTCACCAGCCTATTATTCCCAGGGTTATCCCTACTACCCTTTTTAAACAATGGTACAACATTAGCTATTCTCCAGTCCTCTGGGACCTCACCTTTGTCCAAAGAAGAGACAAAGATTTGCTTCAGAGGCCCAGCAATTTCACCTCACACCTCCCTAAGCAGCCTGGGATAAATGCCATCAGGCCCCGGAGATTTATCTGTTTTAATGCTACCTAGAAGCTCTAACACTTCCTCCCTCAGTATGGATATTTCCCTCAACTGGTCCAAGTTCCCTCAGAGACAGAAGCTGTCAACAAGCCCGTCTCCTTCGTGAATATCAACGCAAAGTATTCATTCAGGATCTCCGCCATTCCCTGGGGCTCTTAAGCACAGTTCCCCTCCTCTGTTCCTTAGAGGTCCGATTTTTCCTCTAATCACCCTTTTATTCCTAACATAGGAGTGCATGTTTGACTTCATGCTATGAGACCTTATGATGTCCAGAGCCAATCTTGAGGGGTCCCAGGCAATTTTCAGCCAGCGAAGCTCTGATCCCTTGAATGCAAACAAAAATTCCCACTGTGATAGATGATAGAAGTTAAATCCAATTAATATTATTTTTTCCGGGTTTTCTCCCGGTGCTCCGGTTTCCTCCCACATCCCAAAGATGTGCTCTTAGGCTAATTGGCAAAACAAATTTTCCCAAATTGTCTCAAATTTGGTTTTAAATCCACTGATTTATAAACATGGACAGGGATCGCAGGTAGAGATGGGAACATCGGGGTGGCGGCGCGGGCTCGTTGGGCCGAAGGGCCTGTTTCCCATGCTGTTTTGTTCTTTGATATTCTTTGATATATCTGGAATTATAAAATAGTCTCTTCATAAAACTAATGTCATCATAAAAATTGGGTAAGAAATCTGTCAGATTTTTCTGATCTGATCTACCCGAGGTCCACAGCAGTGTGGCTGACCACCTGGCATTGACCTAGGTACAATGGCAGGATAAATTCAGCTCGGCCTATTATCACCTGATAAGTCCATTCTCAATAATTGGCAAAGTGACAGAAGGAGCCATCAATGGAGACTTTCCACAAAGCGGGACACTCTAGCACAAACGAAGAAAGCTGTTGTTGTTGGAGGTCAAAAGACCATAGGCTTAGAAGCAGAAGTAGGCCATTTGGCCTATTGAGTATGCTCCACCATTCAATCAGGTCATAAACACAAATGCAGCCTCGTCAACCCAAAGTCCTCCTTATGGATGTCTGGGAGGTAGTTCCACAGAACTACTCGCTCATTACAATAATTTCACATACCACCATGACCATCCCTGGATATATCCTGTGCCATCAGTAGGACAGACCAATTGGAGGTGGCAGCACATATGGTGGTAGACAGTTGGGAGGGAGTTGCCTGGGACCTCTCAAGATTGACCCTGGGCATCATTATGTCTCATAGCATGAGGTCAAACACATACATTGAAGCCTCCTGCTGATTACTGCACCTTTCTGCTTCACCTATTGAAGCTACAGCACAGAACTGTTTGCATACCAAAGAGCCAATGCTGCATGCAACAAATATGCAATCAACACATCAGGCTTCAGCTCTGCAGTCCTGTCACATCCATTTGGGAATGGTAGTGGGCAATATAACAGCTATCATGAGGAGGCGGCTCCAAAAACAGATCCAGTCTTTTTTGTTGGAGGAGGACACATCAGTGCAAAAGACAAGGCTAAAACACCTGAAACAATCTTCAGCCAGAGTGCTGGGAGAATGATGCATTTCAGTCAAATTGACTCACTCTATGTAATATCAAGAAAGAGCTAAAGGTACTAGATACTGCAATGGCTAGAGGCCCTAAAAATACTGAAGAAGCACTCCAGAACAAGCAGAGCCTTTAGCTATGCAACAACAGTCATCTACCTGACAAAGTGGAAACTTGCCAAGGTGTGTCCTGTGTACAAATAGCAGGACAAATTCAGCTCGATCAATGATCACCTGATAAATTCATTCTCAATCATTGGCAAAGTGACAGAAGGGGCCATCAATGGAGACTTTCCACAAAGCAGAACACTCTAGCACAAAGGAAGATAGGTGTTGTCGTTGGAGGTCAAAAGACCAGAAGGCTCAGAAACAGAAGTAGGCCATTCGGCTTGTTGAGTATGCTCCACCTTTCAATGAGATCATAATCCTCGACTCCATTTTCCCACTATATCCCTATCATGCTTGATTTCCTTGCTGATTAAAAATCTGCCCTTCAGCTTTGAGCACATCTAAAGAGTTCCACAAATTCACTCACCTGTTGGAGAAGAAATTCCTCCTCCTCTATTAAATGGTTGAACCCTTACTCAGATCATGCACCAAGATCCTGGACTTTCCCACAAGAGGAACAACTTCTCATCTAACCCATTAGGCCCATGAGAATCCTATATGTCTCAATAAGGTTGCCAATCATTCTTCTAAACTCCAATGTGTACAGCCCCAACTGACTTAACCTCTCCTCTAAGAAAATCCCTGCATACCAAAGATCAATCTACTGAATTTTCTCTCAAAAGCCACCAATGCCAGTATATTTTCCCTAGGTAAGGGGACAAAACGCTTCACAGCATTCCAGGTGTGGCCTATTTAGTGCTTTGTATAGTTTTAACAAGACATCATTATTTTTATACTGCATTCCCTTTGAAAGGCCAACATTCCATTTGCCTTCCCAATTACTCGCTGGACTTGCATGCTCGTTGTGATTGATGCATGAGGACCCTCAAATCCCTCTATACTGTACATTTGTGCAGTATTTCTTCTTTTAAATAATTTTCAGCTCCTTTATTCTTTTTACCAAAAAAGTGTGAATAACTTCACACTTCCATAGAACATAGAACATTACAGCGCAGAACAGGACCTTCGGCCCTCGATGTTGCACCGACCAATTAAGAAAAAGCAATGACCCTCTAACCTAAACCATTCCCTTTTCATCCATAAACTTATCTACTAACCTCTTAAACGCCACCAAACTTAGCGCATCTACATTGTCCACCCTATCTAAACCTCTAATCATCTTATATGTTTCAATAAGGTCTCCTCTTAGCCGCCTTCTTTCTAACGAAAACAACCTCAAATCCCTCAGCCTCTCATCATAAGACCTGCTCTCCATACCAGGCAACATCCTGGTAAACCTCCTCTGTATCCTCTCTAATGTCTCCACATCTTTCTTATAATGCGGGGACCAGAACTGTACAGAATACTCCAAGTGCGACCGCACTAGAGTTTTGTACAGTTGCAACATGACGTTGCGGCTCCGAAATTCAATCCCCCTACCAATAAAAACTAAGACTCCTTATGCCTTCTTAACAACCTTATTGACTTGATTGCCAACTTTCAGGGATCTATGCACACATACACCAAGATCCCTCTGTTCATCAACACTATTAAGAGTCCTACCATTAGCCCTATACTCTACACATTTGTAATTCCTGCCAAAGTGAATTACCTCACACTTTTCCACATTAAACTCCATTTGCCACCTCTCGGCCCAGCTCTGCAACTTGTCCAAGTCTCTCTGCAAACTATAACACCCCTCTTCACTATCTACCACTCCTCCGACTTTGGTGTCATAGACTTTCCTCTATTATATTCCATCCGCCAAGTTTTGACCACTCACATAACCTGTCTTTATACCACTGTAGAAGCTTCATGCCATCCTCACCACTTGCCTTCCAACTAACACCTTATTATCAACTTTTTGTATGCTACCTTATCAAACGCTTTTTAGAAATCCAAAATATATTGTATGTCCCAGTTCCCTTTTATTCAGCTCATGATCATCTCAAATAATTCTAATAAATTTGTCAGGCATGATTTCCTCTTCATGAAGCCATGCTGGATCTGCTTAATTATATTATGTATTTCTAAATGTTCTGCTATTATATCCTTTAACATGGACTCCATTTTCCCAATGACAGAAGTTAAGCTAACTGAAATACAGTCATCTGTTTATTTTTAATCTCCCTTCCTTTTTGAAAAAGAAGGTTACATTGGCAGTTTTTTAGTCCTCTGAGACTTTGAGAATTCTTAAAACTTAATAACCAGCGCATCCTCTATCTCAGTTGCTACTTCTTTTGATAACCTAGGATGCAATCCATCAGGTCCAGGGGCCTATCAGCCTTTAGCCCCACTTTAGTTCCCCTAGTAGTGATAGTTATTGTATTTATTTTCTCCTCCAACTTTTCTCCCTTGATTATTTAATATTTTTGGAAAGCTATTAGTGTCTTCTACTGAGAAGACTGATGCAAAATATTTAACTCTTCTGCCATTTCCTGGTTCCTCATTATTGTTTTCCCAGCCTCATTCTTTAAGAGATCTATATTCATTTTGGCCTCTCTTTTCCTTTTTATATTCCTTACTATTTTACCCTCAGTTTATCGTCTTCCCATTTTTTTAAGTCACCTTTTGTTGATCTTCAAAACTTTTTCAATCTTCTGGCTTATCTTAATCTTTGCCACATAGGTACAATTGTTAACATCCTTCATTAACCATGGTGGATTTACTCCTCTTCTTAGAATCTTTATTCTGCACTATGATACATCTTTGCTGTGAGTCATGAACTATTTTCATAACATCTGCCATTGTTGATCAACCGTCTTTTCTGCTAAACTCCTTTCCCAGTCCATCTCATTGCAGATGCCACTGCAGCCTTCTTGAAGGTCAATCCATGGAAAGTGTCTGGCCCTGATGGGGTACCCAATGCGCACTCAGATCCTGCGCGGATCAGCTTGCATGGGGTATTGACAGACATCTTCAATCTCTGCACAACAATCTGAGGTCTCTATCTGCTTTACGATGATAACCATTATCCCATTACCCAAGAAAAACCAAGCAATGCGCCTTAATGACTTATCGGCTGGTGGATCTGACATCCATCATCATGAAGTGCTTTGAAAGTCCAGCCATGGAACCAATCAATTCCAGCCTCCCAAGCTTCCTGGATTCACTACAGTTTGCTTATCACCACAACAGATCCATAGTGGATGCTATCTCCTTGGCCCTGCACTCAACCTTGGAAAACCTAGATAACAAGGATACCTATGTCACACTCCTATTTATTGACTATAGTTCAGTCTTCAATACTATTATTTCTACAAAACTCATCTCTAAACTCCATGGGCTTTGGCACTTTTTTTTGCGACTGGATCCTGAACTTCCTAACTCACAGACCACAATCAGTAGGGATAGGCAACAACACTTCCTCCACCATCATCCTCAACACGGTGTCCCACAAGGCTGTGTTCTCAGCCCCTACTATACACCTTATACACCTATGACTGTGTGGTCAAATTCCCCTCCAATTTGATTTTCAAGCTTTCTGACAACACCACTGTAGTGGATTGGATTTCAAACAATGATGAGACAGAGTACAAGAACAAGATAGAAAATCTGGTGAACTGATCTGGTAACAATAACCTCTCTCACACAACGTCAACAAAACGAAAGAGATTGCCATTGACTTCAGGAAGCAGAGAAGGAGAACATATATCAATGTTTATACCAATGGGGATGAAGTATACAGGGTCGAGAGCTTCAAGTTTTTAGGTGCCAAGAACTGGTCTTGGTCCCCCCATGCCAACACTATAGTTAAAAAAGCCCACCAATGCCTCTACTTTCTCAGAAAACTAAGGAAATTAGGCATGTCAGCTACAGCTCTCACCACCTTTTATAGACGTACCATGGAAAGCATTCTTTCTGGTTGTATCACAACTTGGTATGGCTCCCGTTCTGCTCAAAACCACAAGGAACTACAAAATGTCGTGAATGTAGCCCGATCCATCATGCAAACCAGCCTTCGATCCATTGACTCTGTCTATACTTCCCACTGCCTCTGAAAAACAGCTAGCATAATTACGGACCCTATGCACTCCACCTTTTACCATCAGGAAAAAGAAGCAAAAGTCTGAGGTCATATACCAACTGACTCAAAAACAGCTTCTTCCCTGCTGCGGTCAGATTTCCCTTTCATTAAGTTGATCTTTCTTCAGACCTTAGCTATGACTGTAACACTACATTCTGCACTCTCTCATTTCCTTCTCTATGAATGGTATATTTTGTCAGTGTAGCAAGCAAGAAACAATACTTTTCTCTGTATATTAATATATCTGACAATAATAAATCAAATCAAATCCCAACCAGCACTGCCCTCATTCATTTGTAATCAACCTTATTTAAGTTTAGCACATCCGTTTCTGATCCAGGTTTCTCATTCTCAAACTGAACGTTAAATTTCACTATGATATGATCACTGTTTCCCAGGGGATCTTTTAGTCTGAGACTGTTTAGTAAACTTGCCTCATTACACATCACCAGATCCAAAATAGCCTCATTCCTAGTTGGATCCATAAATTGTTCTAGAAAACTGTCCTGAATGCACACTACGAATTCTTCAATCCTTTCAGCAAGAAACATTCAGGCGGGAGTTTATCAGATCCAACCACCTTCTGCTGTTTCATCAAGAAACAACTCCCCCCCATCATAAGGTCAGAAGAAAGGATATTTGCAGATAATTGCAAGACGTTTGGCATAATTCGCAATTCTTCAGTTAATGAAGCAGTCCTGTCCATATGCAGCAAGAGCTGGACAACATTCAGGGTTGGGCTGATAATGATAGTAAATCTGCAAGCTTTTTTCGTCTTCGTCAGGCAAATGCAGTGTTCTGGTCTGCAATAGCACACATATCAGCACAGACAGTCACAGATTGCCGATTAGAATGCGAATCCTTACACCTATCCTGCTATTCAAGTCTTAAAGTGGCTAACAATGTGAGTGAAGCATTGGTTAGAGAGATGTGTATTTTCTCCAGACAGCACAGTAAGTGAGGTTTTTTGCTAATCCAGGCAAGTTACGGGGGTTACAGATAGTGTGACATGAAGCCAAGGTCCCTGTTAAGACCGTCCTCATGTGTGCGGAACTTGGCTATCAGTCTCTACTCAGCGACTCTGCGCTACCGTGTGTCATGAAGGCCCCCTTGAAGAACATTTACCCGAAGGGCATTCGGCTTCCGACCTTCGGGTAAATGTTTTTCAAGGGGGCCTTCATGATGCACGGCAGCGCAGAGTCACTGAGCAGAGATTGATAGCCAAGTTCCGCACACATGAGGACGGTCTTAACAGGGACCTTGGCTTCATGTCACACTATCTGTAACCCCCATGACTTGCCTGGGTTAGCAAAAAACCTCACTTACTGTGCTGTCTGGAGAAAATACACATCTCTCTAACCAATGCTTCACTCACATTGTTAGCCACTTTAAGACTTGAACAGCAGGTTAGGTGTAAGGATTCGCATTCTAATCGGCAATCTGTGACTGTCTGTGCTGATATGTGTGCTATTGCAGACCAGAACACTGCATTTGCCTGACGAAGACGAAAAGTCAAAAGCTCGCAGATTTACTATCAAATAAATCGGTTGGATTTAAAGTTGGTGTTGCCAGATTCTTACTGAGTTTACCCCAGTCCAACGGCGGCATCTCTACATCCTGATAATGTTGAGCAGCATTTGGTGGGCACTGACCATCTCCAACGAGAGAATCTAAACATTTCAATGGCATTTGAATCACTGAATCCACAATTAACAGTGTGGGGTTATCATTGACCAGAAACGGAACTGCACAACTATTAAAATAACTTAGCGGTAAGAGTAGGTTAGAAGCTAGGAATTCTTTGGAGTTACTCATTTCCTGATTCCCTAAAACCCACTATCTACAAGACATGAGTTAGGAGTATGATGGAATACTTTTCATCTACTTGGAGTGCAACACTCAAGAACTTCAACATCTTCCAGGACAAAGCAGCCTGCCACCTTAAGTATTCATTCTCTCCATCACCAACATAAATCAGCAGCTGTGTATACTATCTACAAGGTGCATTAGAGCAACCCATTGAGGCACTTTTGACAACACCTTCCAAACTTGCAACCTCTATTACCTAGAAAGAGGTGGGTAGCAAGCATCTGCAAGTTTCCCTTCAAGCAATACACCATCCCAATTTGGAAGTATAGGGTTGTTCCTTCACTATTGCAGCCTCAAAATCCTGAAACTCTCTCCCCAAATGCACTATGGTGCACTTACACATGCTCTGCAGTACTTCAAGAAGGTGACTCACCACCACCTCCTCAAAGACAATTTGTGGACGGGCAGTAAATTTTAGCCTAGTCAGCAACACCCACATCCAATGAACAAATAAAAAGAAATGATCTTGTATTTTCAGTTGGCTAATAGATGAGACTAATTATTATTTTGCAGTTATGTATCTCAAAATGACTCAAATCCAGGGAAGTTAGAAATGGTAAAAGAATATGTATCCAGTAAAGACAATAATGCTGAATGGTTGTTGGACCATTAAATTTTAGAAGCAACATTATGGCTTTTGAATTTAGAACCAGCGAAGCTTTAACACGAAAAGCAAAATACAAAAATAAAACTTACCATGTTGCTTCTGCTTAGGATTGTACATTTTCCACCATCTGAATATGAGAAATCCATCTTGGATTCTAACAGAGCAAATATTAACATAAAATTCAACGATTCAGCAAGTAACACTTCGGTCTTGTGTTCATTGCAAAAGCTGCATGGCACTTGATTTACTCTTATTCCATTGAATAAAATATAAAATTCCATTTCACTGAATATGACAACATAAAGAACATGCATTTATAAGGTACTAAAACATTCTGAGGCACTTTACAAGCACTGACAAACAAAAATTTGACAGTCGGCCAACATAAGGAAAAGATCAGAGGATTAGAAAGCTTGGTGAAAAGGATAGGCTTCAAGGAGTGTTTCTGAGGAAAGAGAGAGATGAAGAGATTTAGGGAGAGAATTTGAGAACTTAGTACCTTAGTTAATTAAAATTCAAGAAACGGGAACTGACGGAGGTCAAAGATCTTGAGGGTTGTAAAGCCTGAGGAGATCACAGAGATATGGAGGGATGATGCCATGGAGGGATTTGAAAACAAGAGTGTGAATTTTAGAATTCTGATGCTATTTAACCTTGAACAAGTTGTAACTCAGTGAGCACAGGGGAGATGCTGTACAGAACTTGTTGCAAGTTATAACAGAGATAGCAAAGTTTGAATGGCCACATGTTTATGGAGGATAGAATTAGGGAGACTACCAAGAGTGCATTGTAATAGTCAAGTCTTGAGATAACAAAGATTTGGATGATGGTTTTAGCACATAATACAGTAAGAAGTCTCACAATACCAGGTTAAAGTCCGACAGGTTTATTTGGTACCACAAGCTTTCACAGCACTGCTCCTTCATCAGGTACATGGAGAGTCGGGCTCACAAACAGTCATATATAGACAAAGACTCAACTGCAAGATAATGGTTGGAATGTGCGTCTTTTCAGATAATCAAATCTTTACACATACAGATAATGTGAGTGGAGAAAGAGAGAAACACAGGTTAAATAGATCTGAATGATCTCAAGCCACGATAGTTAGTGGGATTTTGCAAGTCTAGGCCAAATGGTGGGGGTTACACAGTGTGACACGAACCCAAGATCCTGATTGAGGCTGCCCACATGTGCGCGGAACTTGGCTACCAGTTTCTACTCAGCAAATGTGCATTGTCATGTGTCTTGAAGGGCACTTGGAGAAAGCTTACCTGAAGACCGGAGGCTGAATGTTCTTGATAGCTGAAGTGTTTCCCAACAGAGGACGGCCTGTTGGGAAACAGAGAGAGTGCTCCTGCCTGGTGATTGTCAAGCAGTGTCTGTTCATTCATTGTTGTAGCATCTGCATGGTCTCACCAAAGTATCATGCCTTGGTGATCCTTTCCCACAACATACGAGGTAGATAATGTTGGCCGAATTGCATGAATATGTACTGTGTATTTGGTGGATGGTGTTCTCACGCGTGATGATGGCATCTGTATCAATGATCCAGCACGTCTTGCAGAGGTTTCTGTGGCAGGGATGTGTGGTGTCATGGTTGCTGTTCTCCTGAAGGCTGGGCAGTTTGCTGCAAACAATGGTTTGTTTGGGGTTGCACGGTTGTTTGAAGGCAAGAAGTGAGGGTGTGGGAGTGGCCTTGGCAAGATGTTTGTCTTCATCAATGACATGTTGAAGGCTTAGAAGATGATGTGGTAGCATCTCTGCAGCGGGGAAGTAATGGATAATGAAGGATACCCTGTCAGCTGTGTCCATGTTTGTCTTCTGAGAAGGTCAGTGCGATTTTTCACTGTGGCGCATCGGAACTGTAGATTGATGAGTCGAGCACCATATCCTGTTCTTACAAGAGTGTCTTTCAGCATCTCTAGGTGTTTGTTGTGTTCCTCCTCATCTGAGCAGATCATGTGTATACAAAGGGCTTGTCTGTAGGGGATGGCTTCTTTAACGTGTTTAGGGTGGAAGCAAGAGGAGTGGAGCATCATGAGGTTATCCATGGGCTTGCAGAGCAGTGAAGTGCTGAGGTGACCGCGATGGAGATGCGTTTGTCCAAGAACACAACTGATTCTGCAGAACAGGCCATGTTGAGTCTTGATGGTGGGATGGAACTTGTTGATGTCATCATATAATTGTTCAGTGATTCTGCCATGAATCCAAAGGAAGAAAATGTCATCAATGTATCTAGTGTACAGCATCAGTTGAAGGTATTGTGTGATAAAGAGGTCTTGTTCGAACTTGTGCATATTGAGGAGCGAATTTGATCCTCATGGCTGTCCCGTATATCTGGATGGAGAACTAGTTGTTGAAGGTGAAGACACTGTGGTCCAGAATGAAGCAGATGAGTTGCAGAATTGCATCTGGAGATTGCAGTTGTCACTGTTGAATATTTATGTACTTGCAGCAATGCCATCGTTGTGAGGGATGCTGGTGAAGAGTGCCGAAATATCTATCGTGATGAGAAGTGTTCTTGGTTCAACTGCTCCATGGATGCTGAGTTTCTATAAGAAGCCCGTAATGTCGCAACAGAAGCTGGGGGATTCCTTGTATGATGAGTTTCAGGATACCCTCGACGTAGCCAGAGAGGTTCTCTCATTGGGTCCCATTGCCTGATATGATGAGATGGCCAGGTGTGTTGGTCTTGTATATCTTCAGGAGGAAGTAAAGATCTCCATCGCGGGGAATATGTGGGATGAGAGCACAGAAAGTATTCTGAAGACCCTACAAAGACTTGATATACCTGTGAAGACTTGATGTACGTGTAAAGACTCATATTCCAAACATTATCTTGCATTCGAGTCCGGGTGTAAATATGCCCTGTTTGTGAATGCAACTTTCCACTCATCCGATGAATGAGCAGCACTCTGAAAGCTCGTGATATCAAATAAACCTGCTGAACATTAACCTGGTTTGTGAGATTATTGTCCCATCCCAGTCTGATGCCAGCATCTCCACATCTTTTTACAAAATAAGTTGACATAAAAGCAAAATAGGGCAATGTTATAGATTGGCAATAGGGATGATGTAGGTATGTGATAAGAAGTTCGTGTCTGGATCCAACACCACAGTCGTGTAGTCAGGTTCAGTTTCAGATGTTTGTCAGGGGTTGGTGAAAAGGGAACAGCGTTTGTGATAAGGTCAGGAAACAACAGCTTTAAGCTTCACAATATTTATTTGCAAAAAATTTCAGTTAATCCAGTACTGAATGCTAGACAATGTAAAATTAGTAAAGGGGCAAAAAAAGGGGAGAGGTAAAGTTGAGTGGCATCAGCATAAAAGTGGAAAATGACAAGTTTTCTCATAATGTTTACTAAGAGGATGAGAAATAGGAGGGGGTGACATTCATGAGCACAAAATCTTTTAGAAAGATGCACAACTTTTCAGTGATGCAAAATGCCCCATTTATCCTGGTTAGTGGAGGTGAGGGAGAACTTAGTAAGGGTTTCCACTCTCAATTAACCTCCAGTGACTCCTACTGGAAAACCCACATGCACAGCCGTCAGGCAAATACAGGCTTAATACTCAGTTA
Source organism: Sphyrna mokarran (assembly GCA_024679065.1). Classification (NCBI taxonomy): domain Eukaryota; kingdom Metazoa; phylum Chordata; class Chondrichthyes; order Carcharhiniformes; family Carcharhinidae; genus Sphyrna; species Sphyrna mokarran. The sequence continues at coordinate 145,238,141 of JAGIQG010000001.1, read as the reverse complement.
TTGTTTCAACAATCCAACAGCACATGGTTATACGTTCAAATGGCTATACTTCACGTAGGAAGATACTAGCTGGCTGAAAGCACACTGGAATGGTTCTGCAATGCAAGTTAATAACTTCAACTAAGGATGAAAAATGATTAAAACTGACAAAGTACACAAATAAAGTGCAAAGTATTTATGACAAAGTCAGTTGGCGAATCTGATCAATATCAAAATTGCATTTAAACTATAATTATATGGAGTTTACAGCACAACGCGAAAATATTTTTCCTGTAACATGTGTAGTTTAATTTATTTCAATAACCATATCACAGCTAATTTATAAGCAGCAGGTATGAAATAAGAAAATTTAAAAATTAAGAATCATAGACACTCAACAGGATATAAAAAAAAGTGATGGAATGTCCACATTATCTGGTCTACAGAAACAGAATAGTTGTCACTCATTGTATAAATAAAAGCTAAGTTATGTCCTGGGCAGTTATCAAACACTTCCTGGTGGACAGCACAGAGCGTTAGCAGCAGAGGTTTGCATCATAAAACCAAAAATAAAAATCAAATTCCATTGGCTGCCAATACTTATCTTTTAACCTCATACTCTAGCTCTCTAATATTGAATACTACATAAAAAATTATCTGAACCACAGGTAGGATATTTCAAATTCTGAACACAAACTTTTATTCATACTACATGAATATTCTGTTCCAGGCTTTAGCAAGTACAGAAATTATGGTAAATGCGATGCAATATAAAGATCAGTCAAGAAGATAAGGGATGCAAATTTCAATATTCCAGTGAAGTAACATTCATCCTAACCACCACCCCAAGACTGGGCCAACGTGACGTTCAAAGTAATGTCTACAGCACAGTAACATGGAGGTTGCAATACAGAAAACTAAGAACAAAATTATAATATTATTTATTTAAAAAAGGAGTCCACAACAGAACCATCATATCCACTTCGCATTCTGTAGATGCAAGTGTCTGTTAACAATAGGCAGAATTCTCCGATCTCCCAGCTGCGTGTTTCTCGATAGCAAGAGGTTGCACGTCATTCACTGGTAGTGGAATTCTTTGGTCCTGCCACTGTCAAGAAGCCACCCCACGTCGCAGGTGGGGATGTGCTGCCAGTGGGACCAGAGAATTCCTAGTGTGAACGGCCAGAGAATTCTGGCCAATGTCAAGCAACAGTCTCGTTGTAACACAGTTCTATTTAGTTCATACTGCCTCAATTCAAAAGAAAATTTGTTGTAATTGTTTAACTTATAGTTTCCATATGAATCAGCTCTTACCTGATAGACACATCTTCATTGATGTAATATATTTCACGAAACATTACCTTTCCAGATAGCACAGAGAATGAAAATGAACCTGTTTGAAAGGTGCACAATTAATCAGCTTATGTAATCCAGTGGCATCAAAAAGTTTATTAAACAAAATATGAAGGAACAACATCTTACTTACATGTGTTCAAAAAAAATATGGCTCATATTAGAATAACAATGCTCAAAAGTTTTGTTGCAAATTGTTTCCCAAAAAATAAATTGATTATACTTGGAGATAATTTATAGATATTTTAAAAATACTTTTCTATAATCTTTTGAATTTTACCAGCTTACGTAGAATGGCAAGAAGCAGTATATTCTAATCAAAAAATGGATAGAACAAAATAAATGCTAATATTTATTATGAATAAATCCTCAAATTGCCTCTGTGCAGATGATGATCTAATAAATAAAACCTACCAATGTGGACATATCCATTTTTATACAGCCTATTCAGAACCAGAGTCAGTATCAGTCCTACATTACGGGAGTTGTAGTAAGTCAAATAAATTATCCATCCACATGATAGGATTGTGGCTGTAAAGAAAGAACTTGCATTAATCAAGCATCTTGTCTCATCACTTACAATTTTTATAACCAACGAATTACAGTTTGAAATGGGTAAATACAGTAGACAATTGCACACAAGTCCCACAAACGCAAAGGATGGCATCAAAGACCATCTAGCTTTCGTTCAATTCCACTCTGGAACATCAATAATAATTACTTGCCCAGCTCATTGAACAGCACCCAAAAACTTACTCAAAACAAACAACTCCTGAGATGTTATAACAATTATCAAGTTACTATTTATTGATAAAAATTCAAGAAAATATGTTGCAATGATACACATATTATGCATGTAATATGTGTAATTGTTTTGACATGCAATGTTAAGAAAACAGTTATATTATAAATCATTTCCTGCAGACTTTCTTTTAAAATCAAATCTCATTCTGTTCTTAAATTTAACCTTACAAACATCTCTAAAATCATTTAGGATGACTATTAAAACAATTCTATACTCGTAAAACAATTTTATATTTTTTTCGTTCTACAGAAGTGACTCAATACTGATGATTTGAGGCATATACATTTTGTGAATAAAATTAATCTAAGGGTCAGACATAAATTTCCTGCCCTGAGGTTTAATTTCTGGAGTGAAAGTTTTAGTAAATTAGTTTTACATATTAGGTGAGATAGAATATTAGGGTATAGGTGAGGGGTACTCAACAACTGTAGTGTATTAATTATGGGATGTCACAAAAAAGGAGGAAAAAAAACTTTTCAGAATTTACCTCACTTAAAAGGTACTATAATATTGCCATTTGAAGCGCAAGCAATAATTGCTCATTCATCACTTTGCTTAAAATATTAAAGGTACACAAAGCCATCTTTCACATTATCACCAACTGTCTACCAATAAATGCTCAAACAACGATTTCTGCAGAGGGTTCCAACCTGAAACACTAATCTGCCGAGTCTTTTCAGTATTTTCTGTTCTTATTTCAGCTATTCTTCATTTGAGATTAGGAAATAAGTATTGACATGGTTGTTTATCATGGAGGGGATCACCCCAACCCAATCCTATTTCTCTCACCTCCCCCAACGTCTTCTGTATCCATTCCCACATAATATGAAAAATTCAAATCAACTATTGCAATGCAGAAGGGAACATAAATAAAGCAATAGACAAAGAAACTGACAATAATCATAAAAGATCAATGCTAAAGGAAACATTGCTCATTTTCAATTCAATTATAATTTTATATCAAAATCAAGTGTTAATCAAATAAGCTGTATTTATTAATCCCGAAACTTCCAAATTTCCTCAGTCAAAAGTAATTGAGATCTGTTAAAACAGTAATATGTTGCATAAGTATTTCATTATAAATCTGAAGTAAAATAGTTCTCTGATTCTTTCAGTAGTATCACAATCCAGAAACATATTCCAATCCCATACCTAGGTGACATGCTAGATGATTAAAATTCAAAGCAAAGTTAATTTCCTTTGACAGATTATAGGTTCAAATCTTCAGTTATTTCAGGGTATTGTTAATGCAAAACCTAGCAGTCTGATTCACTAACAGAATCTGAAAGAGGAAGACCTCTCACTGACAACTTGGGCAATCATTCTTCCCATTGGATCTTTGCATCCTCACTAGCTACAGGTGAGGTCTCAGACAATTGGAGAACAGCCAATGTTGTTCCTTTGTTTAAGAAGGATAGCAAGAATAATCCAGGTAATTACAGGCCAGTGAGCCTTAAATCAGTGGTAGGATTTTTGGAGAGGATTTTTCCAGGTAGGATTTATTCCCACTTGAAAATAAGCAGACATATTCGTGAGAGGTAACATGGTTTTGTGAAGGGAAGGTCATTTCTCACTAACTTGATCGCATTTTTTGAGGAAATGATAAAGATGATTGATGAGGGGAGGGCAGTGGATGTTGTCTACATGAACTTCAATAAGGCCTTTGACGAAATCCTTCATGGCAGACTGGTGCAGAATGTGAAGTCGCATGGATCAGAAATGAGCTGGCTATGTGGTTACAAAACAGAGGGTAGCAGTGAAGGGTGCATTTCTGAATGGAGGACTGAGACACGTGATGTTCCTCAGGGATCAGTGTTGGGAACTTTGTAACATATATAAATGATCTAGAGGAAAATGTAACAGGATTCATTAGTAATTTTGCAGATGACACAAAGTTTGGTGGATTTGCAGATAGCAATGAGGAAAATCAGAGAATTCAACAAGATATAGATCAATTGGAGATTTGGGCGGAGAGTGGCAGATGGAGTTTAATGCACACAAATTTGAGGCAATGCATTTTGGAAGGTCTAATACAAATAAGATGTATACAGTAAATGACAGAACCCTTAAAAGTAGTGATAGGCAAAGCTGTACATCTGGGTGTACAGGTACACAGGTCACTGAAAATGGCAATGCAAGTGGAGAAAGCAGTCAAGAAGACATATGGCATGCTTGTCATCATCGGTCAGGCACTGAATTAAAAACTGGCAAATCACGTTGCAGCTTTATAGAAGCTTAGTTAGGCCGCGCTTGAAATACAGTGTTCAATTCTGGTCGCCACGCTACCAAAATGATGGAGGCTTTGGAAAGGTTACAGAAAAGATTTACAAAATGTTGCATGGTAGGGAGGACATCAGCAATGAGGAGAGGTTAACAAAGAACAAAAAAAAACAGCACGGGAAACAGGCCCTTCAGCCCAACGAGCCCGCACCGCCACCTCAATGTTTCCACCTCGACCCGTGATCCCTGTCTATGTTTATAGATCTATGCATTAAAAACCAAATTTGAGACAATTTAGGGAGAATTTGTTTTGCCAATTAGCCTATGAGCACATCTTTGGGATGTGGGAGGAAACCGGAGCACCCGGAGAAAACCCACACAAGCACAGGGAGAATGCGCAAACTCCCACAGGCACAGGCCCAAATCCATGTATCTGCACAGCACAGCGATAGTCACTGAGCTGTCGTGTTGCCCATCAAATGGTCCAGGTCAAGCGTACACTAACGACGTGAAGCATTAGGATACTCTCGAAAACAAAAGTCCAAGAGCAGCCCTCTCACGGCCCATCGCGTGTATGCCCCTTGTTAGACAACAAGGTGGACCAAAGCACCTGTAGGATAAAAACAAGTACATCATCTATTTACACACTTCCCAGGGACTCCCAAGGCTCACGATCCCCATTTTAAATCAGTTTTCTATACTCCTCCATTCCCATACTGTTCATGTGCCCATCTAAGTATTTCTTAAATAACTCCAGAGTGCCTGCCTCCACCACTTGGCAGCGCATTCCATCCCTCTGTGTGAAAAAACTTCCTCTAACATCCAAATTATACCTTACCCCCCTCACCCTAAGCCCGTGACCCCTCGTGCTATTCAAGTCCATCCTAGGAAAAAGCTTAACCCTGTTTACTCTAACTATATCCCTCAATCTTATACACCTCTATTAGATCTCCTCTAAGTCTACGTCTTTCTAAGGAAAACAGTCCCAATTTGCCTAACCTCTCCTCGTAACTCAGACCTTCCACACCAGGCAGCATCTGGATAAACCTCCACTGCACTCTCTCCAGAGTCTCCACGTCCTTCCGGTAGTAAGGCAACCAGAACTGGACGCAGACTAGACTGGCAAGCTAAGAGCAATGGCAAGTTTATTCTATTTTTAGAAAATAAACTTGCCACTCTTTTTATTAAATCAAAACCAAACCAAATTATTTTTATTTATTTGTCACAAGTAAACTTACATTAACGCTGTAACGAAGCCACTGTGAAAATCCCCCAATGGCCACACTCCAGTGCCTGTTTGGGTACACTGAGGGAGAATTTAGCATAGCCAATACACCTAGCCAGCATATCTTTCAGTCTGCAGGAAGAAACCAGAGCACCCAGAGGAAACACATGCAGACACAAGGAGTCCTGCACAGACAGTGAAGGGAATTGAATCTGTGTACTGGCACTGTGAGGCAGCAGTGCTAATCACTGTGCCACCATGCCATCCTCTATAGAGGTTGGAGAAACTTAGTTTGTTCTCACTTGAATAACAGAGGTTGATGGGGTGACCTGATAGAAGTCTACAAGATTATGAGAGGCATGGACTGAGTGGATAGTCAGAAGCTTTTTCCCAGGGTGGAGGAGTCAATTATAAGAGAGCATAGGTTTAAGGTGCAAGTTTAAACGAGATGTACAAGGCAGATTTTTTATATACAGGGTGCTGGGTGCCTGGAACTTGTTGCTGGGGGAGATAGTGGAAGCAGATACGATAGTGAGTTTTTCAGGGGTGTTTGGATAAATACATGATTAGGATGGGAATAGAGAGATACGGTCCCTGGAAGGGTATGGGGTTTCAGTTAAATCGGATAACATGGTCAGTGCAGGCTTGAAGGACCTGTTCCTGTGCTGTAATTTTCTTTGTTATTTGTTCTCTTTGTTCTTTTATTCCAGATTACCCAGTAACAGGTAGGTATTCCTAGTTGTATGCACAGCTAGAAACTTATCAGAGTTTAACACTGGCTATATATGTGTCTATGCTCATCATTCTCCTTTGCATATACTGGATACCCTCAGCTGTGCCAGACTGTGCCAAATTTTTTTAAACCCCTGAAGGATGACACTTACTGTGCAGCACATACAGAAATGGTTACTTGGACAGAGTTTGGGCACAGTTCACCATATAGTAGTGGTAATGGTGGCAATTCAATATGCAGCAATTTCTGGGCGCTGGATCTTGAACCTAACTTGTAATTACAACACTGTCCTAGTCATCGCTGCTGGTTGCCTGAAATCATCATCTGATCAATTTAAATCTGCAATTAAGAGGACTGTGTCTGTTTTAGGACCATTGTGCAAAATGCATAAAATTCTTGTTGTTTCGATTCGATCATTGCTTAAACAGTGATATACAAGACACTGTCGAAGACAACTAAAGGAATGGCAGATAAAGAAAGCTTTTTTTAATTTCCCTTCCGTCGAACATGGAGGAAGTGACCCTCTTGTAAATTCCAAAACAGTACTATGATTCACCACCAGTCCACATGTAGTCCTTTTGCATCCCACTCCTCCATGTATTGAAGCTTATTATGCTCAGTATAGTAAGAATTCTGTCTTCATTTCTATATTTGTCAAGCAGTGGGAACAACAATCTTTCTCATTGTTTACCACAGTACAGTGCCCCAGGTTTTACATACCAATTTACTGACTGCTTTTAATCAATAAGTTCCTGTCATTGCTTTGCCTGGTTCTGCAGAAAATGCAAGGCCCCACATCCACATTATCCCTCCCCATAACTCCAGCCCATATTCCATTATTCACCTCTCTCCTCCGAGCCTATCAGCTTCTCCCAAGATGTCACCCTTCTGCCAAGCCCAAATCTCTAATTTGTTCCTCAAACAGTCTCCCCATCTCCGTATCCCTAAATGCTCCTTCCCTCTTCACCTTCTGGTTACCTTCAGCTCTATGGCTGCTGGAGAAAGTAATGTCAGATAAGCACTTTTTCAAGCTGCTTTTCAAAGCCTCTGAGTTGAGTGCCACAACTAGGAAAATATGGCATCATGAGGAGCAGGACACCTTGGATTTTATGGTTGACATGAGTTCCAGACTTTTAGATAATTGGAATGTATCTCTATAGAGGAATAGTAGTTTCACTTTATGCCAGGCAAGTAGACATTGCACATAAGCACACATGAAAAATAAAGTTGGGAAAGGATTTCCATCTCATTGCCATGGAATGCCAATAGGCTCGCAGCCACCATAAATAATTCACTCGCAGCAGAAATAATGAATTCATTTGTGAACTAGTCAAATTCCAACAGGTGAAATAAAACTGGGAGAAAAGATTAAAAATAAATTAATTTTATAATAAATGTAAGCACTCACCAACAAAAAGCCACACAACATTAGAATCGTGCTCTGTAAGAAAACCTTCCAAATCTGTAAGGGATGGGACAATGCTCTCATTTTCTCTTGAATGGTCCATTATTATGTTAACTAGGAGCTGCAAGGAGGAAGAATAATAAAGAAACAAATGAAGCCTTTTAGCATAACTGTTTTAAATAACAGTGTTATAATAAAAGAGATGTTTCCAGAACTGAGCATCTGCTTTATGCCAGTATAGTGAGAGATGAGAAATAAAATCTCAGTGCAGTTTCACATATTGTTGAGGAATCGAAGAGTCAACAGTTGACCATGCTATATATTTTTCAAAATCAAAATGTAAGAACATCACATTGACAAATTTGAGAATTGTCCAGAATTACAGGTAAATTCTGTTTTTAGGAGCCAGAAGAAAAAGTGCTGGAAAATCTCAGCAGTTCTGGCAGCATCTGGAAGGAGAGAAAAGAGCTGATGTTTCGAGTCCAGATGACCCTTTATCAAAGTTTTAGGATCATCTTGACTTGAAATGTCAGCTCCTTTCTCTCCCTACAGATGCTGCCAGACCGACTGAGATTTTCCAGCATTTTCTCTTTTAGTTATAGATTCCAGCATCCACAGGAATTTGCTTTTGTCCACTATTTTTAGGTAGTATCATTTTACCATAAATGCTAGTTTAACGAATGGAAGTGATCAGATTGTAAACTGACAATTACGTATGCTGTGGCACTGCCTATTCTGCTCAATCATGTTAAATCACATAAACACACGCTTCCCTATTCAATAATCAGCATGTTTATTATTCTGAATCCACGATTGTAATTATGTAATCATATACAGTAGGCTACATCTTTGTTAATGAAGGAAAAAACACAAGACTACATGTTTTATTTTTCAATGTAATTAATATCTTTGTGTATTTTACTATAATTCTTATGGGTGAACTACACAATACCGGTTTTAAGGAAGGTCCTTTTTTACAGAATGAACTCAGCCCTGAACTATTTCATAAAAAAGGTATTTTCCTGCACTTGTGCACAACACAAAATTTCTAGAGCTAACTCTACATGATGTCTGGTTATCACAGATGTATTATAACAAAAGGCAAATCAAGAAGCAGCAAATAGTTTGGAGGTCCCGTAAATCATTGAATAAACATGGATCCAAAGGGCTTTGGATGGAGAGACAGACTGCATGTTTTGAAATGTAACAGAGATAAGAGATAGCAATTCAAAGGGAAACAATACTTAGTATCCCCATGAAGACCTAGAACTTTTCAAAACAAATAGTGTAATGCAAATAATTGCATAATAAAATATTCACATTTTAAGACTTCTACTGCAACAAATTAAATCAATTAAAGATTCAAATAAAAGCAAAATACTGTGGATGCCAGAAATCTCAAATAAAAACAGAAAATACTGGTTAAACTTGGCAAGTCTAGCAGCATTTGTGGAGAGAAAAGGAGCTAATGTTTTGTGTCCACATGATCCAAACATTACTTAGCTAACTAATACTTAAAAATTTTTTATTCCATTCTTAAAGTTACCATGCCAGTGCTTAGAGTAGACTGTGCAAACCCTAATCCAATCCTTGCTAACTCCAAAAGCCAAATTCAAAATCCATCTGGATCCAATTCAGGTTCCCGCAAGAGATGCAAACAACATCTAAGCTGAGAAGATAAGGCATTGCATCCCATTTTTAACTTGATCCATGCTTAATCTTAGCTAAAAGACCAGAAGCAACTAATACATCAAACTGCTGAAAAGGTATTCCCCAAGAATGCCTCAACAATCGTATATGCAATATATCACACGCTCAGACTTCAAAGTCCAAATCTCCTTCCAGTTTTCATAACATATTTTCTTCTTTTCCCAGTTTTGCCCAAAAACAGTCTCTTTTTGTTGCTTGACACAACAGCACCCTGTTGTAGGTCTTCTTTCCCAAGTCTCTTAAACTGACTAAGTCAGAGTCTGAGCACAGCAAAGCCAGCTGTACCTTTCTGTATATCCAGGTATTTAAACTTGCACCTTACTTTCACTATCTCTTTAACAAGTAGATGTTACCTTTAAGAAGATTTAGTATGAAGTCACATGGGCTTGTTTCCAGGAAGACATCTTAAGAGGTCATAATCTCTTCTCCAAAATACTCCATAACTAATTAAAGGAGAAAGTTTAAAATATAACCATTGTACAAAGTCCAGTGTTTGTAGCAACAGGCCATAGCAGCATTGTTATGAGATTGAATAATTGGGAAGAGATAGAGAATGGAAGAGCGAGGGAGTGGGATAAAGTGGAGAGCAAGCAGCTTGGAGTGGGAAGAGCAAGCAAGGTTCAGGTATTTGCATTTCAGGCTTTGAAACATCGACTGCAAGATATGGACACAGTTTTAAGTTTCTCAGTGGGGTCTTACACAAACTATTGTGATTCAAAAGGGAAGATTTCCATTTCATGAAATAATAGTACTGAGTCTATATCATTGGAATGGGCTGTAGTTGAACCAGACTGGGACCAAGTACCTAACATTAAGAGTAAATGGATTTGTAGGATGGGTTAGAAAATGCACTTCATTCAGAAATGTTCACAACTCCTCAGATACTGAAGTAATCCATGTCCAAATGCAGCTCCTTCAGGGCAATATTCAATCTTGGAATAATAATTAGCAGGTAACATTTGAATAACACAAGTACGAGGCAATTGCCATCTCCAACAAGAGAGAATCTAATTATCTCCTCTTGACATTCAACAGCATTACCATCACTGAATTTTTCACTGTCAACATTCTGTTGGTTATCATTGGCCAGAAACTGAACTGGACTGGCCATAAAAACTGTGGATGCAAGAATAAGTCAGAGGTGAGGAATTCTCTGGTGGCTAACTCACCTGTTGGCTCCCCAAAATCTGTCTACTGTTTACAAAGCACACATCAGAAGTCTGATGGAATATTTTTCATTTTCCTGGATGAGTAGAGTTCCAACAACACTCAAGAAGTTGGACAACATCCAGAACAAAGCAGCCCACGTGACTGCACCTCATCCACCATCTTAAACATTCATTCTTTCCACCACCAACTCAAAGAGGCAGCAGTATGTACCATTCACAAGATGCACTGCAGCAACACATCAGAGCACTTTTGACAACACCTTCCAAACCTGTGACTCCTACATGCTAGAAGGACAACGGCAGCAGGTGCTTGGGAACGCCACCATCTTCAAGTTCTCCTCCAAGCCCCACACCATCCTGACTAGAACCAAATTGCTGTTCCTGCAATGTCACTATATTAAAATTCTGGAACTGCCTCCCTAACAGCACAGTGAGTGTACCTACACCACAGACTGCAACAGTTCAGGAAGATGGTTCACCTCCATCTTCTCTATTAGGGATAGTCAATAAATACTGGTTTCGTCAGTGATGCCCACATTTCAGAAATGATTTTTTTTTTCATTGAGTCAATCACACTGTCAAAAGCAACAGTAAAAATTATAGTTTATGATTTTTCAAGAAGGATTAACAGCAGGGTTCAAGTTACAGTAATGTAGATACTTGAGGTGAAAAAAAACTAACTAGAAATAGTTAATTACAGCAGGTATGACAAGAAAGAAACTTATTAAACAATGCAAAAGAGACACCATCATGACCATGCATACTAATGTAGGCTGTATAAAAAATAAACTGATTGAATTAGAGGCTGAAATAGTGTATGACATGGTGGTCATCACTGAGACATGTTGCAAGCTGGCCGTAACGCTAAGCTAAATGTTCTAGGCTTGTTTAAGCACTTCAAAATGATAAAGAACTAGAGTAAGAGAAGTGGCTGTCTTGATTAAAATACTATCACAACATTAATGAGAGAACGTGCGCAAGGGAAAGCAATCAAAGACTATAGTTAGAATTAAGGAATAGGAAGGGATTTAAATGGAAGTTGTTTACTGATAACACTTGATGTGTCATAATGTATTACTCCAGAGATAAGGCACTTGAAGCAAAAGTGAAGTTGTTTTAATGAGATACTTCAATTTTCAGACTGCTGGAAAAACATAATAGCTCAGATTACAAAGACAATAAAATCTAGCATTCAGAATAGTTTTCTGGAGCATATGTTTTAAAACCAAGAGGGTAGGCTAAATTGCATTTAATAATGTCTACTAAGCTATATTTAGTTAATAATCTAATTGTGATCAAAGATGATTGCATTCAATATTAGCTTTAATAAATGAAAAACTTGAGACAGTTACATTAATAAATTTTGGCAGGCCAACTTTAATGAGGTCAGAGGCAGCAAACCTGGTTACACTTAAGAAATTACAGATGAAGAATAGGAAATATTAAAAAAAAAGCTTAATGCAGGACCTTAGAGCAAAGTCTGCTTAACAAATAAAACAGTCATGGTTAATTAAAGAGATGAAAGGTAACATTAAATTTTCTTAGTTTTAAGAACAATGCACATCTAGGGAGTTGTGGGAGATACAAAGAACAGCAAAGAAAGACACTAAAGCTAGTAAGAATTGTAAAAAGGAATATAAAAAGTAGCAAGATTTACAGAAAGATTTCACAAGTATTTTTAAGAAACGGGATAATGCGAATCCTTCAAAAACATATACAAAAAATAAGAAAATGGCAGAGAGTAATTTGAGTCAATGTTCACAATTCAGAAAGAAAATAATCTACTTAGAATTTCAGGGAAACACATAATGAACCAAGGACTGGAACTGACAAATATTATCATAAGCCAGGAAACAGACCTACTTAAAAATTGGTTCAAATGGGAGATGACAAACAGGAAAGATAATGTATACACACTTGAACTGGAAGGAAGAGTCCTTCATTGGGAACTATAAAACAAAACTGCAACAGATGTATTTCAAGCAGGCAAGGCAAGGTCGTTCATTTTGGACAAAAAAATGGATCACAGTACTTTTTAAAATGGTACAAACAAGAACAGCAAAGGTCCATATAGATTTTTACATTTACATACATACAGATCCCCAAACTGCAGTTACAAAAAAAGGCAAAACAAAAAGAACATTAGCAGTTATAACTAGAGAACTGGAATATAAAAGTATAACTACAAATAGACAAAGCCCTGATTGGACCACATCTGGAGAATGAATGACTAGAATTCTGAACATTGCACCTTAGATAGGGTATATTGCAGCAAAGATTTACGAAGAGTGCTACCAGAACTCTAACAGTTAGATTATGAGGGGAAATTACAAAAATGTTTATACAACATTAAGCGACAATTCAACTGAGATTTTTGATGAACTGATAGGATGGTGAGAAGTTCTTCAGAAGCACTTCCACATCTATTACTGACATATTTTCAGTTGAACTAGAATAACTTTCAACAAGTTTTTCTCTAGAACTATAGAAACTATTCATTTCCTTTTAATAATATTACTAATTTTTGTAGATTGTCTATTTAAAGCAAAAGTCATTTTGAAAGAGATGTTATAGATATGCTAATTGGTTATTTTACAGTGTGCATTACTGTTATTAAAAATTATGATTAATACTACTACAATGACAATATCATTTTTTTAAAACTGCCTATGATACAAGATGATCGCAAAGAAACATGTCATGCAATTCTGAGTAGCATTCATTTAATAAACAGGAAAGCTGCCAGGAGTTATCCCATTACACTGAATTTCATTATGTATGAAAGAAAGTCAAGTTGTGATATATTAGGATGGAAAGTACACTTATCCCAAAATAGTTTGCCTGCACTGATAACCCTTGAATCAGAACTCCCAACTTCTTGGACCAGTCAGCTTATATTCCCATGTATCCAGAATATCTTCTTGGGAAACACTAGTAACCACAGCTTCCATGCAAGCTTGACAGTCCAGTCACAATCATTTTATTCTGTAAAAGCACACTATCTGCTACAAAATGTGCTAATACAACATTTTCCATAAATGAGCATTTCTCTAGTCATAATATACCTCATAACACATGGACATTCTTGTTAGATAGCCGAACAGACACAGAGGCCCAATGCAATGGAGCACAGGAGAGGCGAGATTGAAGTGCATTAAGTATGCATAAAAGTCTCAATTTTAGAGGGTGAAAGACCTCAACAACTGGAATTATATGTTTAACCAACACTGCAGAGATTTTCCAGCAAAGAAGATTTTCTTGTGAAAATAAACTTTCATATTGTCTTGGATCTCTCCCTGCCCGAGTTCCAATACTGTGTCTCTCCTCACTTATCTGATCAGAAGAACTTACATGCCAGCACAGTAGGTAGTTGCAGTCAACATGTTCCCTGCACTTCCAACACTTTAAAATGTGTTTGGTTTAAAATTAGTATTCATAATGTTTCAACTGCTGTTAAGTAGACCCCATGTTGACTAACACCAACCCTTAACTTTCCTCATACATTCAGGTGGGCGGTGAAAGGCAGATGTTGATGATTGCATGATACGAGTACTGAAAACGATTAAGGTGCATATGAGCATGCAGTTGAGTGGAAAAGAACTAAGCCAACTCACCCTCTGAGAAGCAGGAACCTAAAGGCTTTATCTTGCAAACCTGCTTTGTTCACTGCAAAATAAGGGGCTAAGTTTGGAACTAGGGATGCTATCTAACTCCCTGTTTCTATTTCCAATGATATTCACACACACTGCTAGATTCAATTATTTGTATTTGACATGGCTTACTCCAATAATGATGAAGCAGCAAAAAACACAGATCACTCAAAATTGAAAATTCAAATTGGCAAACCCCGACACACAAAACAGGTTAGCAAAGCAAAAAAGTTCTCAGACCTTATCAAATTCATACAGGGCATAATTACTGTTCAAGCTGGGATTAATCACACTCCTGATTTGAATATGGAGGTGAGAAGGGAATGAATGTCCTTGTCATATGACATTTTCATTAAAACAAACAGAATTCCAATAAAATTATTGCTTCAAATAAGTGAATATTTTAAGCATTATTGTTTCTAGACTTTCCTCTCCTTTAGGAAAAGGCTCCACCACAGAAATCTATCTGTGGTGGACAATATAGAACATTATCTATAGGCTAACTAGATAATTCCTGGCAGACAGGATATTTAGATTAAAAGCAAAATATTGCAAATGCTGAAAACTTGAAATAAGAACAAAAAATGCTGAAAACTCAGGAGGTCTGGCAGCAACTGTGGAGAGAGAAAGAGAGTTAAAATTGAGTCCATGTGACTTCTTCAGAGCTAAAAAGAGTTAGAGATCTGATGTATTTGTATTATTGAAGACATGGTAGAACAGGTGGAGCAAAATACAAGATCAGGGCATTCAGAAGAGATATGATAAAGATGTCACGAACACAAGACAAAAGGAATGGTAAAGACTAAAGGAAGCGTGAATCGTAGTATAAAGGTAAGATACCGAACCTATTAAAAGCCATACAACAGTCTGGGCTCTACAAAATACAAGAACAAGTTATAGGTGAGCTGTGCAAAAGATAACATTTAAAGAAGAGTGAAATAGAGAACAGAGTTCATATTCTGAAGTTACCAAATTAAATGCTGAGTCCAAAAGGTAATAAAGTGCACAATCAGAAGGTTAGGCACTGTTACTCCAGTTTGTTTTGGGCTTCACAGTAACACTACAAGGCCAAGAACCAGAATGTGAGTAACAGAGCAAGATGATGAATTGAAATAATAAGTGACAGGAAGGTCAATTTCATCAAGGTGTTCTGCAAAGTAGTCATCCGAATTGTGTTCAGTATCCCAAATACTGAGGAGACCATTCTGCGAACAGGAAATACAGTATACCAAATTGACAGAAGTGCAAGTTAAACGCCAGTTTACTGGAAGAAATGTTTTGAGCCTTGAACGGTGAGGACAGATGAAGGAGCAGATGTTAGATCTTTTGCAGAGGGAATGTACCCTCTAGAATGCTGACAGGTGAAGTGAGGATGAGTTTGGTGTCGGTATCATCCGACAAGAGAGAATGTGGAGTGGAAAAGGGGAACCCTATCATGGTTCTGAGAGGGACAGGAAGAGTGATGGCATAAGTAAGGAAAATGGTTCAGACACATTTGAGTGCTTTGTCACCCAGGCTGGGGGAAGCAGGGGTGTAGTGGAGGTAGATATGGGAGTCAATGGCTTATAACGAATACTGAATGATTGCTTTGCTGGATACCATTATTCAGCCCACAAGCATAATCTTTTTGTCACTTCACATTTCAATTCACCAGTTTGCTCTCATGCTCACATTTTGATCCTTGACTCTTTGGCCTGCCAAAGTGTGTACGCAGTAAAAAGTGTCACAACACCAGGTTAAAGTCCAACAGGTTTATTTGGTAGCAAAAGCCACTAGCTTTCGGGTCTGTGACCCTTTGTTAGGCGAGCGGAAACTTCTGATCACAAACAGGAGATGTAAAGACACATACTCAGTTTGCAGAATCCTCTATACTCTGTATAGAGGATATGTGTCTTTACATCCCCTGTTTGTGATTAGAACTCTCCACTCACCTGACAAAGGGTCACAGACCCGAGAGCTAGTGGCTTTTGCTACAAGATAAACCTGTTGGACTTTAACCTGGTGTTGTGACACTTCTTACCATGTTTACCCCAACCCAACGCCATTATCTCCACATCATGACTGCCAAAATGTTATAGGGTGGCATGGAAGCACAGTGGTTAGCACTGCTGTCTCTCCACCAGTGACCGTGTTCAATTCCACCTTTGTATAGTTGTCTGTGTGGAGCGTGCACATTCTCCCTGTGTCTGCGTGGATTTCCGCCATGTGCTCCGGTTTGCTGAATCCAAAGATGTACAGGTTAGGTGGATTGGTTATGCTAAATTGCTCCTTAGTCCCAAAGATGTGTAGGTTAGGAGAATTACCAGGATAAAAGTATGGGATTACACGGACAGGACACAGAGTGCACCTTGACGAGATTTTCTGTCGAAGGATCAGCACAGACTCGATACGTTGAACGCCCTTTTTCTCCACTGTAGAGATTCTATGGTTCTATGATTAGAGTGAAGTCCAGTGCAACTGGAGTAACAACACCTTATCCCCTGACTAAGCACTTCACAGCCTTCTGAACTCAGTATATTCAACAAGCTCAGATCTTGAACACGGTCCTTCATTTCGCATTCTGCTCGAACCCCATACGAGCATTTCTCAAGTTTTTCTTTCAGACACACTGACAACTTTTTCTGCTATGAACACATTCTATTTGAATACAAACAGAAAATAGTGAATAAACTCAGCAGGTCTGGCAGTATGTGTGGAGAGAGAAACATGACCCTTCTACAGGCTATTTTGCTTTTATAAGTGCTGACCCTTTTTTTTACTATTAACATTCTGTTATTTTTCTTTCAGACAGCACTGACCCCTATTTCTGTTATTAACACTGATATTATAGTTAAGAAAGGCCACTAACGTCTCTACTTTCTCAGAAGGCTAAGGAAATTTGGCATGTCCACTACAACTCTCACCAACTTTTACAGATGCATCATAGAATTACCCTTTCTGGATATATTACAGCTTGATATCACGTCTGCTTTGACCAAGACCACAAGAAACTATAAAAGGTTATAAACGTAGCCCAGTCCATCACACAAACCAACCTCCTATCATTGACTCTGCCTACATTTTCGGCTGCCTCGGAACAACAGCCAACATAATCAAGGACACTCGGCACCCTGGACATACTCTCTTCCACCTTCTTCCATCCGGAAAAAGATACAAAAATCTGAAAACATTACCAACCAACCAACTCAAGAACAAACTTCTTCCCAGGTGCCATCAGATTTTGAATGGACCTATCTTATATTATGTTGACCTTTCTCTACATCCAAACTAATGACAGTACCACTACATTCTGCACCTTGTTAAGGGGAAGTCGTGCCTTACAAATCTAGTAGAATTTTTTGAGGAGGTGACGAAAAAGGTGGACGAAGGGCAAGCCGTTGATGTCGTCTATATGGATTTCAGTAAGGCGTTTGACAAAGTCCCTCATGGCAGGTTAGTTGAGAAGGTCAAGGCTCATGGGATACAAGGACAGGTAGCTAGATGGATAAGTAACTGGCTTGGTAATAGGAGACAGAGAGTAATAGTGTTTTTCTAGCTGGAGGTCAGTCACTAGTGGTGTGCCACAGGGCTCGGTACTGGGACCTCTTCTATTTGTAATATATATAAATGACTTGGAAGAGGGAGTAAGTGGAGCGGTCAGCAAGTTTGCAGACGATACAAAGATGGCTGCACTTGCGGATATGAGGAGCATTGTCAGGCGATGCAGCAGGACATAGATAGGCTGGTAGCTTGGGCAGAGAGATGGCAGATGGAATTCAATCCTGATAAATGTGAGGTGATGCATTACGGGAGAAAGAATGTAGGGGGGAGGTATACGATAAAGGGTAGACCTTTATCATATACCTCGTATTATCGTATGCAGAGGGACCTGCATTTTCTTAGCGCAAAATACGTTAAGGGGTGATTTAATAACGTTTCCAAATCATGTCTGATTCTGGTGGAATAAATATGAAGAAATCACTTCCAATGTCCCAGTAGTCGATAACCAGATGACACAAATTAAAAATAACTGACAAAAGAACCAAAGGTGAGATTAGAAGATGTTTTTTAATGCAGCAAGCCATCATGATCTAGAACAAATTGCCTGAAAGAGTAGTAGAAGGGAGCTCAATTTTTTTTGTTGAGAGCTCTATTTGAGATTTTCCTGAGATAACAAGGCCCAAAAACCTCAAAGGATAGTAGGGCTGGAAGAGATTACAGCGATGGAAGGGGGCAAAGCCGTGAAGGGACTTGAAAAAGGGTGAGTGTTTTAAAATTGAAGTATTAGTCAATTAACAGCCGATCTAGGTCAATGATAATGGGTTATGCAATGAGAACAAAATAGTATGTGCTGCATCAAGGCCCAACTCAGGCATCACCACTGAAAATTTATTGGCATGTTTCTTTCAGACATGTTCACATTCTCTCTCCCTTGGTAAACATTTACTGCTCCATGTAAACGGAAGGTCAGTTGTAGGTGCCTAATGCAAATCAATAAGGAGAAAGCGAGATGAGTAGTCTCACCCGCATCGTGAGAAGCAAGGAATGGACTGATGCTAATTTTTCAGCTTTGAAATGAAATTTTTCATAGGACACTTTATAGATCAATGCAATATACTTAACAGGAAAATAAACAAGAAGAAAACTTTCTGTACAGAAACACCCACAGGTTCGTGTGTGTGATAGTCATGCTTGGAATAGAAGTCAGGAGAGTATTGCTTTACACAGAACTGTCAATAATTATTAAAAGTGAGCAGCAAGTCTAATTTCATTTTGTGAGGAAACAAAGCAATGATAAAATACTTTGTAATGAAACAAAATGACTTAAAACACATCTGAATCTGTTTTGTGACTTCCTTCTGAGCAACTGTTTCACACTCAGGCCTTGAAAGAAACCATTTAAAATCTTGCTTGAGGCTAATAAGGGCAGCACAGTGACACAGTAGTTAGCACTGTCAACTCACAGTGCCAAGGACCCAGGTTCAATTCCAACTTTGGGTGACCATTTGTGTAAAGTTTATATGTTCTTCCTGGGTTTCTTCTGGGTGCTCTTGTTTCCTTCCACAGTCCAAATATGTATGGGCTATGTGGATTAGCCATGTTGAATTATCCCATTGTGTCCCAAGATGTGTAGGTCAGGGATTAGTGGGGTAAATGTGTGTGGTTACACGAATAGGATGAGAGTCATCCTAGGTAAGATGCTCTGTTGAAGGACTGGTGCAGACTCAATGGGCCAAATGACCTCCTTCTGCACTAGGAATTCTATGATACATGTCACAGGAAACCAGGGAAAATATAACTGAAAAAGGGGAAGGTTCACTTTCAGTAATCAACTACAAGAACAAAAATTTCCTTATCTATTGTATTTTCTTGAAAGTAACACATTCAAAATAACAGATGGATTACATCAATTAGTAAAGCTAACGCCACAGTAGCCCAGAGAAAAAGACAATTAACTAACAGTTTCCCTAAATTCAAGTTTAAAATTACTTTTTTTTTGCAACTGTAAAAAGACTCTAAAATAATATTCTAACATAGAGCTGGTTAATCTGAGATGCATACCTCCAGTGCATTTATATTTTATTAAATTAGATTAGAGAATTCTCAATTCAACATCCCTGCTGCCAGAACAAAACATCACCCCTAATAACAACCTGCATTAATGTACACATTGGTCAGTATTTTACAACCTCACTCAGGCGATGCTCATAAAATCCCACTCAAGGCCAATGGAGAATTCAAATCTGTGAGCTGCGCCCAAATTTCAGCCATTGTCTTCAAAATATAAACACTACATGAGATACATCATTTGAAGTGCTGATTCAGTCGTCTGAATATTTCCATATATTTAGCTGTACTGAAGTCTCTCATCATATCACAGATTTATCCAATACCCATAAACAGCAAGTTTCAACAAATCTTAATAAACCCAAAAGCAGAATGATTTTCAAATGAAGAAAGATTGGGAAATGTTGACATTCAAAAGGAGGCAGGTATCCCTGAATACAATTTACAAACAAGTTAGCATGCAGGTATTGTAAGTAATTAGAAAATGGGCAGCACGGTAGCGCAGTGATTAGAACTGCTGCTTCACAGCTTCAGGGACCTAGGTTCGATTCCCAGCTTGGGTCACTGTCTGTGTAGAGTTTGCACATTCTTCTGCGCCTGTGTGGGTTTTCTCTCTCAGCCCAAAGATGTGCGGGTTAGGTTGATTGGCCATGCTAAAATTGCCCTAAAATTGTCCTGAGATGTGTAGGTTAGAGGGATTAGCGGGTAAATACGTAAGGATATGGGGGTAGGACCTGAATGGGATTGTGGCCAGTGCAGACTCAATGGGTTGAATGGCCTCTTTCTGCACTGTAGGGTTTCTATGATTTCTACATTGATAAAAGGACTTGAGTACGATTGTAAAGAAATCTTATTAAAATTTAATAGCATATTGACAAGGCCATACTTGGAGTACAGTGTGGTTTCTCCTCATCAAAGGAGTGATGAGCCTAACCCTGCTCCTTACTTATGTTCTTGAAATGTTAGTCAATAAAAGGATATGACCTTGCTGTGATACTACAATGCCTACCACAAACTATTATCTATTTCCAACAATGAGGCAACAATGTTGACAAAAGGAATATGGCACATCCTAATAACTCCTGTTTTCACAGTGGCAGGGACTGGGTGAGAGCAGAACAGGACCAACAGCTGGACAGAAATAGGTGGGGGCAGAATGAGACTGGCAGGGGTCAGGGTGGGAAGAGACTGACTGTGTGAAAAAGGAGAAAAATATCAAGGTTTGGCATCACAGAAAAGTAGATAAGTAACTGTTCGTTGAGGCACTCCCTTTTTCTCCTATTTTCTCTCTCTAAATTTGGCACTGGTTTAGGAACTGGGAAAATAGAATTTTTAATTAGGGAATTATAACAATAAGCAGATTCATATTAAGAATACTAATACAGTGAAGCTCTAGAAACATTAATTAAAATTAATTGTTTCAAGCAAATATAAGGTATATCCTCAAAGAGGGAATTGAGGGTTTTTTTTTTAAGATCCTGGATAGGTAACTGACCTATGGCTTGCAATTCATGCACAATATGGGTACTTTAGGATAATTCACACTTTCTGCAGGACCATAAAAATATAGGAAATTTGAACTTAGGATTTATAAACATGAAGGGTAGCTACTGTCATGGCAAAGCATCAAGAAGGATGAGCGTTTCCCGCTCTAACAATCCAAAAGATATCCATCGCATTGGCACAGAGAATTCAGGATAGTGGATGCATGGGCTCAAGAATAGGAAGAGGCAGTAAGTACAGGAGTCTTCAGAATATACTGCTCTCAAATTGATATGCATCATTAATAGAGTGGTGATACCCTGAAGGAGAAGAAACCATGGCACCATTAGACAGAGAACGGCACACATTTGAAGAAGAATAAGCAAAGTGTAGAAATGCTAGCATTGTAGAAAATTCCATAGTTAAGGGACGGACAGTGGTTTTTGTAACCATCATCAGGAGTCCTGCTAAAGTATATTGTATCCCTATTGTCATTGTCAAGGACATCATGAAGAGAGTGTAGAATATCCTGCAAGGGAAAGCACAGCATGTTGCTATTAATGATGTAGAAAGGGCAGATAGTCCTATAGGAAGGCTTTCAAGGGTTAGGCAGGTAATTAAAAAGTAAGGCCTCAAAGACAATAATGTCTGGATTACTTCCAGTCCCCAACAATAGTGAGAATAGAAATAGGAAGATGAGGAGGTTTGAGACATGGTGCAGGATAAAGAGCTTCAGATTATTAAGGACTGAGATCAGTTCTTGGACAAGAGACACCAATTCAAACAAGGATGGGTTGCACCTCACAAGCTTAGGAACTATGTCTTTACAAGGCGGTTCACTAGTATGGTTGAGAAGGTCAAAACATTGGCAAGTGAATGGCATAAACATACAGAAGAAAGAGAAATAAGGTGCATAAAAGTGAGAAGTGAGATGTTGGATAGTACTGAAGAAGTAATATTATATTAGATAGTAGTCTCAGGACTTTGAGGAATACAGAGGCAGGTTTATAATACTTGGGTAAGATTTAGGTTGATAATGGAGAAGATGAAGGAACAATCTAAAATAGAATTAAAAACAGAAAATACTGGAAGAACTCAGCTGTTTCAGCTACAGACGTGGAGAGAAAAACAGGATTAACATTTCAAGCCCATTTAACTTCTTCAGAACTCAATCTAAAGTAGAACTTGTAAATTGGAAGAGGCTAACTTCTGTTGGAGGAAAGAGGATGTGGCTAGAATAAA
The DNA here is from genome assembly GCA_024679065.1 of Sphyrna mokarran. Classification (NCBI taxonomy): domain Eukaryota; kingdom Metazoa; phylum Chordata; class Chondrichthyes; order Carcharhiniformes; family Carcharhinidae; genus Sphyrna; species Sphyrna mokarran. The sequence continues at coordinate 145,215,621 of JAGIQG010000001.1, read as the reverse complement.
ACAAAACAAAGACTGGCAGAATAACCTGTATTTAAACAAAGAGTGAACTTTAAGGGGATGTTTCAGGTACAGACTAGAAACATACTAAAAGGGAAGTAGGGGAGTCAAAGCGTGAGTTCCATTGATAAGGAGGGAGATAGAGAATGGTGAAAAAAGTATACATAATGTGATGATATTGTGCCTTTAAGAAATGCTTTTATCTTTAAATCTTTATGTTCATACTTAAATATTTATATTTATCTTATGGAGACATATAAGATAATGAAGGGGATGGATAGGGTAAAGGTAGAGAGATTCTTCCCACTTAGAAAGGATAGCAGCACTAGAAGGCACAATCTCAAAGTAAGGGGGGACTGGAGCGGTTTAGATCGGATTTGAGAAGGAACTTCTTCACTCAAAGGGTGCTGAATCTTTGGAATTCTCTGCCCGTTGAAGTGGTGGGGGCTATCTCGCTGAATATATTTAGGTCACGGGTAGATAGGTTTCTGATAGACAAGGGAATTAAGGATTATGGAGAGAAAGTGGGAAAGTGAAACTGATCCACTTCATTACTGAATGGCAGGGCAGGCTCGAGGGGCTAGATGGCCTACTCCTGCTCCTATTTTTTATATCACATTTCTTGTAAGAAGTATGTTTAAAATTTAGTTGTTTTACCTGGTGCTAATATGTATGGAAAACAGGCAGCTCACATGCTGAAAATGCAGGCTATAGATGTGTTTGTTTTAATCTGAGTTAATGCATTTTTGTTTATTTGTTTCCTCCTGTTGTTTCTGAGTAGGGTTTGGAGTAGATTGATTAATAAAGTCATGGGCTTAAAGGGAGAAGCTAAGCTTATAGGAAAAGCAGGCAGACAGAACCTACAAATAAAAGAAACAAAAAGGTGTTTCTCTATCTCTCTTGCAGGAGCCCGCTGTTTGACGCCTGCTAGGAGAAATAAGTCTCTCTCTCTCTCTCTCTAGAGGTAGTCTGGAGGCTCAAGAGCTGGCAATCCAAGTACAAGCACATATGTAAGTGTGTTGACAACTAATTTTGAAGAGAAGTTTAAGTCTATAAGAGAAATGTTGCTTGAATTGGAACTAATAGATAGGTTCACAATTAAGAATTGTATCTTGTCATGTTCCAGTATTTTAAATGGTAAAACTTAAGCTAACTCATTCATTATAGTTAAAATAAAGTTTGTTTTGATAAAAGCTTGTCAAAAGAATTACACTTCGGGTAAAACACCTTTTCCTCACACTAATGCCAAAATAGAGAAACTGTTGGCTTCTCATCAGGCTCTGGATTTCTGATCCATACCTTAACAATAATGCATGTCAGGTCAATTCAAACAAAAACCATAGAGTAAATCAAGAGGAAAATAAGAGTAGCAGAAATAAAAAAAGAAACACAAAAATCTAACTATATATAAATAATAAGTGGGTAGCAAGAGACAGGATGGGGCCTATTAGGACAAAGAGGATGATATAACCTCAGAGGCACAAGGTAAGACAAAAAGATTTAAGTACTTTGCATTAATGAATACCAAGGAATATAATGGGGATAAAATATCTGTAGAAGTAGCGCTAAATTGACAGACAAACATTACTGGAAAGGTTTGTTATGGTCATAGAGTCTCCTGCTGTGCTGTAAAACTCTTTCGCGCATTGTGTCTGTGCCAGCCATCAACGACCAGCAAGTTAGGATGAATAAGTAGCTTGCATTCAGATTGCTGAGGAAAATGAGGTGAAGGTGGTGAAGGCATTTGCTGTAATCTTCCAATCTTCGTGAAATGCAAAAAAGATGCCAGAGGAATGGAAAATGTACACTAAAATATTTTTAAAATAATAAAAATTATCTTGTATTACAGGCTGGTTAATTGAACATCAGTTTTTGGGAAGACTTTAGAAACAATAATCAAGGAAAATGTTCTGTGACCATATTGAAACAGACACTGATGGCACCTAAAATTAGACAAGAGGAGAAACAGTCGTGGATGGCCATGGATGGATCCCCTGGGAATAATTAGATAGATTCACAACCATTAAAACGGAGAATCAAGAATCTTTTACATGAAGCAAGTTTTATAGTTTCCTATAAATTGCACATTAACTTCAGAGGCCAGCAAGTTGTACAACTGAAAGCTAATTAATTCCCAACTGTCACTCCGAGTAAATGAAAAGCAGCAGCAAGAAATTGGCATTCTAACCGACATTGTTCCAACTGTCGGCAAGATAAAGCGTCCTTGGGTGATCTGAAAGGTGAGTCAGCTTGAGACAAAAGCACATCCTCCAGTGACAGTTCCTACTGCCTTGTCTTCACAATAAAAATAGTGATCGCTCATTGAAATTGATCAAATTGGGGGCTGGATTACATTGATATTGGTAGCATTAGTACTTGGCAGTCATAGTCCCAGTTGAAGCATTTGTGATTGATTTAACACTGACGATTCATCTGAATGATAAGCCCGTCATCAATCAGCTAGCCCCTTTTCCCAGGTCTGAGGCCCCCACATTAAAGCAACTCCAGTTCTATCAAGGAGACCCTGGATAAACTGCTCAAGCTATGCTACTTGAGGTGCACCCCTACAAATTACTGCTGGAGACACCATGTTTGAAACTAATGACATTTGTCTTCTTCATCACAAATTGCTTAAAATTTCTGTAAACTAATAATTGGAGATGCTGTGAACAAGCTATTATTTTTGCAGTAATTTCTACCCCATCACAGAAAAGAAATATTTTGCATAAAATTACTCACCTAAATTATCCCCTGATTCAACCATAAAGTTAGTAGAAACCCAATTGAGGTAAGGGATTTGTATTTGTTACAGATCCGGAATTATGTGGAATGGATTCCTTCAAAAAATATTTGATATTTAAATACAAATATTCCTAATTTTTAAATTAGCACAACGTTATCACTATGGAAAGATATTGTAGTAATAATTACGGTAACACTTTTCTCATATGTATGCTGATCACGTATTCAGGGTGCTACATCACATCTTTAATAGCAATTTTTGGGATGTGATAACAAACAAACATGAATAAGCTACATATTAGCAGAATGAATTATATATTACACTACACCAACAAGGAAATTTAATGACAACAATAGAAAATGCAAAGACATCCAATTTTCCAACATCACCTTATGCATTAATATTGGCTACATGAGAATATTTTGTGTTTTTCTTTCCTATTATTTGTCTTTAGAAGATTTTGTTCTCTAAAGTTTCTGATGAATTTTACTGCTTTAGAAAGAAATTGAGTCATAAAATGATACAGCAAACAGGAGGCAATTTGACCCATCATGCCTGTGCAGACTCAGGTAGACAAATCTAACACTTGGCCCAGTTCATTACCTAGTACCAAGTCCAATGTGGCCCCACTTCTTGTGTCAGGAAACCCTCCTGCACACACTATACAAAAAAAAAGTGTCCCATCTGAACTATTCGACCTATAAAGGTTCCAATCAGTATTTGGAAAGTTAAAGTTACCCATGATAACTACCCTGTGACCTCCACACCTATCCATAATCTGCTTTCGGGGGGGGGGGCAATTATTTCACACGGCAGGTGTCTGAAGCAGGCTGCCAGACGTGGTGGAGGAGGTGGTACAATTTTGTCTTTTGCAAAGCATTTGGATAGTACATGGATGCTTTCGGTGTGGAGGGATGTGGGCCGGGTGCGGACAATTGGGATTAGCTTCAGGACTAGGGAAGAAGGGGTGGCATGGACGGGTTGGACCGAGGGGCCTGTTTCATGCTGTAAGTCTCTGTAACTCTATATGACCATATACACATTATAAGCATGGATATCCTATACATCAACAAATTTATCTTTCAAAAAATTAAGAGCAATCAACAAAGTTAATTAATGTCTGAAGCCTAATGTTGCAGAAATAGAAGCAATTTGGATTGTTTCAGAAATAGTTTTTGTTATATCAATAAAATTGAGACAAATCAGAATTCATTCTAAATTTCACAAACAGATGGCTGATTGCATGATTAATGTTAACGGCGTTCAAATGGTCAGTGGATAGGCATATGGATAGTATGGGAATAGTTTAGGTTAGAGGGTCATTAGATTGGTTCCACTGGTCACCGCAACACTGAGGGCCGGAGGGCCTGTACTGCGTTGTAATGTTCTATGTTCTCGACCTCTAAAAGCCCATTCCCCTTCTCTTCCCCTTAGCTTTATAATTTTTTTCCCTCTTCCAAGTACATTATTGATCCAAATCTATGTTGAATACAACTTTTCAGTCTGCTTTGCCATCCCTTCAGGCAAAGCACTGCAAATTTAAACTCCCTGCTGTCACAGGTTCTTTTGTCAATCACCTTAAATCTGTGTCCTCTGTTCATCAAACCTTCTACCAGCTTCTCCTTATTTTATCTACCAAATCCTTCATAAATTTTCAGCTTCTCTAATCAAATTTCTTCTCAACTTCCTCTACTTAAAAGGAGAATACTGCTGCTTCTCTAGTCTCTCCACACACATGTAGCTACTGTTATGGTCTGGATAAGGACCACTAATTTTTGTTGTAAAGTACATTAAGTTTGAAGTTCCAGGTATTCACGAAAATAGGATTTCCCAAACCAAGTTCTGCAGAACCCTGCAGTTCAGTGAATACATTGAGGCATTCCATGGTAGGCAAGCTTTATAAAAAACTTGAAAAATTTCCACCAATTCCAGCATGATGCCACTACTCAACACAGTTTCCCCTCACTCCTCCTGTCCGTAGGGGCTGTTCTCTCCAGGACACCCTGATCCACTCCTTCATATCAGCCAACACCTCACCCCCTGCCCATAGCACTTTCCCATGTAATCGTATAAGGTGCAACCCCTATCCCTTTACCTCCAGCCTGCTCACCATCACAGGTTCTAAACATCCTCTTCAGGTGAAGCAGTGCTTCACATGAATCTCCTTCAAACTGGTCTATTGTATTCGTTGCTCCTAATGCATTCTACATTAGAACATAGAACATAGAACATTACAGCACAGAACAGGCCCTTCGGCCTTCGATGTTGCGCCGACCAATATAAAAAGCAATGCCCCTCCAAACTAAACCATTCCCTTCTCTTCCATATACTTATCAACTACCTCTTAAACGCCACCAAACTTGGCGCATCTACAACCGCTGCAGGCAGGGCATTCCACTCCCGAACCACCCTTTGGGTAAAGAACCTACCTCTGATATCCGTCCGATAACTATCACCCCTTAATTTAAAGCTGTGTCCCCTCGTGCTAGCTTTCTCCATCCTAGGAAAAAGGCTAGCACTGTCCACCCTATCTAAACCTCTAATCATCTTATATGTTTCGATTAGGTCCCCTCTTAGCCGCCTCCTTTCTAACGAAAACAACCTCAAATCCCTCAGCCTCTCTTCATAAGACCTGCCTCCATACCAGGCAACATCCTGGTAAACCTCCTCTGTACCCTCTCCAATGCCTCCACATCTTTCTTATAATGTGGGGACCATAACTGCACACAATACTCCAAGTGCGGCCGCACTAGAGTTTTGTACAGTTGCAACATGACCTTGCGGCTCCGAAATTCAATCCCTCTACCAATAAAAGCCAAGACTCCATATGCCTTCCTAACAACCTTCTCGACCTGACTGCCTACTTTCAGGATCTATGCACATACACACCAAGATCCCTCTGTTCATCTAGACTACTAAGAATCCTACCATTTGCCCTATACTCTACACATTTATTATTTCTGCCATAGTGCATTACCTCACACTTTTCCACATTAATTTTCCACATTTCCACATTGGAGAGACCAAATGCAGACTGGGTGACCACTTTGCTGAACACTTCTGATCCATCCATAAGCAGACCTTTCTGTTGCTTGCCATTTCAACACACACCCTGCTCACCTGTCCACGTGCCCATCCTTGGCTTTTTACAATGCTCTAGTGAACCCCAATTTAAACTGCAGGAACAGCACTTCATCTTCCAATTCAGTACTTTACAGCCTTCTGGACTGCACATTGTGTTCAACAACTTCAGAGCATTAACTCTCTCCTCCATCTTCACCCATTTCCATTTATTTCATTTCATTCATACATTTTTTTTATCATCCTTCTTTCTCACTTCCATTTTTCCACTTCTCCATTCCCCTCCTCCATCTTGCCCCCTCCTCCTTTCAGGGCAACTGCTTTAACCATTTATACCGCTGTTCTGCCATTCACACATTCTGATCACTTAATAGACTATGTTAGCATTTTTCTCAACCTTCTTCATCCCCATTTACATTCCCCTCTCCAACTCATAGCATAAATCTCTTCTGATTTTCTTTGCTCTCAGTTCTGATGAAGTGTCATCCAGACTTGAAATGTTGGCTCTATTCTCTCTCCAAAGATGCTGTCAGACCTGCTCAAATTTTTGTTTCAGATTCCAGCATCTGCAGTATTGCGCTTTTACCTTATCTACACCCTGTGATTGCAACACAATATTCTGCACCCTCTTCTTTCCTTCTCCCATATGTATTCTATGACCGTACGTTTTGTCTGAAGAGCATGCAAGGAACAATACTTTTCACTGTATTCTAATACATACAATAATAATAACTCAAATTGAATTAAAATATCCAAATGAAGTCTGTTATTATTCACCTCAGTGCTAATTATGGTATTAGAGAAAAGGCCAATTCAATTGCAGAAAATTTCACCAAAACGTTTATATGTTTAAATACAGTTACCAGAAAGGGTACAACTAAGTTACATTTCTTTTAATAAAATGAATTTACTCAAATCACTTACTTTTTATTAACTTGACAAGAGTCTCAAATGCAGACTCCACTGGAAAGCCAGGGTGTAGGATATTTGCACGTGATTGAGAAAATTGTTGACAGACATCCCTTTGACCACAAAACCTAAATGAAAGATTTTAAATAAATATTTCTTAAAAGGACTCAGGATTCAACAAAACACATTCTTAATTCAGTTTCACATATCGCTACATATCAATTTATTTAGAAAAAGGCATTCAGAACCTAATTACAAAGATTCAGCATTAAACTTTGTTTAAAAATCAGCTAAATAAAGTCACACTCTGGAAATAAAACTATTTGGCTCAAAAATCTCTAGTCATTTTAATTGTAGACATAATCACAATACAGCTTTATTTATTTAAGGTGTCAGCCAGAAAATTGCACATTCAAACCAAGCTCAAATGGGGGCTTAGAAGGGCAAAAAGGGGGCATGAAATGATTTTGACGGATAGGATTAAGGAAAATCCAAAGGCTTTTTACTCCTACGTTAGGAATAAAAGGGTGGTTCGAGGAAAAATCGGACCTCTTAGGGACAGAGGAGGGGAACTGTGCTTAGAGCCCAAGGGAATGGCAGAGATCCTGAATGAATATTTTGCGTCGGTATTCACGAAGGAGAGGGGCTTGTTGACAGCTCCTATCTCTGAGGATGCTGTGGACCGGTTGAGGGAAATATCCATACCGAGGGAGGAAGTGTTAGAGCTTCTAGGTAGCATTAAAACAGATAAATCTCCGGGGCCTGATAGCATTTATCCAAGGCTGCTTAGGGAGGTGCGAGGTGAAACTGCTGGGCCTGACACAAATCTTTGTCTCTTCTTTGGACACAGGTGAGGTCCCAGAGGACTGGAGAATAGCTAATGTTGTACCGTTGTTTAAAAAGGGTAGTAGGATAACCCTGGAAATTATAGGCCGGTGAGTTTGACGTCAGTGGTAGGGAAGCTGTTGGAGGGGATTCTTAGAGATAGGATGTATAGGCACTTACAGCATTGCGATCTGATTAGGGATACGCAGCATGGATTTGTTAAGGGGAGGTCGTGCCTTACGAATCTGGTAGAATTTTTTGAGGAGGTGACGAAAACGGTGGACGGAGGGCGAGCTGTTGATGTCGTCAAATAGATTTTAGGAAGGCGTTTGACAAAGTCCCTCATGGGAGGTTAGTTGAGAAGGTCAGGGCTCATGAGATACAAGGACAGGTAGCTAGATGGATAAGTAACTGGCTTGGTAATAGGAAACAGAGAGTAATAGTGAAAAGGTGTTTTTCTAGCTGGAGGTCGGTCACTAGTAGTGTGCCGCAGGGCTCGGTACTGGGACCTCTTCTATTTCAAGAGCTGGCCTTTAATGTTGCAGTTGTATAAAACGTTGGTTAGACCTCATTTGGAATACTGTGTCCAGTTCTGGTCGCCTTATTACTGGAAGGACGTAGAGACTCTGGGGAGAGTGCAGGGGAGGTTTACCAGGATGCTGCCTGGTATGGAAGGTCTGAGTTACGAGGAGAGGTGAGGCACATTGGGACGGTTTTCCTTAGAAAGACGTAGACTTAGAGGAGATCTAATAGAGGTGTACAAGATTATGAGGGGTGTAGATAGAGTAAACAGGGTTAAACTTTTTCCTAGGATGGACTCGAATAGCACAAGGGGTCATGGGCTTCGGGTGAAGGGCGTAAGGTATAATTTGGATGCTAGAGGGAGTTTTTTCACACAGAGGGTGGTGGGGGTGTGGAATGCACTGCCAAGTAAAGTGGAGGAGGCAGGTACTCTGGAGTTATTTAAGAAATACTTAGATGGGCACATGAACAGAATGGGAATGGAGGGGTATAGAAAACTGATTTAAAATAGGGATCATGAGCCTTGGGAGTCCCTGGGGAGTGGTGTAAATAGATGATGATATTGATGTACTTGTTTTTATCCTACAGGTGCTTTGGTCCACCCTGTTGTCTAACGAGGGGCATATATGCAATGGGTCGTGACACCGCTGCTCTTGGATTTTTTTTGAGAGTATCCTAGTGCTTCACATTGTTAGTATACACTTGACCTGGACCATTTGATGGGCAACATGACAGCTCAGTGACTATCGCTGTGCTGTGCAGATACATGGATTTGGGCCTGTGTCTGTGGGAGTTTGCCCATTCTTCCCGTGCTTGTGTGGGTTTTCTCCGGGCGCTCCAGTTTCCTCCCACATTCCAAAGTTGTGCTCTTAGGGTAACTGGCAAAACAAATTCTCCCTAAATTGTCTCAAATTTGGTTTTTAATCTATAGATCTATAAACATAGACAGGGATCATGGGTAGACGCGGGAACATCGGGGTGGCGGCGCGGGCTCATTGGGCCGAAGGGCCTGTTTCCCCTGCTGTTTTGTTCTTTGTTCACTGTTCGGGGAAAATAAATGATCAAAGATTGAGATTTTCTTCCAATTATGTAGTGAAGTTTAAGAATTAATAACTAATATGAAAATAACAGAAAATGTTTACAGATCCTTGTGCTATAGAGAATCAGCTTTCCTCTTTGTTACAAAGGTTAACATCGAACTCATTCTAACAGCAGTTGACCTTCGTATAACAAAGTCAGCAGAATTTCCAGCTGTGCTTAGTATCTCACAAAGACTGCATTAGCTTTAGCAACAATGAAGTTTTGGAATCAGATAGCAAGGATCAGACAGAGATAGGGTAGTGGTCATACCAAGATGAGCTGGAAGCCTCTGCAGTGGATCCAAGGGTAGATACGTGAGACTGTATAAGATATCTGTTTTTGGTAAAACCTACGGAAGGCGATTCTCCAAAAAAATTCGAAGTATCAAATTCACATGAAAACTGGAATAAATCACTCCGTTTTCTTCAGTAGGAGCTCTTAGAAGAATCTCCCACACTTCACGAACTGCTGAGCACAACAGAAATCACATCTTTAAAAAAGTGGGCAGGGCCCACTTCCGCTGAGAGGCTGACAGTATAGCACTGAGCCAGTCTGTCAGTGTCAAGATTGCTCACCAGTTCTGTGACCCACGCAACACCAACACTCCAAGCCCCCACAGCCTAATCGCTGGTCTCCCAGACATGTCCGAGCACAGCCTTGACAGCCTTCACCCTCCAGTTCTCCAGCACCTCCACTACTTGCACCCGGACAGCCTCAAATCACCCATCCTCCCAGGCAGACTGATTTCCTCCCCTCCCCAATGGTTGGCCCCGATTGCTGGCCTCCCTCCCTCCCACAGCCATCCTGACTGCAGATTGGCAGAGGGACCTCCATCAATCCCTGCTCCCATAAGGCTCCACCCCTCTCAGGAAGTGCCAAAATGTCCTTTGGCATCAGCACTTTGTTCCTTGGGCAGTGCCGCGAACACTGGCTGGCACGGCCAAGGTGCCAATGTGTATTGGACGCCAGCCCAGCACCCAACCCTCTCAGTGGCTTCAATTACCCCTACCCCTTCACGCCAGCATGGTTGGGCCAGCAACTCCCTGCAATGGGGGACTATTGTAATTCTGCTGGAGTGAAATATTCCTAGTGAGGGAGTTAGAGCTAATCGACCCGATAAATCCATCCCAGTCCCTCTAATGAAATATAAATTTCATAAATATATAAATAAAAAATATAAATTATCATCTGCATAATTTATGCAGCTCAGCAGTGGAGACATGCACAGGGACAGACATCCAACTTGGATCCTGCGGATTGGGCACCACCTAAATCTCACGGCCTGCTGCACTATAAAAAAATCAGTCTGTATGTATTGTTAGATGGAAATTTAAACAATGTTTGTGTACACGCAAAGCATGGTATAAACATGTGTTGTTTTTCTGTAAACATCAGAGGTGTTTCAGAAGCCTTTCTCTGAACTAATGCTTTCCGTGCCTATGGTTGAGTAAATGATCATAACCTGCTCTGACTCTCCAGTGGTTAACTATAAGGAATCAGCAATAATAATCTGGCATAGTCGGCAAGATATCCATATCAGATTCTCAGAACAGCTTTGCAAAAGTGTGAATATATTTATATACTCTCAGAAGTACTCATACAGAAGTAGGTTTGCAAGCAATAATAGTGCAGAATCAGTCATGCAGAAGAACTGGAAAAAGCCATAGATTTGGGGGAATTTACAGGGTCAGAAGGTTAGGTCACAAACTTTGTAGTAGAACAACAGTCAAAAACAGTTAAGAGAATACAAGACTGGTAGAACCCAGAAGGGACCTCCAGGGAACAGAAACGCTAGTAGTGTGGTCAATAAAGCACAAATAACAGAACACGGTTGTCACCAGTTTATATTTACAAATAGAGGAATGAATAATAAAATTCAAAAAAGCTGATAGCTGCAATTTGTAGTGACACTGCTGAGGCTATAGGGCTCAGGGGTACCCTGTACAATAAAACACAATCACCAACCACTTTGGGTGAGGGCATTTTAAGCCCAAGGTACCTATAGGCATAAGCAGTAGGATTAGTAAACCTAGGAACTGGGATAAGACTAGACTTGAAGGAATTTGAATTCATTGAGGAGTGGGGAGATGAGAGCACAATGTCACCTTACCTCACCTGACTTTATAAGCAAATATCAACGATAACCCACTACCATCGTACTGGCCGAAAACATGAGAAACTGATAGATAAATTGAAACAATAGGCCGGTTGAACTATAAATTAAATACAAGCTTGTATCAAACAATAAATAATTCAATAATAGGTGGAACTCGGAGTCTGCTGAAGACTATGAAACCATTTTTGATCATCAAAAAAGACTATCTGGTTTACTAATGTCCTTTAAGGAAGAAAATCTGCCGTCCTTACCTGCTCTGGCCTACATGTGACTCCAGAGCCTCAGCAATGTGGTTGACTCTCAACTGCCCTTTGAAATGGCTAACAAACCACTCAATTGTAACAATCGCTACAAAGTCTCAATAAAGAAATGAAACCGATTAGACCACCTGGCATTAAACCTAGGCACTGGAAAAGGGCTGAGAAACAAGCAGCCCTGTCTTCCTAACATTGGGAGGCTGGTGCCAAAATTGGAAGAGGTGTCTCACAGACTAGTCAAGCAGCAGCCTGATATAGTCATTCTCATGGAATCACATCCCAGACACCATCCCGGGATTATGTCCTGTCCCATCTGTAGAACAGACCCAGCAGGGGTGACAGCACAGTGGCAGATAATTGGGAGAGAGTTGCCCTGAGAATCCTTAACATCGACTCCAGACCCGTGAAGTCTCATGGTTTCAGGTTAAACATGGGCATGAAAACCCCTTACTGGTTACCATATATCGTCCCCTTTTGGCTGATGAATCAATATTCCTCCATGTTGAGCATAGCAAGGTTAGCAAGCGTGCAAAACGTACTCTGGATGGGGATTTCAATGTCAGTAACAGCACTACTGATTAAGCTGGTCAGGTCCTAAGGAATAGAACTGCTAGACTGGGTCTGAAGCAGGTGGTGAACGAAACAACATACTTGACCTCATCATTACCAATCTGCTGCCTGCAGATGCATCTGTCCAGGACAATAATTATAAGAGTGACCACTGCACAGTCTTTGTAGAAATAAGTCCTGCCTTCACATTGACAATAATCTCCATCATGTTGTGTGACACTGTCACCATGCTAAATGGGACAGACTTCGAACTGACCTAGTAACTCAAGACTGGGCATTCACGAGGTCCTATGGGCCATCAACACCAGTGAAACTGTACTCCAGCATAATCTGCAATCTCATGGCCCAACATATCCACCATTCAACCAATACCATAAAGCCAGGGAATCAACACTGGTTCAACAGAAAGTGCAGGAGAGTTTGCCAGGAGCAGCACCAAGCTTACCTAAAAATGAGGTGTCTCTATTAAACAGGATTACTTGCATGCCAAACATCAAAAACAACAAGTGATAGACAGAGCTAAGCAATTCCACAATCAATGGATCAGATCTAAGCTCTGAGTCTTTTTCACATCTAGTCATTACTACTCTCTTAACAATTGAAAAGTCAGTTAAAATTCCTTAGTATTTGCAGTGCAGGGAATTGGCTTTTTTTTTGTTTAAAGATGGTGCTGATTCAGTTCTCAGACAAGTTGGGTGGTGGAAGGATGATGGTGGACAATTAAACAACTCACTCCAAGAGGAAGCTCCACAAATATCCCTATCCTCAATGGTGGAAGAGCCCAGCACATCAATGCAAAAGATAAGACTGAAGCATTCGCAGCAATCTTCAGCCTGAAGTGCCGAGTGGATGATCCATCTTGGCCTCCTCCAGTGGTCCCCAACATCTCGGATGCCAGTCCCCAGCCAGTTCAATTCAGTCCATGTGATATCAAGAAATGGTTAAAGACACCGGAACCAGCAAAGGCAATAGTATGAAGACTTGTGCTCCAGTACTTGTCGCTCCCCTAGCCAAGCTCTTCCAGTACAGTTACAGCACTGACATCTATCCAACAATGTGGAACATTATCCAGGTATGTCCAGTATACAAAAAGCAGAACAAATCCAATCCAGCCAATTACTGCCCAGTCTACTCTCGATCAGCAAAGTGATGGAAGGGGTCACCAACAATGCTATCATGCTCTCACTTGCCCAGCGGCATCCAGTTTGGGTTCCACAAGGATCATTCAGCTCCTGACCTCATTACAGCCGTGGTTCAAACATGGTCAAGAGAGGTGAGGCGAGTCTGAAAGCCCTTGATATCAAGGCCCTATTCAATCAAGTATGGCATCAAGGAGGCCTAGCCAAAATGGAATTAAGAGTATCGGAGGCAAACTCTACGCTGGTTGAAATCATACTTAGTACATAGGAAGATAGTTATGGAGAGTCAGTTATCTCAGCTCCAAGACATCTCTGGAGTCCCTCGGGCTAGTGTGCTTGGCCCAACCATCTTCATCTGCTTCATCAATGACCCTCCCTCCATCATGAGGTCAAAAGTGGGGATGTTCCCCAATGATTGCGCAATGTTCAGCACCATTTGCCATTCCTCATATACTGAAGCAGTGCGTGTTCAAATGCAACAAGATCTGGACAAATAACCAGACTTGGGCTGACAAGTGGCAAGTAACATTTATGCCACACAAATGCCAGGCTATCACCATCACCAATAAGAAATACTATTGCCTTTTGATATTCAATGGTGTTACCATTACTGAATCAACACTGTCAGCATCCTTGGAGTTACCACTGCCCAGATATTCAACTGGACTCACCACATAAATACAGTGGCTATAAGAGCAGGTTAGAAGCTAGGAATACTGTAGCAATTAACTCACCCCCGAGTTCCCAAGGCCTATCCATCATCTACAAGTCAGGAATGTGATGGAATACTCCCCACTTGCCTGGATGGTTGCAGCTCTAACAACACTGAAGAAGCTTGACAGCATCCAGAACAACTGCACCACATCTGCAAACATTCAATCCCTCCAAAAGCGGAAAAGTGTGAGGTAATTCACTTTGGCAGGAATAACAAATGTGTGGAGTATAGGGCTAATGGTAGGACTCTTAATAGTGTTGAAGAACAGAGGGATCTTGGTGTATATGTGCATAGATTCCTGAAAGTTGGCAATCAAGTTGATAAGGTTGTTAAGAAGGCATACGGAGTCTTAGCTTTTATTGGTAGGGGGATTGAATTTCAGAGCCGCAACGTCATGTTGCAACTGTACAAAACTCTAGTGCGGTCGCACTTGGAGTATTGTGTACAGTTCTGGTCCCCGCATTATAAGAAAGATGTGGAGGTATTGGAGAGGGTACAGAGGAGGTTTACCAGGATGTTGCCTGGTACGGAGGGCAGGTCTTACGGAGAGGGGCTGAGGGATTTGAGGTTGTTTTCGTTAGAACATAGCACATTACAGCACAGAACAGGCCCTTTGGCCTTCGATGTTGCGCCGACCAATATAAAAAGCAATGCCCCTCCAAAACTAAACCATTCCCTTCTCTTCCATATACTTATCAACTAACCTCTTAAACGCCACCAAACTTGGCGCATCTACAACCGCTGCAGGCAGGGCATTCCACTCCCGAACCGCCCTTTGGGTAAAGAACCTGCCTCTGATATCCGTCCTATAACCATCACCCCTTAATTTAAAGCTGTGTCCCCTCGTGCTAGCTTTTTCCATCCTAGGAAAAAGGCTATCACTGTCCACCCTATCTAAACCTCTAATCATCTTCTATGTTTCAATAAGGTCTCCTCTTAGCCGCCCCTTTCTAATGAAAACAACCTCAAATCCCTCAGCCTCTCCTCATAAGACCTGCCCTCCATACCAGGCAACATCCTGGTAAACATCCTCTGTACCCTCTCCAATGCCTCCACATCTTTCTTATAATGTGTGGACCAGAACTGCACACAATACTCCAAGTGCGGCCGCACTAGAGTTTTGTACAGTTGCAACATGATGCTGCGGCTCCTAAATTCAATCCCCCTACCACTAAAAGCTAAGACTCCATATGCCTTCTTAACAACCTTCTCGACTTGACTGCCTACTTTCAGGGATCTATGCACATACACACCAAGATCCCTCTGTTCATCTAGACTACTAAGAATCCTACCATTAGCCCTATACTCTTACACATTTATTATTTCTGCCATAGTGCATTACCTCACACTTTTCCACATTAAACTCCATTTGCCACCTCTCGGCCCAGCTCTGCAACTTGTCCAAGTCCCTCTGCAAACTATACCCCCCCTCTTCACTATCTACCACTCCACCGACTTTAGTGTCATCTGCAAATTTACTAATCCATCCTTCAATACCCTCATCCAGATCATTTATAAAAATTACAACAGCAGGGGCCCCAAAACAGACCCCTGAGGTACACCACTTGTCACCGAACTCCACAATGAATATCTCCCATCAACCACCACCCTGTCTTCTATCTGCTAGCCAATTCCTAACCCAATTAGCTAAATCACCCTCTATCCCATACATCTGCATTTTCTGCAGAAGTCTTCCATGGGCCACCTTATCAAACGCCTTACTAAAGTCCATATATACCACATCCACCGCCTTACCCCCATCCACCTCTTTAGTCACTTTTTCAAAAAACTCAATGAGGTTAGTAAGGCACGACCTGCCCTTCACAAAACCATGCTGACTATCCCCAATCAATTCATTTCTCTCTAAATAACTATAAATCCTATCCCTAATAATTCTCTCCAATACCTTGCCCACAACAGAAGTAAGACTCACCGGCCTATAATTCCCTGGAAGGTCGCTCTTCCCCTTCTTAAACAATGGGACCACATTCGCTATCCTCCAGTCCTCCGGAACCACACCCGTAACCAACGAGGACCTGAAGATCAGAGCCAGAGGCTCGGCAATCTCCTCTCTTGCCTCCCAGAGAATCCTAGGGTAAATCCCGTCCGGTCCAGGGGACTTATCCAACTTCAAACCCTCGAGAATATCTAGCACATCCTCCCTATCTACTTCGATACTTTCCAGTTTGCTACTCTGTACCTCAGTGTTCTCCATAACTACATTTACATCACCCTGCGTGAATACCGAAGAGAAATATTTATTCAGTGCCTCTCCAATCTCTTCAGGCTCCACGCACAACTTCCCACTGCTGTGTATGACTGGCCCTAATCTTGTCCTAACCAATCTTCTATTCTTAACATATCTAAAGAAAGCTTTAGGATTCTCCTTAATCCTATCAGCCAAAGTCTTCTCGTGTCCTCTCTTAGCTCTCCTCAATTCACTTTTTAGCTCCCTCCTGGCTAATCTATAGCTATCCATAATCTATAGCTAATCTATAGCTATAGCTATAGTTTTCATTGGAAAGAAGGCGACTAAGAGGAGGCCTTATTGAAACATATAAGATGATTAGAGGTTTAGATAGGGTGGACAGTGATAGCCTTTTTCCGAGGATGGAGAAAGTTAGCACGAGGGGACATAGCTTTAAATTAAGGGGTGGTAGTTATAGGACGGATGTCAGAGGTAGGTTCTTTACTCAGAGGGTGGTAAGGGTATGGAATGCCCTGTCTGCTGCAGTTGTAGATGCACCAAGTTTGGTGGCGTTTAAGAGGTTAGTAGATAAGTTTATGGATGAAAAGGGAATGGTTTAGGTTAGAGGGTCATTGCTTTTTGTTAATTGGTCGGTGCAACATCGAAGGCCAAAGGGCCTGTTCTGCGCTGTAATGTTCTATGTTCCACTACCAACACTCAGTAACAGCAGCGTGTACTATCTATAAGATGCACTGAAGCAATTCACCAAAGATCCTAACACAGCACCTTCTAAACTCCATCTAGAAGGACAAAGGCAGCACACAAATGGGAACACCACCACCTGAAAGATTCCCTCCAAGCCGTTCACCATCCTGATTTGGTAATATATATTCCTTCGCAGTCACTGGGTCAAAATCCTGGAATTCCTTCCTTAACGGCATTGTGGATCAACCCACAGAAGATGGACTGCAGCGATTCAAGGCAGCAGCTTACATTCTTAAGGACAACTAGAGACAAACAGTAAATGCTGGTCAGCCAGCGAAATCCATGTCCCACAAATGAATTTTTTAAAAAAAATCTGTGAAAAAGCATTTTGCAAACTTCAAGCAACAGCTATTCAGAACTGCACGCAAACTGATTTAAAAAAATACAATCCTTTAGGTGATTATGAGGAAAGAAAACGTTCTTGATCCCAAAGTTAGAAACAGAATCCAGTTGAATAAACTTGTGAAATCGCTCTGGGTCTTATAAACATTCAATCATGTATTCCCCCTTCCCTTGTACTAGGGAATCAAGAACTATTAAAGTTAAAAGATAGCAAATGAGCTTACAGTTTCGTTTTGAGACCCGATACTAAAAGTTTGTTTATCGCCAAGTTCCCCTAGGGAAATGCTATAGAATTAATTTGATAGGAAGCTCAATATCATTTAATTTGAGCTGCTGTGACATTCAATTGAAAGAAATGCAAACTGCGCGAGAATGCAAAAGGATAGTGTTCAAGTCAGAAATTAAGCTGTACATGTTTAGAAATTGTTAAGCCAGTCTGTTCCCAAACAAAGATTGGATCAAAGTTTGGCAATGATCCAATGCGAACTGATCAAAACTTGAGTGAAAAAAGGACTTCTTTCAAATAAACATCGAAAACTGACATTGATTTAAACGAGGAAAGGATAGGCAAGAGATGAATTTTGGGGTCTCTCCATAGGTGAGACTTGTACGGAAATCATATGAAGGATGGCAGAATTAGAATCTCAGGTGAAACCTTATTTCTCTCAGACTGTTCTTCCAGCAGAACGCAACCAGTGGCTCACTTAACTATATCATTTCAGACTGCATTACTATAAGCAGCCTCACAGAGAAGCTGATCACTCCTTGTGAAATTTTGAGCTAGTGGAGTTAAAAAGGAAATTGAGAAATAAGAAGCGTAAGTAACAATCATCAAAAGAAACAAGCTCCCTGTGAATAGATGCACTCACTGCTTATATGTCTGAACGAACATAAAACAATTTGTTCTTCTAAATCTCACCAAGCCACATGTTACCTGATATATTTTAAGAGAAAGTATGACATTAAGTTTGTAGCCTACAATATGTTTTAGATGCTGTGTGAAAAGGCAACAAAAAAAAGCGTACTTTTAATTATAAATCTTTTCTGTCTGATTTTATATCCTTGTGTATCTAAGTGCCATTTGTGTCAGCAGACTGATGGCTTGTTAACCCGTTATAGCATGATCTTGTATAGAACAAAGAAAATTACAGAATAGGAACAGGCCCTTGGCCCTCCAAGCCTGCACTGACCATGTTGCCCTACTTAACTAAAACCCCCTACCCTTCCAGGACCATATCTCTCTATTCCCATCTCATTCATGTACTTGTCAAGATACCTCTTAGAAGTCATTATCATATCTGTTTCCACTATCTCCCCCAGCAACAAGTTCTAGGCACCTACTACTGTGTAAAAAATCTGCCTAGTTCATCTTCTTAAAACCCTGCCCCTTACACCTTAAATCTATGCCCCCTAGTAATTGATTCTTCCACCCTGGGAAAAAGCTTCTGACTATCCACTCTGTCCAGGCCTCTCATAATCTTGTAGACTTCTATCAGGTCTCCCCTCAACTTCTGTTGCTCCAGTGAGACCAAAACAAGTTTCTCCAACTTCTCCTCATACCTAATGCCATCCATACCAGACAACATCCTGATAAATCTTTTCTGTACTCTCTCTAAAGCATCCACATCATTATGGTGGTGTGGTGACCAGAATAGAACATTATATTCCAAGCATGGCCTAACTAAAGCTCTATAAATGTGCAACATGACTTGCCAATTTTTAACTCAATGCCTGGTTAATGAAAGCAAGCATGCCATATGTCTTCTTGACTACCTTCTTCAGTGACCTATGTACCTATATATCCAGATACCTCTGCCTATCAGTACTCTTAAGGGTTCTGCCATTTATTATATATTTCCTATCTGTGTTAGACCAAAATGCATTACCTCACATTTGTCCACGTTAAACTCCATCTGCCATCTCTCCATCTAAGTCTCCAACTGATTTATATTCTGCCGTATACTCTAATGGTTCTCATTGCTATCTGCAAATCCACCAACCTTTGCGTCGTCCAAAAACTTACTAATCAATCCAGTTACATTTTCTTCCAAATCAAACAGCAAATGTCCTGGCACCAATCCCTGAGGAACATCAATTGTCACAGCCCTCCATTCAGAAAACATGCCCTTCCACTGCTACGCTCTTGTCTTCTTTGACCAAGCCAGTTTTGTATCCACCTTACTAGCTCACCTCTGGTCCCATGCGGCTTCTCCTTCTACACCAGTCTGCCATGAGGGACTTGTCAAAGGCCTTACTGAAGTCCATGTAGACAAATCCACTGCCCTACTCTCATCAATCATTTTTGTACTTCCTCAAAAAACTCGATCAAGTTCATGAGACATGATCTCCCCTTCACAAAACCATGTTTTTCGCACTAATACATCCAATTATTTCCAAATGGGAATAAATCCTTTTTGATCTCAAAGAGTCCTCTCCAGTAATTTCCCTACACTGATAATAAGGCTCACTGGCCTGCAATTACCTGGATTATTCTTGCTACCCATCTTAAACAAAGGAACAACACTGGCTATTCTCCAATCCTCTGAGACTTCCCCTGTAGCAAATGAGGATAAAAAGATTTCTCTGAAGGCCCCAGCAATTTCCTCCCTTACTTCTCAGTATTCGGGGGTATATCCCATATTATCCCATCAGGCCCATCATTATGTTGTTCTAAATCTTTTCCTTTTAATGTTCTGTCTCGTGCATGTATTTAATATTTTTAAGAGTGCATGGAATTATGAAAATGTAACTATGATTAGAGTGTGTGCCTTAATTTTAGTAAGATATATAGTGTTTGCTTTGCTCTGTCTTTAGAATCTATAGCTGTAATTTACAGCTATGAGAACCTGTACGTTGTTCTCATTTCATGGGGATGTTCGTGGATGTTTTATTGTTGGTTTTGGCAAATAAAAACAAGATAATCAGTAACATGATGAAGGAAGGCTGGCATCCACCCTAACACAGTCAGAAGTCTTACAACACCAGGTTAAAGTCCAACAGGTTTATTTGATTTTAAGTGCCACAAGCTTTCGGAACGCAGTTCCTTCATCAGGTGAACGAAGAGTTCTGATCAGGGCATATAAAGGCACACAAAGTTTACAGAACACTGACTAAAACGTGAGTCTTTACAGCTAATCTGCTATTCAAGTCTTAAAGGTGCCGACAACGTGACTGGAGATAGCATTGTCTCCAGAGGATCTCCAAGAAGATATCAACATCGACATCAACTTTTTACAACAATCTACCCTAACCCCATGGAATGGTGGAAGCAAGAAAAAGATAGAAAAATTGATTCTGTGTAAATACTACCTTTTCAGTTAGGGAAATCAGAGATAGGGTTGCTAACTCACTGGAAAAGATTTAACTCTTTCTGACAGTAACTTGAACTTTTGGACTGTTGAATTAATCCATTCCAGCTCGTGCGCATTAGCAGCCCTGTGCTTTATTTGAAATTTTGGCAAAACACAGCTCAAATTGTTGATTAATCACTTAAAAACTGGAAGAAGTCAGGCACAATAACTTAGTGGGTTTGGAAAAAATAAAACATTGTTTAAAAGAAAGAAGGCAAAGAATCAAAACACGTTAACATCTGGAATCAAATGGGGATGTTTGATTTCTGTTTTAAAGAAATTATGAGAATACTTCATTTGTCTATAAAGTTTCTCCGGACAACTGAATAAGATAAAACAGTAACTAATGCAGAGGTAAAATCATACGATAAGATCGGAAATAAAGTGAGAAAAAAGGCCATAATTTACAAATCTAAGAGAACTGAATTTGAAAATTTGGTGATCACCAAACACATTGAAACTGTACAGGGCAACAAGCTAAGGTCTAGTCACAAAGATTCCTTTGATAGGAAATGATTGATATCACCTAAATTATCAGAAAAATGTTTTTAAAAAAATCAAGATAATAGAGGAACTAACCTTAACAATTGAAAACTAAACTAACAATTGATTACAAGATAGATCCAGGAAGAATGAAAAGAAAATGGATGAAAACTTTTCCCACACAAGAGTGTTCAGTGAACAGTAGTATAAATAATATTGGAGGAAGCGATTCCCTGGTGAGCCATAACTAAGCAGACAGATACATATCAGATACATTTCACCATGTGCTCAAGAAAGAATGTAAATAGCTAGGCATGAAACAAAATTCTACATTCCCTGCCATCCACGAATTTCAGGTATGGTTGAAATTGAATTCAGAATGAACTGAATATTAAAGCACCCATGACTAAGATTGTTACAGAAGTATTGATTTTCTTCATGAGCCCGGATAAAACTTCAATATGGATTCCAAGTTTAAACCTAGCCAGGTTCTGCAATTTTCAAACTGTATGGGGACAGTTTTTATGCAGTCAGGCCTTGGAGAAGCAACTTCCCATCTAAAACAGACAGGCCTGGAATTGCCTGACCAGGCCACCAAATAAATCTGTTAGACTTTAATCTGATGTTGTGAGATTTCTTACTGTGTTTACCCAAGTCCAACACTGGCACCTTCACATCAGATGTTAGCAGCCACATTGTTTACACCTCCAAGAGAACCTGCTTTGTTAGAAACTGCTGCACAGACTTGATGGCACCCAGACCAAAGACATAACAAGTGAGGGACAGCATTTCACACTTGAAGATTTAAAGCCTCGCAATATGGAAAGTAGTCACCTCATTGGATCTTACTGCCCCTGTCTGATGATAGTATTGGACACAGGCCACAGAACTTTCCAAATGGGTGTGAACAATGAAGCTCCAGCTCTCTCTGCTTTTTGCATCTTCTTCAACAGCATCTCCAGAGAGCAACTTCGACTGACAGCACAGCATCTCCAGCTCTTGTACCTTGTGGCGCAGACTGACCAGACCCAGAAGACCACCCTATGAAATGATCTGAAGTCCAGAACCAGCCCAAGATGAGGGGGGCAGCCCAAATCAATGATTGAAGATCCTGAAACATCAGTCAACACTCAAATGCTGTTCCAGCATTATTAAACGGGTATTACCAGTCTTTTTGGACAAACTGTTCAAATATAATGAAAGGGGTCTGTGAATAGAGTGTAGCAAATCCTCGGAAGCGAGCGTCAGAAGTAGGTAGCTAGTGTAGATTTGAAATCATTTTAGATATTTAAAACTGTTTACTGAAGAATCCTGTGAAAAGACTGAATAATGCTTTTCCGTGAGTGTTCAATAAAATTGTGTTGGACCTTCATTTGACTCCTGTCGCCTTTATCCATCTCACTGTATAACATCAGGAGTTAAAAAGTATTATTGCAAACAGGTCAGGTTTAGTCAGGGTTCATTTATCCAACTTTCACTTTACAAAATTGGCATCCTGTGGATGGGTTCACTAAGATATATCTGAAAAGATACTCCAGTAAATAGGACGCCGACAAAAAGGTAACGAACCAGAAATTGGGCAGAACCAGGTGTTTATATCATAAGATGCATGAACCATAGATTTCGAGACCCGAGCTAGAAGAAAAGAAAAAGTAATGGCCAATTGTATAAAATATTTAAATAAATGGCCAGATTTATTTGAGAGAGTAAGATTTTGTGATAAACTACCACCAGGTCAGGATCCAAGGATCAGAATTGCTGGGATGAAGCACATTGATTTGATTTGTCATGTGTACTGAGATATAATAAAAAGTATTGTTTCTTGCATGCTAAACAGACAAGACATACTGTTCATAGTGAAGGAAAGGAGGGTGTAGAATATAGTGTTGCTGTTACAGATATGGTGTAGAGCAAGATCAACTCAATAATGATAGATCTATTCAAAAGTCTGATGGCAGCAGGGAAGAAACTGTTCTTGAATTGGTTGGTATATGACTTCAGACTTTTGTATTTTTCTCCCAGTAGAAAAAGGTGGAAGAGAGAATGTCCACAGTGCATAGGGTCCTTGATTACGCTGGCTGCTTTTCTGAGGCAACAGGAACTGTAGACTAAGTTAATAGATAGGAGGCTGGTTTGCATAATTTTCTGGGCTACGTTCACAACTCTTTGTAGTTTCTTGTAGTCTTGGTCAGAACAGGAGCTATACCAAGCTGTGATACATCTAGAAAGGATGCTTTCTGTGATGCATCTGTAAAAATTGGTGAGCGTAACATCAGCCATGCTGAATTTCTTTAGCCTGCTGAGAAAGTAGAGATGTTGATGGGCTGTCCTAACGATAGCATCGGTGTGGAAGGACCAGGACATGTTGTTGGTGATCTGCACATTTAGAAACTTGAAGCTCTCAACCATCTCCAGTTCATCTCCATTGATGTTGACAGGGGCACGTCCTCTACTACGTTTCCCGAAGCCAATGTTTACAAAGCACTTAAAGCCATAGCTAGTTGTATGGAGCTGCTCTGCAGTAAAGAAGTTAAATTTAAAGCATACAAAGAGTGAGAGAGTAAAAATTGTTAACACCACATGAGAAATTGAGAAATTGGGGGGAGGAGAGTGAAAAAAGAGAGAGACTCACACAGAAATCACAAACTTAAAGAAAAGTAAGAGGGTGCAAGATTCGAATTAGAAAGAATGAACTTAAAGTTCCAGAATCCACAGCCAAGCAAACTACTGCACATGGGATACTTCAGGACCAACTTGAGGATGCCTACCAACAGAAGTAGCAGGTTGCCCGGAGAAACGCAGCCGAACTTGCAGAAATGTAAAGATCTGCAAGCAGTGATCAAGGTCCTGCACCAAACAGCTAAAGAAAATAAAGCTTGCTCTACAGATCATTCAAACGTGCCACAGATTGACAATTTTAAATTATTACAATCAATACAGCAGGGCATGATTCGCGCATTTGGCATTATGTCAGCCCCAGGGGAAAGTGCGCACAGTGTATACTGGGAGAATATAAGGAAGAGCCGCATATGTATGCCATCCTGCATAGTGAATGGGGACCAGCACCTCCCTTTTTGGAATAACTTGAATCCCTTATGTCCCCTTCAACCCTACCCACAACACCTCCACTATCTGCTCCCAGCCATGTACAGCCTCCTATCCTGATTGAACCTCTCACCCAAAGCAACTGAATCCCTCTAGTCCCCACAGTTCAGCCTCTTTCTGCTCCCCCGCAATGAACGCTCTGACCATCAGGCACCAGACTGGTCAAAACAACAGCCCCATCAAACCAATATCCCTTTCTTTGTCACCCAACTTTCAGAGATTGCTAAGAAAATTTGTGTACTCAAACCATCGACAGACCCCTGTGCATTCTTTGATCACACATATCACTTCAGAGTGCTGCATAAGGTCCTACCTTGCATTAAGTTGATCTTTCTCTACACTATAGCTATGACTGTAACACTACATTCTGCATTCTGTCATTTCCTTCTCTATGAACACTATGCTTTGCCTGTAGAGTGTGTAAGAAACAATACTTTTCACTGTATGTTAATACACATGACAATAATAAATCAGATCAAAAACATGAGCTGGATGACACTGAACAGGTGAAATTAATTTTTATAACGTCTGAGTCCATTCGGATTTACCCGATTCCCAGAACGTAGGGGCAGGCACTTTTGAAAGCACAAGGAGCCATCCTGCTGCAGTAGGTTACAGTAGAGGGGATCTTTTGGAAGGATTTAATAAATGCAGGCAGAAGAAAGAAAAGCACCCATCTGTGTTTGCCAGTTGACAGAGTTCATAGGAGTCTTTGGCAATATGGATAAAGTGGCACTAACAGCGCTGCAAAGGGCCAACTGGACCAAACCCCTGTTTCACATGCCATCAAGGTAGTATAAATAGCACATGAGAATTTCAACCTAGACAACGATGCCATCATGGAGGTTTGAGTACTTAATATTCGGGGACAAAAGGTCCAGGAGTTAGGGCATCCCTCGTGCCTTACAAATCTGGTAGAATTTTTTGAGGAGGTGACGAAAATGGTTGACGAAGGGCAAGCCATTCATGTCGTCTATATGGATTTCAGTAAGGCGTTTGACAAAGTCTCTCATGGGAGGTTAGTTGAAAAGGTCAAGGCTCATGGGATACAAGAACAGGTAGCTAGATGGATAAGTAACTGGCTTAGTAATAGGAGACAGAGAGTAATAGTGGAAAGGTGTTTTTCTAGCTGGAGGTCGGTCACTAGTGGTGTGCCGCAGGGCTCGGTACTGGGACCTCTTCTATTTGTAATATATATAAATGACTTGGAAGAGGGAGTAAGTGGAGTGATCAGCAAGTTTGCAGATGATACAAAGATGGCTGGACTTGAGGATAGTGAGGAGCATTGTCAGGCGATGCAGCAGGACATAGATAGGCTGGTAGCTTGGGCAGACAGATGGCAGATGGAATTCAATCCTGATAAATGTGAGGTGATGCATTTCGGGAGAAAGAATGTTGGGGGGAGGTATATGATAAAAGGTAAACCTATTAAGAGTATAGAAACGCAGAGGGACCTGGGGGTGCAGGTGCACAAGTCTCTGAAGGTGGCAGAGCAGGTGAAGAAGGTTGCGAAGAAAGCATATGGTATGCTAGCCTTTACAGGAGGAGGTATAGAGTACAAGAACTGGCCTTTAATGTTGCAGTTGTATAAAACGTTGGTTAGACCTCATTTGGAATACTGCGTCCAGTTCTGGTCGCCTCACTACCGGAAGGACGTGGAAAGTCTGGAGAGAGTGCAGAGGAGGTTTACCAGGATACTGCCTGGTATGGAAGGTCTGAGTTACGAGGAGAGCTTAGGCAAATTGGGACTGTTTTCCTTAGAAAGATGTAGACTTAGAGGAGATCTAATAGAGGTGTACAAGATTATGAGGGATATAGATAGAGTAAACAGGGTTAGGCTTTTTCCTAGGATGGACTCAAATAGCACGAGGGGTCACCGGCTTAGGGTGAAGGGAGTAAGGTATAATTTGGATGCTAGAGGGAGTTTTTCTTCACAGAGTGGTGGGGGTATGAAATGTGCTGCCAAGTAAAGTGGTGGAGGCAGGCACTCTGGAGTTATTTAAGAAATACTT
This sequence comes from Sphyrna mokarran, assembly GCA_024679065.1. NCBI lineage: Eukaryota > Metazoa > Chordata > Chondrichthyes > Carcharhiniformes > Carcharhinidae > Sphyrna > Sphyrna mokarran. The sequence goes on along the minus strand of JAGIQG010000001.1, from coordinate 145,189,422 downwards.
AGATGGGCACATGAACAGAATGGGAATGGAGGGGTATAGAAAACTGGTTTAATATAGGAATCACGAGCCTTGGGAGTTCCTGAGAAGCGTGTAAATTGATGATGATATTGATGTACTTGTTTTTATCCTACAGGTGCTTTGGTCCACCTTGTTGTCTAACAAGGGGCATACACGCGATGGGTCATGAGAGGGCTGCTCTTGGATTTTTTTTGAGAGTATCCTAGTGCTTCGCTTCGTTAGTGTACACTTGACCTGGACTATTTGATGGGCAACACGACAGCTCAGTGACTATCACTGTGCTGTGCAAATACATTGATTTGGGCCTGTGTCTGTGGGAGTTTGCGCATTCTGCCTGTGCTTGCATGGGTTTCCTCCCACATCCCAAAGATGTGCTCTTAGCCTAATTGGCAAAACAAATTCTCCCTAAATTGTCTCAAATTTGGTTTTTAATCCATAGATCTATAAACATAGACAGGGATCACGGGTAGAGGTGGGAACATCAGGGTGGCACGGGCTCGTTGGGCTGAAGGGCCTGTTTCCCGTGCTGTTTTGTTCTTTAAACAAAGCTAGAGGGCAAAATAAATTAGGTGAATGCAGAAAATGTGGCACTGAACTCCATATACCCCAACCTAGCGTACCTTAACCTGTAGACCAGATATTGTCTGGCAGAATGAAGGTAGTGACAGAAATAGAAAGGGATGAGTGTGGATGCAGGTCTTATCCACACCCAAAATCCTCCTGCAGTGAGAGGCAGGGATTTGCAGCAGGGAAGTCCTAGGCAGCAACTGCCACAGGGGAAATGTTAGAATTGAGATTGCACAGGCCACTTTGTTAGAGACTGTAGGGCACCAAGCACCATTGCAGAAACACGAACAGAAACCCCGATCCTTGCTGCTAGAGGAACTGGCGAGGCAAACTATGGTAAATTTAGTGGGGGTGATAACACTCCAGCCCTGTGCATCCTCAATTGAATACACACTCCAGAGCATGACAATGCGAGGCCACTCCAAAGGGGATGTGCAACGCCATTTGGAATAGTGTAGGGTGACCCCAGTAGAAGGCTAGGTAAGAGACCATCCCATTGAGTTCCTATAGAACTGAAGAAGATCCAGAAGTACTCTTAACACATCCCACAATCTAGATAATACATGGAGCACCTGCAGCAAGTTTCACAGGAAATTTACATGAGGGGGCAGAGATGGACTCTTTAGAATATAAATTGGGAAATGTGATTTGACACCATCTATGTTCTATGTAGTCATGCTAGTGAGTCTCCACTCAGAGGCAGAACACATCCCGGGCTCAGATCTTACGCAAAGTGTAATTTTGTCATTCAACTAAGCAAACAGCTACATTTGACAGATGCCTAAAACCGATAAGGCCTTAGCAGAGGCTGCCACAGGCATTTAGAATTACTGAAGGAACTGTTAGCCGTCATAACCAGCCTAGGATTAAAACTCAACCCAAAGGCACAAATCATGAGATCCCAGGTCTCATACTTGGGAACCATAACAGTCCAGGGGAAACACAAGATAGAAAAGCTCATTGAGACTATAACCCATTTGCCTCACCCCAGTGATGAGAGTTTGCTGGGCTGAGTGGGATATTATCAAAACCACATTGATGATTTTGCAACCAAACCCGTTCCTCTGTCTGACCACCTTAAAAAGAATGCCCTATGCGAATGGATTGAACAGCATACAGAAGCGAAGGCCCTGCACTGCAAGCACCCGACCCAATTATATCCTATGTCTTGGAAGTTACAGCCACAGATGCCACACTCACAACCATGCTCCTCCAACAGGCTTGGATCAGTAGGCTATGCCTCTCATGTCCTTTCCCCAGTAATACGGGGCCTTCTCTGTATGTGAGAAGCAGTTGCTAGCCACATTCAGGAAGGTAAAGGACTTCGCCGATATCATTGGCCTGAATCCATTAATCATCCTCACCAAATGCACCCCTATCCAACTTTTGCTGGACAGCTAAATTAAAGATGGTATGGTCAGCCAAAACTGCATAGTACGCGAGGCATTAATGCTGCAAAGCTACAACACTATAAACATACCAAGCTGCCCAACTTCCTGACTGACAATTTGAGCTACAAAGGAGAACCACATGAGTGTTAGATAGTAGCAAATGATCTCAAGGGGTTCACTGTGTCAAAAAAGGGAAGAACCCAAAGAAACCTTGGGAGCAGAAAAATCCATAAAATATTTGTAGACCAATCCTTTATGGTGGAGGATGGACACCAAAAGATAGAATGTGACTCACATAAAGAGATCCGCAGAGGCAAACCCATGGTAGTTTTAGTGCTAAAGTGTCTTGATAGCCAGAGCCTATGTGGTCAGTCACCCTGACAAGTATTCATCACCAGCAGACACCAGTATTCGGACAGCATATAAGTCTGCAACAATTTACAATCCACTGTGGTAAGCTAGAGAATGTGTCTCGGCAGTCTGGAAAATCTTTACCGTCTGCACCCTTGCTTTTCCAGGCTATGAGTATGACATTATTTAAAATAGGGCCCATCATGATGATGGGGCAAAACAGAACCATGGCAACTCCCATCCCAGAACAGATAGATGGAATCACTGTGGGCCAAACTAAGCTCGAGGACCTTACACAGGCCCAGAGCAGTGACAATAATTTAAAGTAAATACAGGAGGGAACGTACCCCACCTCCTACAGAAATGGAAGGACAAATGACCAAAGACAGACTTGTCCTTAAAGACTAACTGTATATGATATCAATCCAAGACTGAAAATAGATCCATTTATCATGTCATGAAGTCCAGGACCATCAGGAAATAGAAGCCACTGCAGAGAGAATTATGGGATTGTGTTGGTGACCAAAAATGAGTAAATACTTAAGTGAAACTATGTTGATAATTGTACTATCTGTGCCCAGAACAACCCCAGTAAATATGCCAAAGGAGAATTAACATTCTAGGCCACCAGTAAGACCGTGGACTGACTTTGAAGCATATTACGTCGGCCCCATCACCCTGTCAAGTGGAATACAAATACATTTTGGTCATCGTGGACAGTTTTAGTAAGTGGTAGGAGCTTTTTCATCCCAAACTAATACTGTTACAATTACTGTGGATATTTTAATACAATATGTACTCACCAGATGGGGTCTTCCCCATTGCATGGAAACTGATCAGGGTACCCATTTCACAGTCCACATAATACAGGCAGTGAGGAACATATTTGGCATCAGGTTTCATTACTGCCTGCCATTTTCAATCCAAAGGGATTGCAGAGAGGATGAACCACCCTCTCAAAGGGATGCTGAGAAAGTCGTCCAGCAAAATAACTCAACCTGGAACATAGTTCTGCCCTCTGTCCTTAACATTGCATGAACTCACCCTCATGGAAATTATATGGGCTGCAAAAGAACCAACTCATATTGCATACATAGGTGATGGATACAGGTCTCTTTGCTGAGAATCAGTTTTTCCTCTTTGTTACACCTTTGTACAATTTAAAAGTCAATAGAATTTCCAGCTGTACTTAGCATCTCACAAAGACTGCATTAGCTTTAATGATAAAATTAAATGATAGTTTGAGTCGGAAGGCAAGGACTAAACAGAGATAAGGGTAGTAGTCATACCAAGATAAGTTGAAAACCTCTGCAGTAGGTTCAAGGGCAAGTACATGACTGTTCAAGATGTGCCTATTTCTGGTAAGATCTACATGTATTGTTAGATCGAAATTCAAACAATGTTTGTGTATGTGAGAAGCACTGTACAAACATGTGCTGTGTTTTTGTAAATACGAGAATATACATCAGAGGTCTTTCTCTGAAGTAGGGCTCTCATTGCACATACTTGAATAAACAATCAAAAGCTGCTCTGAGACTCCTGTGATTAGTTGGGTGAACATAGTAAGAAGTCTCACAACATCAGGTCCAAGAGGGTTATTTGGTAGCAAATGTCAATGGCGTTTGCTAGCAAATAAATCTGTTGGACTTTAACCTAGTGTTGTAAGATTTCTTACTGTGTTTACCCCAGTCCAACCCTGGCATCTCCACATCATTAGCTGGGTGCGACACAGTGGTTAGCATTGCTGCCTCGCTGTGCCAGGGAGCTGAGTTCAATTCCTAGTTTGGGCTGCTGTTGGTTGAAACACTTTGGGTAGCAGAATCTCAAGATCCTTGCATTTTGTTCTGCATAATGGGATATGCAGAATGCTTGCTGGGTCTTTCAAATAAGCTTTAAAGATTGTACAACTAGATTCTTGGACTTTTCTTTATTCTGCTTTAGCTGTTGTATGTGAATGTGAAATGAAGAATATTGCAAACATATATTGATTGGCTTTTCTATCATTCGCAAATGGGTGGCAAGGTGACACAATAGCACTTTTGTCTCAGTGCCAGGGACCCAGGTTCCAGTCCTGACTTGGGTCACTGTCTGTATGGAGCGTGCGCAGCTACCTCCAGGTACTCTGGTTTTTTCCTACAGTCCAAAAGATGTGTTGGTTAGGTGCCATACTAAAATTCTCCCCCAGTGTACACGAACAGGTGCTGGAGTGTGGCAACCAGGAGATTTGCACAGTAACTTCACTGCAGTGTTAATGTAAACATATTTGTCATTAATAAATAAACGTTAACTTTAAGAAATTGGCAATAACATCATACTCAGTGGGCCTCAAGTATTTTAATCTGTAAAACACTTGAGTGGGCAAAAGACCTTGCAGGCCACCTATCAATCTGGGCCCACCTGCATTTGTTTGGCACTACAAGAAAACTCATCAGAATTAGTGAGAATCTGTGGAGATTCCACATATGTTGCTGCTTTTTCTCTTCTGAAAATGATATATCAAATAAAATGTAAGTAAACTAATTCATACCAAAGGAATAGGCATTTTCATTTTATAACAACATTAAAACAATGCAAGAGAACATATTTAGTAGAAGTAATCTGCAATATAAAATCAGAATAACCTTTTGAGGAGTTAATGTTATGTCTATATTAAGCAACATAAATCATCAATAATATAGATCTTGAGTTTGAAACAACATTGTTGTCCCCCACCCCCCCCAAATTCATGACACACAGGCTGGAGCCTGTCTGGTAGTATGACATCACACAAGAGATGGGGATGAGGATTCTGGCCTGCTTTCCCATTAGGGCTTTAGTGTTGTATGTCAGTGTCTTGAATTGTGGACCAGCCCTTGAACCACACTTGGGAAGTACTACTTTAGAGGCTTGTGCACTTCTGTGCAGTTGAGGGGAACTGTTGCACCACGTGAGATGTTGACTTTTGGATAAATCCAAAATGAAGGTCACAGTCCAAGAGCATGAGGTAAATCACTGAGGATTGAGATGAGGAGAAATTTCTTCAACTAGGGGCAATAGGCCAATGAAATTCATGACCACAGAAAGCAGTTCGGGCCAAAACACTATGTTTTCAAGAAGGAATTAGATAGGAAGGAATTAGTCTTGGGATAAAGGGATCAAGGACATGGGGAGAAAGTGGGAATAGGTTGTTGAGTTGGATGATCAGCCATGATCATAAATGAATCATACAGCAGGCACAGAGGGGCCGAATGGCCTACTGCTGATCTTAATTTCTACGTTTCTATATCAAACCAAGGTTTCATTTATATTCTCAGGCAAATGTAAAGACTCCCATCACACTGTACAAAAGTGAGTCAGGACTGCCCTCAGCCCCACATCCTGGCCAACATCTAGCTCTCAACCAACATTTAAAACAGCAGATCTGATAATTGATTTACATGCAATTTGTGGGACTTGCAGTTTTTAAAATGATTGCCTACATTACAACAGTAACTACTCTTATACTCTAAAGCATTTTGGGATTTTACAACGTCATAAAAGGCACATCACAAATGCAAGATTTCCTTTTACTTTGTACAAATTCCTGTTTTGTAAATTATGCCTATTACTTGCTAACAAATTCACATCAGCAAAATTCTTATCCTGTAGCCATTAGAGCATACATGAGAATATTTCCATAAACTTACGCAGACATTTCTTTCGTTCATAAACTCAGCAAACGGGTGATAGCATTGCAAAAAAAATGACAAATTTGAAATGATTGTCCCAAAAAAGTTGTCAGAATATGTTTATAGTTATTTGTCACAAAAAAAGTGTGGTCAAGGCAAATTGTTGGAGCAATATATAAAAGGAACTTTGTCCTGCCATAAACATTGTGCACAGAAACTTCAAACTGCATCCTTCCCCTTGTGAAGCATTACATTAATAAAATGAAACAAAAGATTACAATATTTCCCCCATATAATTCTGAGCAACTCAAAGACCAAAGCTGCTCATCAGCATGATTTTGAGCCTCATTCCTTCATTTCACATTTTATTTTTACTCCATAAAGTGCACTGTCACTTGCGCCATAACAGAACTTTACTGATGTCCAAACAAAATAAATTTTTTTGCAGCATATATCACTCAGCATTATTTCTCAGTCCAATCTAAAGTGCTAGCCTGTTAAAATAAACTCTATTGTTCTGTGGTACTTGCCTTCTCCCTCCCTTTAGTGACAAGACAGATAGCATTGTGGCAAAGAGACAGAATATAGAAAGGAGCTTTCTTTCAAGTGTGATGAAATATATTTAAGTCTTCAAATAAAAAAAATCAATAAAATATTATGGTCAAATTCTGAAAATGGAAACGAAATGAGCAAGAAAATAGTTCAATTTTGCTAAAAGCACTTTCATACTGAATATCATCCATTAAAAAAGTTCTGTCTTTCTCTACATCTGATGTTAATGACTGAGGAGGCTGTGACGGAACAGGCACGCAACCGACTTAAATGATACAGATCTAAGAGCCTGCCTGACTGCCTATACTATCCCTGATAATTACTAAATTAAATGACATATTAAATGAAGTTATAAATTATTCAACCCGTTTATGGACACACTAATTGAATTTTAACACTATAGACAAAACGACTGGAACAGCACATAATCGCAAACCAAATTAGAATCAATTTATGTTCTCTATTAATAGCAACAATTTTCAAACCCCCATAAAAAACGACGTTGTCATCAAAATAACCCGCAGTTACCCAAGAGAGGGGGTGGGGGGGATATCTGCTTCAGGAAAGACAAATCATTCAGCTGTAAAACAGTAGATCCTCTTTGGGGTCTGCTCCTGATACGCATGCGCCTGTCAGGCGGCGCAATGCCTGCCGGGAACTGTAGTCGGTTGGAATTGTTTTGAATTCTCCGGCTCCATCAACCGCCAGCCCGAGGGAAAAGGCGACCCGTATCTCTTAGCCCAACCTCTCAAAATCATTTTCCAGAAGAAAAATATGGTATGTTACTTTTTTGACTGGGTTTTATTATTCTGGCCTTTGCCTTCTCCCTCCAGCCAGCCTGAATCCCCTCCCTTCAGCGACCGGCACAGAAATGTACCCCCTTTCCGTCTCCATCTGGTTATCCGTCGAATTCGCCCGGAGCCGGGTTGTCTCCTTACCGTTCACTCAGAGTGAGGAGGCCGCCGGCGGCCCGATCCTGACCTGGGCGCTGGCATTGGGAGCGATGCGCTGTGAGGAAGCGCGAGCCACCCTGAACGACGCGAGATGACACTGAGCTAAAGATGCGCATGCGCACCGGGGCAGGTGGTAGTTTCATAGGATCCCTCCAATGCAGAAAGAGGCCGTTTGGCCCATCGACTTTGCACCGACCACAATCCCACCCAGGCTCTATCCCGTGATCCTTACATATTTACCCGCTAATCTCTCTAACCTACACATCCCAGGACACTAAGGGGCAATTTTACCTAACCCACACATCTTCAGACTGTGAGAGGAAACCGGAGCACCTGGAGAAAACCCATGCAGACATGAGGAGAATGTGCAAACTCCACACAATGACCCAAGCTGGGAATTGAACCTAGATCCCTGGAGCTGTGAAGCAGCAGTGCTGGCCACTATGCTACTGTGCCACCCCTAAAGTTTGTTCCTGGGATTGTACGGGCAATGCTGGAAAAAGAACAAACCCATTTTAGTATATGACAATTCCTCATTTAAATTGATGAGGACTTGAAGTTAATTAGAACACAAACTACTAGAAACACTCTGCAGGTGGAGAGAGAACCATGAGGTGATAAAATTGCAGGGAGCTGTGGCTACCCAAGTGTATCCCACCATCAGGGAATGTCACTTTTGGAGAGAATGTGTTTGGACAGGCCTCCTGTCATGAGGAAGTGGGAAGCAAATTTAAATAGGCAAATATTCTGTTTTTTTTATATACGTGGGACATGGGCATTGCTGGCTGGCCAGCATTTATTGCCCATCCCTAGTTGCCCTTGAGAAGATTGTAGTGAGGTGCCTTCCTGAATCACTGCAGCCACATGCTGTGTGTTGGCCCACAGTGCTGTTAGGGAATTCCAGAATTTTGACCCAGCAACTAAGAAAGATTTGTGATATATTGCCAAGTCAGGATAATGTATCTCAGTGATGGTAACATCATTGAATGTCAGGGGGTGGTGGTTAGAGGGCCTCTTATTTATTAACAGTCCCAGAACTTTTATATTAAAACAAACATGTCTCCAGTTAAAATCAATCATTAGGATGCATTCTCAGAAGTGAGCTGCCTGGTGCCCAGACAAATTGGCACCATGTAAAACAGAATTGATTTTTAAACATACTCCTCACAAGAAACATATGATTACATTTCTTAAAGGTACAATGTCATCAGAATACATTCTATCCTAGTCAAGACCTCTGCTGCTATTCCACCCCAACTTAAATCTGTGAATGGATTCTGGAGACAAAGGCTAGCCTCTGAGACGGTGGCTCCTCATACCTGTACCTACGCCATGAAATGTAGACCAAAGACACTTAATAACAATTATATATTGATAAGAATTCTTAACAGACCTGCTAAAGATGTGTTCTCATTGCCTGGATTATTTGAGTGATGCTCTGCAATACTCACTTGGCAAGGTCCAGCAAAGGGAAGTGACCCTTCAAGAGGCTGAGAGAGAGAGGAAGGTGTGATGTCCTCAGAGGAAAATGATGGGACTGGGGAGCCTTCTGCTGCACCAGATGATCCTGGTGTCCATGGAAATGGCCAGGCCTGCAGAGAAACAAAGAAACTCGAAGCAGGAGCTTTGAGCATGCTCCATCATTCATTCTGATCACGGCTGATCATCAAAGTCAATATCCTGATTCCGTCTTCCCTCCATATCCCTTGATCTCTTTAGCTCCTAAAGCTATATCTAATTTCTTCTTGAAATCACACAACATTTTGGTCTCAACTACATTTTGTGGTAGTGAATTCTACACATTCACCATCCTCTAAGTGAAGAAGTGAAGAAATACTGTCTCTGCTCTGGTGATTCGGTCTGCCTTGTCCAACAAGGGGCATACACACAGTGGGTTGTGAGAGGACTGCTTTTGGATATTGCTTCGAGACTTGCCTAGTGTTTCACATCGTTAGTGTATGCTTAAACTGGATCAGCTGGTTGGCAACATGACAGCTCAGTGACTATCACTGTTTGCTGTGCAGATACATGGATTTGGGCTGGTGTCTGGGAGTTTGCACGTTCTCCCTGTGTTTGCATGGGCTTTTTCCAGGTTTTTCGGTTTCCTATCACACCCCAAAAATGCACTCTTAAACTGATTGGTGTTATCAAATTGTCCCTAAATTGAGGCATCCCTCAATCTGGTTATAATCCCTTTATTGTGGAGTCCAGTAGGCGTAGACAACTGGACTCATTAAGGTAGAAGAGGGCAGCCAATGTTAAAATGGCAGTGCAGGCTTGTTGGGCTGAAGAACCTGTTTCCTGTGCTGTGTTGTTGTTCTTAAAAATTTCTCCTCATCTCAGTTCTAAAAGATTTACCCCTTATCCTTAAACTATGACCCCTAGTTCTGGACTCCCCCAGCATTAGAAATATTCTTTTTGAACCTGCCCTGTCTAACCCTGTCAGAACTTTATATGGTTCTATGAGATCTCCTCTCACTCTCTAAACTCCAGTGAATTTAATCCTAACCAACTTAATTTACCCTCATATAACAGACATTCCATCCCAGGAGTCAGTCTGGTAAATCTTTGTTTTACTCCCTATATAACAAGGACATTCTTTCTCAAATAGGATATCAAAACTGCACGCAATACTTTAGCTGTGGCCTCACCAATGCAATTGCAGCAATCCATCCCTATCCCTATACTCAAATCCTCTTGATATGAAGGCCAACATACCATTTGCGTTTTTTTACTGCCTGCTGTACCTACGTGCTTACTTTCAGTGACTGATGCATGAGGACACCAAGGTCTTACTGAGTATCCACCTCTCTCAATTTACACCCACTCAAGTAATAAGCTGTCTTCTTATTATTGCTACCAAAGTAGATAACCTCACATTAATCCACATTATACTGCATCTGCCATGCAAATGCCCACACACTCAGTCTGTCCAAATCATGCTAAAGTATCTCTGCAGCCTCCTCACAACTCACCTCCCATCCAACTTTGTATCATCTGCAAATTGAGAGAGAATACATTCAGTTCTCTTTGCCAAATCATTAATATATAATGTGAAAAGTTGGGATCTTACTACGGATACCTGCAAACCCTACTAGTCACTGACTGCCAATCAGAAAAAGACCCATTTATGCCAACTCTTTGCTTCTTTTCTGTTAACAGCTTTCTATCCATCTCAAGACATTACATGCAATCCCATGTGCTATTTCTTTATATATTATTCAGTTATGTGAGACTTTGTCAAAAACCTTCTAAAGTCTAAACATACCATATCCACGTGTTCTCCTTGGTCAATTCTAAAGTTACATCCTCAAAGAATTCCAATAGATTTGTCAAGCATGATTTCACTTATGTAAATCCTAATTTTTCTGATTATACCACTGCCTTCCAAATGTTGAGTTATGAAATCCTTGATAATGGACTCTAGCAACTTCCACAATACAGACATTAGGCTCACTGATCTGTAGTTCCCTTTTTTTGTCTCTGCGTCCTTTTTTGAATAGCAGGCTTACATTAGCTACCCTCCAATCTGTAGGAACCAGTCCAGAGTCCAAAGAATTTTGAAAAATAACCACTAATGGATCTACTATTTCCAGGGCCACTTCCTTAATTAATCTGGGATGAAGATTTCCAGGACCTGGATGTCACAATGATAGATGCCCAGGAAGCTATTATTGCGAGGAACAATCTGAGCCAACAGAGGTTCAACCAATGAACTGTGGGACTAACCATATGCCTGTAGATACAGTAAGCATATGTTGGAACATGGACAATAACTGTTAAGTCCAACCTATGCAATCTTACCATCATGGTTTTGTTTACACATTGTTACTGCTGTCTTGCATAAAGTTATAAAGAAAATTCATTCCATTATAACCAGTTTATTTTCATAGTGAGTTAAAGCTACTTCACAACACAGTGATCCTCTTAGTGATCTATCCAATCTGGTGCCCTACCTATTCAAGCACTCTGCATTGTGCTCCCTTGTTATCTCAAAGGAAGTGAATGAGGTCGATTCACATCTTTTGCTTTGTGGCTGTAAATACCATCAGTCAATCTTACATTGGCTTGAGATCATACCTGGGACTACTTTGCTCACATCCCTGCAGAGATAGTCATTGTCACCAGGACCATGCATATAGCTGCAAGGGGTTAAAAAAGCCAAGGATGAAGAAGATACCAGGAGTGTTGTGCACCTTCATCCTCCTCTTCCACTTCCTCTGCCCTTGGTAGGCATTTCTATTTTCTTAAGGGGGGGTCTGCTACTGTGATGAAGTTGGCATTTCCTCCAACCAGTATTGGACCATCCTTGCAAATGCTGTGTTCAGTGCTTCATGTGTTCCATGGATATCAGGGCTCAAGTTATGAGCTAACTGGTTCAGGTTACATTATGCACCCTGCACCCTGTGCAGGGTATCATTCTATTCTCTCATGTTCTCCAAGTGCTTCCACATATGTCTCTAAATGAGGCTGGCCAGTTTCTCGCAGGAAGATCTCATGTGATCAAAGGTCCAAAACATGATTGAATTTATCAGCCCCGTGGATTCTTCTCATCACAATCCATATATCTGCACAGTCTTGGGGAAGTTGGACTGATGCTCCAAACTATGACTGAATTTGGCTTTGATTGCACATAAGAAATAACATGCACTCAGAGACTGAGCGCATTACAAGCTGTATGACCAAGGACTATTTAGAGGTCTTACTCACTTTTCCACATTGCAAAAGATAATTGAACTACTTGTGACAACATTGAAATCAAGTCTAATGATCTCTTCTGTGACACTGCGAGTCCATATCTTTTTGGTTATAGATAGTGAGAGTCTTCAAACATCCAGGAAAATGATGTTCCTCCTGTACCTGATTTCAGTGAGCACATGGAAGTCCATATCTGTGAACTTTGGGCTGGTGTTCATTGGCTCACCTGTAACATTCTGGCATTGGAGTTTAGAAATTACAGAAGTTTGTATATGAGTTTGCTTCATGGTAACTGCATCAGCTTATCTAGTACACGAATGTGAGTGTGGCTGATGAGTTGTGCTTTCCTTAAAAGTGACGTGTGAAGGCTTTGTACCCTCATTATTTACTTGCAGAGGCCATCATGAAATGGGTTCCTGCTATGTAACAAGATTATTAGGATTCAGACCTCCTTGGGCTATACAATTCCATTAGGATAATGTGAAGTTAGAAGTGGCCAGGGCATGGTACAGTCAGTGTCCTTATATCTGAAGGATGCTCAGGTAGGGTTACTGGATGAGATAGCTAACTGCTTGGATGTCCATGGAGAGCTCCTGAAAAAGCCAAAATATTGTAGATTCTTTGGACGTTTTGCTGTTCCAGAGTCCTCTCACAATTATATTGATGGTCAATCTGTCTCTCATTCCCTCATATAATGCATAAAAATGAAGTATGAAAGTCAGTACTGATATTCATTGTCACAGCCAATACTTTTAAGCAACTTCAATTTCTGCCAGCATGAATTTGAACAAAGATGGTGGCTGAGATGGGACTTTTACTAGCACACCTCCATAATCATTCAGCCTCCGGCTCTAGATGGGATTTACATATGTGGGTGGCAGACCTGCCCTGGGCTAATTAAGGCTGCAGGGACAGCAAAATCACACTTCAAGACAATATGGAGAGAGAGAATGTGACTTGAGTTCAGTCCCAACTCTCAATTTTCACCTTCCACTGGATAATTCCAGCCATAGTCATTATTATTCAAACTAGATCCCTCAACTATTTTCATACTATCCAGAGAAGTTAATTTCTGTAAGTATGCCTGCAATTCTTATGAATACAAACTTGACCATATACAATTTTTTGAAGCATTGCCATATACCAGTGAATACTACCATTGTGAATTCTTTGACAACAATTTTCCATTCAATGCAGCTCGGATCTTTCCAGACCAACAGAAAAAATTTCAACAATGGATCGCACAATATAACGACTAACCTTGTTTATTGATAGAAATACCATTTTACCGAAGAGAAGTAAGTCAGCAGAATAGAAGTGGTGATAAAATACTGACTATGCCACTGGAACTTTTCAACCTGATTCACAATGCCAAAAATAAAGTCCAGTGAACTCTTTACATTTTTATGCCCATGGAATTCTGTGATAGTGTGGCCACTTTAAGGGATGATCCTGCGTGGAACATGTAACCACGCCAGAGCCAATGGAACGAGTGTACACAAACCTGGACCAGTCAGGAGTATGGGTGAGGAAGACTAAGGCTGGATGGCTTCAGGTCGAGATAAGATGTTGTTAGAAGTAGATCTGTATTAGTTGTCCTGTTGAACCCTTCATGTATGAACATGTGACTGAACACATTGACGAAGGAAGGGCAGTGGACGTAGTGTACATGGACTTTAGTAAGGCGTTTGATAAGGTCCCACATGCAAGGCTTCTGGAGAAGGTGAGAGGGCATGGGATCCAAGGGGCTTTGGCCTCGTGGATCCAGAACTGGCTTGCCGGCAGAAGCAGAGAGTGGTTGTGGATGGGTCTTGTTCTGCATGGAGGTCGGTAACCAGTGGAGTGTCCCAGGGATCTGTTCTGGGACCCCTGCTGTTTGTCATTTTCATAAATGACCTGAATGAGGAAGTGGAGGGATGGGTTAGTAAGTTAGCCGACGATACAAAGGTCGGTGGTGTTGTGGATGGTCTGGAGGGATGCCAAAAGTTGCAGTGGGACATAGACAGGATGCAAGACTGGGCGGAGAAGTGGCAGATGGACTTCAACGCAGATAAATGTGTAGTGGTCCATTTTGGCAGGAATAATGGATGAAGGAGTACAATATAAGGGGTAGGAGTCTTAGCTGTGTTGTAGAGCAGAAGGATCTCAGGGTCCGGGTCCATAGGACTCTTAAATTGGCCTCGCAGGTGGAGGAAGTGGTCAAGAAGGCGTACGGTGTACTGGCCTTCATTAATTGGGGAATGGAGTTTAGGAGTCAGGAGGTAATGATGCAGCTCTATAAGACTCTTGTCAGACCCCAGTTGGAGTCTTGTGAGCAGTTCTGGTCACCTCATTGTAGGAAGGATGTAGAGGCTATTGAGAGAGTGCAGAGGAGATTTACAAGGGTGCTGCCTGGATTGGGAGGCAGGCCTTATGAAGATAGGTTGAGGGAGCTGGGACTCTTCTCACTGGAGAGACGTAGGTTGAGAGGCGACCTGGTAGAGGTGTATAAAATGTTGAGAGGGATAGATAGGGTGGACTCTCAGAGACTATTTCCCTGAGCTGAAATGGTCACTACGAGAGGACACAGATTAAGGTGCAGGGAAGCAAATACAAAGGAGATGTCAGGGGTAGGTTTTTCACTCAGAGGGTGGTGAGTGAATGGAACCGACTGCCGTCGGAGGTTGTTGAGGCAAACTCACTGAGGTCTTTTAAGAGACTTCTGGATGAGTATATGGAAAAGAATAGGATAGGGGGTTATGGATAGGTCTGAGGATTGGTAGATGTGATCAGCGCAACTCGTGAGCCAAAGAGCCTGTTTGTGCTGTATTGTTCTATGTATATCATTCTTCTTATCAATAAACCTTTTAATTATTTGTTTGCCACATTGAGCTGCCTTGAGTTATTACATGTTCAATTTTCCAATAATGACAAAATTGTAAAAGAACTGTGTGAAGTTAAATTAAATATTATCAAAAGCCTGTTGTATTCATTCCCAGTCATGATGTAAAGATGCCGGCGTTGGACTGGGGTAAACTCAGTAAAGTTTCACAACACCAATTTTAAATCCAACCGATTTATTTGATAGTAAAATTGCGAGCTTTCAACACTCTGTGTCTTCGTCAGGCAAATGCAGTGTTCTGGTCTGGTCACAAGACCAGAACACTGCATTTGCCTGACGAAGACACAGAGTGTTGAAAGCTTGCAATTTTACTATCAAATAAATCGGTTGGATTTAAAATTGGTGTTGTGAAACTTCGTTCCCAGTGCCAGGGAGCTTCTGGCTACTACACAGTCAAAGTTACAAGTGAGATGTGAATGAGCAGTGACACCCATTTCCCTCTCCCCTGCCCCACCCCACCCAACCTAGAAAACTTTACTACAAGCAGACAATTCTTAAATAGCTGAATGGGGAATGTAACTTGCACACTTTAAAATAGATTAATTTGATCAGATTCTATTTGACTATTTCAGATAGATCTTGAAAGTCAGGTTTTCTTCCTTCTCCAAACCTGAAGACACAAAACACTATCTACTATAATCAACTCCAAGCTGTCTCTTTATCTCTAATCCTTACCAACCACAAAAAATTAAGGCTAAGAGAAAGCTAGATAAAACTTGATCTAAATCATCCACTTCACACAGGAACTCTCTCAGCCAATCAAATAAATAAACTTGTATTGAATGTCAATTGTAAAGAAAGTTAAGTCAAAATTCAACTATAGGTTGTTTTGGGTTCATTTAAATTTCATGAACATTTTGACATTTTTTTTTTAACAAAAGGCCTTCCTCTTAAAGTGGATCACAAAACAGACTTTACCCTACTGCTGAGAAAAGCAAAAAACAGAAAAAGATCCTCTATAATAGCAGCAATGTACACAATTTTGTCTACTGCCAAAAAGACACTAAATAGAAAAAGGTCACAACTTGGATGCAACAAAAAAGGGCAGAGGGGTCTCTGTTATAGAAATCATGAACCAAAATACAAAACCTCAAAACTGAATAAAAAGAGAGCAATATGAATTGGAAAATGAGGCAACATGAAAAAGCAAGAGAGAATTCCTTCAGCAAATATTACACAAATCCTTCAGAAAACATGGTCTCATCAATCCACATTCTGAAACCATGTTTTCAACCATGAATATTAGTTAAACTGTAGCTTATTATTGTCTGAATAAAAAATAAATTCACTCAATCAGTGGTCCTAATTTCCATATCTCTTTTCTTTCAACCAATTGTTGACTGGAAACAAGGAAACACTTCAACCAGTTTATATTATTTACTCAGGTGTTAGAACATAGAACAAAGAACATTACAGCGCAGAACAGGCCCTTCGGCCTTCGATGTCGCGCCGACCAATTATAAAAAAAAAGCAATGACCCTCCAAACTAAACCATTCCCTTCTCTTCCATAAACTTATCAACTAACCTCTTAAACGCCACCAAACTTGGCGCATCTCCAACTGCCGCAGGCAGGGCATTCCACTCCCTAACCACCCTCTGGGTAAAGAACCTACCTCTGATATCCGTCCTATAACTATCACCCCTTAATTTAAAGCTGTGTCCCCTCGTGCTAGCATTTAAAGCTGTGTCCCCTCGTGCTAGCATTTAAAGCTGTGTCCCCTCGTGCTAGAGGTGTTCTTACTCACCAGATGGATAAAGGATAAGACTCAGCTCATAGATCAACCCAAATTTTATTATACAAATTCTATTCCGAAACAACTCTAATTTCCTAGAATAATTTAATACTTTATGCTATCTATCTTAGATTTATGATACTTCCCATGTCGATGAACTTGACTGAACTGCCAGATCCTGTTTGTTGAACTCTGCCATTTCTCACCTTTGAATTCAGTCTTTTTCACAAAGGTTGGTCTCACACATCCTCCTCCATTGTCACTGGGTCTCTGCCAAGTCTTCACTATAGATTGAGTCTTCACTGAGAGTCAAGTCTTCATTGGGAATAACGTCCATGTGTCTCCTCTTATACCCTTCTTCATGTCCTTCTGGAAGATACTCTGGCTTTCAGCCAATGAAGTCACTGGGCAGGGTCATAATAGTCAACATGGTTACTGCTTCCTTAGATGTCCATCCTCAGGTGCACAGGGGGCACGTAGCCCCTTTCCACTATAAGATAAGATAAGGAATCTGAGGTGCCAGAGAATCTAGCTGAAGCTGGGGAATGCCCAAATACTATCGTCCTTATTTGGTCAGGGCTGAGCACCTGTTTCGGTACGAGGGTAAAAGATTTTGCAGGACTCGAGAGAGAGAGAGAAATGACTCAGACCGCAATAAGATTAGGTTCTTATCTTTCGTACCTTTATTCCTACTAACTACACTAATAATGCAATTTACAAGGCATTGATTAAAATGAAGCAGCTGCATATATTTACACTCAGGACTGTGCCTTCGCCCTTCCAACGAAGGAAGCCCGTTTCAGTCTCGGTGAAGGACCAACACGTTTGTCCGGAGAAAATACTGGGCGATGCGCGCGTATCCCACGGTTGAGCATCCACCGAGACACTGGGAGATCCCCTTCTTAAAGGCTGAGAAAGTGAGTTGATCAGGCTCCTTTCCCTGCCCTGTTTTTGGTAATAGCCAATCTTCGACAGTCCTGAGAGTGTTCACGCGCCTCTCTCATGTTATTTACGCAGTTATACTAGTTGTTTTTGAATACATGAGTCATTTATGGCATTTTGCCCAAGGACATGTTTTTTTCATACACACTTAATAACAAGGCATTGCTTCGCGGATCATAAAGCAATCATAATTTTGATTTCTTACAGCACCTCAAGTTTCAGCCTCCAATGCATGTTCAGATTTGTCCAAATTCCCATCAGGCCTGGCTGCAACACTGTTAACTGCTTTTTAATTTCAGATAAAAGCAAATTACTACAAACACTGAAATCTGAAACGAAAAGAGAAAATGCTAGAAAATCTCAGCAGATCTGTCAGCATCTGTAAGGAGCAAAAAGAACTGACATTTCAGGTCCAGAACTAGCCGGATTGTGCAGGGCCTTCATGATATCACATCTGAAGTAATGTGTGTAGTTTCAGTCTCCTTATTTGAAAAAGAATAAAATTGCATTAGACTCAGTTGAGAAGAGAAGGTTCACTTGATTCATTCCTGGAGTGAAGGGGTTATCTTATGAAGAAAGATTTAACTAGTTGAGTTTATATTCATTGGAGTTTAGTGAAATGAGAAGTGATCTTATTGAAACATATAGATCCTGAGGGTTGGATACTGTGAGGATATTTACTTGTGAGAGAAACTACAATTGGGAAACATACTTTAAGAAGAAGAGATTTCCTTTTCAGGATAGAGATGAGGAAGAAATTCTTTGTTGAGGGTTGTTAACCTGTGGAATTTATCAGAAAATGGTAGTGGCTGGGTCTCAGAAAATAGAAGCAGGAGTAGCTCATTTGGCCCTGCTCTGCCATTCATTATGATCATGGCTGATTATTAAATTCAATATGCTGATCCCCTCCTACATTGCTTGATCCTTTAGCCTCAAGAGTTATATCTAAATTTTCCTCAATTTCTTTCTATGGGTAGTGAATTCCACACATTCACCTTCCCCTGAGTGAAGAAACTTCTCCTCCCCTCAGTTCTAAAAGGTTCACCCCTTATCCTCAAACTATGACCCTTAATTCTGGACTCCCCCACTATTGGGAACGTTTTTTCTGAATCTACCCCGTCTAACCTTTTTAGAACTTTAAAAGTTTGTATGAGATCCCTTCTTCTAAATTCCAGTGAATATAATCCTAACCATCTTCGTCTCTCTTTACATAACAAACATACTATCTCAGAAATCAGCCTGGCAAACCTTAGTTATACTCCCTCTGTAGCAAGGACATCCTTTCTCAGTGAGTTTATTCAAGGTTGAGTTGGATAGATTTTTGATAGACATGGGATTCAAGGATTATGAGAAGCAGACAAGAAAATGGAGTTGAGACCATTTTCTAGATTTATAAATTTTATGATTATGATTTTATAAATGGCGGAGCAGTTAAAGAGCTGAATGGCCTCCTCTGTTCCTAAGTCCTACGTTCCTAACCTATTCTTAAAATTCAACATGGTTGCTAGTTAAATCCTAACCCTCTTTTCTGTCTTGAATATCTTATATTTCTTACTATATCCAGACACCTAAACTGGAATTATCTGTTTCTTCATATGCTGCTCCATTCTTTCATTTTAAACACCTCTAGCAAATCAACCTGATATCATCTAGGGGAATTTCACAGTAGCTTCATTGCGTGTTAATGTAAGCCTTACTTGTGATTAATAAATAAACTTTTTTAAAAAATTTATATTTGAACAAAATGCTTCAATACCAAAATTTTTCCAGTTCAGTTTCAAGCTCTTCTTGATAAAGAATCTTTATTCCCATCATTAGGATGATTTAACAACTAAATTGAAAAAGAACATAAAAGTAGCATCAGAAACAGAGTATAGGCTGAACAAAGGGCCTATCCATTCTCATCCACCTCCCATTGCCCAGTCTATTAGAGCAATGGAGGTGGATTGAGGCCCTTGATTGCCACTTAATTGAACAGTTAGGAGCATCAAGGAGCCTAAAGGTGGATGGCCTAATGGGCACTTTACCCAACCTCCCTATTTTATGGGGTTGAACCCATGGTGGGCTACCCACTCAACCTATTTTGTTTGTCCCTCTCACCAAAAATACTCCCTGAAAGGTTGGGGGAGGGTGGTAAAATATCCCCTTGGTGAAAGGGCAAAAATGAAGTGGGGGTACCTCCTTGGGAGGGGTGGAGTTGCCTTGTGTACAAAGAACAAAGAACAAAACAGCATGGGAAACAGGCCCTTCAGCCCAACGAGCCCGCGCCGCCACCCCGATGTTCCCATCTCTACCCACGATCCCTGTCTATGTTTATAGATCTATGGATTAAAAACCAAATTTGAGACAATATAGGGAGAATTTGTTTTGCCAATTAGCCTAAGAGCACATCTTTGGGATGTGGGAGGAAACCGGAGCACCCGGAGAAAACCCACGCAAGCACGGGGAGAATGCGCAAACTCCCACAGACACAGGCCCAAATCCATGTATCTGTACAGCACAGCAATAGTCACTGAGCTGTCGTGTTGCCCATCAAATGGTCCAGGTCAAGCGTACACTAATGATGTGAAGCACTAGTATACTCTCGAAAAAATCCACGAGCAGCCCTCTCACGGCCCATCGCGTGTATGCCCCTTGTTAGACAACAAGGCGGACCAAAGCACCTGTAGGATAAAAACAAGTACATCAATATCATCATCTATTTACACACTTCCCAGGGACTCCCAATGCTCATGATCCCTATTTTAAATCAGTTTTCTATATCCCTCCATTCCCATTCTGTTCATGTGCCCATCTAAGTATCTCTTAAATAACTCCAGGGTGCCTGCCTCCACCACTTTACTTGGCAGCGCGTTCCATACCCCCACCACCCTCTGTGTGAAAAAACTCCCTCTAGCATCCAAATTATACCTTATACCCCTCACCCTAAGCCCGTGACCCCTCATGCTATTCGAGTCCATCCTAGGAAAAAGCTTAACACTGTTTACTCTATCTATACCCCTCATAATCTTGTACACCTCTATTAGATCTCCTCTAAGTCTACGTCTTTCTAAGGAAAACAGTCCCAATTTGCCTAACCTCTCCTCGTAACTCAGACCTTCCATACCAGGCAACATCCTGGTAAACCTCCTCTGCACTCTCTCCAGAGTCTCCACGTCTTTCCGGTCGTTAGGCGACCAGAACTGGACGCAGTATTCCAAATGAGGTCTAGCCAACGTTTTATACAACTGCAATATTAAAGGCCAGCTCTTGTACTCTATACCACTTCCTATAAAGGCCAGCATACTATATGCTTTCTTCACAACCTTCTCCACTTGCTCTGCCACCTTCAGAGACTTGTGCACCTGCACCCCCAGGTCCCTCTGCGATTCTATACTCTTAATAGGTTTACCCTTTATCATATACCTCCCCCCTACATTCTTTCTCCCAAAATGCATCATCTTTCATTTATCAGAATTGAATTCCATCTGCCATCTATCTGCCCAAGCTACCAGCCTATCTATGTCCTGCTGCATCGCCTGACAACGATCCTCACTATCCGCAAGTCCAGCCATCTTTGTATCGTCTGCAAACTTACTGATCACTCCACTTACTCCCTCTTTCAAGTCATTTATATATATTACAAATATATATTTACAAATACAAAACACAAATATATTACAAATTACTGTAATCAGAGGAAACCCCTTCTAAAATTTCTCTCCCCCCACCCCCATTTTCCCTGCCACTGCCCATCCTCCAAAACCCAGCCCTATGCCCCTTGCATCCCCTTCCTACAATTCCCAATCCTTCCTCCCCTAACCATGAAACCCTGTACTCATTTGGAACAATGTCCGTGGCATCTCTTGATGGGACTGTTTTCTGGTTGGCAACGCTTGAGGTTGGGACTTCCTTCCACTGAGAGGCACAACTATGACTCTCTGCTTGTTCAGGCTGCCCACAATGTTTTATAACTGCACTGCAGGATTGTTTTTTATGTTCATTGGATTGTGATCTAAATTTCTTTCAGGGGAGCAAGCTGTACATATCCCTGAAAAACATTAGCCAATGTCCCAAACATTACAATATTTTGCTTCTGTTTGTTGATGAAAAATTATTTTGCTTGGATGTCTTTTCATTATCTAATCAAAGATGGTATTTTTCCAGACCTACAGTGGACTTAAATTCATGCATATAATTGTTGACAAGATATGTCTTGCAAGACAGATTCAGGAAGAGAACAAACGAAGGCCCTGTTCATAGTTTTTAAAATCCTGACAAAGGCATTGAAAATAAAGCAGACATATGGATATCCTGACCAAATTTGACTGTTCTGATAACTTTATCACCATATTTCAACAGAACCACGATGGAATATAATAGAGAGTAGTTAACAGTAAAGCACTGTACAGTGCTTTCTGAATCATGAATGCTAAATCAACAGATATGATCAATGATTAAGAAAGAATCAAACTGTTTTGACACCCACAGGGCTGGATTGAATGCTCCCCTACCAGTAGGTCTGAAGGCAGGGAGGAGGATACATTAAAACCAGTTGGCACCAAGCCTACTGTCTATTGCTCACAACTGTCTCCACTACAATTTTACCAACAGCAGGTGGTGCATCCGGCAGCCCATCCACCAGTGGGCCAATCGAGGCCCTTAAGTAGGCAATCCCTATTTGGGAGCTCATTCCCTGCTGCCGGTTAACGCCAAGTGATCAGCCCAGTAATTTTCCCTGTAATTTCCTTCCCCATCCTCTTGCCTAAGCCTGCCAACTTAGCTGCAGTGAAATCTCACACTTTCCTGAAATACCAGATTTTATGTCACGTGCCTCTTCATGGGCCATACCGCTGATGGCACTGCTGGTACTGGAGAACTGCCAACTTCTGACTGTTGGCAACTCTCTGGACTTCCTTTGCTAAGTGATGGACGTCTTGCCTCAAGTTAATAATGGCCAAAGTGGGGAAAAACTTACATCAATTTTTTAACTGTGAGAGTGGGGATTACAATTTTAATCCAAAGGCCAGAGAAGGACCCATATTGTTGACTGATTTAGTAGTACTGCATATGATTTGGTCTTCCTAATTCAGCAGATGGGTTCTAGATTTTATTACCTGGAAGTTAGTCTATATTTATGATGCCATTCAGAACTTGACCTTCAGAAAAAAACAGACACATTTCAATTATGATAGCTGCTATTACATTACCATTTATAATAAATCGTCTCAGACCATAATAATCGAAAAGCCTTCCTTTGTTATTAATTTGTCATATTACTATGTTTTTCTCTACACCGACAACAGTAGTGTTTTTCTTCCACAAAGAGTATATTTGATATAGATGAAAGCTTGTGTTTATTATTATGTGTGATTCTTTCAGTTTATTGTCACTAATTTGTAATTTGAACAGTATTCACCATGCTCAAGATTGAGTGATGATTTGATAACCATAAACTTGAGCAAAATATTTACTGTAACATTTTTCAAGCTCCAGCAACGTGGAAGCTTGTTGGAGGTAGACCTGGGGCAAAAAAGGCAAAAACCTGAATGTATATGTAATAAACTATCAAACTGTCAATTAGAGGTTGTCCTTGCAACATAGTCAGATAGGTACAATTCTGGAGATATGAACATACTTTGTGCTTTGATTTTTTTTTATTATGGGGTGAGGGCATCATTAACAAGGTCAATGTTTGTTGCGCATGACTAATTTCCCTTGAAAATAAGGTAGACAGCCACAGTTAGGATTTCAGGATTTTGACAAATAACAATGAAGGAATAGTGATATACTTCCAAATCAGGACAGTGTGTGGCTTGAAGGGGAACTTGTAAGTAGTGGTGTTCCCATATGTCTGCTCTTTTTTTTTCTAAGTTGTACTGGTCACAGGATGGAAGATGCTGTTGAAGGAGGCATCATGAGTTGTTATAATGTGTCTTACAGATGGTACATATTGCTGTAACTGTATACTTGTAGTGGAGGGAACAAGTGGCCGCAATTCTCCAAATTAGAATTAAGTGTTTATGCCAGCAGGAAAACTGGAAGTTTTCCTGTTGGCATTGACAGAATCTGTCAGATGGGATTTACCCACCTGTTAAATGCAAATTCATGTATCATGAGCAAACCAGCACGTCGGTTCAGAGATCGGACCACCCTTTTAAAGGGCACCCTGATCTCTGTGCCCGGAGACAGGTCCTCATCCCCTCAAAAAATGAAATGGAACCCTGCCTCAACTCCACTGACCAGAGTACAACCACCAACCCCTCACCAAAGAGAGGCATCCTTCCCCCATACCCACAAATAATGAGTCATCACCCTCCACATCACATAGAACAAGGGCGACCAAACCCCCAAACTCAGTCCTTCATCTGTCCACAGAGCCTCATTCAGCCCTGCTTCCCACCCAGATGCCTCATTCATAAACCTTTTCCACTCAGACTACCAGTTATACCCTCTCCCCACTCAAACCGCCATTCAACCCCCCTGCCTATTTACCTCAGATCCCCTGTCAGGCCACATTCCTTGGCAGTACCAATGGTGCACTGCATTCTGGCATCCTGGTATGGTGCTTTGGCCCCTGAGGATGATAAAGAATTTAAATGCGATGGGCATTTGCCCTCTATTGCTTCCTGGCTGCAGACACAAAGTCCCACAAGGCTCCTGGGGGTTGAGTGAACTCAGGCTGGGTTGACCTCATCGCTCTCTTCCAGGATGATGGTCTCTCAGCTGAACTGCCCCTTCTAACCAGCAGACCTGAGGATCACTCCTGGTATGGTAATTTCAGGTAGCTGCGTGTACATTAAACTCCAATGCATTCACACAGCTTTGATTTGAAGTCTCTTAATCTTCCTAGCAAGCTTAAATCTTTGAAAGCCTCTCTACTTCATTGGAAACATTGATCTATCAATTTCAGTCCAACACGCCATGTCTAAATTAATGATTATCATTACCAATGCAGTTCCTGTTGTATTACAATTAGCGGTTTTGCATAATTATCAGGTTGCTGCTTATTGGGAGCAGCCAGCAGCATTGTGACCAGCTTCAAATCCAGTTTTTGGCCAACGCTTTATTCTCTGGGCCATTACAATTTTCACTGGCTGCTAGTGGGACCCTGGAGGTCTCAGGTGGTGGCTGAGGTGCCAGTCAAGCACACTGATTTGTTTTGGATGCTGTTGAGTTTCTTGAGTGTTGCTGGTACTGCACTCATCCAGGTAAGTGAAGAGAGTTCCATCATACTCCTTACCTTTTCTTTTTCGATGTTGGCCAGGCTTTGGGTGTCAGGAGGTGAGATACTTGTCAAAGAATTCCCAACCTCTGACCTGTTCCTGTAGACATAGTATTTATATGGTTGTTTCAGTTATATTTTGAACAACGGTAATCCCTGGATGTTGATAGCAGGAAAAATTCAGCAATGGTAATGCCTTTCAATATCAATGGAAGATGGTTAAATTCTCTCTGGTTGCTGATGGTCTTTGCTTAACATTTGTGTGGCATGAATGTTACTTATATCAGCCCAAACCTGAACAGCACAAACTGCCATAGGCAACTTCAGTATCTAAGGAGTTGCATATGGCATAGATCTGTGCAATTCTGAGCTTGTGATGAAGAGAATTGTTTTGAATTGTCTTCACAGGACTTCTTCCCTCTTCCTGCCTATATCATTTGTGCCAATGTGGACAATGACATTTGTCTGTTTCACTCAACTCAGGATGTCCTGTACCAGCTCAGAGACCCTGGCATCAGGTTGGCATGGTAGCACAGTGGTTAGCACTGGTGCTTCACAGTTCCAGTCACCTGGGTTCAATTCCCGGCATAGGTTTGCACAGTCTCCTTGTGTCTGCGTAGGCTTTCTCCGGTGCTTCGGTTTCCTTCCACAGTCCAAAGATGTGCAGGTCAGGTTGATTGGCCATGCTAAAAATTGCCTCAGAGTCCTGAGATGTGTAGATTAGAGGGATTAGTGGGTAAATATGTATGGATATGGGGGTAGGCCTTGGTGGGAATTGTGGTTGGTACAGACTCGATGGGCCAAATGGCGTCTTGCTACAATGTAGGGTTTCTGTGATTCTATGATTCAGGGAGGCAATACGCCATCCTAGAATCTCAGCCGCGGCCACAGAAATACCTGTCTATGCCCCTGACTATGGAGTCTGTTACTATTATTGCTTGCTTGGACTTAGCCTGAGCCTGCTCTCCAGCAGAACCAGTTGTGGGGCCATAGGCCTCACTGCTGCTTGTATTTTCCCGTGGGAGGCTATCCCCCCAATAGTATCCAAAACGGTATACTTGTTGAGAGAGGAATAGCCACAGAAAATTCCTGCCTTACTTGTCTGCCTCCCCTGGCGGTCACCCATCTACCTGTCTGGACCTGTGATGTGGCCATTCCCTAAAACTAGTGCCTGTCACACTCTGTGCCCCCTACATGCTCCACAGTTTGCTCCAATTGAACTACACAACTCCTCTGTGAGAAGCTACAGCTGGTCACACTTCTTGCAGACATAGTCATTATGGACACTGGAAAGCACCCTGATCTCTCCACATCTACAGAAGGAACATATCACTGCCGTTATTGCCATTTCTGCCCTGTACACTTAAGAAATAGGTAAGAATAAGAATCTTGCCTTGCTTCAACTTTGCTTGTCCTCCTCACAGTGCCTTTTCTTTTGGTTAGAGAAGGGAGGGGAAACACTAATGTATAGTGTCTCAGTCTTAACCGCTCCTTGACACCAGTGAGTGCTTCCATAGGTTAGTCATGGCACAAATCAATTCCAGCTTCCTAGATTGCCTAGACCAACTAAGTTTGCCTACTACCGCAACAGATGTCATTTCCCTGATCCCTGAAACACCTAGACAACAAAGACATCTGTGTTGGACTCCTATTTATTGAATACAGCTCAGCCTTCAACACCACTATTCCCACAAAACCCATCTCCAAACTCCGAGGCCTGGTGCTCAGCTCCTCCCTCTGTGACTGGATCCTAGTCTTCCTAACCCACGGACTGCAACCAGTAAGGATAGGCAACCACACCTCCTCTACAATCATCCTCAACACCGGTGCCCCACAAGGCTGTGTTTTCAGTCCCTTACTATATGCCTTATACACTTATCACCATGTGACCAAATTCCTCTCCAAGTTGGTTTTCAAGTTTGCTGATGACCATCGTAGTGGATTGGACCTCAAACAATGATGAGCCAGAGTACAGGAAAAAGATGGAGACCTGGTGAACTGGTGCACTGACAATAATCCCTCCCTTAAAATTAACAAAATGAAGCAGATAGTTATTGACTTCAGAAAGCCTAGTGAAGGACATACCCCTGTTTACATCATCGGGGCTCAGTGAAAATGGTTGACAGCTTCTAGTTTCTAGGTATCTGGATCACCAACAGCCTGTCCTGGTCTCTCCATGCCAATGCTATAGTTAAGAAAGTCCGCCAATATCTCTATTTTCTCAGGAGGCTAAGGAAATTTGGCATACTCGCTATGACTGTCGCCAGCTATTACAGATTCACTATAGACAGTATTCTTTCTGGTTGTATCACAACTTGGTATGGCTTCTGCTCTGTCCAAGACCACAAAAAACTACAGGGTTGTGAATGAAGCCCAGTCCATCATAAAAACCAGCCTCCCATCCATTGACTCTATCTACAATTTCCACTGTCTCAGAAAAGCAACCAATGTAATCAAGGAGCCCCCATATCCTGGACATACTCTCTCCCACCTCCTGCCAGGAAAAAGATATAAAAGAATGAGGATATGTATCAACTGATTCAAGAATAGTTTCTTCCCTGTATACTTTTCACTGGATACTATACATAGAACAATAATAAATCAAATCAAAATCAGTTCTTCGGCTATCCACAGTACAGTTGACTTCTCCCAGAATCCTCCTCTACCATCTCTGCTTTCTCTTGCTTGTTTTTTCAATTTTTATTCACTTTGCTTTTTTTTTGTAATTCAAATTTTCAAAATCAGAAATGCTGAATAGAATATCTTGATAGACATCCAGTTAACTGGCTGCTTTGTCTTAAAAAAATAAAAACAGAAAATGGGACAGGTATGGCAGCATATCCAGAGAGAAAAACAAAGTTAATATTTTGGGTTGATGACCCTGTATTAGAATGAGGAGTGCTTGTAACTGTAACAATTTTGAAGCAAAGCAGGCAAAGGAGGGCAAGTGGAGAAAAGACCAGAAGGAAAGATTTATGATACAATGGAAGGCAGGAGAGATTACTTGGCAGATGGGCTAATAATGTAAGGCAAAAAGAGATGGTAGTAATGGGGGGAGTAAAAAAAAAGATGTGATCAGACAGAGGTGTAAATATGAAAAAGTAGAATCATTGCAAAATGTTGCTGCCTAAATTCAGGCATTGCTCAACTGCAAGCAGTCATTTTATTTACATCTCCTCGGCGAAGAGGACAGTGTGATCCTGCAATGTGATATATACAATATACAGCACACCCTTCCCACTTAAACTAATTTGTACATTAAAATGCAAAATGATACATGTCCTTAATTTCCCAGAATATAACATGACTAAACTAATATAAAAAATACCTGAAATTTAACAGCTTTGGGTTGCATATTTGTTTTTAAGGTAATCACAACTATATATGACCAATGTCAACATGATGTTATAATTCAGGTCAGACACTCCGAATTGTTTTATGAAGTCCATTTGGATCATAAGTTTTGCAATTTGAATTTGACTAGGGTAAGCATGAGGTATCTCACCATAGGTATAACTCAAATGACTCAGTAAGGAGCTTTTATCAAATAAAGTTTATTTAAGAATACAGTTAACATATAGCAATAGCTTTTACTAATTACAAATAAGAAAAGAAACATGATATTGTATAATCCTTGACAAATGTATGAAATGTTCCAACCAACCAAATCCCATAAATAAAATCTTTGCCACAGGTTTAACACAGAAAATACGAATGTTTATGTGATGCTGGAACTTAATCCTTTGGTTGGATGCTGCAGTTATCTTGACATACATACAGACAAGCTTGAAGTCAGAACAACAGGGAGAGATTCTAGTTACTAGCTAGCAAATCACCAACAGTAGAATTTTTACTCCAGCAGAATTTACAATCACAGGGAGAGAAAGAGAGAAAACCTGCCTGCCACATGAAAACTAGGACAACTTCTGACTCTAAATCAAAACTGAAAATAACAACATAAGAGCATAAGAAATAGGAGCAGGAGCAGGCCAGCTAGCCCTTCGAGCCTGACTTGCTATTCAATAAGAGCATGGCTGATCTAAAGTGGATTAATTCCATTTTCCCGCCTGCTCTCCATAACTCTTAATTCCCTTATCTATCAGAAATTTATCTATCTATGACTTAAACATATTCAATGAGGTAACCAATGAGGTTGACCACTTCAATAGGCAAAGAATTCCAGAGATTCACCACTCTCAGAGAAGTAGTTCCTTTTTAACTCTGTTCTAAAGTGCTCCCCCATCCTTATTTTGTGGCTGTGCCTTCTAGTTCTGGTTTCCTTTCTAAGTGGAAAGAATCTCTCTACCTCTACCCTATCTAACCTCTTCATTATCTTGTAAGTCTCTATAAGATCCCCCCTCAGCTTTCTAAACTCCAGCACGTACAGGCCCAGTCTATTTAATCTATCCTCATAAGCTAACCCCCTCATCTCTGGTATCAGCCTGGTGAACCTTTTCTGTACTCCCTTCAAGGCCAATATATCCTTTTGCAAATAAGGAGACCAAAACTGCATACAGTACTCCAGTTGCTGCCTCACCAGTGTGTCTTGAAAAGTTGCAGCAAGGCTTCCCTGCTTTCATATTCTATCCCCCTCATGATAAAGGTCAACATTCCATTCGCCTTCTTGATCACCTGCTGCACCTGCAGATTGAATTTGTGCGATTTGTGCATAAGGACCCCTAGGTCTTGCTGCACAGTAGCGTGCTGCAACTTTTCACCATTTAAGTAAGAATCCATCCTACTGTTATTTCTTCCAAAGTAAATCCTTGGATTCTTCTGGGGAGAACCTCTTGACTTTGACTTGTCAATCAATCTTCCCCTTCATAATGTAGAGTCATAAAAGATTCCAGGAAGTACCTGAGGCCCAGAATAAAAATAAACAAAACCCCATTTAAACCACTGAAACAGCAATAAAAGGACTTCTAGCCAACAGCTTGGCAAGAAACCAAATGCCTGCTTACAACTGTAGAAAACATGATTAAAAAACAATACATTTCTTAAAGGTACACTAATACCATAAGAATTATTTACGTATGAAAAAGATTTTCCTTAATACTAGTAAGTGTTTAACAAAAATATTCTTTATCAAGAAATAATAAGAATAATGACTTCTGTATTTTATTCCTTTCTATGCATTATCAATTAGCATATCTGACTTTTTTTTCTTCTCCCATTTTCATTTACATTTCTATTAGTTTGACTCTGTTTTCTCAACATCTCTGACTATGTCCACCTTGAATTTAACTGTGACCATGAACTCCATTTGATGTTTGGAACTGTGACATTAACAGATTTGTTTAAATCAAAGACTCTGGCCCATACTGCTCCATGGTTGATACTGGGAAACTTTCAGTTTCTTAGTGATTTGCACTTTC
Organism: Sphyrna mokarran; assembly: GCA_024679065.1. Lineage (NCBI taxonomy): Eukaryota > Metazoa > Chordata > Chondrichthyes > Carcharhiniformes > Carcharhinidae > Sphyrna > Sphyrna mokarran. The sequence continues at coordinate 145,159,109 of JAGIQG010000001.1, read as the reverse complement.
TTCCTCACTTTCAATTTGAACTGCAGGAAGAATTTGGATTTTAGGAGGATCATTCTATTCTCCTTTTACAAGATTTCCTTAATAAGTAAATGAGACAGACTGAGTCTCTCTGCAGTCTTCGCTACATGCATGGATACATCTTTACAACAACTCCAATTCCATATTTCTTATTACATAGAACATAGAAAAACTACAGCACAAACAGGCCTTTTGGCCCACAAGTTGTGGCAATGATACCCATACCTACTGGCTTATCTATAACACTCAATTCTACTAAGTCCCACATGCTGAACTAGTATGAGAGTTCAGCACCCTCATACTAGACAGTTTCTATCTCCCTGCATTGGTGCTTTATTTTCATGATGACCTTCTGACAGCAATTAGTTCAAGGTTTCATGCATGGTGTATCATGACTCATTTTCACTTTGTCTTATTCTTACTTTTGATTGCTATTGATGTCAGGTTTAAACAAACAGATTATGTCCTAGGAGCATGATAAGTATTAACTCAAAAGATGAACAACCTGTTATAAACTTGGGTTTATTCTGGGAGAGAACAGAAAGTTGTCTAACCTGTGTCAAAGAGAAAAATGGATATCACTGCTGAGCTTGTCACTCAGCAAATACTTCTGCAAATGACTCTTCACAATCTGTATGCTTATTTCTGTAGTACCATTTAAAATTGTATGATGTGGTGTACTATGGTGTTGTGACTTGAAACCACAAATAAGATTGATAAGTACATTGTTTAAAATTACATAAATAAATAACAAAGTTTAAGAATAACAGTAATTCAACAGAATAGAAATAATTATGAAAAGAGTAATTTCATAATTAAATTAGTAAAACAGGTGTTGTTTACAGGTTGCCCTCCTGCAGACTGAAAAACCCACCAAAGCCCAGACATGCTCAGAGTTTTTAATATACACCAGCAAAATAATTACATAAGAGAAAGGCTTATAAGAATACTCTGTACTCAAAATGATGCTCTGTAACATTTTCTCTCTTTCCTCCCCCCCCCTCTTAAATTTCAATTCCCCATCAGGACTGAAAGACAACAAAAGTAATATCTTAATTCTACAAAAGTCTGCCAGGAGCTTTGCATTTGCATTGTGACTTACTGGTGAATCTTGTAGCGATTGACCTGCAATCATAGGTGAAGAGGTAGATTGAGAACTTGTACATGAACATTCCTCTTCCACTCTCCCAGCAGAATGAATGGTAAACCTGAACCACTCCCTGGTGAACGCCCACAGCAGCATTCCCTTCTGTCCTATTATCTGAGTCATAACACAAATTAATGTGATCTTGGTGTCTGCTAACAATTCTTCTGTTTCGCAGTCTCACAACCCAAGATACTGGACTACTTTGGTTTAAAATTATTCCCTGTAACCATTTCTTGTTATTCAAGTTCCTGATGTAATCCTGATCATTTGGTTTGAAAAGTTTCTCTTTGGCATGATAGTTTTGTCCATCCTTCTGCTTCTCTTGTCTCTTGCTCACTTTTGCTCTTAGATCTGGATGAAGCAGATCATGATGGCCTTTTACTTAACAACAATTCCACTGGAAAGAGCCTGGTTGTGGATTTTGGCTTGATATAACACTAGAATAAAAATCTCGAGAGCTTTCTATTCAGAATATTGCCTTCCATTCTCTTCAATCCCTCCTTCAATACTTGAATAGCTCGCTCTGTCAAACCATTTGTATTTGGATGAAACCATGTAGTACACATATGGCATATACCATTCTTTTGCATGAATTCCTGAAACAACTCACTTGCAAATATAGTGCCACTGTCCAAAACAAGAATATCTGGTAGACCATGAATTCCAAAAATTTGACATTGCTTCTCAATTATCACAGGACCTGCAATATTACGCATGGTATGCGCTTCCAGTCATATTGAATGCACATCCACAATCCCAAGATGAAGTAGTGCTGTTGGCACCATCTTCTCGTTTCTCTGACATGCCAAACAAGATTTCACCTTTTCCTCCAAGTTGAGATTCAGATTAAGCACCAAATATACAACCTGGCTGTGGGTTTCCTCCTACAGCCCAAAAATGTGCAGGTTAGGTTGATTGGCCATACTCAATTGCCCTTTAGTGTCAGGGAGATTAGCAGGGTAAATGTGTGGGGTTATGGGGATCATCGATGCAGACTTGATGGGATCAATGGCCTCTTTCTTCACAAAAGGGATTTTATGATTCAATTCATATTTTCATCCTATATACACATAACAGAAAGTTAATTCAGCAAACTTAATTCGTGTAAAAGGTTTTACTTTTACTTCCACAATAAGATGTATGCAAACAGATTCCAGGTTTGCGGGGGATAGCTTGTAAAATTTGTCTCCGGTGTCATAAAAGCCCTTCTTTTTGGTTCTCTCTTCCTTGTTCCTTGTGTGCACGTCCATTCAAACCCTTCTTGGTTGGGTTCTAGCTCTTTTGTCTTTTGCTCCATATTTTGCTGAATTTCTCCATTCATCCTTTTAAGCATAACCCTTTCATTTTTTGGTCACACTCTTTCAAGCAATAAACGTACAAGATTCAAGTTTTTTCTTTTTCGAAAAATTCTTAAAGTGTCTGTAAATCTCAGTTCTTTGTCTCACACCAATATTTTCATTTTAAAAATTGCTTACTTGTAGCTAGCACAAAAATATCAATTATAATTAATAACTATTTATTCACAGGTAGGGCATGTTAGATACTGAAGCATGGGAAAATTAAACATGTATATGTGTTTTTCATATTTAATTATCTTCTGTGAGCAAAGAGAATGAAATGTTTTTTTTTCATACCTAATTTGTTTTTTAAATTTCCACTAAGTGCAATCTTAACTTATTAAATAAATAATTTCCTAATGTTTTATTAATGTTTGTTGATTGTGTTTTTGTTTTGGCCCATGCATTAAATATCATTCATCTGCAAAACTAACATATGAAAACATTAAGAACAATTACTCTATTAAATATAAGAATAAAGAACATGAAGCAGAGCAGAAGCAAATATTAATGTTTAACTAGAAAGCCCTGGAGAGTCTCAGTGGACTCAGTATTCTCAGTTACTGAACTGTTGTCTGTTTGCTTGAAACATTGTACCTCACTTAAGCTCTCTAATTAATCATTTAATTCTTGCATTAAAGTTGCCAGTGAAGCTTTATTTTGTAGTGCAGAACTTGCAAGCCAGCACACATTGTAATTAGATATGAGAGAAACAAAATATAGAATTATATTTAGGAAAATTGCAGCCAATGGTCTAAAGCACAAGCCAGAATGTAATTTTTTTAAAATTTTGATGTACCCTCCTTGTTGAAAGGGTATATTTCAACAGGCAATGTCAAGTTACTAGCAAATAATTTAGCAAAATTATTAATTAGCACAACATCTACTTGCTTTATAACTCATATATAGATTAACCTGTTGGAATTAAAATACAAAATGCTGGAAACATTTGGCAATTTAGACAGCATCTGTGCTCGAAGAAGAACAGAATTGATGACTTTTTATTAGAATCTTTGAGAAGGTCATTAACCAGTCCCTGAGCTGTAATGTTCTATGATTAGTACTGTGGACTCTGTTATGCTGTCAGCGCTGGCATTACTGAAGCCTCAAAGCCATATAGTGGCAAGGGCTGCACTTCCAATGTGTCCCAAGCAGTGCCCCAGACTGGGCAAGGCTTGCCGAGTGTGCACCAACAGTGTGAAAAGAAGTCTGATTGTGACATTAACCAGCTTTTCCAGCTGATTTAACTCATTTCACAGACTTGGTTTGTGCATTGTTCTAATCCCTGTCAGCTGAACATGTGATGATGTAGAGATGCCGGCGTTGGACTGGGCTAAACACAGTGAGAGGTCTGACAACACCTGTTTTAAATCCAACCGATTTATTTTATAGTAAACTCGCAAGCTTTCGGCTATTATAGCCTTCTTCTGGTCTGCAATAGCACACATATCAGCACAGACAGTTTACAGATTGCTGTTTCAGCAGCATGAGGGAGCCCTGCCAGAGTTATTTAAAGGACAGATGTTCAACTTGCAGGTGGAGTGCTCTTGACTTCTGCTGTGGCTTGTTTTTGGAGATTTGACAGTAGGCTGCTGTGAGGAGACCTGTGAATTTTGTAACCCAGCTCTGTTTGAGACATGGGGCCTATTGCTGCAATTCATCTCGGTCGTTAACATAAACAAGAAATCGCAGTATTGATAGGAGTGACCACTGTACAATCCTTTGGAGATGAAGTCTTGCCTTTACATTGAGGATATCCTCCATTTGCACTGTTGCAAAGCTAAATGGGATAGATTAAAACAGATTTATCAATTCAAACCTAGGAATTCATGAATGGTTATGGGCTAACAGCAGCAGAATTGTTTTCAACCACAATCTGTAATATTCCTCAACCTACTACTACCATCAAGTGAAGGGACCAACACCAGCTCAATGAAGAGTGCAAGACAGCACACCTGGAGCAGTACCAGATAAATCTGAAAATGAGATGTCAACCTGGTTAAGCAACAAAACAGGATGACTTGGGTGCCAAACAGCAAAAGCAACATTCCATAAAGCTAAACAACTAACAGATCAACTCTAAGCTGTGCAGTCTGCTACATCCAGTCATGAATGGTGGTGAACAATTCACAACTAAAATGGAGAGGAGGTTCCACAAATTTCCCAATCCTCAATGATTGAGGAGCCCAGCACATCTGCACAGGACAAGGCCTTGCAATCATATTCAGCCAGAAGTATGGCATTAAGGAACTTAAGCAAAACTGAAGTCAATGGGAGTCAAGGGAAGACCTTCAATTGTTTGGAGTCATATCCAAGAAGATGGATATGACTTCATACATAAGGAAGATGGTTGGTCAATCTTTTCAGTTCTAGGATATCACTGCAAGAGTTCCTTAAAGTAGTGTCCTAGGCCCAATTGTCTTCAGCCACTTCATCAATTCCAAGCTCTAAAGTGTGATGTTTGCTGATGATTCAGACATGTTCAAGACCATTCGTGATTCCTCAGATGCAGTCCATGTTCACATGTGGCAAGACATGGACAATATTCAGGCTTGAGCTAGTAAATAGCAAGTAACATGTGCACTTCACAAAAGCCAAGGCAATGACTATATCAATAAAAACGAATATAACAATCACCCCTTGACATTCAAGACATTACCATTGCTGTATCCCTCACTATCAATATTTTGAGGGTTACCATCACTGGAAATTGAACTAGACAAACTGTAAGAGCAGATCAGAGTCTGGGAATTATGTGGACAGTAATTCTGCTCCTGACTTCCTGAAGCCTGTCCATCATCTACGAAGCACAGATCAGGAGGGAATATTTTCCACTTGCCTGAATGAGTGCAGCTCCAACAACATTCAAGAATCTCAGCATCGTCCAGGACAAAGCAGTCTGCTTGACTAGCACCCTATCTACCACCTTAAACATTTACTCCCTTTGCTGCTGATGCAGAGTGGCAGTAACGTACTGCAGCAACTCTGCAGCAACTTTCAAACCTGCCACCTCTATCACCTAGAAGAACAAGGGTTACAGACAGATGAGCACACTGCCATCCACAAATTCCCTTCCCAGCCACATGCCATCCTACCTAAAAGCCAAAAAGTTTATTTATTAGTCACAAGTAGGCTTACGTTCACACTACAATGAAGTTACTGTGAAAACCCCCCTAGTCATCACACTGTGGCACCTGTTCAAGTATACTGAGGGAGAATTTAGCAACCACTTCACCTAGCCAGCACGTCTTTGGAGTGCAAGAGGAAATCTACACAGACGAGGGAGAACGTGCAAACTCCACACAAACAGTGACCCAAGCCAGGCAGCAGTGCTAACCACTGTGCCACTGTGCCCCCCGTTCCCGCTCCCCAAATAACATTGCTTTTCCTTACTAGTGTTGGATTATACCCTGCAAAGGAGGAAAATCAGAGGAGGAGAGGGAAGAAAGCTCTTTTCAGAAGACCATAATCAGCAAGGATTTTTTAAAGAAACTTCTTTCACTTCCACTTCACACTGGAGCAGTGCCTGAGTCAGTATAACATTATATTTTGCACTCTCTCCTTTCCTTCTCCAAGAATGGTATATTTTGTCTATACAGCATGCAAGAAACAATACTTTTCACTGTATATTAATACATGTGACAAAAATAAATCAAATCAAATCAAGGTGGTAATCATAGAAATGTCTCACATCAGTTCATCAACCTGGCCTCCAACACGTTGTTGGAGGCCAGGTTGAAGCATCACCTAAGTGGAGTGGCAGTGGCATTGTGGAGCATGAACCTGCTGTCCTTTCTCAGGATGATAGCAGTGGTCTTCCCAACATCAGTAAGAGTCTGGCAACACCAATTTTAAATCCAACCGATTTATTTGATAGTAAATCTGCAAGCTTTCGACTTTCGTCTTCGTCAGGCAAATGCAGTGTTCTGATCTGCAATAGCACACATATCAGCACAGACAGTCACAGATTACTGATTAGAATGTGAATCTGTGACTGTCTGTGCTGATAATTGTGCTATTGCAGACCAGAACACTGCATTTGTCTGACGAAGATGAAAGTCGAAAGCTTGCAGATTTACTATCAAATAAATCGGTTGGATTTAAAATTGGTGTTGCCAGACTCTTACTGAGTTTACCCCAGTCCAACGCCGGCATCTCTACATCATGACTTCCCAACATGAATAGCCCACCAGCTCATGCCTTTACTATTGACAGTCATTCAGCTAGCTCATGCTACTGTTTTTCATGCTGAGGTGCAAAATCTAAAATCAGGCTTTCTAGAGTCAGATCTGTTTGAGGGTATCTGACAAAGCCAATTACACTCTCCACAAGTGAAAATCAGCACTAGTCTTTCACCAGCCAACCACAGCCATGGTAGTTGCATTGCATAGGAGCACTAGTACAGAGAAAGATATGTGCAAGACAAGCACTAAGAAAATGCATAAGCGTGATTAGTTTACTTTTGTATGAAATACGAAAATGTTTGATTTGAAATTTGCGTTCAGAGTCTTTTGTGGTTGCTTTTATTTTAACATTGTCGTCAAGGTTTGATGGTCAGTCACAAAGGGAAGATGAAGTATGGAATTGTTGATTAATGAGAAATTGGCATTATGTTCATAAGTACTGCAGTCAGACGAATTGGACGATCAAAGTCAGTTTAGGCAGAAAGTGGCTGTGTTAGTTTTCTACTCTTCCTTGTCCTCAGGTAATCACAGGAATTTAAATTCAAAATAAAAACATCTGGATTAAAAGTGTAATGATGACCATGAAACCATTGTTGATTGTTGTAAAAACCCATCAGGTTCACTAATGTCTTGTAAGGAAAGAAGTCTGCTGTCCTTATCTGGTCTGGCCAGATATCAGACACATAGCAATGTTGTTGACTCTGAAATGGCTTAGCAAGTGTGACTCAAGTGCATCCAACCATTATAAAGAAAACAAAAAGGAATAAAATGGACAATGCTAGGCATTGGAAATGACAATGGCAAACTCAACCCTGTCAATCCTACGAAGTCTTCCTCACTAACATATGAGGACTTGTGCCAAAATTGGGAGAGTGACTCACAGACTAGTCAAGCAACAGCCTGACATAGTCATATTCAAAGAATAATACCCTACAGATAATGTTCCACACATGCCATCACCATTCCTGGATACCACATGTGCCAGCAGTAGGACAGACCCAGCAGGGATGGCAATACAGTGGTATACAGGAGGGAGTTGCTCTGGGAATACATCAACTCAGGACCTCATGAAATCTTATGGCACCTGATCAAAAATGGGCAAGGACACCCTCTGCTGATTACTATCTACTGTTTCCCCTCAGCTGATGAATCAATATTCCTCCATGTAGAACACCATTTGGAGGAAGCACTGAGCGTGGCAAGGATGCAGAATATTTTCAGGATGGGATCTTCAATGCCCATCACCAATAGTACTCAGTACTGCCATCACAGGCTGAGCTGGCTGGATCCTAAAGGAAATAACTGCTGGATTGGGACTATGGTAGGCAGTAAGGGAACCAGCAGAGGATAAAACATACTTGACCTCATCTTCACCAACCTGCTTATCGTAGTAGCAATTGTCCATGACAGTATCAGTAGGAGCAACCACCACAAAGTCATTGTGAAGACAAAGTCCCACTTTCACATTGAAGATACCCTTCGTGTTGTGTGGCAGTACTACCACACTAAATGGGATAGATTAAACAGATCTAGCAGCTTAAGACTGGGCATCCATAAGATGATGGGGGCTATTGGCAACAGCAGAAACCTGCGATCTGTAACCTTAAAGTCTAGCATATTCCCCATTCTACCATTACCACAAAACTCGGAGATCAACCCTTGTTCAATGAAAAGTGCTGGAGAGCATGCCTGGAGCAACATCAGACAAACCTAAAAATGACATGTTAACCTCGTGAAGCTACAGCATGGACGACTTCCTTGCCAAACAGCAAGTAAGAGACACAGTTAAACAGTTCCACAAGCATTCCAAATTCATACCTAAGCTTGGCAATCCTGCCACATTCAGCAGTAAGATATGGTGAACATTAAACAACTCACTGGAGGAGGAGGCTCCACAAACATCCCTGTTTTTGATAATGAAAGAGACCAGCACATGAATACAAAAAATAAGAATGAAGCATTTACAACAATCTTCAGCCAAAAGTGTCAACTCGATGATCTATCTCTGACTCCTCCCAGCATTACAGATATCAGTTTTCAGCTAATTCAATTCAGTCCACATGATATCAAGAAATGGTTGGTGGCACTGAATATAGCAAAGGCTATGGATCCTGACAATATTTCAGCAATAATGCGGAAGACTTGTGGTCCAGGACTTGCCAGGCCCCTAACCAACCTGTAGCAGAACAGCTACAACATCTACCCAGTTGTATTGCTGGTATCTACCCAGCAATGTGAAAAATTGCGCAGGGATGTCCAATATGTAAGTAACAGGACAGATCCAATCCAGCCATTTACTGCTCCCTCAGCCCACTATCAGTCATTAACAAAGTGATGGAAGGGGTCATCAACAGTGTTATCGAACCTACTTGCCATTCATTTATGATCATGGCTGATTGTCAAATTCAATATCCTGATTTCCATTCTTCCCCCTCCCTTGAATTAAATAAAGTTAAACTTTGACATTTTATGGACTTAGTGATACTTACTCAGCAATGATCTGCTCACTGATACTCAATTTGGATTCTGCTGGGATCACTCAGCTCCTGATCTCATTACAGTCTTGGTTCAAACATAGAATCAATGAGAATTGGCGGAAAGCCCTCTGCTACAATTGCAGGAAGCTCCTGTATACCCCCTCCTGATCAGCATGATTTTGCTTCTGCATCCGTAGCAGTGCTGGGATGAGTTTTCCCAGAGGATCGCTATCTGCCCTTACAGCACTGGTTCCTGGGAGCCAGTGTAGAAGTTAAAATGTTCAGATTGAAATTTCATAGTTTGGAAGTTAATTTGTGCGCAAGTTAAAGTGTTCAAATTAAGAATTCATGTTTTCTCTGTACAGTAGTGGAAAATATTTATCAGCTTACTGACCTTCAAAAGGAATCAGTCTCTGCTATCTTTTTCATAAGCCCCATAAATTTTTTCCTTTCTTGGCCTTCACCAGAATTAGCAAGACCAGATTTTTCCATAATAAATACCAAAGGCAAGAAATGAGGATATACAATGCAAATGAAGGATTAGCAGAAGTCAATTTTTCACTGAATAAGAAAGGATGAAAAGTCAGGATTTAATTGACAAATATGTATGCCAACAAAAGATGTGAATAATCTCTTGTTCCTGATTTGCTGTAATTGACTATAACTGCTGAGCTGTTTCCCTGTGACTTCAGAATGCTCCTGCCATCCCGTGTTGGGCAGAGGAAGTTCTCCTGGTGCACAAGTAATTAAAGACCTTGCATTGGATGCATGATGTCCAGCACTGTTTGTGTGAAGAGTCGACTGAATGACTTTAGACTGCTGTTACCCATAGAACGCTGACACCTGCAATCCTCCTCTAACTGCCAGCTCATCAGGAAGTTCCTGCTCCACCCAATGTGCAGCAGCAGCTGTGTGATGTTCACCAGAAAGTGCCTCAGACACCTGATTGCTAATATTTCCCAACAAGGCAAATGTATCTGTGTTGGTAGATGTCACTGGTGACAGCAGTGCTGAGAATTCAGTATCGTGTCTCTGAGGGGGTGGTTGAGAGGGTGTGACACAAATGACATGGCCTCATCAGATGATGATCCTGGAAGAGAAAAAACATTGGTTAGCTTTTTCAAATCTTAATGGTGTACAGAATTATAAGTTTGAGATATGGATGAATGTGCTTTTGCCTCTCACTTGCTTGGGGCATCCTGACCTCAATGTTGGCTACTGACTGCTCCTAGCCCTGCCCTGCTATTTCCTGGTCCTTTCTTTGAAGGGCATAAGAACCTCAGCATGAATGCCTCTGCCCATCTCTTCTCTCTCCCTCCTATTATGTGCAGTCTTATCCTTTGGGGAGAGAAAAAGATTTTGAGAGTGGCCAGATGGGTTCGGGGCTTAACATCAGTGCCATGTGTGAGATCACAATAGGTTTCAGGTCAGAGGGTGAGACTGATGGGGATCACTGGGGGAATTTGGGGGCATAAATGTGGGTTCTGAGAGAGATGCTGTTGGACAGGTGGTTGAAGGCTGGAAGTGCTTATGTAATGTGGTTGTGGTTAAGATCAGAAATGATGCCAGGGAAGTCAAGTGTGTACTCTTGCAGCTGTAAGGAGACCTGAGGAGGTCATTAATTTTCTTCCGGCACTGAACAGCTGTCCTCCAAGTCACAGTGTTGCAGCTGACAGCTTCAGCCACTGCCTCTTAAGGTTCTGCTACAACATTTTCAGGTAGTTTCATGCCTACTCTGGGGAACAATGTACCCTTTCACTCCTTGATGAAGTCCAACATCTGCTCATTCTTCACATCCAGGAAGCGTGAGGCTAGTCTCCTTCCGGCCATCTTCCCTGGTGACATAACCATGGGGTGTGCAGAGAGCACTTTTAAGCTGTTTCCAGTTGTTGCTCATTCCCAACTCCAACAACTCAGTTGGCCCTGGAGTTGAAGAATCCACTTGTTTCATGTGGGGGCCAGGAAAGCCCATTTGAATAGGCAGAGTGGTTTGTGAATACTGCTGCCAGTGGAAGCATAAATTATTCCTGTTTTTCTGCCAGTGGATTTTCTCAATATGAGACAATTGGGCCTAGAAGTATTGCAAATATGACTTCTGTATGTGTGAATAAGTCACCAAATCCTCTACCTCCTTATGATGATGCAACAACATCTCCAGTCAAATTCAGTAATTCACCACAAACATCTCCAAAAAAAAACTCCACAGCGTTTCCATACATTTTACAGCAGCAAAAATAAGTCAATAAAACCTCACTTGCAATTTGGTGACTGGCCCCTTAAATATCATTGCTGGGGTGTCCTAGTATAGTTGAACACTTCTGCTATGTGTGATTTCTACAAGTATTTAGTGGACCTGCGCAATCCAGTATCAAAAAAGAGTATGGACCGCTTGTGTGCTGCAATGGAAGTGGTTGGGAGTGCTGTGCATGCATTTTCTGACTTGAAGACTTCCAGCAGCATTATTCAATCAATTTCACATTCTTGATTTTCTGACTGACTTTGAAATGCCTATGGCAACTAATTTTTATAGTGCTCGATTTATTAAATTTTCTCTAAATCCTTTTATTGGACATGTGAGAAGAAGGTTTGATTTAGTTATGATTGATTCTGTACGACTAGAAGAATATTGATTAAAGTTGGCCAAGGTTACTACTGAACTGAAGAGATATTTAAATAATCATTGAGTATGAAATATTGGAGTACATTTCCCTGTCAAACTGAAGTTTTTATTATTGGTCTCAATTGCTTTTTGTGTTACTTGGTCAGACCATGATCTCCTATGGACACTGTGGCTTGGATTTTAAGTTCTTAATATGTTAAGAACTGGAGATTTGGTACTGTGTGGGAAACTTGGAAATATGTTCAGTGCATTTGTCAGTGGATATTATAACATAGTAAGAAGTCTGACAACACCAGGTTTAAATCCAACTGATTTATTTGATAGTAAACTCACAAGCTTTCAACCCTACGGTCTTTGTCAGGTGAATGATGTGTTCTGGTCTCCAACAGCACACGTAACAGCACAGACTGTTTACAGATTACTGATTAGAATGCGAATCTTTACACCTAACCTGCTATTCAAGTCTTAAAGTGTCTAACAATGTGAGTGGAAGGAACACTGAGCACAGGTTAAAGAGATGTGTATTGTCTTCAGACAGCACAGTAAATGAGGTGTCTTGCTAACCCAGGCAAGTCATGGGGGTTACAGATAGTGTGACATGAAGCCAAGATCGGGTCGAAAGCTTGTGAGTTTACTATGAAATAAATCGGATTTAAACCTGGTGTTGTCAGACTTCATACTGTGTTTACCCCAGTCCAACGCCGGCATCTCTACATCATGACTATTTTAACACAGCCATTGATTTTTCTTGGTCCAGGAAGAGAATTGGAATTGAATTGCATTTCTTATCCTTCCTGGGTTTCTGTGCAACTTAATTTGAGTGACATAATGACTCATGTGATGTGATTTCAACTCCAGTATTTACATACGATTAAGTAGGCTATATGACACAGAAACAGGTCAGTCAGCCCCACTAGTCCACGATGCTGTTTGTGTTCTACTGGAGTATCCTCCATTTTTCATCATCTGAATCCATCATTGTAAATCTTTATTCTCTTGTTCTTCGTATACTCGCCTAGCTTCCCCTTAAACACATCTACATCAATTCCCCATGATAGTCAGTACTACATTCTCATATTTTGAGGAAAGAAGATTCTTTTGAATTCCCTATTTGAATTTCTTGGTGACTATATTATATTGATTGCCTTTAGTTATGCTCCTCTCCACGAGCAGAAACATTCTCTTTGTATCCATTCTATCAAAACGTTTCATTATTTTAAACAGCTCTATAGATCACCTCTCATTCTTCTTTTCTAAACAGAAAAGAGACCCAGCCTATTCATCCATTCCTCATATGTATACCCAATCATTTCTAGTAAGATCATTGTACATCTTCTTTGCATCCTCCCAAGCACCTCAATATTTCTTTTATAATATGATGACTAGAACTGCATATAGTACTCTAAATGTACTGTAAGCAGACTGAATATAGATTTAGCATAACTTTCCTACTTTTCAATTTAATCCCTTTAGAAATAAAGTCTAGTGCTTGGTTTGCATTTCTGATGGACTTGATAACCTAAGGAGCAACTTACAATAATTGGTGTATTTATTCTCTAAGTCACTTTGTCAGCTACCTCGCCTAGGCATGCATCTGACCAAAAAGCACCACCTCATTCACATCTGTGTTGAACTTAATTCACCAATTATTTTTAAAATCCATTCCAACCATGAAATTTGATGGATTCTGGAGTTGGAAACAGAAGAGAATAAATTGACATAATGAAGTGCAAAGACTACATCTCGTTTAAGTGATGTCTTCCTGAAGCTGGGCCTACAGACAGATATTGCTTCCCACAGATGAGAGGAAAGAATCTACCAGGAAAACAAGGAAGGTGGGATGGCGATTGCCTATGAAATCAGCAATACAGGTATAGTACTATGCCTATGGATTCAATGCCAAAAGCGGTTTAATAACTAAGCTGGTCATAGAAAGTAATTAAAGTGGCCTGGTCAATATGTTCTGATATGTAAATTATAGCAAACCCTTCGCTCTAACTTTTCAAGCCCTTTTGCAACTGAGAGCTGAAGAGGAGGAGGCACTTTAATGATATTGGTTAAAGAGTGTGTCTGTTAAAGTAGTCTTTGTAGTCTACTGTACATTAATAGCAAGTCTTTATTAACTGCTTGTAAATATATAAGTATACAGTAAAGCGTATAGACTAGTGTGATATTACTGTACCTGGTCCCACATTACACCCCCCCACCAACAAAGTCTGTTTTTTAAATTCATTCAGGGATGTGGGCCAGCGTAATGTCTAGGCCAGCATTTATTATCCACCAATAATTGCCTTTGAAAATTTGGTGGTGAGCTGCCTTCTTGAACCGCTGCAGATCCTGAAGTAGGGGTATATCTACAGTGCTTGGGATGGAGTTCCAGGATTTTCATTCAGCAACAGTTATGAAACAGCAATATATTTCCAAATCAGGATAGTGCATGGTTTGTAGGGGAACTTGCAAGCAGCGGTGTTCCCATGTATCAGGCAATGCACCATCCTAGCACTTTGTCTGCAGCCACAGAAATATCTATCTGCTCCTCTGCAATTGAATCTCCTACCACTATCCCTCTCCCACCCAGTTTTTCTCCATCTGTGTGCCTCTGAATCACTTGTGGTGCACAAACTTAGTTCTCTGCATTTCCTTGAGAAACCGTCTCTCCCAGCAGTATCCAAAATGGAAAATCTGTTAGAGGGGGAGGAGGATATAGGGAACTCCTACACTACCTGCTTGTGCTTTTACTTGGTTTGAAGGTAACCCATTGTCCTTCTGCCTGTACACATTTTACCTGTGGTGTGACAACTTCACTGTATGTACTATCCTTGAAGATCTCAGACTTGTGGAGCAACCATGATGACTCCAGTTATTGCTGCAAATCCAAAACACAGGTTTTAGGTAGCTGTAGCAGGAGACACTTCCTGTATATGTGGTCACCCTCTATAGTGAAAGTCTCCCTGACTTCTCATATTAGAGAGAAGGAGTATCCCAACTGGCCAAGTTGCCTTGTCATGAATTACGCGTCAGTTCTCCCTTTATGTTTGCTTCTCCTTGTTTAAATAATATTAGCAATACTAGGGACTTTTCCTCACTTATTATACATTAAACACTAAACTGAAGACCAGTTTTTACTTTGAAAAATGTACAGTGTGGTATAGTTTTAAGATCTGACAGATTTCCAAGATGGTGTCACCAAGGAGCAATTTATTTTCCACTTGAAATGTCCTAACTATGCTAGGAGTTGTAGGTTTTAACAGAAAGAGAAGGACCTAGTTTGCACATGTTGATTCAAACAACACACAAAAAGGTTTTATTGAAGAGATGCTCTCTCTGAAGCTGACCTAGCTTTTTAAAAAAAAGGATGAGTCCTAAAAGCAGAAGATAGGGAGCTAGGAAGCTAGCTGAAAAATAGGACCTCAAAGCTAATGATCTCAGGATTACTACCTATGCCATGTGCTAGTCAGAGTAGAAACAGCAGAATATATGGGATGAATATATGGAGGGAGGGGAATTTCAGATTTCTAGGGCATTGTGACTGGTTTTGGGAGAGGTGGGACTTTTACAAACTGGATAAGTCACATCTGGGCAGGATTGGGACTGATGTCCTGGGGATGGGAGGGGGGATATTTACTAGAGCAGTTGAGAAGGGTTTAAACTAATATGGCTAAGAGATGGGAACCTTTACAAAGATTCACAACAGGGGGAATTAAGAACAACAGAAAAAGACAGTGAGCCCTATTTTACTATTTAAATTCTAACTGCTGGGCAGACTTGAGACTAGGAGTGTTTCACATGTGACTTTTACACCTGTTCTTAGGCGCCCCCATGTGCAATCCTCCTGAAAAAATATCAATGATTCTGAATCGCTTTATAGATCCTTTAGGCGGGGCTTAACGGGCTGGAAATCATACAGCTGTGATTGGTGTCCCCAACTGTGCATGCGTAAAAAAGAAGAAAGAATACGGGTTCTCTGTCACATGGCTCTGGGCTGGATAATGTCTCCCCCTGACCCCCTTAGACATTGCTCCATCCCCACAACATTAGTTTTTTAAAGTTAAAAAGTTAAAGTTTATTTTATTAGTCACAAGTAGGCTTATATTCACACTGCAATGAATTTACCATGAAAATCCCCTAATTTCCATACTCTGGTGCCTGTTTAGGTACACTGAGGGAGAATTTAGCATGGCCAAATCATCTGACCTGCACATCTTTGGACTGTGGGAGGAAACCAGAGCACCTGAAGGAAACCCACGCAGACATGGGGAGAACATGCAAACTCCACACAGACAGTTCCCTCGCCAGGAATCAAACCTGGGTCCATGGGCATTATGAAGCAAAAGGGGTAACCACTTTACCACCATGCCGCCTCCTTATTGACCCCCTTATTCCCCACACCCGTCACCCAGACTGTTCATAGCTTCCTCCCCTCCTTTCCCCCACTAATCTCAGGCAGAGTGGGAGAGGACTCCCCCTCTCTCTCCCACTAATCACAGGCAGAATGGCAGCAGGAACCCCTTCCCTCTCACTGATCACAGGCAGCATAGCAGCAGACCTCCTTTCCCCCTCATTGATCACAGGCAGAATGGCAGTGGAACCTCCCTTCTCCATCAGTGATCACAGACAAAGTGGTAGCAGACCTCCCTTTCTGATCTCAAGCAGAGAGCCATCGGACACTCAGCGCTTACCCACTCACTGGCTGGGAATCGAACTTTTGTACAGCATATCTGTTTCGTGCCAAATCTGAATAGGCAGATGAAATGGTAAAGGGTGAAGTGCTGGAAAGGTTGGATGTGCAGCCCATTAAGTCAATTTAAATGCATGCAAATTAATTTAAATGGCTGTTGCACCTGTTTCATGGCCATTTTTGGGGCTTGATAAAGGGGGAACCACTACAGAGGCACATTGGGACTATGTTACTCACCTCGCACCAGAAAATGGCAATAGTAAAATTGGGCCCAGTAAGGAGAATAAGGAAAGTGATAGGCAAAGAAATCAAGGGCCAGAGTCAGATAAGGACTGAGTAAAAAATAATAGGAAAGGGAAAAGAAATGTTAAGAGTATTCACCTTAAGGTTTTGTCCCTGAATGCTCAGAGCATTCGAAACAAAATTGGATGAAAATAGTTGCAAAGATGATTGTAAAAGAGTATGATATTTCTGGCATTATGGAGACGTGGTTCCAAGGTGACCAAGGATGGGAACTAAACATTGAGGGCTATTCAGTGTTTGGAAAGGACATATAGAAAGAAAAAGGTGGTGGAGTTGCATTGTTGATTGAAGATGATATTAATATGATATTGAGGAAAGAAATTAGCATTGTTAATGTGGAATCTGTATGGGTCAAGTTAAGAAATAACAAAAAGCAAAAAACATTCGAACAGGTAGTATACAGACCACCAAACAGTAGTGGTAATGTTGGGAAAAACATTAATCAGAATATCAGAGATACATATGTTAAAGGAATATTGTGACTTTAATCTACATATAGATTGGGAGAGTCAATTTAGTCACAGTACAAGAGGAATTTCTGGAGTGCATTAGGAATGGTTTTCTGGAGTAATACATTGAGGACCCAATCAGGGAGTAGGACTGGGTGTTGTGCAATGAGAAATGATTAGTTGGCAATCTTCCTGTGAGAGGATTCTGGAGGATGAGTGATCATAATATGGCAGAATTCTTTGTCAAAGCGGTTAGTGATATAGTTGATTCTGAGACCAGAGTCCTGAATCTGAATAAAGGTAATTATGATACTATGGAGCATGAATTGGCCACAGTAATGGAAAACATTACTGAAAGGAAAGACAGTAGACAGGCAATGGCAGGTATTTAAAGAAAGAAAAGGTGAACTCCAAAAGTTGTTTATTCCTGCAATTGTATATACGGTATTGGTGAGGACACACCTGGAGTATTGTGTGCAGTTTTAATGTCCTTATATGTACAGCAAAGGTTTACCAGGTTGATTCCTGGAATGATAGGTCTGTCATATGAGGAGAAACTAAGTTGATTAGGATTATATTCACTGGAATTTAGAAGAGTGAGAGGGGATCTCATAGAAACTTGTAAAATTCTAACTGGTCTAGTTGGGCATATGAGGTTTGGAAGGCCTGTTCCTGTGCTGTATTGTTCTTTGTTGTTTGTTTTTAGGGTTAGACAGGCAGATTCAGAAAGAATGTTCCCAACGGTCAGAACTAGGGGTCATAGTTTGAGGATATAAGGTAAATCTGTTAGAATTGAGATGAGGTGAAATTTTTTTAACCAGTGGATAGTCAATGTGTGTAATTGACCACAATAGGAAGTAGTTGAGCCAAAACTTTGTGTCATTTCAAGAAGAAATTAGATGTAGCTCTAAGGGCCAAAGGGATCAAAGGATATTGGAGCGGGTGGGGGGGGGGTGGTTCAGGATCAGGATACTGAATTTGATAAATCAGCCATGATCAAAATGAATGGTGGAGCAGACTCGAAGGGCCAAATGGCTTACGTCTGCTTCTAGTTTCTGTGTTTCTGTAAAACAGCAACCTGAGCACACACAGATGACATCACCATCAAGTGATCAGCTCTTAAAGCAGCCTGCACAATTTTCAAA
Source organism: Sphyrna mokarran (assembly GCA_024679065.1). NCBI lineage: Eukaryota > Metazoa > Chordata > Chondrichthyes > Carcharhiniformes > Carcharhinidae > Sphyrna > Sphyrna mokarran. The sequence goes on along the minus strand of JAGIQG010000001.1, from coordinate 145,140,751 downwards.
TATACAAAACCATCATTGCCAGTTTTGGTGTGCTTCACAAAATGCTGGTAGTACACCTCAAGAAGGAGAATGTTTAACAATGGCTGTGAGAGCTGGCTGCCTGTTGACTTGACCCATTCAGCAATGCAGTGATGCAAGTCGCGAAGCATATAAACCAACTGCAGGCTTGCTGTTTAAGGATTCAGACAGCTATGACATTCTGAAGAGTTGAGTAAATGCATTTTTTTTCTTTTCAGATGGCAGCCATTTTGAATCTTGGAGTCAGAGAGTGGGATTACGGCAAATTTCATTCAAATGGCATTTCTGACTGATTTCATTAAACGAGCTTTTCAAAACTGAGGGCAGCTTGGAAGTTAAAAAATATTGGATTTCTCATGCTGAAGCTAGACCTCTATGGGAGATTTTGAGGAGTCTTCTGCTAAAGTAAGACCTCTGCCTTAAGCTTCCAGGCTCTTCTGCCTGGAATTTTTTTTCTGGTGAATTTCTCTGCATTTATAGTTTCAGTTAGAAGATTCTTTTGATTCGGAATCCACTGAAAATTTTCTTTTTCTTAGTTTTCTCTGTTTAAAAATATTCTTATAAAGTTGAGCATGTTTTGACCCCACTGTTGCTACCATGTAAAGGTGTTGCAGTATGTGTTTGTTCAGAAAGCTTGCAAAATCTTTTGTATGGTAACAACAAGTCTTTATTAATTATTTGTAAATGTATGCATATATACAGTAAAGGATACAGGCAAAGAACTATCTCCATGCCCGAATCTTAACACATCTCTGGCCAATACACATTTACTCCAGATTTGGATCATGTGCCTCCTTACATCATTATGCAGGCAATACTGTACTCAATCACACATTAACCTGTGCATATAGACCATTATACTACAACACTGGATATCATCAGAGTCTTGGTAGGCTCAGGACCTCTCAGCTACCTGATGACATAAATAAATATTACCCATCCACATGGCATACAACATTCACTCATGCTGATTTGATCTCATGAATGAATGAAATATGAATATGCACAGCAATCACATAAAACATTCTTAACCTAACTTTGTTGAGTCACGTCTTTAATCTCCCATAAGGGCTTCAATTATCCCACAGATAATGGTGTAGGAGATCAACAACTTCTCAAAATAGTCGCCTGTTCTGAATGTGCACCGTCACAGAACTAATAATGTAGACTACCACAGCTCAGATACTCAAATCTTATTGGCACTCCTTAAAAGTGTTTAAGTCAGGTGGAGACAGGATCAGCAGTTGAGAATTCATTTTGGTGGCTGGAGGGTTCTATGGATTCTGCGCACCCGGATACAGCTGTTGAACTTCTGGGACCATTAACACATTGGAGATTCCTAGAGTAGCAGCAGACTGGCAGGCTATCAAGTCACAGAATGCAGACTTGCAAAGAGATTGGAGAAGATCACAGCAGATGGAGCAGGCTACATTGGGTCTGCACACGACAGTTTAAGAAAGATGTGAACACATTAAAGAAGATATTGAAAAGATTTACAAGAATGCAGGGGGTGACTCTGAGCAAAAGAGAGGCCAATGAAAAGCCAGGGGAAAATACAGTAGTCAATGGGTAGTCAGGAGAAAAAAGACTTCAGGGTTAAACTGCATTTATTTTAATGCACGAGGTTTAACAGATAAGGCGAACAAGCTCAGAGCATGGACTGGCTCTGGGGAATTGGATATTATCGCCATAAAAGAAACATGGCTAAGAGGAGGGTAGGACTGGTAGCTCAATGTTCCTGGATACAGATGGTACAGATAAGCAAAGAGGGAGAGTTGCCATTTTGATAAGGGAGGGCATAACAACATTCCTTACAGACAATATTCCTGGGCGTTCATCAAATGAAGCCATATGGATAGATCTTAGAAACAAAAAAGGGATGGTCACTCGGATGGGACTGTATTGTAGACCCCCTAATAACCAACAGAATAAGAGGAGCAGATGAGATTACAGATAGTTGTAAGAATAATGTGGTAGTATTAGTGGGAGATTTTAATTTCCCCACTATTGACTGGGCTATTCAGAATGCAAACAGCCTGGATGGGGTGTACAATACAGTCCCACCCGAGTGACCATCCCTTTTTTGTTTCTAAGATCTATCCATATGGCTTCATTTGATGAAGGGAAAGGCTGACATGTTTAAGGATCCCTGGCTGACAAGGGACATTGAGGCTCTGGTCAGGAAAAAAGAAGGAAGCATACATTGGGTTAAGCAATTGGGGACAAGTGAGTCCCTTGATGACAATAAGATGTGTAAGACTGCACTTAAGAGAGAAATCAGGAGGGCAAAAAGAAGGTATGAAATGGATCTGGCAGATAAAGTTAAAAAATATCCCAAGAGGTTCTACAACTATATTAAGAGTAAAAAGGTGGTTAGAGAGAAAATAGGCCTCCTTTAAACATCAGCATGACTGTCTGCGTGTGGAGATGGGTGAGATTTTTAATGAATATTTCTCCTCAATGCTTACTATGGAGAACATCATGGGTATTAAAGAAATAAGGGAAACAAGTGGGTGATGTCTTGGGCCACATGTATATTACTAGAAAGGAAGTATTTACAGCCTTAAAGCACATTAAGATGGCTAAATCCTCTGGGCCTAATCAAGTGTATCTTTGGAGCTTGTGGGAGGCTAGGGAAGAAATTGCAGAGACTCTTGCAGAAATATTTGCTTCATCTCTTTCTACTGGTGAAGTTCCAGAAGACTGGAGGGTGGCTAATGTTGTTTTGTTGTTTAAGAAGATAGCAAAGATAAGCCAAGGAATTATAGACCAATGAGCCCGACATAAGTGGTAAGTTACTGAGAAGATTCTGAGGGACAGGATCTACCAATGTTTGGATAGTCAGGTTTGATTAGGGATAGTCAGCATGGCTTTGTGCATAGGAAGTCATTTCTGATGAATCTTTTAGAGTTTTTCAAAGAGGTAAATGTTGTTTATATGGATTTTAGCAAGGCCTTTGCGTACCAGGCTAGTTTGGGATCCAGGGAGAGCTAGCTAATTGGATTCAAAATGGGCTCAATAGTAGGAAGCAGAAAGTGAGAGTCTGTGGTTTTTTTCTTGGACTGGAGGCCTGTGACTAGTCGGTACTGGGATCCTTGTTATTCATCATTTATATAAGTGATGAATCATTTATATGAGTGATTTGGATGCAAATATACAAGACATGGTTAGTACATTTGCAGATTACATTAAATTAAGAGGTATCATTGATAGCAAAGAAGGTTATCAAAAATTATAGGGGGATCTTGATCAGTTAGAGAAGTATGCCAAGGATTGGCAAAAAAGAAAAGTGTCAGGTGCTGCATATTAGAAAGTCAAACCAGGGTTAGACTTGTATAGCGAAGTATTGAGAAACAGAGGGACCTTGGAGTACAAGTACATAGTTCAATGAAAGCAGCATCACAGGTAGACAAAGTGGTGAAGAAAGCATTTGACACACTGGCCTTCATTAGTCATGGCATTATGTTAAAGTTGTGTAAGTTGGGACATTATGTTAAAGTTGTGTAAGTTGGGACATTATGTTAAAGTTGGGACATTATATGTTAAAGTCGTATAAGTTGTTGGTAATGCCACACTTGGAGTATTGAATAACATTTTGGTTACCCTGTTATAGAAAAGACATTGATAAACTGGAAATAGGCAGAGAATATTTACATTGATGTTGCCAGGATTAGTGAGCCTGAGTTATACGGAATGGTTGACAGGATAGGAGAATGAGGGGTGACCTTATTGACGTGCATAAAATCATGAAAGGCATTGATAGAATTAACACACATAGAGGATGATTCTCCTAAAAAGGTTCTAAGTGCTGAATTCGTGGGAAAACTGGTACAAATCATGATTGTTTTTTCAATGGAATTTCTAGAATTTCCCGTACTCTTAGCAAAACAGAGGTTACAATCATGAACATCATTAAAAGCTTGGGGGCTGGGCCTATTCACGCCACAGTCTGATAGTTCCAGACCAACGTGCATGCACTTTCTGTCTGCACTTTGCTGGCCAGCTCAATCACTGGCTAGCTGGGATCCTCTCAGTGCTGCTCTTCACCCTCCTTTGGCTTAATCGCAGCCTCCACTACCATTCCCAGGCCAGCACTGACCCCCCCACCCCCCACTTCCAGTGCCGGTGCACCCTGATTTCCAGCACCACCCCCAGTAGTAACAACCCCCTCCCCCGACAGATTCCCCCCGAGACAACTCTACCCTCACTTGCCGGCACACTTTCCCCATGGGAGGCAGACCCTCTGCCAAACCATGCCCTCCAGCCTACTCCAATCACTGGCTTCCCTCCAGTCCCAATCGGTCCCAATGGCAGAGTGGCAACGGGACCCCCTCAAACTCACCCATTAGTCTCTAGGCCCTACTCCCTTGATAGTACTACCCTATGCCTGGTGAGCAGTGCCAAGGTGCCCCTGGGCATAGGCACTTTGCCCTTTGGGCAGTGTGAGGGGTCACAGGCCTAGGGGCACAATTCCCAGGCAGGGCCCCAATTGCTCCCCTTCTACTCCAGCAGGGTCTCCTGCTAGTTCCCCGAAAGTGGGGAGCTAGTTTAAACCCCACCGGAATGAAATTGCACTTACAGAGTGGGAGATGCTAATGGCATTAAAATAAGATTAAAAGAGAGTAAAATGACTTAGCTGCTGTTCCCAACAGTTTCCAGCATAGTCATTACCATACTGGATATCCGGCACTTGGCAATTTGCACCTGTCGGGAACGCATGCAGGAACCCTATGAATCTGCTCGTGGGACTCTCCTGGCTCGCCACGCTAAAAAATGGGTGCATGGGGATGGGGGAATTGCCCTCATAGTCTTTTTTCCTAGGATAGGGGCATTGAAAACTGGAGAGCATAGATTTAAGGTGAGTGGAGAAAGATTTAAAAGGGACCTGAGGAGCAACTTCTTTATGCAGAGGATGATTGTATATGGAATGAGCTTCCAAAGAAAGTGGAAGGTTGGAGGGATGTCAGAAGTGACATAGATTGGGATGCAAGACTAAGTGGGCAAGTGGCAGATGGACTTCAACCCAGATAAATGTGTGGAGGTTCATTTTGGCAGGTCAGATGGGATGAAGGAATATAATATTAAGGGTAAGACGCTTAGCAGTGTGGAAGATCAAAAGGATCTTGGGATCCGGGTTCATAGGACTCTCAAATCGGCTTTGCAGATAGAGGATGTGGTTAAGAAGGCGTATGGTGTACTGGCCTTCATCAATCGAGGAATTGAGTTTAGGAGTCGGGAGATAATGCTGCAGCTGTATAAGACCCTGGTCAGACCCCACTTGGAGTACTGTGCTCAGTTCTGGTCACCTCATTACAGGGAGAATGTGGAAGCCATTGAAAGGGTGCAGAGGAGATTTACAAGAATGTTGCTTGGATTGGGTGGCATGCCTTATGAGGATAGGTTGAGCAAGCTCGGTCTTTTCTCCTTGGAGAGACAAAGGTGAGAAGTGACCTGATAGAGGTGTAAAAAATGTTAAGAGGTATTGATCAGGTGGATTCTCAAAGGCTTTTTCCCAGGGCTGAAATGGCTGCCACAAGAGCACACAGTTTTAGGGTGCTGGGGAGTAGGTACGGAGGAGATGTGAGGGATAAATTTTTCACTGAGTGTGGTGGAGGCACGGTCAATCAAACATTCAAGAACAAATTATTATTATTTGAAATGAAGGAAGATACAGAACTAGAGGGAGAAGGCGGGGAATAGTCTTCGATGCATTGTTCCTTCAGAGAGCCAGAACAGGCATGATGGGCTGGATGGTCTTCTATGCTGTAAAAGGTAAGGTTGCCATAATCCCAGATGACCAAAGACTGCCCTGAAAAGGAAAAGCTGACTGTTGACAATGTAACCCGAGGCGCGGGCAAGGTTGAGAAGGTGGGGTTTTCATGAATAATCTCAACTAGAATAGGAATTGAACACACACTGTTAGTGTTGCTCTGCATTACTAACCAGCCATCCAGCCAACTGAGTGAAACCAACCCCCATGTGATTTACGATTCTATGGAAACTTCACAAGTTCCAAAACTCAGAGGATGTTGCCTGTGTAATTTCCATACTTACTTCCCTTTGTCCCTTTGGATGCATTCATCCAACCCTAGTACCTTATCAATTTTAAGATAACTTTCTAACACTTCCTCCTTCTCAAGTGCAAATTCTTCTAGTGTACTACTTACCTCCTCTCTTGCCTCAGCCTGGCTAGCAGCTTCTTCTTTTGTAAAGACAGATGCAAAGTAATTTTTTAATACCTCTACTATTTCTCCTGATTCGATGTGCAAGTCCCTTTTTTCCCTTAATCTACCCTAATCTTCCTTTTACCATTCTTATATATGTACTTATAGAAGTCCTTGGCTTCCCTTTTGTTAGCTGCCAGTCTCTTTTCATGCTCTCTCCTTGTTTTTCTTATTAACTTTTTTTACTCCCCCTTTGATCCTTCTATATTCAACCTGATTCTCCATTGTATTTTCTACTTCATCTATCATTTATACACTTCTTAGAGCAGCTGCCAAGAATCATTATTAATATGTAACATTTTCTCCCCCTTTAAATTGAAGGTCCCAAACAAATTCAAACAACACGAACAAAAATCAATAAACAATAATTAATAAGTCAGTTTGAAGGTGGTCGCTCTCGGAAAGGTTGACAGCGAACATTTGGCATCTTCCTCTTTGCACTAGTTGTAATCTCTGATGTTTTTGTCCCTGCACAAACATCATCAGTGATTAGTTTGACTGGCATCAATGTTATAACTAGAGATTGAATCTCTGCCTGATTTGAAGGTGAAGTGTTGCTTTCCTCAACAGGATCTGTCAATATCAGAGTTTGGGAAGGTTCAGGTCAGGACTTTATACAGATTTTCAGCAGGTTCCATTTCTGGTGAATCAGTTCTCCCTGCTAACAGCTGATCTACATGTTCCTCCAAATGATATAATCTCTTGTTTGGATGATCCAATCTGTGCAAAAATCATGGCAGGAACCCACTTCTGGAGTAACTCTTAGCCAATACTTCTTGTCTTTGGTGTTTTGCCTTGTTCTCCCACCATTTTATCTGTCCTTGTTGTTTCTGTTGTATGCTTCCTTTCGTTTTCAGAAGTTTCAACAAGTCAAATGCGAAATGTAGTTGTCTCTTTATCGTTAATAATGCAGGAGAGGTTTTATTCGGAGAATGAGCAGCATTCCAATATGTTAACAGGAATTGGTAAGACGTTTGATCTGTAAATCTTGTTCCCTGGTTGCTCTCAATGTATGTTTCATGGTTTGAACGAGATGGTCTGCTAGGCCGTTTGTAGCAGGATGGTATGGTGCATACCTAATATGTTGAATACCAAACTCTTTCAAGAAACTTTTGAATTCTTGTGAAACAAATTAAGCTCCATTGTCATTTACCATTTGTTCAGGCAATCCAAACCTACTAAAGATTTCTCCTAGCCTCTCAATAGTCTTTTCTGATAAAATAGGTTTAATTATATCCACAAACCTGGCACCTACTCAATCTGCATAATGGCAAAATTATTATAATTATGAGCCCTGACAAACAAACCAAAAGTGGGCTGCCAAATGGCAGATACTGGACTAATCTCTGGCATAGCCCTGGAAGGATCCAGGAACAGAGGGCACTAGTGACTTTGACAATCATTGGTAATACATGGCCACCAGTTTCACTTGGCAACAGTCTGTTCTTGCAGGCTGCAAATGTCTGTCATCGCCTGAACCTCCTGGTGTTCTGACATGTTGAGGAACTTTATCCTCTACCTGTATATCCTCTGTTGCAGATTTGGCCTGAGGGAGCTATACTTCTTACTGATCTCTTTTCTCCTGTGGAACTACAGGTCTGTGAAATGCAGTCTGCTGCTGCTGCTGCTCCTGCTGATGCTATTAGTGCTCCATCTGGCCTGGCACTTCAGTTGGTGCTGTTAGTGGCCCTCCTGACACTGGAATTCCAGTTGCTGCATGTGCTGCAGCTATTGTTGTTGCTGCTGTTGCTGGTTTTCATCCAAGGTCCAAAATGAAACAGTGTAATCCATCCTTATCTGATAGATTAGATCTCTCAAATGAAAATCAAATGCACATGCTCCAAAGTTTCAAAATAATCTCCGAAGTTGTGAAATTAATCCCATCAGGGAACAAAGTAAGTGTGAGGTTTTCAATACATACTGGCATATTTCTTTCTCATGTCTTCAGCCCCCTCGTTTGCTGCTGTGTTCTCACCTTGCTTGCACTGGTGAGTTCCAAGCAGCCAAGCAGGCTCCTGGACTCTGTTGACTTGCAAAAATCTTGCTAACATCACTGTAATTGAGTGATTAACATCTTGAGATTGACACCTTGCCTGCCCTGAGGGTTTTATCATACATAGCCTGACACACAGCAGTTAAATATAGAAATTGGTGAGATGGAGCTGATGATTTCTCCACTTTTAATATCCCAAATATAGCCAAACCCAATGCTCCAGAAAGTTTAATTTCAGCCCAACATATCACTTTTTGTCAATGCTTAAACCTGATCATTTTCAGGTGGTCATCCAGAAAAAATAATGTGATTACAAAGTTGATTGACTTATCTAGGCAAAACAACTTCCACCCATTAAAAACAAAATTGTAATAGATTAACTCTTCAAAATTGGATGCAAGGAGGAAAGATTAAATGTGGAGCAAAGCCTCCCAAGTTTTATCTATTAATGTTAAAGCATTTTGTTCTCTAGACATTGGTACAATAATGTGACTTGCGTATGAGTGTATTAACCTGTTTTTTCGCTGGCAGACCTAACATTCACTGAACTGATTAAAAAAGACATTTTAAAAATAAAAAAAAATGATGACTAAAGGTAGCTGCTGCCAGTCACTTGCATGATGATAGTGTACTATTTGGTGTGGATTTTTTTTGTTTAAGGGGACTATTTTAAAATTCATTTTTTTCTCCAGCTATTCAGTGTATTGCAGGAACGCAACTCAGATATTGGGAAAGCAAGATAATTACTCATTTCAGGCATGTAGTGTTGACTTATGAAAGAGTTAATACATTTTAGTTTACAAAATGAAAAGGTCCCCTGAGATTTTTGATTTAGGAAATGGAAGGTCACGTTAGATTGACAAGGGCATACATAATGTGGTTAATGAGAGGAGCGAGGTTTGTTTTAGAGAGATAACAGTTTTTCAGTTGTATCTGGGGTTCGTTTAAAGACAGCGGGTCTGAAAGTTGCTCTCTCTACAAGTTCCTGTGGAAGCTTCAAAGCTGTTTACAGTCATTACAACTAATATATTTGTGGTTGCTAACTGTAGTTAAAGTGTTTTTTGCATCTGCAAGAAGAACGTTGCTTATTTGGAACTGAAAGTCTTAAGAGGAAAGGTCTTATGAGGAAAGATTGAGGGACTTGAGGTTGTTTCATTAGAGAGAAGAAGATTAAGAGGTAACCTAATTGAGGCATGCAAGATGATCAGAGGATTAGATAGGGTGGACAGTGAAAGTTGTTTTCCTCGGATGGTAATGGCTAACATGAAGGGACATAGCTTTAAATTGAGGGGTGATAATTATAGGACAGATGTCAGAGGTAGGTTCTTTTCTGAGAGGGTAGTAAGGGTATGAAATGCCCTGTCTGCAGCAGTTGTGGATTCGCCAACTTTAAGTGCGTTTAAATGGTCAGTGGATAACATTGGAAAGTTTAAGTCAGAGGGTCATTAGATTCGTTCCACTGGTCGGCGTAACATTGAGGGCTGAAGGGCCTGTACTGCACTGTAATGTTCTATGTTCTATGAAACACTAAGTTAGCAATTGGAGTTGTTTCTTTTTATGTTTAAATATTCTTCAATGGGTCATAGTTAAATTGCTTCATTTGTTGGTATTATCACTAAACTGTTATTAAATAAAGTTTGTTTTACTATAAAAGATCCTTAATTTGAAAGTGGGTTAACACCTAAGTGAAACATTCTATCTTTACATTTATGCCAAAATAGAAGAATTGTTGGGAATCTGATCAGGCTTTCTGATATAAATTGGGATTATGGTCCAGGACTCTGACATATAGTATTGCAAGTTGACCAAATTCTGGGAAGTTCCTAAGTGGCATACAATTCACACATGCCATAACATCCTTCTCTGGAACTTTATACCTGAAGATGTGAATAACTACTTCAAAAGGACTTACTGAAAAAGTACTGGAACTACTTTTACTTTTCTATAAGACTACCTCTCCGCCAGAGACAGAAAATCTGCCATAGCAACAAATGTATGAAAGATATTTTCCTATCTCATCAAGATAAAAAATGACTCATTCAGGGAGTTAATGGCTGGGACATTATAGAATCTACTTGCCTGCAGCCATAAAATAAAAGCACCATTGATTCAGACATCAGATAAGCAAACACATCCTAAAATCATTATTGGGAGGGAGAGGTCATGTGACTGATGTAACAATTTTGAAACCTCTTTAATGCAACATGAAAGCTGCAGTCAGTAGTCTGAGAAAGCTGCCTATGAAACAGTAAGGGGTTTCATTCTTTCCTCTCCCAAGATCTTTTCTCTTGTAGTTTAAAAATCTTCACATTAAGATTGTGAATTTTCCATGGAAAGAAACCTCCAATTAAAAGCTCGTCGAATTCTAGAGGAGACAAATTACAGATTAATAATAAATTGACTCTGGCAATTGCAGTTTCATGGACTTCAGCTTGCTCCAGAGAGAGTGACTAGCTAAGGACTTATTAACAGTGAACTCTCACTTTTAAAAAAATATTTCAACATTGGACTTTAATTTGGCTAAGAAATTAATTATATACATTATAACTTGTAAATTTTTGCATGATTGTGTGAATGTGGGTCGCAAAAGTTTGTGAGTTAACCTATCAAAATATTTTGCTATCTTTACCTTGATGGGTTTTTTACTCAATAAAAACAAGCCTTTATAATAAAAACAAAATAATGTGAATGCTGTAAATCAGATGAAACATTTTGAGTTTGTGGCTTTTCTACAGACTTTTCTTCTGTTCCTCTCTGCCAGACATGAGTTTTTCCAGTATTTTCCATTTTCATTTCATATTTCCATATCTGCAATCTTTTGCTTTTATCTTATTCTTTAATTCACTGCCATTTCTCTTTCATGAATGCTTACTTTGAAGAAGTACTGCTGTTCTCTCAAATGGGATTTATCTTTTTCATCAATTTCACTTTCATTGCATTCCATTTCCCGCATGATGTGGCGATGCCAGTGTTGGACTAAGCACAGTAAGATGTCTCACAACATCAGACTAAAATCCAACAGGTTTATTTGGTAGCACAAGCTTTCGGAGCACTGCTCCTTCTGAATGAAGAGTTGGGTTCACAAACAGGGGACATATAGGCATGGACTTAATTTACAAGATAATGGTTGGAATGTGAGTCTTAACAGATTATCAGGTCTTTGCAGGTAATGCTAGTAGAGAAAGGGTGAAGTAGAGGTCAAAGAGCTGTAAATCGTCTCAAGCCATAACAATTAGTGAGATTTTGCAAGCCCAGGCATGTCATGGGGGTTATAGATAGCGTGACATAAACCCAAGATCCCGGTTGAGGCTGTCTTCATGTGTGGAGTTTGGCTATTGATGAAGACAAACACCTTGCCAAGGCCATCTCCACACTCCCACTATTTGTCTTCAAACAACCGCGCAAACTCAGACCATTGTCCACAGCAAACTATGGAGCCTTCAGGAGAAAAGTGACCATGATACCACACAACCTGCCACAGCAATTTCTGCAAGATGTGCCGCTGGATCATCAACATGGATGCCATCATCTAAGGTGAGAACACCATCCACCAGATATACAGTATGTACTCTCAGAACTTGGCCAACATTATCTACCTGATACAATGGGATGTTCCGAGGCATGGTACATTAGCAAGACCATGCAGACATTGCGAAATAGGAGCAGGAGTAGGCTATACAGCTCCTCGAGCCTGTCCCACCATTCAATAAGATCATGGCTGATCTGTAGTGGTTTAGTACCACCTTCCCACTTTCTCCCCGTAACCCTTAATTCCCTTGTCAATTAAAAACCTATATACTCTGGACTTGAACATACTCAGTGAGGAAGCCTCCACCACCTCATCAGGCAGAGAATTCCAAAAATTCACCACCCTTTGCGTGAAGAAAACCCTCTGCAACTCCGATTGAACCGCACCCCCCAATCTTCAGCCTGTGCCCTCTCGTCCTGCTATCTTTGCTAAGCGGGAAGAGTCTCTCAACCTCTACCCTATCCATCCCCTTCATTATCTTATATGTCTCTATAAGATCCCCTCTCAGCCTTCTAAACTCCAAAGAGTACAAACCTAGCCTATTCAGTCTCTCCTCATAATCCAATGCCCTCATCTCCAGTATCAGCCTAGTAAACCTTCTCTGCACCTTCTCCAAGGCTACTATATCCTTCCTCGAATGTGGCGACCAAAACTGCACACAGTACTCCAGCTGTGGCCTCACCAGTACCCTATACAGCTGCAACAGAACCTCTCTACTTTTATATTCTATCCCCCTATCTATCAAGGCTAACATTGCATTCGCCTTCTTAATCACCTGCTGCACCTGCATACTGTATTTTTGCGATTCATGCACAAGGACCCCCAGGTCCCTCTGCACCGTTGCATGCTGCAGCTTTTCTCCATTTAAATAGTAATCCTTCCTACCATTATTTTTACCAAAGTGGATAACCTCACAATTGCTAACATTATACTCCATCTGCCAGGTCCTCACCCACTCACTCAACCTATCCAGATCCCTCTGCAGGCTTTTCACACCTTCCACACAATTTGCTTTTCCACTCATCTTTGTGTCATCAGCAAATTTCGTCACCCTGCAATCTGCCCCTTCCTCCAGATCATCTGTGTAAATGGTAAATAGTTGATGCCCCAGCACCGAACCTTGGAGCACTCCACTAGTCACCAGCTGCCAATCAGAATAGCACCCATTAATACCTATCCTCTGCTTCCTATTAGACAACCAATCCTCTATCCAGTCTAACACCCTACCCCCAACTCCCTGCACCTTAACCTTCTGCAGCAATCTTTTGTGAGGCACCTTATCAAACACTTTTTGGAAATCAAAAAACACCACATCCACCAGTTTCCCTCTATCTACTGCACTAGTCACTTCCTCATAGAACTTCAATAAATTCGTCAAGCACGACTTCCCCTTAACGAATCCGTGCTGTGTCTGCCTGATCAAACAGTTCATTTCCAGGTACGTTGTTATTTCTGTTTTGACTACAGATTCAAGCATTTTTCCTACTACAGACGTTAAACTAACTGGCCTATAATTCCCTGCCTTTTGTCTGCTACCTTTTTCAAACAGCGGCATAACATTAGCCGTTTTCCAATCTTCCGGCACCTTTCCGGAATCCAGCGAATTTTGAAAGATAATTACTAAAGCATCCACTATCACCTCTGCCATTTCCTTGAGGACCATGGGATGCATTCCATCCGGTCCTGGGGACTTATCTGCCCTCAGCCCCATTAGCCTATCAAGCACCACCTCTCTAGTGACTGTAATCTCATCAAGGACCTCATCTCCTACCACCCTTCTATCCTTAATTTTGGGCAAGCTATTTACGTCCTCCTCCGTAAAGACTGACACAAAAACTTATTCAAGGTCTCCGCCATATCCCTGTCATCCACCATTAAACCACCCCTCTCATCCTCCAAGGGTCCTATATTAACTCTGGCCATCCTCCTATTCTTTACATACTTATAAAAACTCTTACTGTCCTTTTTGATGTTTCAAACTATTTTAGCCTCACATTCCCTTCTCTTTCAGTCCTTCTTCACCATCGGAATATATTTTTGCTGAGTACCGAAAAAGATTTCTTTAAAAATCCCCCACTGTTCCTCAGCTGTCCTACCAACCAGCGCACTCCTCCAATCCACAGTCGTCAATTCCTCTCTCATCCTATCATAGTCCCCTCTATTCAAACATAGTACACAGGTCTGGGACTCTACTACCTCATCCTCCATCTGCATCATAAATTCCACCATACTATGATCACTCGTCCCAAGAGCATTCCTCACATGAATATCCCTAATTCTACCTGCCTCATTACATAGTACCAGGTCTAAGATAGCACACTCTCTCGTCGGTTCCGTAACATACTGTTCAAGGAACCCATCCCTACAACTCGATACTCTGGACACTGGGAAAATCATGGGAAATGAGTGGACACTGCTCGACAATCACCCTTCCTGTTAGGGAACACTTCAGTAGTCAAGGGCATTCAGTCTCTGATCTTCGGATAAGTGTTCTCCAAGGCGACATTCACGACACACAATGCAGAATGGCTGAACAAAAACTGAAAGCCAAGTTCTGTACACATGAGGACAGCCTCAACTGGGATTTTGGATTCATGTCACGTTATCTGTAACCCCCAGACATGCCTGGACTTGCAAAATCTCATTAACTGCCCTGGCTTGAGACAATTTACATCTGTTTATCCTTTGCTAAACCCTCTCCCCACTCGCATTATCTGTACCTGTTAAGACTCGCATTCCAACCATTATCTTGTAAATTGAGTCTCTGCCTTTATGTGCTCTGTTTGTAGACCCAACTCTTCACTCACCTGATGAAGGAGCAGTGCTCCGAAAGCTTGCACTACCAAATAAATCCGTTGGATTTTAACCTGGTGTTGTGAGACTTCTACTATTTCCCTCAAGGTGTTTGGAAAAGTATTTATCAAAAGCTAACTTCTTTTTGTGTTAAAACTCAAAAAAGCCTGTCAGATTCATTTCTTTACAATCAATATGTGAATAATTAAACAGTTAAATTCCTTCACTGTTCTAAATCCTTCAAGAAAATATGTTATGGTCATACTTGGAGTGGTTTGAGAAGGGAATCATTTTATTCCTTGTTGCATAGTCACAATGACATGGTTAAAGTCGACAAGATCAGATTTATTGGTCTTTTCAGTTGCTCTGAGAAGGTTGGAGTTCTCCTTGAACAACAAAAGTGTTTGTGGTGATGATGCTCCCACAATTGGCATTTCTTTCTCAGGTTATTTAGTTGTTGAAGTTAATTGTTCCCTGAAATGAGTACTTGCACTTCCGCTGTGATGCTGTACTCCAATTTCACAGAAACCAAAATTTAACAACATGATTATAAAGTCTACCCAACATAGTTAAATATCATTTTCTAATGCTGTCAAAAATACTCTTTCTGCACGATTCATTTTGAAAGGTGTTGCATAGTGTATAAAACTCACTTTAATTTACTTCCTGTCAGATCCTCCGTGGTAAAGAAAAGGCTGTCACATAAATATCATTGATTCTTATCCACTTAAATTCACTTATCCACCAAATTCAGATCTGTATGATAAAACTTATTCTTTCCATATTCCAGACTTCCTTGAAAGGCTCTTATTGTTCCGTTTCATTTTTAAATCATATTGCAAGATCCAAAGGAAATTATTTTCTTATAAACCTACAATATTGTATTGATATCATCAAAGAAGAGTGATATCATCCAAAGAATGGTATTTGTATTAGTAATGAAACACCAAGCTTTTCCCAGAAATATAACTTTGCTAAAAATTTCCTGTCTTGATGATCAAAATGAGCTGCTACCCCATTGCCTTCAGGAGAGCGAGTGAACAGTTACTGTTTGAAATGGCTGTAGCCAGAGATATCTGGGTGCTTGAGTCAGAGGGAGCCAGGCCATACAGGCTGAAGATATTATAATTTTTGCCATTATAGGAAAGTATAGGTGGCTCCCAGGTAAGATATTGGATATTATTTAAGGGATTAGTGAGGAAGAAAACATGCTGTCAGAGGGAGAAACATGTCCTGTCTGCTATGCCACCATCACTCTTATGGGGCTTGAGCTCATCACTTTTATCAAAGGGCAGAGTACAGAAGTGAGTGGTGACTGCAAAGAAAATTGCAACGGGTGTGAAGTTTGTTCTGATAATGCATGTATTGAGAGGGAGCAGAAGGAAGATGCAAGCATGATAGGGAGATATTGAAGGGGAAGCAAGTGTTTGGATTGTGAAGTGAGGAAGAATGCTGCTACAAGTTGTTTAAGTCTAGTAAGTGAGAGAAGAGTGGTCGCTTTGTCTGGTATGAAGGGTGGAAGAAAAGAGTATTTGGAAAGAGAATGAAAGATGGTCAACTGTAGCCTGTACCAGCTGGTGAAGGAATTGTTGAAAGTTTTGGGGATAGGTAAAGAATTGTAGCTATGTTGGGAAGTGAGATAGGGATGAGCAAAGATCAATACTCAGTCTTGCTATTCTATTAAGAAGATAGAATTGCTTCCTGCACTGGATCCAGATCTGGATGTGACCTTTCTTAATCTGATGACCTCTTTAATCAGCTCCCTCCACATCTGATGGGTAGCATGATTGGCATCTCCCTGACACTGCGTGGGAATGCAGGTTCCCTTCTTGCCCTCGTAGGCCTCCGGGGAAACTTCTGAGAGCCTTGGCCCACTACTCATTTCTCATAAGATTTTCCTTCCACTACCTTGCACATGCAAAAAGGCCACAAGGATATCCAGCTGCATGTTAAGAAGTGCTTTTCACTTTAATTAAACACCCAACTGACTATCAGAAATTGCAGTGCAGATGTGAATGGGCTGCCCTTCAAGTCAGCCAATCTAGTGGAAACCTACCAATAGTATCATAATGAGGCCTTAGAAGCAGGAGGTGAGTTTTAAATCCATCCATTGCTGTTCCTGAAAAAAATATTTGGAATTAAAATCAAGATAACAGGGTCAGCAGTATCCATTCTTCAGATAATCAATAACATGTACTGTGTCACCAATGAGCCTCAACTCAACTTCAGAAAGACAATTCCTACTGCACTAGTGGTATATGTTATTTCTCAAACCAGCCATCCTCCCTGCCTCTGGCAACTTAGTATGAATTAGTATTTACAGGTGGTCAGTTTAGACAATGGAATTACACTTATTAGAAAGCCTGGTTGAAATTGCTAAAACTCCATATCAGTTAGAGAGCTAGGAGGCTTTGGTGCCATAATTCTGGACTACATTTATACTCAGATTCTGAGGTGAAAAGATAATGGGCCTCAATTCTGGGTAGTGTCAATCAGGGTTAGATTGACACTGTACTTTCTGTGGGGAAGGGAGTGGGGGGGTGGCGGTGGGTGTGGAGGATGGTAAGAATTTGGAGTCAGGCCTTGGGATGGGAAGGGTCCACACAGGATATGGAGAGGGGAGTTCTGAGGGATTAAGGGAATCCCATTGATGGTATGGTTTCATGAGGTGGAGGCAAATCCCATGAAGGTGGAAATTCCTTCTGGAAGGGGTCTAGTTAGTGGGTGGGAGGAGTCACGTGGGTTTTTAAAATTCATTCTTGTATTGTGGGCATCATTGGCTAGGCCATCACTTACATCCCTAATGCCCTCTTTTTGTAAAATCATGGCACCAGTCTTTTCCAGGGTACATACTCTATCTGTACCTTAACAGGAGACCATGAAGGATTCTTTAATCCAAAATAACAATAATATAAAAGAAATACGGGACACCGTAAGTTATAAATGGAGGTTTTCCTCACCCACAATGAGGACTTACAAGGCCATACCCACCACCTCTATACCATATCACCTCTCCACCACCCTCTATGAAGCTACTCATCTTATCCATAATCAAAGTGAAGGATATCAAAAATCTACTCCTGCACTAAATGCAAGCATTACAGCACAACAAAAAAGAACTAAATATTGTACAACAATAATGTCATATAACCAACACAGCACACTCCCAATAGACTGAAGGAGACCCATTATCTGTTCACAACCAAGAAACCGCAAACAATGAATCCCATGGATTTAAATTTGATACAAGACCAGAGGCAAGTTGGGTAGGCCCTGTTACCCACTGCGCTCCCAGGGTATCAAACATCCAGATCAAAATTGAATGCAAATGGTATCTTACTGGACCACTGCCAGAGCATACTGGTGGATAAATTCCATCATAAATAAATGAATAAATAAATCCTTGATTTTCAAACAATAACAGGTGATACATGCTTCAGTGCTCACACATCATTTACACTTGTCAGGGAAAAGACAACATCATAAAATCAGAGTACAATCACAAGGGATAAAAGTCCAGGATTAATGATGAACTCAGGATAATATAGCCATCCACAGCACTTGAAAAGGCCAAAGCCATGAAAAATTGTTGAGCAACGTCAAGGATCATCCAGAAATCCCATCAAACTTAATAAGCCCAGTCTTCAAATGGACATTGTGAAAGGATGGCAGCCAATTCTCAAGTTCAGCCAGGAATTCATCCCCAGCTCCACTTGGGAGATTGGGTGCATGGACACACTTCTTCTCTCCCATCTCCCTGATTTAATCAGATGTCCAACATACCATGCAATAGGATTTCCAAGGACTGAAGGTAATCCCCCACTGAGAAAACTACACTCTGAAGTGAAAAGATTTTTGTCTCTGCTTCATCCATTTTCTCTTGGCAGTTTATCAATGTGGGCAACAACGATCTGTGCCAACAACGATCACACCGCCAAAGTGTGAGCCTGTCCACTAGCAAAACAGCCACTGTGAGCAAAGCCCCCTCCAGCCATTTCTGATTGCCCTGATTGAATAAGGATTTTCTTGTCTTCGCTTGGCTCCCTGTCACCAAAAATGTAACCAGGATCTTTCAGAAACATAACACAGATTACAGCCTCCAAAATTAAATAATATGGATTATACATCAGGATAAAAAAGAGATTAAAAGATTAAAAAAGAGATTAAAGAAAGTGGAGGGATGGGCTAATAAGTTTGCCAACGACATGAAGGTTGGTGGTGTTGTGGATAATCTGGAGGGATGTCAGAAGTTGCAGAGAGACATACATAGGATGCAAGACTGAGCAGAGAAGTGGCAGATGGACTTCAACGCAGATAAATGTATAGTTGTCCATTTTGGCAAGTCCAATGGGATGAACAAAGAACAAAGAACAAACAATGTCAAGGGTAGGATTCTTAGCAGTGTTGAGGAGCAGAAGAACCTTTGGGTCAGGGTCCAAAGGACTCTTAAAACAGCTTTGCAGATGGAGGATGTGGTGAAGAAGATGTATGGCGTACTCGCCTTCATTAATCAAGGGATTGAGCTTAGGAGTCAGGATGTAATGCTGCAACTTTATAAGACCCTTGTCAGACCCTGCTTGGAGTGCTGTGTGCAGTTCTGGTCACCTCACTACAGGAAGATGTGGACGCTAATGAGAGGGTGCAGAGGAGATTTACAAGGATGTTGCCTGGATTGGGAGGCATGCCTTATGAAGATAGGTTGAGGGAGCTAGGTCTCTTCTCCATGGAAAGATGAAGATTCAGAGGTGACTTGATAGAGTTTTATAAAATGCTGAGAGGTATAGATAGGGTTGATGAAAGGAGGCTATTTCCCAGGGCCGAAATGGTCGCTATGAGACGACACAGGTTTAAGGTGCTGGGGAGCAGATAAAGAGGAGATGTCAGGGGTAAGTTTTTCACTCAGAGCTTGATGAGTGAGTGGAATTGGCTGCTATCAGTGGTGGTAGAGGCGAACTCGCTGGGGTCTTTTAAGAGACTTCTGGATGAGTACATGGGATTTAATGGAATTGAGAGTTATAAATAGGCCTGGTAGGTATGGATATGATTGGCGCAACTTGTAGGCCAGTTTGTGCTGTAGTGTTCTATGTTTCTATGACTAGTGATAGAGCTTGCAAAAACAAAGCTGTTCCTGCGCTTACATCATGTGACTCCCCCGACAATGGCCCAGATTTAAGGTAAGGGTGGGAAATTTAAGGGATGTAAGTCCATAAGATATAGAAGCATAATTAGTCACTAGGCCCATCGTGACTGCTCCATCATTCAATCTTGGCTGATTTTTTTTATCCCCATTCTCCTACCTTTTCCCCATAACCCCTCATTAATCAACAACCTGCCTATCTCTGTCTTAATGACACTGAATGAGTGACCTGGCCTCCACAGCCTTCTGTGGCAATGAGTTCCATAGATTCACCACTCTCTGACTGAAGAAATTCCTCTTTATTTGTTTTAAAGAAAGTTGTGCCCTCTGGTTCTTGTTTTTCCTATTAGTGGAAACATCCTCTCCATGTCCACTCTATCCAGGCCTCGTAGTATCCTGTAAGTTTAAATAAGATCCCCCCTCATCCTTCCAAACTCCAAGTACAGGTCCAGAGTCCTCAATTGTTCCTCATATGACAAGCTCTTCATTCCAGGGATCATTCTTGTGAACATCCTCTGGATTCTTTCCAAGGCCAGCACATCCTATCTTAGATATGGGGCTCAAAACTGTTCACAATATTCCAAATGGAGCCTGTCCAGAGCCTTATACAACCTGAGGGATAGATGTACTTCTATCCCTGCTCTTGCCTTCCAGCCCTCTTGACATGAATGCTAGCATTGCATCTGCCTTCCTAACTGCTGACTGAACCTGCACTTTAAGAGAGTCTTGAACAATGACTTCCAAGTCCCTTTGTGTTTCTGTTTCTTAAGCATTTTTCCATTTAGAAAATAGTCTGTGCCTCCATTCCTCCTTCCAAAGTGCATAACCTCACAATCGGCCGCTTCTTTGTCCGCTCTCTTAACCTGGCCAAGGCCTTCTGCAGTCCTCTTTGCTTCCTCAATACTACCTGTCCCTTTACATATTTTTGTATCATCTGTAAACTTAGCAACAGTGTCTTCAGTTCCTTCCTTCAAATTGTAGATGGTGAAATGTTGTGTCCCCGCACTGACCCCTGAGGCACATCACTAGTCACCAGCTGCTGTCCTGAAAAAGATCCATTTATCCCCACTCCAGGCCTTCTGCCAGTCAGGAAAACCTGAACATTCGGAGGATGGTGGGAATCTGGAACTCACAGCCTGAAGGAGTGGTAGGGGCAGGAATGCTCAGAACATTTAAGTAGCGTATAGAGAAGTATTTGAATGCCATTAGTGTACAAGACTATCAACCAAGTACTAGAAGATGGCATTAGAATGGATAGGTACCTAATCGCTAATGGAAACACAATGGACTAAAGGCCCTCTTTCTGTGCTGCATAATTCTATTGGCACAATCTTATGAAACAAATTTGAAGTGCCAAATAAGCAAGAAAACAAAAAAGAATGCCACCAGTTTTTTTTTCAGTGAGTATGAATCAGTCTTACAGCACGCAGTGCAAAAGTCTCAATAAAACTCTTGCCACTGGGTGGGGGGCAGAACCTAAGCTCACCAGTGAAACTCACTCCTGTGAGACCTCCAGCCACTCCCCCATCCACCCCATGGACATCACTACCACCCCCCCATCGATTATTCCCCTGTGCCAGTACCCTAAATGCTCTCTGTGCAGGCTCCCCCTCCCCTCCCCCCAGCTAATCAACCCCCAACTGCAGAGCATTCCTCCTGCCAAACACTCGCTGTCGGCAGAGTTCCCCTCACTGATCACTCCCCAGTTGTAGAGATTCACCCATTGATCAACCGTCTTTAGAGCTCTCCCACCTCACTGATCAGCACCTCCATCTGCAGAGGTGCCACCCCATGATTACCATCCTTGCCTATCCCTGAATTCCACCAACGCCATGGATATTGATTGCTTCCTGCTTGACACTCTGCTTTTTTAAATTCATGTTTAATGTTGCATGAAACTTTACCTTACCAAAACTTGATCATTAGCCACTTGGGAGAGAAATATATTGAAGTGTAACCTCCCCCTCCACCCAAAAAGGTTGGAAAGACTGTTCTAGATGGTAGTGGTTTGGAAGGTGCTGCCTAAGAACCTTGGTGAATTCCTGCAATGCATCATAGATGGTACCAACTGCTGCCACTGTGCGGCAATAGTAGAGGGTATTAATATTTGTGGAAGGAGTGCCAATCAAGTAGGCTGCTTTGTCCTGGATGATGTCAAACTTCTTGAGTGTTGTTGGAACTGCAATTATCCAGACAAGTGAAGAATAATCCATCACACTCCTGCCTCACTCCTTGTAGAAGGTGGACCAGCTTTGGGGAGTTAAGAGATGACTTACTCACCACAGAATTCCTTTCCCTTGACCTGCTCTTGTAGGCATAGTGTTTATATGGCTAGTCCAGTTCAGTTTCTGTCAATGGTAACCCCTAGGATGTTGATAGAGCAGGACCAACTATGGTAATGTCATTGAATATCAAGGGGCCAAATTTAGATTCTGTCTTGTTGGTGATGGTCATTTGCTGGTACGCTTATGTTGCAGTTAAACTGGAACAGCTTGACCAGGGCCTAACTAGTCCTGGGGCACAAGTCTTCAATAATCTTAATAGAGTATTGTCAGGGCCCATCGCCTTTGAGGAGAGTGCCATTCTTGGAGGTAATGAAGGGCCAGGGGAGGAGTGGGTAGGGGTGGAAGGGTAATCAAAAAAGGGGAGGAGGGGTTGGAGGAGTCCCATTGGAAGAGGAATAGTATAAGAGTGAGGGAAGTTCCTTGAGGGGAATAGACAGGCATGGAAGGGGGAGTCCCATGTCTATGGGATGAGTCCCATAGGGGGAAAAGTGAGTGGTCAGTGTGGGTCCCCAGAAGCTAGAAGTGTTTTTAATTATTCTAACTTTTTCTGGATAAATATTGATGTAACACAGTTGGAACAATCCAAAGTTGGCTATTTAAATCACATTTTCAGATTCTCCCAATGCAGGTTAATTGCTCATGGGAAATTTGCACTTCCCAGTCAACTGCTATGTAAACCTTCACTGGGAGCTCTGGAGCTTAATTTTTATAGCCCAATATTGTAGCCCATTGTGCCATTTGGTCCTTCTGTGTGGTCTATGAATTTTGCATCATTCATTGACCTTTTGTGATTAGATTCAGTAATGACCTGCAATTGAATATGATGATTCACTGGTATTCATCAGCTGTTTATATTGATCGTGGGATGCACCTAGGCCACTGGTTAATCTTTTCTGTTCTCTTGAGATCTCTTATTTGCATATATTGATTCAGTGTTGGTGGCTGGAACTAATTTATTATATTCCAGTTTGTTCCCAGAACGAAATCAGTCACAGCCCAAACTATAACTTTTAATATTTTGTCAAGCAATATTTAAATTTCAATTTCTATGAATCACTGACCCTGCAAGTATAAATAGAATTTAATTTAGCAATAGAACTGAAGAAAAATATGCAGTCTTGTACTAATGATTATTAGGAAGGATAGCGGATAAGACTGATCAAAATGGACTGATATTCTGACAGCACTGAGAAGTAAATAAAATCAGAGATCTTATCACAGGAAGTGATGTTCTGTGAGTTCAGGAAGAAGCTATCAAAGGAAATGGAGCAGAGCTTGGAGAGAAGATCACTTGGGGTATAGTCAGAGAGTTCAGTGAGATGGTATCAGAGGAAATCGAACAGAGCAGGAAGGTTTTTTTATGCAGCAGGTGATAATGACCTGGTACTCGTGACTATGAGAGTGTGGAAGTGGAGATAATCGAAGATTTCAAAAGGAGATTGTATAATTTGGGTTTTTAGGCTGATACACTCACAGCCAATATACTGGTATATTAGTTTATCACTTATTAACAGACTGGTTCTTACTTTTGCCCACACTTACTAACTGACGTTGTAAAACTGACTAAAATATGTGATATTATGTCATGTCCTGTGATGATGTATATATTTGCATAAATATACATTCAGATAATTATGCCCATTTTATCCAACATATTATCTTAACCTACCAATCAGTATACTATCAGAACGTCCTTCTTTCCTTAAATAAAAGATCCTTATAATTCCTACTAATTAGGAGGATAGCGAATGTGGTCCCATTGTTTAAGAAGGGGAAGAGAGACCTTCCAGGGAATTATAGGCCAGTGAGTCTTACTTCTGTTGTGGGCAAGGTATTGGAGAGAATTATTAGGGATAGGATTTATAGTTATTTAGAGAGAAATGAATTGATTGGGGATAGTCAGCATGGTTTCGTGAAGGGTAGGTCATGCCTTACTAACCTCATTGAGTTTTTTGAGAAAGTGACCAAAGAGGTGGATGGGGGTAAGGCGGTTGATGTAGTATATATGGACTTTAGTAAGGCGTTTGATAAGGTGGCCCATGGAAGACTTCTACAGAAAATGCAGATGTGTGGAATAGAGGGTGATTTAGCTAATTGGATTAGGAATTGGCTGGCAGATAGAAGACAGAGGGTGGTGGTTGATGGGAGATATTCATCGTGGAGTTCGGTGACAAGTGGTGTGCCTCAGGGGTCTGTTTTGGGGCCCCTGCTGTTGTAATTTTTATAAATGATCTGGATGAGGGTATTGAGGGATGGATCAGTAAATTTGCAGATGATACTAAAGTTGGTGGAGTGGTAGATAGTGAAGAGGGGTGTTTAGTTTACAGAGTGACTTGGACAAGTTGCAGAGCTGGGCCGAGAGGTGGCAAATGGAGTTTAATGTGGAAAAGTGTGAGGTAATGCACTTTGGCAGGAACAATAAATGTGTAGAGTATAGGGCTAATGGTAGGGCTCTTAATAGTGTTGAGGAACAGAAGGATCTTGGTGTATGTGTCAATAGATCCCTGAAAGTAGGCAGTCAAGTGGATAAAGTTGTTAAGAAGGCATATGGAGTCTTAGCTTTTATTGGTAGGGGGATTGAATTTAGGAGCCGCAGCATCATGTTGCAACTGTACAAAACTCTAGTGCGGCCGCACTTGGAGTATTGTGTGCAGTTCTGGTCGCCACATTATAAGAAAGATGTGGAGGCATTGGAGAGGGTACAGAGGAGGTTTACCAGGATGTTGCCTGGTATGGAGGGCAGGTCCTATGAAGAGAGGTTGAAGGATTTGAGGTTGTTTTCGTTAGAAAGGAGGCGGCTAAGAGGGGATCTTATTGAAGCATATAAGATGATTAGAGGTTTAGATAGGGTGGACAGTGATAGCCTTTTTCCTAGGATGGAGAAAGCTAGCACGAGGGGACACAGCTTTAAATTAAGGGGTATGAGTTATAGGACGGATATCAGAGGTAGGTTCTTTACTCAAAGAGTGATTAGGGAGTGGAATGCCCTGCCTGCAGCTGTTGTAGATGCGCCAAGTTTGGTGGCGTTTAAGAGGTTAATTGATAAGTATATGGAAGAGAATGGAATGGTTTAGTTTGGAGGGGCATTGCTCTTTATTTTGGTCGGCACAACATCGAAGGCCGAAGGGCCTGTTCTGTGCTGTGTTGTTCTATGTTAATACGTACACACAATATTTTCTTATGGCCAGTTGAAGAGGAATGAACTTACTCTCCTCTATTCAGCATCCTGAACTGGTCACAAAAAAAAAGTTTAAATTTATTTTCTGAACCCAAATGTATTTTTGCTATTTATGTACTGAACAATAAGGAACCAGTCAAATTAGATGTTCTTGAGTTAAAGAAAGAGCAAATTTATTAGGCATTAAACCTGAGAAAAAAGAATAAAAGATGTAATGTCAAACTTACACACATGAAGTAAGGAAAGTTAGAGCCCAAATAAAAGTTAAACGAATATACAGTTAGCAGCCCTTTGAGGTACAGATTGTTAAATGTTGTGTCTGATTTCAGTTATCTGGTTTCTTCAAGCAAGTAGATTTACAAAGTTTTGCAATTTTTACAAGGTCTCGGCAGATCCTGGGAACACTGATCTCATGAACGAGGTGCTGCGCTTATTCCCAGGTGGGGAGAGAGACAGAGAGAGAGAGAGATCTCTGGTCTGTTTCTCTGTTGAAGTCTTTTTCCAGAATCTCTTGACTGATGTCTGCTTTGGCTTGATAAAACCCAATTCTTAAAGCCCTTCTGTAAATGTATAGAACATAGAACAATACAGCACAGAACAGGCCCTTCGGCCTTCGATGTTGTGCCGACCAAAATAAAAAGCAATGCGCCTCCTAACTAAACCATTCCCTTCTCTTCCATATACTTATCAACTAACCTCTTAAACGCCACCAAACTTGGCGCATCTACAACAGCTGCAGGCAGGGCATTCCACTCCCTAATCACTCTTTGAGTAAAGAACCTACCTCTGATATCCGTCCTATAACTCATACCCCTTAATTTAAAGCTGTGTCCCCTCGTGCTAGCTTTCTCCATCCTAGGAAAAAGGCTATCACTGTCCACCCTATCTAAACCTCTAATCATCTTATATGCTTCAATAAGATCCCTCTCAGCCGCCTCCTTTCTAACGAAAACAACCTCAAATCCTTCAACCTCTCCTCATAGGACCTGCCCTCCATACCAGGCAACATCCTGGTAAACCTCCTCTGTACCCTCTCCAATGCCTCCACATCTTTCTTATAATGTGGCGACCAGAACTGCACACAATACTCCAAGTGCGGCCGCACTAGAGTTTTGTACAGTTGCAACATGATGCTGCGGCTCCTAAATTCAATCCCCCTACCAATAAAAGCTAAGACTCCATATGCCTTCTTAACAACTTTATCCACTTGACTGCCTACTTTCAGGGATCTATTGACACATACACCAAGATCCTTCTGTTCCTCAACACTATTAAGAGCCCTACCATTAGCCCTATACTCTACACATTTATTGTTCCTGCCAAAGTGCATTACCTCACACTTTTCCACATTAAACTCCATTTGCCACCTCTCGGCCCAGCTCTGCAACTTGTCCAAGTCACTCTGTAAACTAAAACACCCCTCTTCACTATCTACCACACCACCAACTTTAGTATCATCTGCAAATTTACTGATCCATCCCTCAATACCCTCATCCAGATCATTTATAAAAATTACAAACAGCAGGGGCCCCAAAACAGACCCCTGAGGCACACCACTCGTCACCGAACTCCACGATGAATATCTCCCATCAACCACCACCCTCTGTCTTCTATCTGCCAGCCAATTCCTAATCCAATTAGCTAAATCACCCTCTATTCCACACATCTGCATTTTCTGTAGAAGTCTTCCATGGGCCACCTTATCAAACGCCTTACTAAAGTCCATATATACTACATCAACCGCCTTACCCCCATCCACCTCTCTGGTCACTTTCTCAAAAAACTCAATGAGGTTAGTAAGGCATGACCTACCCTTCACGAAACCATGCTGACTATCCCCAATCAATTCATTTCTCTCTAAATAACTATAAATCCTATCCCTAATAATTCTCTCCAATACCTTGCCCACCACAGAAGTAAGACTCACTGGCCTATAATTCCCAGGAAGGTCTCTCTTCCCCTTCTTAAACAATGGGACCACATTCGCTATCCTCCAGTCCTCCGGAACCACACCCGTAACCAACGAAGAAACTCCGAAGAAATTCAATTTCATTATAATTATCATTGTTGGACAAATAATCACTTTTTTTTAATATAGTGAAATAAGAGGAGATGGGCCTCTTTCATTCTCTACAGGGGTTTTGAGAGTTGGCTGTCTATCCTGGCTGGAGAACAGTTTCCCATTGTTTTAATACGATTATAGTTTATTAAAATTCAGCACTTTTCATTTTTCATATCTTGCTTAGTATTGGGTTTCGATATTTTGTAGATTACCAGAAGTCTCGCTCATTCTTCAGACTTGGTAGTGTTTTGTTTGCCTTTCTCACCTTCACCTTGGAAGGTAACCTCACATCTTAAAGCAGTTTGTTTTGGCTCATCTGAAATTCCAGAATTTCAGTTGAAGTTTTTATAAAAAAGCTGTAACTTTACGAAGAATGAAATGCAATTTACTCATTACAAGATACATAAAAAAATCAAAAGAACACTTTAGTTCCCACTCACTCTCTGAGCTTTGGACTGGATCTCTTTAATTTTGGATGTGGCAGCCACAATCATATTTGATTTTATTGTAATGTGGATGATTTTTAAGTGATAAGTTTGGAGAAACAAACTTCAACTGAATAACCTTATATTCTGAGTTTTGAATTTTTCCACATACGTTAAGGGATTGTGGTTGGGATAAACTGTACTCTCTACGTTCATTTCAGACATGTAATGATTCCAGTTCATCAGTTAGATATATAACAATTGCAATGTATATTTACATCTAACTGTAATATAGAGGATTGTGCTCCTGAGAAGGTTCTGGAACAGTAAGCCTTGCTTAGTAGGACGATTCCCTCTCTGCTCTCTGAATGGTTCCCTGGGTTATATGATCTTGACCTTATAGATGAATCCTTAAACGGACAATCACCACATTCCTTCACCTTTATCCATCAATAATAATCAGTCTCTAATAATTAAGACATTTAACACATGCATTTAGTTGATCATAAATGGAAAATGGTGGTTTCAGATTTCTAATGAATTGGCATAACTCCTTTGTTTGGACTGCTTCCACTGGCATGCTTTCTGCAGAAACCAATATACTAGACATCTCCTCAGGTACTGGTAACTCAGCTTCATCCATTTCTATGGGGATGACAGAATCGCTTGTCACAAGCTGACTCAGTACAAAGAACAAAGAAAATTATAGCACAGGAATGGGCACTTTGGCCCTCCACTGACCATGCTGCCTGACTTAACTAAAACTCTCTTATGCTTCGGGGGACCATATCCCTTTATTCCCATCTCATTCATGTATTTGTCAAGGTGCCACTTAAAAGTCACTACTGTATCCGCTTCCACCACCTCCCCCAGAAACGAGTTCCAGGCACCCATCATTGTGTGTAAAAGATCTGCCTCCTATGTCTCTTTTAAAACTTGCCCCTAGCACCTTAAACCTATGCCCCCTGGTAATTGACTCTTCCACCCTGGGAAAAAGTTTCTGACTATCCACTCTGTCCATGCCCCTCATAATCTTGTAGGTTTCATTCAGGTCTTCCCTCAACCTCTGTCACTCTTGGTTTGAGAACAAACCAAGTTTCTCCAACCTCTCCTCATAGCTAATGCCCTCCATACCAGGCAACATCCTTGTAAATATTTTCTGTACCCTCTCCAAAGCCCCCACACTCTTCTGGTAATGTGGTGACCAGAATTGAACACTATATTCCAAGTGTGGACTCATTCAGGTTCTATAAAGCGTCAACGTGACTTGCCAATTTTTAAACTCAATTTCCTGGCCGATGAAGGCAAGTATGCCATATGCCTCCTTGACTACCTTGCCACTTACAGTGACTTTCTCAAGTATTCCACCACTTGAATAGTCAACAATGTTTCCTGTTGGCAACATGGTTTTGGAAGGCAACTTTCTTTGAGGCAACTTTCGTCCTCATAATTGATCTACATGCTTCCGGATGACTCTTCATGTACATCCACTTCCACGTCCTGTTTTTTAACAACTCCTGGGACCCAACTCAACCGTTTCCAAAATTTCTGACACACACTGCCTCTTCCACTGAAGAAAACTTCAGTGATTTGCCTGAATCATGCTTTTCCTTCTGGTTGCACTGACTTTCCCAGCAAAGTTGAAAACATCAGGCTTAGTCTGATCCTAAGGCACTGGCCCATCAACAGCTGGGACTCCCATTGTAAAGTGCAAAGGGTTCTATACCTCAGATGGGACTGTGACATCCTGGTTGCCCCTGGTTGCTTCTATAGGCATGCTTTGAAGATTTGGACTGCTTGTACAGCCAATCTGTTGGCTGTTGGTAAGACACAGTCCTGAATAGTTTGATACCATTTAAGGAGGTAAAATTCTGAAATTCAAGATTTGTGAAGGCTGTTCCATTATCCAACACTATAACTTCAAGTATCAATGGATACCTGATCGAAAAACATTGACTTAATTTCTCAATTGTAGCATGTGACATTGTAGACTTAATTTCATACACTTCCATCCACTTTGAATGGGTATCAACAAGGACCAAAGAATGGCCCCACATTATCAACATTAAAAGGAACTTTCTGTGTGAGTTCTGTCTGAATTATCTGCAAACATTCTTTTGTTTCTCAAATTAAACGGAACTTCATGAGTTTATACTTATGAGCTTGGATTGCTTTTTCTCTTTTATCCATGTTGCCAATCTAGTTCAGCAGTTAGGTAAATAACAACTCCAACGTGGATTTACATATAACTATAATGCAGAGAGATTTGCACCATTATTAATGTCAGTCAGGTCCTGAGAAGTTCTGGAAAAGCAAGCCCCTTAAGCCTCCACCCTATTTCCTGATTGGTTGCCTCAATTATGTGACGCTGATGTTTGTTTTCTTTTTTGGAGAAGGACCTGTCTAGTCTCTCTATTCCTGATTTGTTCTTCTGAGGGAAGCCAGCTCTCTTTGTATCTCTTGGGGAATAGAAAAGATGATAATGATAAAAAATTTAATGCAACGTTCAATTGTAACACAAATACTTGAGATACTGTGCCTCAAGTTGTTGTCTATGTTTGGTGGAATGCGGTAGTTGATTGACTAAACCAGACCTTATGACAACTACATGGGAGTGTTCTTTTGTTGTCTGTTTTCTCAGCCTGAAGCTTGTGTTTGGATTAACTATCCTCAATTGTTGGTGCACTCAGTGTATTCCTTGTTGTGTCAGAAAAATATACATGTCTGTGTATGAGCAAGGCTAATTCGTTACCCTGTTCTTGGCTGGTAGGCAGTTTGCTGAGGTGAGACGTCACTATTTGATATCATCATTTCGTAGGATCATGGTTTGTTGCATATCCTTGATACATTTACTGGGATCTACATCTATTCTTTTGGATGTAGGACCCTCACCTTCTGGTCAAAGTAAAGTGGTGGTAATTCAGCAACTGCACATAAATCATGAGCGTCTTTCATCCCATTTTCCCTTCACATGGCTGGGTATGGTTGTGGATGACATAATAAGGTGATGGCTTGATTTGTAACGATTGACCAAATATGTTTTCAGTGGGTGTTTGGTAATTTAGAATCTAACATAATTATTTGAAGGTGAAGGAACACAAGTTGGATGTCTTGTCCACTTTCCGTGTACTTCTAGATCAATAATTTCACTGACATGTGTTCAGCCATTATATTACAGTGAGAATACTGGAATAGGTTTGATAGCCCATTTTTTACATACATCTTGAAAAGGTTTCCCAATTGAGAGTAGATCTTTATCCCATACCACTTCCACTGGGACACAGAAAAATGTTGAAGATGATACTGATAAGTTATCCCTATACTCAAAATATCCCAAAATGGTTGGAAAATTGGGAATTTAGAATGATAGTTGGCCATTGATAAATGATTTTCCTTGCTCATGATAAACAGATCTGTTGCTATCTTGGTACAAGACACGGACAGAATTGTTGTGTGGTTGAAGTGGCTCTTTCTGCTGACTGGTTTGGTGTTCCTGACAGGAATTATCTTATGAGGAAAGCTTAAACAGGTAGGGACTTTACTCATTGGAACTTCAAAGAATGACACATGATCTCATTGAAACTTATGGGCCATATTTTGCAGCCCATATGTTTCAATGCCTGGCTATGTCCCTCTCCTCCAAGGGCTATATTTATCTTTGTGTCCCTGGGAAGATCCCCAGAACAGGTTTGTGTCTATGTGAACTGTTGTGAATCGTGCCAACATGATGTCACAATGGCATGGTGTCAATATCTAGTGAGGGGTCAAGATATGGCGAAGGGCAGGTGTATACGATTGAAATGCATTCAAATGCCCGTAGTGCAAGTTCACACCCATTCTGGGCATTAACCCAATGATATTGCTGGTGAGGGGAAGGCAAGATCTGAAGTCACGTTCGTGCCGCCAAAAATTTCAACTGCTGGATCTTCAGTCCCCACTAGCATTCACACTCATGGCGAATGCAGGCTCAAATTTTCACCCAACATCTTGAATTGCCTTTGAAATGTCGAGCAAATTGATTTTGCACATGTTCTAAACCTCACCTTTCCAAGTGATGATTCTCTGGAGAATCACCTCCTATATAATCTTTGTTGTCATCAGGTGATGGTTGAAGAGCAGAAGATCACCTTTTTAGATGCTTTTGTTGTTCATGATATTTTCATAAAAGCTGAACAGTCAGACTATATTTTGACCAGCCTTATTGACAAAACTTCCTGACACTTCACATCCTCCTTATGTGCTTTTCTCTCTTATAGCTTTCATTGAAGAATGTTTTGGAAATCGTTATAGTCGATGAGAATAATTCCAACTCAGAAACATGTATGAAGTCCTGGGTACGACAATGATCCACCATCGATCTGAAGAGAGCATCAACTTCTCTGATACGTACACAGTCATTGGTAACCATATCAACCTAAGCCCAAAACATTGGCTGTGTAGGGCCATTTTGCGATCTCTATGGAAGTCAAGAGAGTGATTTATGATTTATATTCAGTCTCAACTCAGAAAGGTGATCCCATCAAGTACACAGAGAATCTCTCTGCTTCTCTTTCATTACCAATGCTTCCTTTTCCATTCCTATCACTGCCTCGAAGGCAAATCATGCAGGCTTTCTGTTGCCATTCCTTTGAACCTGAATGAGTACAGCTCCAAACCTTGTTGATGTTGCATCGATGACCACTACCAAAGGTAATGTTAATTGTAATGTGCCAGCATGGTTAAAGAGATGTCCTTTTCCTTTTTATGTTGAAATGCATTGGTTTGTTCAATAAACCAAAACGACTGCTGGAAACCAGTAGTGATTCTCATTGGGTTCCCACTGTGCTCGAGGATCAGGGAATCCTGAGAGCAGAGAGAATCCAGCTTGAAATTGACAAATCATATTTAAATGCATATTTAAATATGCTAATCTGGTTTCCATCTTCATTGAGCAGCTGTGGGGGTGGGGAGAATCCCAATGGAGGTTCTCGCAGGCGTGAAACGCATTGGACCCTACCCCCGTGATTCTCCGGTCCTGCACTGCACCAACGCGATCTGTACCAAGTGGCAATGCCCCTTGACACAGGTTGGCACCATGCAACCTTGGCATGCTAACCTATGTTAAGGGGCATGCCCCAGTGGCAACCTCATGGAGGATGGGGATTAATGTTTCTATGGTTTGGGCCACTCATAGCCCACATGAGGGAGCGATGACAGATATTAGCCAATGGAGTGGGAGGGAATTGCCATTCCAACTGTGAGGGTGCGGGGGGGGGGGGGGGGGGGGGGGGGGGGGGGGGGCACGATGATTGCAGAGGGAAAGGGAATGGGTAGAGAGAATGGGCTGATTAATGTCGGGTGTTGGAGGAGACAGAAGGTTCAAAGAACAGGGAGGTGGAGGGAGAAGGGGCTAATGATCATGGTGAAGAGGGGTGTTGGAATCAGAGTGAAAGCTTGCTCTGATTGAGGTGCGGAGGGGAGCACCTGAGGCTTCAGTATTGGGATGGAGGGAAATTGATTGCAGTCTTGATTGCGGCACATTTCAAAGATGGCACCCCAATTCTTATCAGCAGGATTTTGCCAGCATGTTTAAACCTCGACCATCTTTAATGACGATGTGAATCGCGCTGCCTTGGGTTTTTTTTTGGCAGTGTGTGGTAGACTCTAGAGAGAAAACCAACCAGTTTCGTGAAGAGAAACACATCAGTTTTGCTGTTTTTTAGTAAGAAGGTTTTACCTATGGTCTCGTCTCATCACACTTGCACAATCAATAGCCAGCCACTTAGAGGGCTTCTATCACCATCCCATTTCCGAGATAGTCTTTCGAAAATATCAAGACTTAATTTTTTAACTTTTATGGAAAAGCATACATCGTTATCATTAACTATTACTCCAGGTGGTTAGAAGCTACCGAACTCCACACTACAATAGCTGATATTGTGATAAACATATTATAGGGCATTAGTTTCTAGATTAAATTGTTTCGAATATCAAGCCAAAATTCATGAATGAACACTTTAAAAAATTTACAGACCACTGTGGGATCACTCATGTCACCAATTCTCTTCTTCATCCAGAGGCATTAGAGAAGCTGAAAGAGCCATGAAAACCACCAAAATGCTGATGATCAAAAACTCTGACTGGAATTCAGCTTTGCTGAATTACTCAACTACAGAACAAATGGCTTTTCACTGGCAGGACTGCTTATGTACTGACAGTTGAAGGCAATAGTCTCTTTGTTGTAATAGAATCTGTAATACATTACCATTAAAGAGTGAGAAATGTGTAGCTCTTACATAAGAAACAGAATTATATAGTTCCAGACATACAACTCCAACTCAAGACTCTAGCCCCTTTGATAGCAGGATAGAAGATGTGGATTCAGGGTCACACATCTGAAGGAATGGCCCTTCAACAGCTGGATCAACTATATTCCTATCTTGTCCAAATACCACCTTCACTCAATAACTACATCAAGATCAAGGAGAGTTGTAAAGGCAACACAAAGACAACTTTGGGGGAAGGTGATGATAGAATAAATGTAAAGTAAATTGTTTAAGAAATAGTTTACCATTGTTATTAAAGAAGTTGATGTTTTACCTGGGGGGGGTTGTAGTATAATGGCTTTACAGTTATGGTAGTGACTGAAAGATGTGTATCATGATTTAACAGTGACATCAGCAGTCATGTGCTAGAGGAGACTCTAGAACAGAAGGAATAGTCTGTACTTAAGAAAGATGTGCATAACTAGCAGTTCCTCATGTATATATTGTACAAAATAGCTTGAAGTAACCTATCTTAGTCATACCAGCATTCATCATATAGTGGGATGGAAACCTTTGATATATAAATTAGACCACAACACTAACATATGAAACACAAAGTGCAAATTAGAGTGAAGTAATTGTTTGATTTGATTTGATTTATTGTTGTCACATTGGTATGTAGTGAAAAGTATTGTTTCTTGCGCACTATACAGACAAAGCATACCTTTCACAGAGAAGGAAATGAGAGAGTGCAGAATGTAGTGTTAACTCATAGCTGGGATGCAGGGAAAGATCAGCTTAATGCAAGGTAAGTGCATTCAAAAGTCTGACAGCACTTTCTTGAGTCAGTTGGTGCATGACCTCAGATTGTGTATCTTCTTCCCGACGGAAGAAGGTGCAAACGACAATGTCCAGAGTGCATGGGCTCCTAATTATGCTGGCCACTTTGCCGAGGCAGCAGGAAGTGTAGACAGAGTCAGTGGATGCGAGGCTGGTTTACATGATGGATTGGGCTACATTCACAACACTTTGTAGTTTACTGCGGTCTTGGGCAGAGCAGGAGCCATACCAAGTGTGATACAACGAGAAAGAATGCTTTATATGATGCATTTGTAAAAGTTGGTGAGAGTGTTGGTGACATGTCAAATGTCCTTAGTCTTCTGAGAAAGTGGAAGTGTTGGTGGGCTTTCTTAACTATATGTCGGCACGGAGAATCAGGATAGGTTGTTGGTGATCTAGACACCTAAAAACTTGAAGCTCTTGACCATTCCTACTTTGTCTTTGTTGATGTAGACAGGGGCGTGTTCTCCTCTATGTTCCAGAAGTCAAGTTCATTTTGTTGACATTGAGGGAGAGTTTATTGTCACCGCACCAGTTCACCGGATTCGCTATCTCATTCTTGTACTCTGTGTCAATGTCAATTCAATGTCAAATTCATTTCAGAAAGAGGTTGAAGATCAGAACAAATTAACTAAATTGAGAGAAAAGAGAGATAGAAGGAAAATGTTTTTTATTTTAAATTTGACAATTTTTATGATTAAAATCTGAAGAAATGAAATTAATTTTCTGGACCAGAGAGGTCAATTATCAGAAAATAATATTTCGCAAATCTTAAAAAAAGGACATCTAATCCAGGCTTAAGTAAATGTGCCCAGAATTTCACGTGCTTTCTTGTATTACTTAAGACCACATCTAAATTTATGTGATGATTTTTGTTTGAATCTGCTGGGAACTCCAGCAATTTCAATGCATTTCATAGTAAGGCGAGCAGTAATGTGCTAAAAGCAGAGAAGTGCACCTCCAGCACTGACTTTTGTGTTTCCATATTTAATCATGTATCTGCCCTCGCCTGAAGCTGTTGGACAAAAATAACAGAGTGCCATTAACCTTGACATTATTCTGACAGCAAATTAAGGTCCATTATACCTTTGTGACAAATCTTTAAAATATCAAATTGTTAGTTGTACCTACCAACAATTGTTGACTGAAATATCATTGCAGAGATGAAAGTTTTCTGAAAACATAAAATCATTTTATGCATTTACATTGGGCCATACAAAAGAAATTTTATATTAGGGCATTAAATTTTATGCCCTTGCTATCTCATTGATGTACTACAACTCTGGGGACACAACAAGCAAATAAAATTGCAATCCACTGAGCATAGTTAATATCACATGAAAAAATTTACAAATACCACAAGCACCAATGAGTTTCTACTCATATTTTAGACAAAATCACATTCAATTGTTATCAGGCATCTTGCCTATTTCATAAAATGTGTTGAATGTTACTATATAATTATGACTTTCACATAATGCTGTTAAATCCATCAAGTTCATTATCAACTGTTTATTATCTTTCTTGCATGAAACATTATTTTGAGAATCATTCAGTATTTCCATTCGCTGTTCTAAAATCAGATCCCATGAATTTTGTATTGGTAATTCCCTCCTTTGAAGATGGTATCTGTTGGTTGTTGTGCATTTTAAAGAAATTGGTGAATTTCTACTGAAATTATAAACATTTTCAGCCCTCCATCTCATGAAATGATGGTTTGCCACTTGGTGGCCAACTTTGTGTTCAATATCAACTGTTTTGGCTTAGAAGTCCCAATATAGTATGACAATCTCTGCCACACTTGCTGCAAATGAAGGCAATGAGTTGTGAAGAAGCAGGATCCACTTGTGTCTATTTTGTCTGGGTCCAATTCTGGACGGCTGAACTTCCCATTTCTTGTCTTTCTTCGATGTGTCCTCCAGAAAAGTTAGCCTCCAGAGGTCCCAGTTATTGGCTGCTTCTTGGTTATCTATGTCAATGTCCACCATCTTCATATCTTGCTCCTTGTAGTAAAAGTATAGACATCTAGCAGATTGTGATCCAGTAGTAAGTTTATTGAACAGAAGATCTTTGGGTGTATTGCCATCATCCATTTGATTAACGTAGCCGAGCCCATTACAAACACCATTTTCTTAGGAATGAGTGTGATCTGATGGAATAGCATGCCCCTGGACCACTGAGTTGGTGGCGGTAACCCACAAGAGATGCTAAGAATACATATGAAACAGAAAGATGGAAACTGTTCAATCTTTTCTCTGGCCTGGCATAAGTTCTCCAGGTCTCATTGCTGAGAGGAGTGGAGACTTAGAAGACTCACATTTTGGTATTTTCATTTAGGTTGCTGTTGTTCCAAATGTTCTCACTCAGTTCAAACGTAACAGCGGCTGTTTTTGCCACGTCATGTTGATTTCAGCATCAAATGACAGATTGCTGGTGATTATAAAACCTAAATATGTTAAAACAATTTCCAGTGTCACATTATCAGTGTTGTTTAATGACTGTAAGGCAACATCCTGGACCATGACATTTGTCTTCCCGATGATGGTCAAACAAATCTTTTTACAGGCATGAGAGATTCTATCTACTCAATCCTGTTGGTGTTCTTCAATATGCAATGCAGTTTTCTCTAAGATCTGTATATAAGTAAGCACTTTCTTTAAGTAAACTTGTGATGGAACAAAACTTAATATATATTTTTATAAAAATATATGCTTATTGTTAATCTAGAACTTTGACTAAACAAGGATCATTTAGATGGCTGATCCTCTATCTGTGAGTCACCAGAATAAAAGGAGCCACTTCACAATCATGTCACATCTTGTTATTTCTAACAAACTACCATCAGACTTCCTGGGAACAGCACTGCCCGTTTGCAAAGGGCTACATGAAGGCCATTTGTACTTGATAAACCTGGCCTGTCATAATCAAAGACAATAGCATCTCAAAAATCCCTTTTAACCCATAATGTTATCAGTCCTGAAGACCAAGCTGAATTCCAGACACTGGATAAACTTACTTTGTTGAAGATCCTGTACAGTGGTAAGATCATATGATTTAAGACTCTGGCTTGTTGAACAAGGCAATATTGCCTTCCTGTAAGTCTGACGTTTTAACATTTGATTAGCAGAAGGAGCTCTGATCAGGCTGGACAACTGGCTCCTCTATCCTCCCACTGCTGAAGGTTCTGTACTACTGGCTACAAACTGATTCATCTCTGCATGCCTATTCCTTCTTGTAAAGTCAACACTACCAGAAAAGCAAATCTCATTTCACAAGTTTTCAGCTCCCTAACCTCTATGAAGGGATTCCTCAAAGGACTTTAATTCTGGATCTCATGTGAACCAGTATTTATTTTTCCTGTGGTTTTTGTACTATAAAATCTTTTTTCTTTATCCCTCTCTTTATTGTATGTGTATGGACAGAGTCATTGCAAATCTTCCTTTTCATGTTTTTTTTTGAATGTGTGCAATAAATTAATCCTTTAAATTCATCTTATTTGAGTTTGCTGTGGGGTTATTAACAGGAATTGGATCACACAAAAAAACAAAAGGGTTGGGAAATATACCCTCACTTATTAAAATGTAAACAAATCAACACACCTTTCTATTCATTGATGATAGTGAGAGGAAAATTTGTGCTATTTGAAAAGATCCCTTCCTATCCACCCACCTCTCCTGCCTGGAACAGAAATTGGAAGCTCAAATCCAAGATCACTCAATTCATTTGACCAGAGTCCAGGTTAAGACACAAGTCAAATCAAAGGCAAAATAATCAATTGGAAGCCAAAAGGAAAAATCTGGCGACTAGAGCAAATTTTAAAACACAGTAACTTACTATAGCAAATTCCTTTCCCCTAAAACTAAAGTGTATCAAGGGAAGTACAGTTAATTGTTGATGGTAAACTGTTGTCATCATGAGACTATGGTGAAGGGAATGAATGTTTAAGGTGGTAGCTGAGGTGCCAACTAATTTGGCTGCTTTGCCCTGGATGAACATGAAAGAGATCATTAACTGTTGAATCAAATCTTACATTTTTCTTTATTTAAAAAGTGGACTTTGCTGAACCAAAATATATCTGCTACATGATTTATAAGTTTGCTACAGTTTCTGGAAATTTCTAACAGCAAAACAGGACAAAAAACTCAATCTTCATCCATATAGAATCTCACACATCTCATTGTGAGTCCACATTACGATTAATGAAACTAGAGACCAGTAGACAACTTGTCTCCCCAGCCTGGACTATATCAAAGGGAGAGCCATTGAAATCAAAAGGGAAAATACTGGGAAATTTCAACAGCTCTTGCAGCATCTGCAAGGAGAAAAAGAGCTGATTTTTGAGTCCAGATGATCCTTTATCAAAATTAAAAGGTATACAGTAGAGTGAGGGAATGAAAGATGAGTCATAGTCATGAAACCAAGGGGAAAGGCTGCTGATAGCAGTCCATGTAGAGAATAGAAGATGTGAATGGCCAAACAGCAGAGAAACTGAAATCAGAGAGTGAACTGTGATAGATGAAGATTGGGGGGGTGTTGGGTGTTTTTTGTGTTGTGTGTGTGTGTGTTTGTGTATGGGATGGGAGAGAGGTAAAATTGAGAAAAGGAGGGAAAGGGGAAGCAATGGGAGAGAAAAGATGAGGAAACGGGGATAAAATAGGGAGAAAGAGTGGGGAGAAGAAAAATAAATGAAACAAACAAAAAGTGGAGAACAGTCAAAAATTAAATAAAATGAAAGCAAAAGGGGTTGAGGTGGGGTAGAGTGATTCATCCTAAGTTGTTGAATTCAATGTTGAGACTGGAAGACTGTAATATGCCTAGCTAGAAGATGCAATGTATTCCTCCAGTTTGTGTTAAGCTTCACTGGAACATTGCAGCAGGTCAAGGAAAGATGTGTGGACAGGATTGTATGTTAAAATAGCAAGCAATAGGAAGGTCAGGGTCCTGATTGCGTACAGATCAAAGATGTTTAGCAAAATAATCATCCAGTCTACCACTGAAACTCATTATACCTGCAGTGGTGCTAAATGCCACTGTCTATCTTTTAAGGCAAACAATGGGTTTTGACCAAAGGCATAAAAACCACTTGTTAGCCTGCAATTGACTCATTAATGGACAACATTCCATGATCTAAGGTTCAGTCTTGGCAAAAGTTTTAATATTACATTTTGAAAACTGCAACTCAGTCTGCTGTCTAAACTTCATCTTACAAACATGAAAGTAGGATTTCAGACTGACTGGCAGGCTGCATGAAGTCCAAGGCTTCATGAGCCCTATTTCTATGGAAGATTTTGCCATCTCCTGCCAAGCAGACCAAACCTCTGGATACACACTCCATTTTGCTGCATCACCTTCAACTTTAAAGGAATTCTGCAAAATTCTTCTTCATTCCCTAAATTGTACCCCAGCCTTAAAAGAATCCTCACTGGACTCTGATTTTCTGGACTGTGGCAATCATGTGAACTGATAACTGTGTCAGTGATACTTTTCTTTTAAATTATTCATAGTTGTAAAAATTCCTCTATCCTATCTTATTAGTGTATGCTTGCAAGTCTATGAAGTTGCAATCATTTCCTGGGTTTGAATGTGTGAATAAACTATACTTCTGGGCCATAATTCTCTGACTTTGCCTACAGCTGGGATTCTCCAGTCCCACTGCAGTAAATGGAGTTTTGGCTGTATGCCAAATTTTCCATTCACACTGGTGGCAAGTCGAATGAGATTGGAGAATCCTAGCCCTAATTTAGTCCTAAAATAAATTGCTGCAAGTCACTTTAAAAATTGATCTCTCAAAATTGGCCTTGTTCAAAAAACAAAAATACCTCTGCTTAAAGACGGATAGCAAGAAAATAAAGAAGTTCAGTTTTGTCTCTCTCACTGTCAGTAAAAATTATGTCAAGATTCTTGGGTGTTGTTGGAGCTGTACTCATCCAAGCAATTGGAGAGTATTCTATTACATTCCTGACTTGTGTTGGACAGTCAGGAAGTGAATTACTCACCACAGAATTCCAAACCTCTGATCTGCTTTTGTAACCACAGTATATGGCTGATTCTTTCAGTTTTGATCAAAATAATAACTTCTAGGATGTTGATAATGGGTGAATCAATAATGGTAATGCCAGTAAATGTCAAGGCAGATGATTAGATTCTCTTTTATTTGAGATAGCTATTGCCTGGCACTGGTATGACAGAATTGTACCTTATCACTTTTCTGTCTAAGCATGAATGTTGTCTAGGTCTTCCTGCATGTGGACATGGGTTGTTTTAATACTACTCCCA
Organism: Sphyrna mokarran; assembly: GCA_024679065.1. Taxonomy (NCBI): domain Eukaryota; kingdom Metazoa; phylum Chordata; class Chondrichthyes; order Carcharhiniformes; family Carcharhinidae; genus Sphyrna; species Sphyrna mokarran. Next base: position 145,099,746 of record JAGIQG010000001.1, on the reverse strand, counting down.
GAATGTTAACAGGACCCAGAGCCTTTGCAATATCCAATGCCTTCAGCCATTTCTTGATATCACTGGGGTAACTTGAATTGGCTGAAGACTAGCTTCTGTGTTGGGGATCTTAGAAACAGGCCAAGTTGGATCACCCACTTGGCACTTCTGGCTAAAGGTGGTTGCAAGCTCTACAGCCTTCTCTTTTTCACTGATGTGCTAGACTCCCCCATCATTGATGAAGAGGATCTTTGAGGATCTTCCACTTCCAGTTAGTTGTTTAATTGTCCCGCATCATTCATGACTAGATATGGCAAACTGTGGAACTTAGATCTCATCTGTTGGTTGTGCAATCGCTTAGTCCCGTTTATTGTATGAGCATGCAGTACTTGTTGTTGTTGCAGCTTCACCAAGTTGACAGCACATTTTTAGATATGCCCAGTGCTGCTTCCTATTGTGCCCTCCTGCACTCTTCATTGAACCAGGGTTGATCCTCCAGTTTGATTGTAATGATAAAGTAAAAGATGTGTCATGTCATGAGATGGTTTAAGAGAGTTCTGCTGCTGCTGATAGCCACAGTGTGTTATGGATTCCCAGTTTTGAGTAGCTAGATCTGTTTGAAATCTGTCCCACTTACCATAGTTATGATTGAAGCGCCAATAGAGGAAGACCAAGAAAGAAAAAAGCTCTCTATGTGGTTTTAAAAGGGGCAGTTTTTCTGTTCAAAGGGTGAGATTCCAAATAGAATGCATATTTAAAAAGTGCTGTATGGATGGGGCTATTTGAAATAAAATCATCAAAGGGAGTACTGGGAAGACAGTAAAGAAAATACTGTGCGGTCTCAAGTTGTTAAAGCCTGCAAGAGAAATGGCAGGTCAGTTAAGATCCATGGGTCCTTTCAATTAAGAAAATGAATATGGAGTTCCTTTGCAGAGTGTTTTTGGTACTTTGTGCAAGGAAATAAAATTGCATACAAATTGCTCACATCAGCTTTTCTATTTACAAAATGAAATTAAATCTTTAATTTGATACAGAACTTGGTTCATCCAGTAAAGCCAGGAACCAAAACTTACGATGGATGACTTGACAAAAGTCCTTGAACAACATTACTCTTCAAAACCACTAATCATCGCACAATGATTCAGATTGCACTGAAGGAATCAAGCGGAAGGCAAAAAGTAATTTCTGCAAAAACTGGTCCAGTTTCTTACACAGTTCAGACTGAAGATGATCTAGTTTGGCAACCCCATCCTGACTAACTATTGTCATTTTGAAATGATTTCTCAAAATCATCTCCAAAAATACCAACATCTTTAATCTCTAGTGTTGCGAATACTACTAAGAAAGACTTAGTTGAATCTGAATTGCCTAAAGATTGTGTCTATGATACAAATCCACATGAGAATGATATAGAATTTGATCCAAGAAAAGAACTCAACGAAATATTTTTGAAAGTTTGTAAGGTTTTTGGCCTCCACTACACTCCCAGGCAGTGCATTCCAGATTCCCAACATCTTCTGGGTGAATTTTCTTTCTCAAATCACCTCTGAATCTCTTGCCCCTTCCCTAAAACTATGCCCCTTCATGATTGACCCCTCAACCATGGGGAATAGCTGCTCTCTACTCACCATGTCCATACACCTCATAATCTTATACACTTCAATCATGTCTCCCCTTAGCCTTCGCTTTTCCAAAGAAAACAATCCAAGCCTATCTAGCCTCTTCCTATAGCTCAAATGCTCCATCATTGGCCGGATCCTCTGTATCTCCTCTAGTGCTATCACATCCTTCTTATAGTGAAGTGATCAGACCGTACACAGTCCAGCTGTAGCTTAACCAAAGCTCTGTACAAATACAACATTACCTTCTTGCTCATATATTCAATGCCACAATTGATAAAAGCAAGTGTCTGTATGCCTTGTCAACTATTCGGCTGCTCTACTGACTCCAGGGACATGTGAATAAATACTCCAAGATCCATCTGTTCCTCTCAGCTTCTCAGTATCCTAGCATTCATTAAATACTCCCTCACCTTATTTCTTCTTTCAAAGTGCATCACTTCACACTTACCAAAGTTAAGTACCATCTGCCACCACTCTACTCATCTTCTTCACTATTAACCACTCTATCAATCTTGGTATTGTCTGCAAACTTTCTTAAAATTCCCTCACCTTTTCATCTATGTCATTTATGTATATAACAAGAATAAGGGTCCAAGTACTGATTTTAGTTGGCCACCAATATATACTTGTCTCCCTTCAAATAGCTTTCTACCCCTACTCTTTGTGTTCCATTACTAAGTGATGGACACAATCTGCACACATAAGGATGGCCTCAACAGGGATCTTAGGTTCATGTCACACTATTTGTAACCTGCACGACTTGCCTGGGCTTGCAAAATCTCACTACCTGACCTGGCTGGAGACAATACACATCTCTTTAACCTATACTTAATTCTCTTTCCACTCACATTGTTTGTATTTTTAAGACTTGATTACCTGTAAAGTCTCGCATTCCAAATGTTATCTTATAAATTGAGTTTGTGTCTTTATATGCCTTGTTTGTGAATGGAACCTCCACTTACCTGATGAAGGGGAAGCACTCTGAAAGCTAGTGGCTTGTGCTATCAAACAAACCTGTTGGACTTTAACCTGGTGTTGTGACACTTCTTATTGTGTTTTTCATCACTAAACCAGTTTCTGATCCATCTTACCAAGTTTCCTGAATTTCATGTGATTTAACCTTCTCAGTCAGTCTCCCATATGGGATCTTGTCAAAAACTTTGCTAAAATCCATGTAGACTACATCAACTGTATTTCCTTCATCCACACACTTGATCATATTTTCAAAAAAATTTAACAAAATAATCAGGCATAACCTCCTTTGACAAAGCAATGCTGATGATTCCTAATTAATCCATGTCTTTCCAAGTGGATATTAATTCTCTCCTTCAGAATTTTGGTTATTGTTTTGGTTTAGTTTCGGTGTTTGCCAGGAATGGAAATTAGCGAATTGTGGTAAAATTGGGGCTAGATTTGAGAAATACATTCACAAGAAGGACAGAGGGGGTAAGGGTTAATTTTTGAGAAGAAAGTGATACCATAGTTTTTAAAGGACAGAGATAGTGGCTGAGGCCACTATCTCAGCTAACATGGAAGGAGGGCTTACAATTTGGTGGGAATAAGATCAAGTCAGCAGGACTACAACGCATGGACACTGAAATCTTGAAATGGGGTAATGGAAAGGGAATTGAGGTGCAGAGCAAGGACAGGAGAAAGCCTGAGGGAGTCTGTCTTTGCAGGCAAAGAGTCAGAGGGAAGCAGCAAAGGCAGATGAAAGAATGGTCTCAATGTTAGTTAAGAGGAGTTCATGAGCTCCTCAAACCTATTGGGAAGAATGGTGCAAGAGGGATTTAATGGTTTGTAGTGAAGAAAAGAAGTCCAGTACTAAGCAGTTTTCAAGAGAAGAGGGAAGTCTAAAAGCTCTTACGGGCCAGCCATATCTGATGATAGATGGCTAAGTCAGCTGTGTGCCTGGTACATTCAAATCTGCCCCTCTTGGATTTGTAGGATCAAATGGAGACGAGAGTAGGAGAATCAAACAAGATCAAGGAAAGCAAAGGGTTTACAGGGGATAGGAATATAAGAGATAGGCATGGGGAAATGGTTGAAATGCTTGCAATTGCAGAGATTCTGTTGAAAATGAGGGCCAAAGACTCAACAGTGGGAATTTTGAAAGTATTGTTGTAAATAATGTGGGGCAGGAGGGAGGGAAATAATTTCCCGGACAGAAGCAAGTGGGGTTGGAAGGGAATCTTGGCATATAAAAGTGAGGGATACAAGAAAATAATTGATTATGGTATTTTTAATGATAGGATCGATGGTACAAGGACAGTAAAATCAAGTGAGTGACTGCAAATATGGCAAATTTACATGGCAGAGGTCAGAAAGTCAGTAAATTCAGAGAAGAGAGCACAAAGGGCTGCATTAAAATTAAAATCATCAAGAGGTAATTCAGTGCAAAAGCTAAGGAAAGAAAATATCTGAAGCAGTTTTGCAAGCATTTGATATTAATGATTTTCTAGGATATCTTATGAAAAGTTCAAGATGGGAATTGAATGAATGGCCAAAATCATAGATTTTTAAGGAGATGCTTGAGTGATGAAACAAATTAAGGTAGTTGAAGAAAAAGTGCCAAAGAAATAATGTTGTGGGATCTTAAATGTGTATCCAAATAGGAACAGACACCATATGAAAGGGCGGCTCTTATAATGCTGAATTTCTTCAGCATTGTGATTAAGAGTCAGTCTAGAATATGCGCTCAAATTTCTGAAGTAAGGCTTGAACCTACAATCTTGGGACTCAAAGGCAAGGTTGTTATCCCTGAGCCAAGGCAAACATCAGTGAATAAGTGAAGATGTAATCAGCAATTCTGGGCTTTTGAGACTGGTTTCATATAAAAATGTTTATGAAATCTCTCAAAGGACAATGTTTTATATATATATATACATATATATTCAACCATTAAATGGCAATATCTGTAACTTTCCCCTACCTTTGATTTTATTACATTTAAAACTTTATTTTTGTTAGAAATCTTGTAGTTACTCACAAACATTGGTGGAGGAAAGGATTCATTGAAAGTATATTTAATTGCTTTGCTGAGTTTATGTTTGAGGTTAATTGTCTGCATTGGTCCTGCTCTCAAGCCTCCATCAGAATTTTCTTTATATTTGGCACTCATTGAAATGACAGTCTAAAATTCAAGATATTAATCTCTGTCCCAGCAAGATTCTACAGTGACCAACCTGTGAAGGAACTATCACAGTACTCTGTCATGATTTCAAGATAGATGGTAAACACAATGCTGGTATAAGATACAAGGGAAAAATAAATTCAAGATGGAAACATAAGTTGAAAAGAGATAACAGATAACAAAGCATCAGTTTTTGAAAATGCATGGACCAATCTCAAATCCCAATCCACTGAAAGATAAATTCTCAAAGCCAGTGACCAGGATCATTGGTGTAAGGCAATTTATTAAAGTCAAATATGTTTTTAATGGAATTTTAGACATTGCCATCGTTTTGGAACTATTGTTGACTAAATAAAAACTGCAAAGCACTTCTTATCACCTAATTTTGCAATATTTATACTAATCCACAAAGAAAAATATTTACCATAATCGCGATATGATTCGTTTAGTTTACGTTATGTCTGATGCTTGACATGCACTGTGTATGACCGAGCAATTATTCTTGGTCATTATTTTATATGCAGGCGTCACCCTGCTGCACCCACGTCTCCTGTCAGGAGAACACGAATGTTCATTAAAAGTGATTGGTCTCTCGATATTCTGACCCTCGCTCTTCCTCGTGTTAATTCTCTGATATTCTGTGTGTTCTCGCAAGTACAACGATCATTGAAATCTTCAGCGTTTGGTGCTGCCGAGTAGTTTCTTTCAATGTAAACCTTCCCGCATTCTCCACCCCGAACGTTTGTTAACCCATCTGCTATTTTACCCGAATGTTTAACTGTCAATCGGTGCACTGGATACTTCTACTTCTCAAAATTAAATTCTGCACAGCTAATAAGCACTTTTGGCTATTGTTTTCAAACTTCTCGCCATCCCCATCAATGAGTGATCTCCCACTAACCTCAGTGCCCCTTGTTTGTGAGCCTCCCGAACGGTGATCATTGGTCATGAATTGAGACGTTTTCTTCTGTTCGGCGGATTTGTTCTTCCGCTTCTCTGGGACGAACGGGTCCCACACTTTAGATAGTAATGCTAATTCTGTGAACAGGCACTAGTACTGTTATTTTGGTCCCTTTAGTTTCACCTGTGAGAAGTGTTGCCCCGTGTGTCTGCTGTGTGGGCTAGCTGATTCGAGTTGATAGGATGCCGAATTGGTGTCAACGTGATTCTTTGCTAATGATCAGCATCACCGTCTCCCTCAGTTTTCACGACGGAGGGGGTTGGTGAATACTGGAGCAGGTTGGTCAGTCACTCTTCCCTAGTGAATCTGCGCCAGTCCCACCAGCAGTCCATCCGGCACAAAGCGAAATCCCACTGCAGCAGTGTAAAACCAGCCCCGGTTAGCCACTGAAACGTGATTAATTCTACTTTCTATATATATACTGGTGTGAACAACTAGTCAGGCTGAATGTCAGACGAAGATAGAAGGTGTCAGCCTCAGATAACAGTGTCCTTTTATGAAGAAGAAACCCGGCGGGACTGGAAGGAAAAGAATGGGGATTTGAGTTCACAATATTACAACCCAATAGCAGAGGACAGGAAGGCACATGGATACCCCGATACCATGTAAGTATTTTCATTCGTTACGCTGAATAATTAATTCATTTAATTCAACCATCGTGCGACTATTATTGCATGGAAATGGAAGATAGAAAATTACAGCGAAGGCGAAATAAACCATAGAAATGATATGTAAAATATTTCGAATTAATTTTGCCGCAGGATGATTTCTGACTTTTATTCAAAACACAATGCAACTTTTGTAGGATGTTTGAAATACATGACACAGGGAATACTGATACTTACATTGTACGCTGGGCATCTAACACGCGGTTAGAGAATGCCTTCAATACAAATAGAAAAATGGCATCGTAACGGTAAAATGATAAAAAGGGTTTTTTTGGATTTAATTTCTAATTAATCTCTACTGTCACTTGATTGTTACTCGAGCGGAAAATACCAAAGAGAAATCCATTTTGATGCATACAGTAGGCTACGGAAACATGTTAATAAAATCTTAATTTTACATTCGAAATTAATTTGCTTAATTTAACGGCTTTATGAATTTCCAAAGTTAACGGATCAGTAATTTTTTCAGGCTGCGCCGCTTAAACTAGGCATGGTCAAATATCTCAATTTATTTATTCAGAAAAATACAATTAACGAGTTCAAATTAGGATCTCGGTGTTTTCTCTTTCTGGGAAATCAGCGCCACCAAGTGAGGCAGCAGGTAAGTAACAGAGTTTCGACCAATATTTATCAGTTTATTAACAGTGATAGTCACCAGATACAACAGCATTCGGACACGAACGTAGATGGATGCTGGGCGGAGGGTTGTTACACGAGAACTGGCACCAGCAGCTCAGACAGCAAGTGTGGAAGAATGGATGAGTTCAGGGTTTACACCTAATACTTCGCCTTGTCTGTTCTCTTCACTGATACAGACTCACCTGTTGAGTTTTTTTTAAAAGGTTTTTTATTTCCAGGTTTTCTGCTTACCGAATCACATGTTACTTTGTCTCTTAGAACACAATTGGGATGGTTTCCGTTGCTCTACATCGTCATAAATAAATTTGAAATTTCTCGTAAAATGAGTGCAGATTTCAGGAGAAATAATAGGGCCAGATCTTGCTGCAGGAGGGAATCCAATGGCGTCTGTCATTTGTTAAAATTGCCCTGCGTATTTAAATTTTAATTGTCTTTTACGCGGCAAATTTTTGGAAGTTGGAGCTGATAACAGTGCAGTGAGGGAAATTGGACATTTGGATCCGAAGTGAACAATGCAAGCAACTGCCTAACTCTTCAATTATCTTGATCAAAGGATTGTGAAATTAAGACCGAAAGGAAAACATAAATTAGAATGGGTGGATTCTCTATTGAGTCAGATTCATAAAGAAATAAGAGGATGTGAAAAATTAAATTAAAGAAGAAAAATAAGTGGGCAAGAAAGGAAAAGGAAAAAAAAAGTTGACATTTTCAAAATGTTTACCAACTATTAAAACCTGAAGAATAAGATTCCACATCTACAATGATTATTTTTAGTGGCAGAGGGGTTATTTGGCGGAAAATTTCACTTATTGCATTGTTACAATGCATGCATCTCCAGTGCAAATAGAGCAAATTATTTCATTTATACTTACACTTACTCACACATCTGCTCTTTACTTTATACCATTGCAGAAACAATAATTGAGCGCCATTAGCCTCACTATTAATTTGACTTTGCCATATAAATGAAGTTTTTTTTCTTTTTTGTTACATCCTTTAGGCAATTATACCAATTGAATCGCAAATAATCATCTATTGATTATTAAATCTTGAGTTCAGTTTGTTCCAGATGTAAAAAAAAGTGCAGTCACTGAAATAAAAAAAGAATAAGTCAAAGTATTTCCTACTTGTCTTTTAATTTACCACCCTTTTTGGAATAGCAACAAAAACAACAGCTTGTGCTTACCAAGGAAATATTCCAAGGAACTTCATAGGCACATGAATTAACAATTTTGATACTGAAGCACATAATGAGATATTAGGCCAGATGATCAAAGGCTTGGCCAAGAAAATAAATTTTAAGGAATAACATAAAGGAGGAAAGAGGGATAGAGACATCAAGAAGTTTGGACATTTCAGAATTTAATGCTTAGCTAACTGAGGGCACAGCCACCAAAGATAGAGCATTCAAAACCAAGGGCCACAATTGGAAGATCACAAATATCCCAAAGGGCTGTAAGGTTGGGGCAAATTATAGAGTAAAGCCATGGAGGGATTTGAAAACAAGTATGAGAATTTTAAAGGCATTGCTTAATTGATAGCGAATGTAGGTCAATAAGCATAAGGATGATCAGTAAGGATCATAAGCAGTGAAATTTTGGATATTCTCATGTTTATGGAGAATAGAACATGAGAGATATGCATAAAAAAATAACAATTTACAGAAGTCTAATGTGTAGCTGCATCTCTAGAATCATTCCTCAACATGGGTTAGTAGTGCTGGGAAAGAAAAGGAGCATATTATTAGGTGAAGAAGAATTAAAACCTTCTGCCAAGATACACATCACAAAGCAGTATACATTTAAGGCTGATGCCCTAAGTACACAATTCACATAAGATTCACAACATACTCATTTCAGCTGACTATGGTCCAATAAATTGAGTGAAAGGGTTTATTTAATTAATATGTTATGGCAAAGCAATAAAGTGGATTACTGATATTACAATATGTATGTCTTGCCATGGATGGATTGCTTTCCCAAAAGCTTTTAACATCACTTTGGCTTTGTCAAGTACACAAAGCAGATAGACACTGAGATTTAACTCCCAGATATTGTGAGAGATCAGTGGACGGCTGCAAAAAAATCCATTTCAATACAGACCATCATATAACACAGTTAATTTACTATATTCCCTTGTATTAGGCAATAAAATAAATCCTAATAACATAAACTACATCAGAAACTTTTATTGGAATCCTTTATACAAGTTTCTACTCAGCCTTACAAAAGTTGATACTACATTTGGGCTTATACTCTTGTCTGATAATTCATTGCAGAACTGAGGGTCCCTCCACGTAATCTGAAATAGTCCGGTTCACTGAGGAGTTGCAATGCTCTGCTGCTGAACCTCCACAACAGTGGGGACAGCAAGTGCCTTAAAAGGCTGTGCTAGCCTATCAGGTGGTTGGTGACCTGTACGCTATGGGGGAGGATGACCTAATACCGTGAGGCACAAGAGGTTACCCATGGTAGTTAAGGTGACTGTAACTTTAATCTTTGTTGCAGTAAGACCATCCCAGGGTTCAGCTGCAGACATCAGTAAAATTTCACAAATTCTACAAATGCTACCCACAATAATATTAGCCCAGTGATGGTTAGTTTGCATAGAATCACATCACAGTACATCAGATTTGACACCGATACAGTTATGAGAGAGCAGGATTTCCTCATGCACTCAAGTGACAAGCAATGGACTGGTCTGGTATATTTGTTAATCACAAGAGCATCCACTGATTCAATGTGCAGCTTGTATTCAATTACAGCAAGATTTTCAGGAAATTGCCACAACTCCTTTATCTTTGGCTCAGGTGTGCTTCAGCTGTTACCAACACGCAGCCTCAATGGATAGTTGCATGCTGATAAGGGGTACATAGTGAGCTGGCACCTTTGCATAAACCTACAGCAGTGGGACAGAAAAAGTTCATTAGGTGCCTTCTATCAACCATGACCATAGTTGAGCAAGATGTGGAGATGCCAGGTTGGACTGAGGTAAACACAGTAAGAAATCTCACATCACCAGTATAAGTCCAACAGGTTTATTTGGTAGCAAAATTCACTAGCTTTCAGACCGCTGCTTCTTCTTGACTCCACTTCTTGCCTTCAAACAACCACACAATCTTAAACAGACCATTGTGCACAGCAAACTGGAAAATAGTGATCACGACACCACACAACCCTGCCACAGCAACCTCTGCAAGACATGCTGGATCATCGACACAGATGCCAACATCTCATGTGAGAACACTATCCACCAAATACACGGTACATACTCTTGCAACTCAGCCAACGTTGTTTACCTGATACACAGCAGGAAAGGATATCCCGAAGCATGGTACATTGGAGAGACCATGCAGACACTATGACAACAGATGAATGACCACCGTTCGACAATCATCAGACAAGTGTGTTCTCTTCCTTTTGAGGAACACTTCAGCAGTCACAGGCATTCAGCCTCTGATCTTTAGGTAAGCGTTCTCTAAGGTGGGCTTCATGACACAAGACAATGCAGAGTCGCTGAGCAGAGACTGACTGCCAAGTTTTGCACACGTAAGGATGGCCTTAACCAGAATCTTGGGTTCATGTCACGTTACCTGTAACCCCATGACTTGCCTGGGCTTGCAAAATCTCACTTACTGTCCTGTCTGGAGACAATACACATCTCTTTAACCTGTGTGTAACACTCTTCCATTCATATTGTCTGTACCTTTAAGACAGATTACCTATAAAGATTCGCATTCCAACAGTTATTTTGTAAATTGAGTTTATGTCTTCATATGCCCTGTTTGTGAACAGAATTCCCACTTTTCTGATACAGGACCAATGCTCCAAAAGCTAATGGATTTTGCTACCAAATCAATCTGTTGACTTTAACCTGGTGTTGTGAGACTTCTTACATAGTTGAGCAAGCCATTGGCTTGCGGAAAATACAGTTCGCTGCCTTGGCTATTTTGGGCCAGTCTTCAATTTGGCCAGCAAGGGTGTCATGCATATTAATAAGGTGCTGCCTGGTTCTTCAGAAGGATTAAAGCTGGCAGTAGAGAATATCAAGAACAGACTTGATGCCTACAAGAGCAGGAAATGCCTGCAGCGCATGTTTATTCACAGATGCCATTAATCAATAGATCTGCATGACAGAAAAGTCAGTGATGCCCTCAGTCAGGCACATTTCAACTGAGGGCATTATGACCATTATTGCCCTTGAGCCAGCTGTCACCCTGCAGCAAACAAAGTTCTCCACTGTGAAAAATTATCACATGATGTTCTTTATTGTGCATTGAGAATCTACAATCTTGTACCATTCTCATACATTAACTTACTCATCATCGGTGTAGGATTGAAATAAAGCACACTTCCCATGGAACACCAAGATATGGCTCTTTGAAATAATAGTTTATCACCCATCAGTAACAATAGAGGTATTGGGAGAAAGAATGTAGAGGGGAGGTATATGATAAAGGGTAGACCTATTAAGAGTATAGAAACACAGAGGGACCTGGGGGTGCAGGTGAACAAGTCTCTGAAGGTGGCAGAGCAAGTGGAGAAGGTTGTGAAGAAAGCATATAGTATGCTAGCTTTTATAGGAAGGGGTATAGAGTACAAGAGCTGGCCTTTAATGTTGCAGTTGTATAAAACGCTGGTTAGACCTCATTTGGAATACTGCGTCCAGTTCTGGTCGCCTTACTACCAGAAGGACGTGGAGATTCTGGAGAGAGTGCAGAGGAGGTTTACCAGGATGCTGCCTGGCATGGAAGGTCTGAGTTACGAGGAGAGGCTAGGCAAATTGGGACTGTTTTCCTTAGAAAGACGTAGACTTCGAGGAGACTTAGAGGTGTACAAGATTATGAAGGGGATAGATAGAGTAAACAAGGTTAAGCTTTTTCCTAGGATGGACTCAAACAGCACGAGGAGTCACGGGCTTAGGATGAGGGGGGTAAGGTATAATTTGGATGCTAGAGGGAGTTTATTCACACAGAGGGTGGTGGGGGTATGGAATGTGCTGCCAAGTGGTGGAGGCAGGTACTCTAGAGTTATTTAAGAAATACTTAGATGGGCACATGAACAGAATGGGAATGGAGGGGTATAAAAAACTGATTTAAAATAGGGATCATGAGCCTTGGGAGTCCCTGGGAAGTGTGTAAATAGATGATGATATTAATGTACTTGTTTTTATCCTACAGGTGCTTTGGTCCACCTTGTTGTCTAACGAGGGGCATACACGCAATGGGTCGTGAGAGGACTTCTCTTGGATCTTTTTCGAGAGTATCCTAGTGCTTCACGTCGTTAGTGTACGCTTGACCTAGATGATGGGCAACACGACAGCTCAGTGAGTATCGCTGTGCTGTGCAGATACATGGATTTGGGCCTGTGTCTGTGGGAGTTTGCGCATTCTCCCCGTGCTTGCGTGGGTTTTCTCCGGGTGCTCCGGTTTCCTCCCACATCCCAAAGATGTGCTCTTAGGCTAATTGGCAAAACAAATTCTCCCTAAATTGTCTCAAATTTGGTTTTTAATCCATAGATCTATAAACATGGACAGGGATCGCGGGTAGAGGTGGGAACATCGGGGTGGCAGCGCGGGCTCGTTGGGCTGAAGGGCCTGTTTCCCATGCTGTTTTGTTCTTTGTACAATTCTGTGCCCGTATCCATTCATGGATCTTCCATGTTTGACATTCCATGAGATTGGCCACTGTTTCAATAGAGTTCCATGTGCTCAATTGCTAGGAACATGATGGCTACCATGAGCTCTTCTATCATCAGTGCAAGGGACTGCCTCTGGAATTCTGATTGTTGACCACACATTTTCCTTTGCTGCTCCACAAGCATCCACTTAGTGTTTAATCCTAGAGACTCAGCATCTGTGTGGGCCTGAACACAGCTGGTTGCTTCTTCAAGTCTCCAGCAGTGACTTGCCATGACTTGCCTGCCTCCAGCATCAGCCCATGCTCACATGTGAAGTGCTTCTTATCTTATGCCTTTCTTTCCGGACCCACCGAGCTGAGTGAATCTGAGGGAAGAGTGAAGAGTGCATATGGGCCATGTGATGGTACATCTTGCTGCTGCTACTCTGAGAACTGAATTCCTTCCTCCCTTATTTCTCACTGTACCTTTGGTAAAGATCCTGCCCATGTTCTACCAACCTTTTGTTTGGCATTTTATTGAATATCTATTGAAGTCCAAATATACTACATCCACTAGTTCCCCTTTATCCTTCTCATTACATCCTCAACTACGACTATTAAATACACTGATGAACTGCTAGATAACAAATTTGAAACTCTTTTGTCAGTTGGCAGTCTTCTCATCGATCTGGTGGAGGACAGTAGGACCATCACTAAAGCAAAGGATGGACCACTTGTTCGTTATATGCATCATGGCTTGCACTTAACCACAGTTGTACAGGGGTGAGTCATGGTGTACACAGTGGAAGAGATTGTTGCAGGTCCAGCTCCAGTGTGAAACCTATCTAGTTTGGTCCATTCGTCATGTGAAGGTTGAAACCTGAGATTTCCAACATGAAATCATCAACCACATATTGATTTTGGGCTGTGTTGTTGGTGTTGTTGAGACCATTCTTCTTCAAAGCAGACTATTTCAAGTCCATTTAGGCCCAAAACCAGCATGTAGAAGAGGTAACACAATGATCTACATCAAGGATCAGTACTAGCCCCCCACCTGAATCAATCTGTATATAAATGACCCACTAGCCACATGCAGCCAACTGCACAGATGACATCTGCTGTGCTTACCAAGCAAGAGATTTCAAAGAACTTAACAGTGCCCTAATGACATTCTCAACAAAACCTCCAATAGATTTGTCAAACATATTTTCCTTTCATATGTTGATTTTGCTTAATCATGCAGGCTGGGATTCTCTCAAATAAATTCTAAGTCCCTAATCCACATGAAAACTCCTGCCTATTTTTTCAGCATGATTTTCGGATTGAAGCTCCGACACACTATGTATCACAGAGTGCTGCATCATGATTTACTCTGAAAACCTGGAGGCGGGTCCTGTTCCCACTGGAGAGGCTGGTAGCTTAGCACTGAGTGGACCACTGCGCATGCATCGATCTGTCAACATTGGGATCAGCACATGTGTTGCAGGCATCCCAGTTGCTGGCTAGCCCATTGCTGGCTAGCCTTGCAACCCTCGTTGGTGTTTTACTGATTTCCCCGGCCCCGATCGCTGGCCCCCGGGACCCCAAAGCACCTTCATCTGGGGCAGTCTCAACCATGTCTCCCTCCTTCCCTGGCACTCCAACCCCAACCCCCCAACCTGGATAGCTAGTTTCGATTTCCTCTTCCTTCTGTCAGCCTATGAACCCAGTCCAGAGTGGCAGAGGGATCCCCCCACTTCCACCAATTGGCCCCCCTCTGGCCATGCCCCTTTGACACTGCCCAATGTTCAGTGGGCAGTGCCAAGGTGTCCCTTGGGCATTGCCAGTTTGCCCATCGGGCAATGCCAGGAAGCCATGCTGACACTGAGAGACAGGCACTTCCCAGAGGGCAGTCCCTCTCTTACTTCCTGGAGGGGCTTCAATGGTCTCTGTTCCCTCATCTGGATTGGCCACCTGTTCCCTGTTAGTGGGAACAATTGTAAACTCTGCTAATTTATGCCATGGAGCTGATTGCATCAGGGATCTTTGCCATAGAGATGTGTATAGACCCTGGTGCTCAGCAGGAAGCTTGCAGCACACCTGGCTAGGAGAACTGCCCCTATAATAGTTTTCTGTGGGTTTTTTTGTTTTTTCACGGGATGTGGGTATCATTGGCAGGACCAGAATTTGTTGAACATCTGTAGTTGCCTTTGAGAGATGGTGTTGAGCCACGTTCCTGAATCACTCAGTCCATTAGGTGCAGTCACACCCACACTACTATTAGGAAAAGAGTTCCAGGATTTGACTCATCGACAAGTGAGGAATGAGAATATTGTTCCAAGTCAGTATGGTATATGATTTGGAGGGGAGCTTGCAGGTGGTGTAGCATCTGTCTGCTATTCTTGTCCTTCCAGTTGGTAAAGGTCATGGATTTGGAACGTGCTGTCAGAGTCCTGATAAGTTGCTTCAGCACATTTTGTATATAATATATACTCCTGCCAATGTGCATCAATGGTGAATTGAGTAAATGTTGAAGGTGATGGATAGGGTGCTGATCAAGCAGGCTGCTTTGTCTTGGATGGTGTTGAGCTTCTTGATTGTTGTTGGAGACACACTTACCCAGGCAAGTAGAGTGTTAGCCATTACACTCCAGATTTATGCCTTGTAGATGCTGGACAGGTTTTTGGGAGTCAGAAAGTTAGTTACTCACCTCAGAGTTCCAGCTTCTTGACATGTTCTTGTAACCATATTATTTATGTTTCAGGTTTAATTCAATAGTAACCTCCAGAGTGTTTGTAAAGGGAGATTCAGAAATGACATTGCCATTGAATGTCAAGGGGAGAAAGTTAGATTCCCTTTTATTGGAGATATTCATTTCCTGGCATTTGTATGGAACAAATGTTGCTTGTCACTTATCAGCCCTAGCTTGAATGTTGTCTAGGTGTTGCTGCATATTAACATGAACTGTTTCACTGCCTGAGGAATTGCAAATGGTACTTAACATATTTAACATTATACATTCATCAGTGAAAGGAAGGTTATTGATAAAGCAGCTGAACATTAGGATGGTATCCTCGGCCCAAGCCAAAGAATTTCTGCGGCAATGGCTTTGGATTGATATGATTGTCATTCAACAATCACAACCATTTTCCTTAGAGTTAGGTATAACTTCAACCAGTATAAAATTTTTCCCCAATTCCCATTGACTTCAATTTTGAAAGGGGTCCTTGCTGCCACGCCTAGTCAAATGCTATCTTGATGTCAGGAGCTGTCATGCTCACCTTCCCTCTGGAGTTAGCTCTTGCCCACTTTTGGACTAAGGTGTAACAAAGTCAGCAGCAGAGTGACCCTGGTGGAACCCAAACTGAGGGTGAATAAGCAAGTTATTATTGTGTAAGTGCTATTTGAGAAGACAAAGAACAAAGAACAAAACAGCACGGGAAACAGGCCCTTCGGCACAACGAGCCCGCGCCGCCACCCCGATGTTCTCACCTCTACCCGCGATCCCTGTCTATGTTTACAGATCTATGGATTAAAAATCAAATTTGAGACAATTTAGGGAGAATTTGTTTTGCCAATTAGCCTAAGAGCACATCTTTGGGATGTGGGAGGAAACCGGAGCACCCGGAGAAAACCCATGCAAGCACGGGGAGAATGCGCCAACTCCCACAGACACAGGCCCAAATCCATGTATCTGCACAGCACAGCGATAGTCACTGAGCTGTCGTGTTGCCCATCAAATGGTCCAGGTCAAGCGTACACTAACGATGTGAAGCACTAGGATACTCTTGAAAAAAATCCAAGAGTAGCCCTCTCACGACCCACCGCGTGTATGCCCCTTGTTAGACAACAAGGTGGACCAAAGCACCTGTAGGATAAAAACAAGTACATCAATATCATCATCTATTTACACACTTCCCAGGGACTCCCAAGGCTCACGATCCCTATTTTTAAATCAGTTTTCTATACCCCTCCATTCCCATTCTGTTCATGTGCCCATCTAAGTATTTCTTAAATAGCTCCAGAGTACCTGCCTCCACCACTTCACTTGGCAGCGCATTCCATATCCCCACCACCCTCTGTGATAAAACTCCCTCTGGCATCCAAATTATATCTTACCCCCCTCACCCTAGGCCCATGACCCCTCGTGCTATTAGAGTCCATCCTAGGAAAAAGCATAAACCTGTTTACTCTATCTATACCCCTCATAATCTTGTACACCTCTATTAGATCTCCTCTAAGTCTACGTCTTTCTAAGGAAAACAGTCCCAATTTGCCTAACCTCTCCTCGTAACTCACATCTTCCATACCAGGCAGCATCCTGGTAAACCTCCTCTGCACTCTCTCCAGAGTCTCCACGTCCTTCGGTAGTAAGGCGACCAGAACTGGACGCAGTATTCCAAATGAGGTCTAACCAATGTTTTATATAACTGCAACATTAAAGGCCAGCTCTTGTACTCTATTCCCCTTCATATGAAGGCTAGCATACTATATGCTTTCTTCACAACCTTCTCCACTTGCCCTGTCACTTCAGAGACTTGTTCACCTGCACCCCCAAGTCCCTCTGTCAATGGCAACTTCTATCATTTTGCTGATGATCAAGAGTCGGTTGATTAAGTGATAATTAGCTGGATTGGATTTGCCCTGCTTTTTGTGGATATGACATGCCTGCGCAATTTTGCATATTCTCAGTTAAATGGACTGGTATAGTTGTACTGTCACAGTTGGCTAAGAGCACAGCTAGTTCTGGACCACAGGCCTTTGGTACTATTGCTAAGATGTTATCAGGGTCCAAAATCTTTGCAACATCCAATTCCTTTGGCTGTTTCTTGATATCAGGTGGAATTAATTGAATTAGCTGAAAATTGACATCTGTACTGCTGGAGGTCTCAGGAGGAGCCTGAAGTGGACCATTCACCTGACATTTCTGATTTAGCCTTGTCATTTGTATGATGTGGTGGGATCTCCTTTTATTGAAAATGGGGATATTTGTGGAGCCTCCTCTGCTTGTTAATTATTGAATTGTTCATCACCATTCACAATTGGATGCGGTAGGACTGCAGGGCTTTGATCTGATCATTGGTTGTGGGATTGTTTGGCTTAATTGCATACTGCTCCTACTGTTTGACATGTAGGTAGTGTAACTTCACAAGGATGCAACCTCTTTTTTTAAATTATATCTGGTGCTGTCCCTGGATCTTGCCAATAATGTCTACTTCACATGGACAAATAAAAGAACATTATTTTTTTAAAAACCAAAAGATAGCAGATATTCTGTCCTCCACCATATTTTAGGACATGAATCCGATAACCACGAAATTATCATCAGTCATCATGAAAAAATTCACTAATGTATTTTAAGGAAGGAAATCTGCCATTCTTCACAGTCTGGTCTACACGTGACTCCAGAACCCATAGTAATGTGGTTGACACTTAACTGTTCTCTGAAATATCAGAAAGTCATTGAGTTCAAGGGCAATTAGGGGTGTGCTAATGTTGGTCTTGCCAAAAAAGTCTACATTCCATGAAAGAATAAAAAATGAATTACAAAAATAATGAGGCAACAGTCAAAGTTCAAATTAATCACAAATGTCTTTGCTAGATCAAACAATGTATTTGTCAACAGTACATCCGTTAACAATTCACAAGTACAATTACAGACAGCCATATCCAACAAGCAGTCAACCTTCTCTCAACCTCCTTTGAGTAGCTGACCAAACTGCCCAATAGTAGCTTTCTTTCTTAATCACAGACACATTTCAAAATCACAAGGCAATAGAAACATAGAAAAGAGAGGCAGGAGTTGGCCATTCGGCCCTTCCAACCTGCACCACCATTCAATATGATCATGATTGATCGTGCACTCTCATCATATTGAACGGTGGTGCCTTAAATTACTGAATTCTTACAAACTATTGTTTAGCAAATTAAAAATGAATCTTATCTGATAAAATAGATAAACATGTTATGGAGCTAGGTTCTCTGATTTTCAGAAGACAAAATTTGACATCATCAATCAATGTCAATTTATATCACTGTCTCATAGTTTTCAAGTCATTTAAGTTAGCCAATAACATTTTGATATCATATTATTTTTGCTGGTGAAACTTCACCAAAATTTTAACTTGGCATCAAAGCAAAACATAGCTTTGAATTATTTTGTTTGTTGGTTCTAACCTAATTTTATGACTTCTGTGCTTTTTTTTCAACATTCTATAAAGTGTATTTTTATCAGTGCCCCAGTTTATTTGTAATAAAAACAGATTGAATCAAAATAATTTTTGGTCTTTGCAATGTATGCTGGTTAGATTCAGTAGGTTTTTGTACACCTGCGTACAGCCAACAGCATTTGTATTTCATTTAAACTATCAATACTCCCCTTGAGTTGAATAGCTTCCATAAATCTCAAGCATAAATTTTGATTAAAAGTCAAAAATATTACATCTTTTTACAATGTCTTGGTTCATCAATCATACAAACATGTAAGCACCAAATGCAACATTAACTTACAATGGTAAGTGGATGAACCTAAAGTAGATATTTCCCCTTTGTATCAGAATACTCTCAATATTTGTTCCCTGCAGATGTCCATTATGATCCTAACATTTGTCTTCTCCGATAGTTGCAATTGGAAACTTGCAAAAAACCAGCTGAAATCTTTCTAATTCTGTGATTTACAAGGACTCATTCCTTTGTACCTAGCAGCATTCCAAGCCATTCCATTTCATCAGTATCCCTAAGCAAACTCATACTTTTAGTTATTTACTTCTTAAATTTTTGAATATCACATGTTAGTGTATTCTATTATACACCCTTGCTTAAACTTACAGTTAAATACAGACAAGTCACGTTCTTCTTGCTTATCTCAATAAAGTAGGCGGTGGAATGTTGTATCTTATAGTGCTTGTCTAGGTTTTTAATTTAGATGAATTTCATTTTCTCTGATCCTTATTATGTCAGTCAATTTATGTCAATGCATGTTCGCTATTTTGTCTTATTATGTCTAAGATCTACACTTTTGATCCCTCAAAACCTCTCCATCATCTAAAAAACTAATTGAGGCATGTGATGGAATATTAGATGGCTTTAAGTACAGAAATAGACAGAAACATCCCAATAGGACAGCTTTCTGGATTGGCACCTCTGTCACTGGACTCAATATCCACTCCCTGTGGCTGCCCTGCATACATTCTACAGGATATACTGTAGCCAGTCTCCAAGGATTTTTTGACAGACCCTCTCACACTGCAGCGATTCATAAAGAAGGCCCATCAGCAACGTAGCAAGACATTTCGGGATAGTGCTGTGATGTTGAGACCGATAACTTTTATAAGGAATCCCTATGAATCCACTGGACTTTTTAAAACTTTTATTGCAACAAACCGACTAAAATCAATATAATTCATGTTCATAAGAATGGTTCCTGGAATGAAGAGCTTGTCACGAGTGGTTGAGATCTGTACTCATTGGAGTTTGGAAGGATGAGAGGGGATCTTATTAAAACTTACAGGATACTGCGAGGCCTGGATAGAGTGGGTGTGGTGAGGATGTTTGCAGTAATAGGAGAAACTAGAACCAGAAGGCACAATCTCAGGCTAAAGGGACAATCCTTTAAAACAAAGATGAGAAGGAATTTGTTTCAGCCAGAGAGTGGTGAATTTGTGAAACTCTTTGTAGCAGAAAGTTGTGGAGGCCAGGTCATTGAGTATTTTTAAGACAGAGATAGATAGGTTCTTGATTGATAAGGGGATCAGAGGTTTTGGGGAAAAGACAGGAGAATGGGGATGAGAGACAAAAAAACAGCCATGATTGAATGGTGGAGCAGACACGATGGGCCACATGGCCTAATTCTGCTCCTATGTCTTATGGTCTTATTCAATCATCGGTTAACAAGCAATATATATTTCAAATGAAGATATAAGTTTTACTTCAAATAGTCAATACAATAATGATATGGGACTTCACAGCACCAGGGACCGAGGTTCAATTTTGCCCTTGAATAGCTATCTGTGTGGAGTTTGCACATTTTCCCTGTATCTGTGTCAGTTTCCTCTGAGTGCTCTGGTTTCCTCCCACTCTCCAAAGATGTGCAGGTTAGGTTGATTAGCCATGCTCAATTGCCCCTTAGTATCAAGGGGATTAGCAAGTTAAATATGTGGACTTATGGGAATAAGGCCTGGGTGGGATTGTTGGTGTAGGCTTGATGGGCCAGATGGCCTGTTTTTACATTGTAGTGATTCTATGATTTGCCTTACATAGTTATAAGCATTCATATTACTTGCAATCCAAAAGAAAGATGTATTATTTCGTTATCCCAGATTAAAACAATTTTTCCTCACCTGATGCAGTCCTACCCATGATACAAACATGCTATAAGTGAATGAGCAAATGACCAACTTATGGTCTGTGTTATTTCAACCATTGAGCTGGTCATTGGAAAACTAAAGTATGACTTAAAGTATCTGCAACGAGGGGTCATTTTCCAACCTTGTAATATCATTGAGGACCAGTGCCCACTGAGAACAAAGATTGGTTATGAACATGTACTATGCATGAGTTTACTACTAGTATACCTAAATTAATGGCTATAAAATTATGCACAACCGAATTTCTAATGTTTGGTCCCAACAGGTAATGCTCCTCACTACGAGAGAATAGTTAGAATGTTACTTCTATAATAAACTATTCTTTGGTTACTGGGCATGATGCACTGTAAGATTTTATATTCATAGCTTATAGTGTTCTTAGTAGTGCTGTTAGGGATTAAATATTTTTGCTTATAAATTTCCAAATTATTCCAAAAAACAGTGGCGTTCAAAGTTACTTATTTGTTTTCATAGGAATTAAGCATGCAATAATTATTATTACTAATGATTACATATATATAATAACCATTAGCAATAATAACTGCACTAAACTTTGGGTAACACTTAAGATACAATTTACCAGAGAATTCACAACATCACAGCATTTGAATGCAAAGGATTAATAGATGCTAAATTGTCAATTTCTCCAGTATATAGTTTAACACCCTTAACTTTATACCTTTCTATCACTGAACCATGTAAGAATTAACATGTTTCCAAGTTACCTGATACATTTAGTTTTGATTTTGCAAGAATATCTTCCCAAGCCTGACTACCTATGGTAGATACATTTTCAAGGTTAGTGCTAATGCGAGGCAATGTTTTGGCCTCTCCTTATCAGTTAAAGCACTGAGTGACTGGAATTCAATTTATGAATTGAATATTGCTGACAGAAATTCAATTAGAGGTTAAAATTAACATGGTAAAATGTTACTCTTTCCTTACGAAGTTCTAGACATTCACAATTCTTTGTATGTGGCCCTGGAGTCTAATTTTGGGGAGTACTAATACCATTTGGATGTGCTTATATATTTGCTTTCTTAGTTGGCAATGAACAACTTATAGGTGTGCACCAGGGCTTTGAAGAAAAAGAATCACATTTATATACAAGACCTTTCATAACCATAAAGCACTTTAAGCCAAAGGAGTATTTTTGAAGTGAAGTAACTGTGCTATGTTGGAAATCTGATAGCCAATTTGTCACAATTATCTCCCACAAACTGCAATGTGATAATGACCAGAGAATTTGTTTTTCCTGTGATGTTTGTTGAGAAATAAATATAGGACACAGCAGATCAATGTTTTCTCTTAATTATGCAAGGAGCATAATGGACAAAACAGATGAACATAGAGCCTTAATGCATGCATGGAACTTGGATGTGGTTGCAATGACAGAGACTTGGTTAGAAGAAGGACAGAAATGGCAGCTGAATATTCTGGAGT
Source organism: Sphyrna mokarran (assembly GCA_024679065.1). Taxonomy (NCBI): domain Eukaryota; kingdom Metazoa; phylum Chordata; class Chondrichthyes; order Carcharhiniformes; family Carcharhinidae; genus Sphyrna; species Sphyrna mokarran. The sequence continues at coordinate 145,077,339 of JAGIQG010000001.1, read as the reverse complement.
ATAAGTGTTTCAGGTGAGACAGAGGAGGGGCTAGAAGAGGTGGGCAAGCAGCAATATTAGTTAGGGAGCATATTACGATGGTACAGAGGTCAGACAATTTGGAAGGATTACATAATGAGACACTGTGGTTAGAGCTTAGACATGATGTGGAGATTCAGTGTCGGATTGGGGTAAACACAGTAAGAAGTCTCACATCACCAGGTTAAAATCCAACAGGTTTATTTGGTAATAAATGCCACTAGCTTTCGGAATGCTGTTTCTTCATCAGGTGGCCTGCTTTTTGTAAACTTTTGAATTGTCATGGGAAAGGATGAGTGTTGTCTTGTGGATAAGGTCTGAATTGGGGGAAGGCTAACTACAGTCGGACTGGGCAGGATTTGGTGGTTGTTGATTGGGAGAGGCTGTTCAAGAGTAAATCCACATCAAGCATGTGGCGGTCTGTTAAGGAGCAGTTGAAAAGAAGGACAGGAAAGGTAGGATTCGAGAGTCATGGATAACCAGAGAAATTATGGGTCTAATCAAAACAAAAAGAGAGGCATACATAAGGCAGCTAAAAACAGATGAAGCAATGGAGGAATACAAAGACAGTAGAAAAGAACTCAAATAGACAGCTAGAAGGGCAAAAAGGGGTCATGAAATGTCCTTGGCAGATAGGATTAAACAGAATCCCAAGGCATTTTACACATACATTAGGAACAAGAAGGTTGTCAAAGAAAGAGTCAGACCTCTCAAGAACAAAGAAGGGGAATAGAGCTTAGAGCCCAAGGACGTAGGCGAGATCCTAAATGAATACTTTGTATCAGTATTCACATAGGAGAGGGACATTGTGGTTGGTAGTGTCTCAGAGGGATGTGTAGACCCATTAGAACAAATCGCAATTACAAAGGAGGAAGTGTTAGGTGTTTAGGAAGTATTAAGGTAGACAAATCCCCAGGACCAGATGGCATTTGTCCTAGATTACTGAGAGAGAAAAAAGAAAACAAGAGATGAAATTGCTGGACCTGAACGGAAATCTTTGTTCCTTCATTGAACACAGATGAGGTCCCAGAGGACTGGAGGATAGCAAATGTCCCGTTATTTAAGAAGATAGCAAGGATAGCTTTGATAGCAAGGGAAATAGTTGGAGAAGATTCTTAGAGATAGGATCTATACATATTTAGAACTGAATAATCTCATTAGCAATAGACAACATGGTTTTGTACGAGAGAAATCATGCCTCACAAATTTGGTTGAGTTTTTTGAGGAAGTGACAAAAATGATTGATAAGGGAAGGGCCGTGGATGTCGTCTACATGGATTTTAGTAAAGCATTTGACAAGGTCCCTCATGGCAGGCTGGTGCAAAAAGTTAAATCTCACAGGATCAAAGATGAACTAACTAGATAGATACAGAACTGGCTTGCCATAGAAAACAAGAGTTCCATGCATAGAAGCAATGGAGAGGCCTTTTTTCTGATTGGAGGTCTGTGACTAGTAGTGTCCCACAGGGCTCTGTACTGGGACCTCATATATATATTTGGAATGATTTGGAAGATGATGTAGCTGGTCTGATTAGTAAATTTGCAGATGACACAAAGATTGCTAGAGTTGCGGATAATGATGAATTTTGTCAGCAGGATATAGATAAGCTGGAAAATTGGGCAGAGAAATGGCAGATGGAATTTAATCCAGATAAATGCAAAGTGATACATTTTGGTAGATCTCTTGCAGGAGGGAACTATACAATAAATGGTAGAACCATCAGGAATATAGACACATAAAGGATTTGGATGTGTAAGTCCACAGATCTTTAAAGGTGGCAGCACAGGTGGAAAAGGTGGTGAAGAAGGCATATGGCATGCTTGACTTTATTGGCTGGGGCATAGAGTATAAAAGATGGCGTGTGATGTTGCAATTATATAGAACATTAGTTAGGCTACAACAGAAAAACTGCATCCAGTTCTGGTTGCCATACTACCAGAAGACATGGAAACTTTAGAGAGAGTGCAGAAAAGGTTTACTAGGATGTTGCCTGGTATGGAGGGTATTAGCTATGAGGTGATATTGAGGAAACTCCCTGGAAAGACAGAGGTTGAAGAGCGATCTAACAGAAGTTTATAAAATTATGAAAGGCATAGGTAAGGTGAACAGTTAGAAGCATTTTTCCAGATCAGAAATGATAAACACAAGGGGTCACAAGTTCAAGATAAGGGAGCCAAAATTCAATACAGATATGGGGGGGAACGTATTTTACACAGAGAATGGTGGGAGCTTGGAATGCATTATCAAACAAGGTGGTTGAGGCAGATACGATAGGACCATTTAAAACTTACTTAGCTAGCCACATGAACAGACTGGGAATAGAAGGATATAAATGGATGGTCTAGTTAGAAACACATTATCGGTGCAGGCTTGGAGGGCCGAAGGGCCTGTTCGTGTTCTGTATTGTTCTTTGTTCTTTGATATTGGGTGGCACGGTAGCAGTTAGTGGTTAGCACTGCTGTTTCACAGCTCCAGGGACTTGGGTTCGATTTCCGACTCAGGTCACTATCTGTGGTGACTGCATGGGTTTCCTCCGGATGCTCCCACAGTCCAAAGATGTGCGGGTTAGGTTGATTGGCTGTGCTAAAAAATTGCCCCTTAGTGTCCTGAGATGCATAGATTAGAGGGATTACGGATAAAATATGTAGGGATATGGATTAAGGCCTGGGTGGGATTGTGGTTGGTGCAGACTCGATGAGCTGAAGAGCCTCTTTCTGCACCATGATATTGGCAGGCTAGGGGAATGGGCCAGAATCTGACAAATGGAATTTAACGTGGATAAATGCGAGGTTGCCCATTTTGGCTGGAAAACTAATAGGGCAAATTACTTTTTAAATGAGAAACACATTCAAAAAGTGTCTGGGTGTCCTTGTGCACGAGTCTCAGAAAGTGGGTATGTAGGTGCAGACTGTTCTTATGAAGGCAAATGGAATCTTGGCATTTCTAGCAAAAGGTCTAGAGCATAAAACATAAGTTTTGTTACAATTGTATAAGGCATTGGTGAAACCACACTTGTGTTCAGATTTGGTCAGCTTCTCTGAGGAAGGATGTGATGGCATTGAAGGCAGTTCAGAAGAGGTTCACTAGATTGATTCCAAAGAACAAAGAACAAATCGGCATGGGAAACAGGCCCTTTGGCCCAATGAGCCCATGCCGCCACCTCGATGTTTCCACTTCTACACGCGATCCCTGTCCATGTTTATAGATCTATGGATTAAAAACCAAATTTGAGACTATTTAGGGAGAATTTGTTTTGCCAATTAGCCTAAGAGCACATCTTTGGGATGTGGGAGGAAACCGGAGCACCCGGAGAAAACCCACGCAAGCACGGGGAGAATGCGCAAACTCCCACAGACACAGGCCCAAATCCATGTATCTGCACAGCGCAGCGATAGTCACTGCACTGTCGTGTTGCCCATCAGATGGTCCAGGTCAAGCATACACTAACGATGTGAAGCAGTAGGATACTCTCGAAAAAGGTCCAAAAGCAGCCCTCTCACGACCCATCACGTGTATGCCCCTCGTTAGACAACAAGGTGGACCAAAGCACCTGTAGGATAAAAACAAGTACATCAATATCATCATCTATTTACACACTTCCCAGGGACTCTCAAGGCTCATGATCCCTATTTCCAGGTTTGAAGGGGTTGTTGTATGAGGAGTGGTTGAGTAGCTTGACCTTGTACTTGCTGGTGTATAGAAGAATGAGGGGGGATTTGATTGAGGTATATAAAATACTCAATGTGATTGATAAAGTAGATGTTAACCAAATGTTTCCCCTTCCAGAACAGTTGAGGACAAGAGGTCATGATTGTAGAGTAAGAGGGGGAAGTTCAAGATAGCGATAAGAAAAAGATACTTCTCACAGAGGGTTGCAAATTTTTGGAACTCACTGCTCCAGAATGTAGTGGGTGCAGAATCAATCAATAGATTCAAGAAAGAGAAAGGTAAATGTTTAATCAAAATTGGGAGAAAGAACTATGGGGAAAAGGCAGGAAGTGGAGTTAAGATGAGATTGAGATCAGCCATGATCATATAGAATGATGGAGTGTGCTTGAAAAACTGAATTGCCTATTCTCGCTCCTAATTCCTATGTTCCAATGTACACTCACATATCTTAGAGAGAATCTCCCTAGATTCTCTGTGAAATAGTGTACTGGCTTTTTACATCTGCCTGAGAAGGTAGACAGGACTTGACTTTAACATCTCATTGAAAAGAGGCACCTCTGACAATGTACATTCCTTCAGCACTGTATTGTGTCCCCCTTGATTTTTGTGCTCAGATCCTGGAGTGTTTGAACTACCAACCTTTTGACTCAGAGGTGAGCCAACCACTAACACACGGCTAAGAGAAGTTTGAATTATTTCCTTTGTGTTGTTTCATCTCGAATATTTTACTAGAAAGAATGAGGAGAGGCAAAATAATCTAGAATACAATTCTAAAGGAGATTCAGGAATGTAGAGGCCTGGGCGTATATGTGGAAGGTGGCTGGGCAGATTGAGTGTTAAAAAGGCATATGGGTGGGATCCTGGACTTCATAAAAGCATAAAGTACCAAATTAAGAAAATCATAAACATCCATACAAAATAATAGTTCGGTCTCAACTGGATTATTTAGTCCAATTCTGAGCACCACACTGCACTTTTAAAATTTTTAGAGAGAGTGCAGAAAAGTTTTAGGAGAACGGCTCCAAGATTGATAGCTTTCAATTGAGGATAAATTGGAGAAGGTGAGATTGAGGGGAGATTTGATAGAGGTGTCCAAAATCATCTCGACGAAGTAGATAAAGAGAAACTGTTCCCATTGGTGAAGAGGCTATTGGTGAAGAGTGATTCTCAAAATGAGCATTGGCAGCATTAGGAAAAACTTTTTAATAGGGCAATGGTTGGGATCTGGAAAGCACTGTTTGAGCTCATGGTCGAGGCAGATTCAATTAAGACTCTCGTAAGGAAATTGGTTAAGTGCTTGAAGAGAAAGAAATTGCTGGGTTGTTATTAAAGGAGAGTGTGAGTAGCAGAGTTTCTCTTGCAGATAGACAGCTGGCAGGTTTATGACAGACATTCTAAGATCCTGTGCTTTACTTTTAATTCTACCTTATTGAGAAACTGTTGTATATTCAGCTCAAAAGGATTCAATAGTAATTTTCCCTTCTATGCAGCATCATCAATACATAGAACAAAATAAAAAACTGTGCAAAATTAAAACCTTAGATTTAGCCTAACTGGCAATAAATTATTTTATAAAAAGGCAAGATAATCTTTAATGTTGATTAACAATATATGTAGGATAAACAAGTAGAATGAAACTCAGCGTAGAAATAATTAGTTTTATGATTAATGAAAAAAAATGAAAAGATACAACTCTTTAAACAAGAGACTAGCACAGCATTTTGTCAATAGTGTTGGTATTGGTGTTTTAAGCTTCAGGATTGGCTGATACAGCTTTCTGTGCTATGGATCAAGAGTAACAGATAATAACAAGGGTATTAATGATAAAGTAATTGCAGAGAGAAAGCACAGTATTGTAAGTCATCAAAGTGCAAATTTGAACTTGAATTATGCATCTGTAAAATACATAAAGCCACATTCAGGAATGTAATAAAGTGGCACTATCTATGCTGAGAATATAGGTTACTACAATTTGGGAAACAGATCCTAGACAGAGGGAAACAGATCCTAGACAGATGTAGAAATAACAGGGTTGTCGTGATGGGAGATTTCAATTTCCAAAACATTGACTGGAATATCCCAAGGGTAAGGGGTTTGGATGGTGTGGAGTTTGTTAGATGTGTTCAGGAAGGTTTCCTGACACAGTACATGGAAAAGCCTACGAGAGGAGAGGCTGTACTTCACCTGGTGCTTGCTAATGAGCCAGGATAGGTGACGAATCACACAGTAGGTGAGCATCTTGGGAATGGAGATCATAATTCTATCTCTTTCACGATAGCAATAGAAAGAATTAGGATCAGGCAGGCTAGGAAGGTGTTTGTCTGGAGTAAGGGGAAATATGAAAACATTAGGCAGGTAATTGGATGTATAAACTGGAAGGAGGCAATCTTGGGGAAGAGTACAGAAGGAAAGTGGCGGATATTCAAGGAATGTTTGTCTGGGGCTCTGAAAGACAACGTTCGGAGGAGACAAGGAAGTTTTGGTAGGACGCAGGAACCGTGGTGCACGAAGATTGTGGTGAACCTAGTTAGGAAGAAAAGAAAGGTGTATAAAAGGTTCAGAGAGCTAGGAAATGTTAGGGATCTGAAGGAGTATTAGGTGTGTAGAAGGGATCTTAAAAAGGAAGTTAGGAGAGCCAGAAGGGGTCATGAGAAGGCCTTGGCAGTTCAGATTAAGGAGAATCCCAAGGCCTTCTACAAATATGTAAAAAGTAAAAGGATGAGAAGAGAAGGGATAGGACCTATAGAAGGAGAAGGGGGAAAAGTCTGTGTGAATCCGGAAGAAATGGCAGAGGTGCTTAACGAGTACTTTGCCTCGGTATTCACGGTGGAAAGTGAACTGGGAGGTTGTACTGCAAGTTTGAGGCAAACGGAAAAGATTGAGTATGTGGATGTTAGGAAAGAGGATGTGTTAGACCTGTTAAATTCTATCAAGATAGACAAGTTGTCAGGACCGGATGGGATGTACCCCAAGTTATTGTGGAAGGTGAGGGAAGTGGTTGCAGAGCCCCTGGCGATGATATTTGCGTCGTCCATGGAAACAGGAGAGGTTCCGGAGGATTGCGGATGTGGTCCCTATCTTTAAGAAAGGGAACAGGGATAGTCCAGGAAATTACCGACTGGTGAGTCTGACTTCAGTGGTTGGTAAGCTGATGGAGAGGCTTCTGAGGGATAAGACTTATGAACATTTGGAGAAGTTTGGACTGATTAGAAATAGTAAGCATGGTTTTGTCAAGGGCAGGTCATGCCTTACGAGCCTAGTTGAGTTCTTCGAAAATATGACTGAACACATTGATGAAGGAAGAGCGGTGGACGTAGTGTAAATGGACTTTAGCAAGGTGTTTGATAAGGTCCCCATGCAAGGCTTTTGGAGAAGGTGAGAGGGCATGGGATCCAAGGGGCTTTGGCCTTGTGGATCCAGAACTGGCTTGCCGGCAGAAGGCAGAGAGTGGTTGTGGATGGGTCGTGTTCTGCATGGAGGTTGGTCACCAGTGGAGTGCCCCAGGGATTTGTTCTGGGACTCCTGCTGTTTGTCATTTTCATAAATGACCTGGATGAGGAAGTGGAGGGATGGGTTAGTAAGTTCGCTGACGATACAAAGGTCGGTGGTGTTGTGGATGGTCTGGAAGGATGTCAAAAGTTGCAGCAGGACATAGACAGGATGCAAGACTGGGCGGAGAAGTGGCAGATGGACTTCAACGTGGATAAATGTGTAGTGGTCCATTTTGGCAGGAATAATGGGATGAAGGAGTACAATATAAGGGGTAGAAGTCTTAGCTGTGTTGTAGAGCAGAAGGATCTCGGGGTCCGGGTCCATAGGATTCTTAAATCGGCCTCGCAGGTGGAGGAAGTGGTCAAGAAGGCGTACGGTGTACTGGCCTTCATTAATCGAGGAATAGAGTTTAGGAGTCAGGAGGTAATGATGCAGCTCTATAAGACCCTTGTCAGACCCCACTTGGAGTATTGTGCGCAGTTCTGGTCGCCTCATTATAGGAAGGATGTAGAGGCTATTGAGAGAGTTCAGAGGAGATTTACAAGGATGCTGCCTGGATTGGGAGGCAGGCCTTATGAAGATAGGTTGAGGGAGCTGGGACTCTTCTCACTGGAGAGACGTAGGTTGAGAGGCGACCTGATAGAGGTTTATAAAATGTTGAAAGGAATAGATAGGGTGGACTCTCAGAGACATTTCCCCGAGCTGAAATGGTCACTACAAGAGGACACAGATTTAAGGTGCAGGGAAGCACCTCTATAGAGGGGATGCTAGGGGTAAGTTTTTCACTCAGAGGGTGGTGAGTGAATGGAATCGGCTGCCATCAGAGTTGTTGAGGCAAACTTGCTGGGGTCTTTTAAAAGACTTCTGGATGAGTATATGGAAACAAATGGGATAGGGGTTATAGATAGGTCTGTGGATTGGTAGATGTGATCGGTGCAACTCGTGAGCCGAAGGGCCTGTTTGTGCTGTATTTTGTTCTATGTAATATTTGGACTAATACGTTATCTGTTTTAGCTTCAAGGGTAGATAAATAAAATCATTAGCATTTTAAAATTTGGTCTCCAGAAACTACCTGAATAATCTGCTGTGAAGTTTTTAAAAATATTATTATTGTGATGTTTTCTTAGATAATTTATTTTATTGCATAACTTATGGTTAACTTGCTATATTTGAAAAATGAACCAAGGTTATTCAAATTATGCATTTAATATAGACCTTAAGCAACCAATATTTTAATATTAAAATTCTTATTTATAAAGTTGCCATAGAAATGCATCATATTGCTAGAGAATATATCCATAAGCACACATTTAATTAAAAATATCTTAACTAGATTATATGAATGATAGACTGCTGATTTAAAGAATAATGTCCAAATTGAATTTATGACAAGATAATTTTTTTATTTGAACTTTAAAAAGTGCACATACATAGATACATTTTACCATCAGGCCACCGGTCTAACATCCAGTACTGAATGAACAGAAATTTCCTGCAACTAAATATTGGGGAAAAATTAAAGGCTTTGGAAGGAATCTTTTGGCCATCCCTGCCAACAAGATCTTTCCGTTCGTCCAACAGTGACCTGTGGCCCCATTCCCGCAGCTTTCCAGGTGGTGGAGAATGAAAACAATAGGAAACCCCGTTGACATAGGCTGGAGTGGAAGATCTCACTGCTGACCAATGGTGAGTCACCATGACTCACTTCCACCATGGCAAAACACATCGCTAGGAGTGGAAAATTCTGCCTTTTGCATTCATTCCTGTCTGAAACTCCCATATCTTAGTCATTAATTCCATCTCTCTCCGTGGCAATTGCCTGAAACTGGACCAATCTGTCTGTAAACCTTGATGTCATGTTTGATCCTGAGATTAGTTTTGAACCCAAATCCATGCTGTCACTAAGACCACCTATTTCCACTCTGTAACTATTAATGCTTAGAAACAAAGACAAAAACCAAACAAGTTCTTTCTTTACCTGTAGCGCCATCAGTACTAGTGATGCCAAGAAATCTAGGTGAATCAATGCACTTTGCTTACAAGCATCATGGAATCAAAATGGTAATGAATCCAACAATGCACCAGCAACATGTATTTTTATACACTTCCAATGTAATAAAATATCATAGGAGCATTATCAAATAAAATCTGACACTGAGCAACGTGAGGAAATATTAGGGCAGCTGATCAAAGTTTTGGACAACATGATAGGTTTTTTAGGTGTGTTTTAAAGAAGCAAAGAGCGTCTCAGCAGATCTGCTACTGAAACTTTCATCCACATCTTTGTTTTCTCTAGACTTGACCATTCCAATACACCCGTGGTTGACTGACCATGATCCACTCTCTGTAAACTTGAAGCCATCCAAAACTGTTGTCTGAACTTGTACCATCATTCCATTAAGTATTATAAAATGTGTCATCAAGTCACTTCATCATCTTACTCCTTCAATCTTTAACCTCCTACAGTACCCTATGAGATATTTACACAATGCTAATTCTAGCTCTTAAGCAGTCAAAATTTTGATCTTTCCACTATTGGTGATTGCCTTTACAGTTTCCTCAGCCCCTAGTCTGGAATTCCCTCATCAACCATCTTCACCTCTCTAATTGCTCTTTGTTTCCTTTAAACACACTTAAAAACTACCACAATAACAGAACGTGCTAGAAAATCTCAGCAGGTCTGACAGTATTGGTGGGGAGAGAATAGAGCCAATGTTTCTAGTCTATATGATCTTGTCAGATTCCAACATCTGCAATATTTTACTTTTATAAAAAAACCCACGGGTGAGGCAGTGGAAGAATCCCAACGGTTTTGAGTTTCTTGCTGGTATGGGTAAGAACAGGCACTGCAAGTTAGATGATAAAACTGACCATGGAACCCTACTATCAAAAACCATTCCATCAGGGGAGAGTAAATGGGAAATTTTTGGTAGTAAAGGATAATATATTCAGGGGGATAGACACAGTTCTCTCTAGCTGAGAGCTGAGAATTTTTTTCTCTGTCATTCATTCATCAGTGAAATTTTCTTCCCCATGAAGTCGTGGTGGTAGATCATTTAACTTATTCAAGGCTGTGTTAGATACATTTTTAATAGACAGGTAGAGTTACCAACTTCCAGAATTCACCTAGAGTCCCCAGGAATTCAAGACCAATTTCCAGAACACTGCAATATTATGTAACCCTGGAGAAAAATCATCAGGCCTTTGAAAAGAATCTATTTTTATGACATTCTTTAAGATTTCTCATTTCCAGGTATAAAAATATTGAAAATAGGAAAAAACAAACTGTCAGTCAACCATCATCAGGTTGGATAATGAATATTTTTGTTTTCAAGTTGGGTAGGAAGGATGGAAGTGTTGGCTGACTGATGGCTGCCACAAGTATATGATGACAACTCTAGAAATATATTTAATCACAGCTGGCTACCCTATAGATAAGATAGACAAGAATAATGAGATGCAGAGAGAAAATTGAAGTTGGAACAATAATCAGATCAGCTATGATCATATCAAATGGTGAAGCAAGCTCAAAGGGGTAAGGGGCCTTTTTTGCTCTAAATCCTATGTTCATAGCTATTTTGTCATTTGACCTTCATGGCCTAAGAGTGGGTTGCAGTGTTTTGAGAAGTGCAGTTTGTGCTATGTGAGGTATCATGGATGGGATCCAAGTGTTCAATATTTTCCAAATTCCAGTTGGAGGCTGACCTCAGTTGTTCTGTTTGGAATGTCTCCCCATTTAATCACGTTTGCAAATGGGAGAGCTGCCAGAGAATGGAGAATACTTTCTTAACATATTTTCAAGTGGCAAAAGCAAAGAAATTTGAGAGAAACGTTTTGTCAATATACCATGTTTCCTCATAAAATATAATTAGGCATTATGTTCAGCTGCAACAGTAGTTTCAGATAGTGATACAAAATAATGATACAATGTCATGAATAACGCCCCGAATGCTGGATACGTGCAAATATAAACTGTCAAATTCAGTTCCATTGTGTCTGTTACTTAAGTGCAACAGGTGTCATTTTTATTCTCAAATGGCATCCATGCTTCACAAGCCACAGCAATGTAGGTGACTCACAACTGCCCTCTGAAATGGCCTAGCAAGCCACTCAGTTGTATCAATTGTTTTAAACTCTCAACAAAGAAATGAAACTTGATGGACACCTAGCATTAACCTAGGCGTCGGAAAAGACAACGAAATAAACAGCTCTGTCATTCCAGCAAGGTGCTCCTTGCTAACACCTGGGGGCTGGTGCCAAAATTGGGAGAGCTGTCTCACAGGCTAGTCAATCAGCAACCTGACATAGTCATTCTTACAGAATCATATCTTACAGATAACATTCCAGACACCACCATTTCTATCCTTGGATATGTCCAGTCCCCCCCAGCAGGACAAACCCGACACAGTGGTATACAGTCAGGAAAGAGTTGCCCTTGGAGTCCTTAACATCAATCTGAACCCCATGAAGGCGGTTGATGTAGTATATATGGACTTTAGTAAGGCATTTGATAAGGTGGCCCATGGAAGACTTCTACAGAAAATGCAGATGTGTGGAATAGAGGGTGATTTAGCTAATTGGATTAGGAATTGGCTGGCAGATAGAAGACAGAGGGTGGTGGTTGATGGGAGATATTCATCGTGGAGTTCGGTGACGAGTGGTGTGCCTCAGGGGTCTGTTTTGGGGCCCCTGCTGTTTGTAATTTTTATAAATGATCTGGATGAGGGTATTGAGGGATGGATCAGTAAATTTGCAGATGACACTAAAGTCGGTGGTGTGGTAGATAGTGAAGAGGGGTGTTATAGTTTACAGAGTGACTTGGACAAGTTGCAGAGCTGGGCCGAGAGGTGGCAAATGGAGTTTAATGTGGAAAAGTGTGAGGTAATGCACTTTGGCAGGAACAATAAATGTGTAGAGTATAGGGCTAATGGTAGGGCTCTTAATAGTGTTGAGGAACAGAGGGATCTTGGTGTATGTGTCCATAGATCCCTGAAAGTAGGCAGTCAAGTGGATAAAGTTGTTAAGAAGGCATATGGAGTCTTAGCTTTTATTGGTAGGGGGATTGAATTTCGGAGCCGCAACATCATGTTGCAACTGTACAAAACTCTAGTGCGGCCGCACTTGGAGTATTGTGTGCAGTTCTGGTCCCACATTATAAGAAAGATGTGGAGGCATTGGAGAGGGTACAGAGGAGGTTTACCAGGATGTTGCCTGGTATGGAGGGCAGGTCCTATGAAGAGAGGTTGAAGGATTTGAGGTTGTTTTCGTTAGAAAGGAGGCGGCTAAGAGGGGATCTTATTGAAGCATATAAGATGATTAGAGGTTTAGATAGGGTGGACAGTGATAGCCTTTTTCCTAGGATGGAGAAAGCTAGCACGAGGGGACACAGCTTTAAATTAAGGGGTATGAGTTATAGGACGGATATCAGAGGTAGGTTCTTTACTCAAAGAGTGATTAGGGAGTGGAATGCCCTGCCTGCAGCTGTTGTAGATGCGCCAAGTTTGGTGGCGTTTAAGAGGTTAATTGATAAGTATATGGAAGAGAAGGGAATGGTTTAGTTTGGAGGGGCATTGCTTTTTATTTTGGTCGGCACAGCATCAAGGGCCGAAGGGCCTGTTCTGTGCTGTAATGTTCTATGTTCTATGTTCTATGTTCTAAGTCTCATGGCTTCAGGTTAAACATGGGCAAGGAAACCTCTTACTGGTTACCATGTATTGTCCTTTTTGGCTCAGTACTCCTCCATGTTGAGCACTTGGAGAAAGCACCGAGGGTGGTAAGGGCGCAAAATATACTCTGTGTGAGGGTTTTCAATGTCCACCACCAAGACTGGCTTGGTAGTATTATTGAACAAGTTAAAGGTTTATTTATTAGTCACAAGTAAGGCTTATGTTAACACTACAATGAAGTTGGTATGAAATTCCCCTAGTAGCCATAGTCCAGCGCCTGTTCGGGTCAATGCACCTAATCAGCATGTCTTTCAGAATGTGGAAAGAAACCGGAACACCCAGAGGAAGCCCACACAGACTCGGGGAGAACATGCAAATTCCACAAAGACAGTGACCCAAGCCAAGAATCAAGCCTGGGTCTGTGATGCTTTGAAACAGCAGTGCTAACCACTGTGCTACCATGCTGGTCAGGTCCTACAGAATATAACAGCTAGACTGGGTCTGCAGCAGGTGGTGAAGGAACCAGCAAGAGGAAATAACATACTTGACCTCATCCTTACCAATCTGCTGGCTGCAAATGCATCTGTCCATGACAGTATCGGTAAGGATGATCACAGCACAGTCCTTGTGGAGATTTAGTCCTGCCTTCATAGTGTTTGGCACTATCACCGTGCTAAATGGGACAGACTTCAAACTGATCTAGCAACTCAAGACTGGGCATTCATGAGGTGCTGTAGGCCATCAACAGCAGTGGTACTGTACTCCAGCATGATCTGCAACCTCATGGCCTGTCATATCTGAACCACTACTATCCAGCTAGGGAATCAACCCTGGTTCAATGGAAAGTGCAGGAGGGCCAGCACCAGGAATACCTAAAAATGTGATGTCAACCTGGTGAAGTTATCAATCAGGATTACCTGCATGCCAAATAGCAAAAACAGCAAGTGATGGAGCTAAGTGATCCCACAACCAATGGATCAGATGTAAGCTCTGCAGTTCTTCCACATCCAGTCATAAATGGTGGTGGACAATTAAACAACTCACTGGAGGAGAAAGCACCACAAATACTCCATCCTCAATGATGGAGAAGCCCAGCACATCAGTGCCCAGATATGTCCTCTACACAAAAAGCAGGACAAATCCAACCTGGCCAATTACCGCCCAGTCTACACTCGATCATCAGTAAAATAATGGAAGGGGTCATCAACACTTGTTCAGCTTGCCCAATTTGGGTTTCGCCAGGGTCATTCAGCTCCTAGCCTCATTACAGCCATGGTTCAAACATGGACAAGACAGCTGAATTCCAAAGGTGAGGAGATCCCATTGTTTCTTCTCTAATGTCCTATTCTAGCTGTGATCACTGTTAAGGAAACCTGTATGTCACTCTGACATGTGACATCTTGTCTTTGTCTTTTCCTCATCCCTACCAAAACTGCTTCTATATCCTGATTTCCTGAACTCTCTATGATGCTAATGTCAAAATTAATTAATTGAATCACTTGTCACCTTTTCTGAACTTCCTATTCTTCCTAAAAGCCACATACCCTTTGATATTTCGTCCCAGTTGATGCCATTCTTGAGTCATGTCTCTGTAAAGGCTATTAGATCATACTTATTAATCTCTATTTGCACTCAGTTCATCTGTTTTGTTTTAAATGCTACGTGCCTTCAGATACAGAGCCTTAAGTTTTGTCCTTTTACTATTTTTGTAATCTCATATTTTATAAGCTGAACCTCTTTCCTATTCTACCTATGTCATTGGTGTCTTTGTGGATTAAGACAACTTGACCTTCTTCCTACCACAAGTTCCTCTCCAATCCTAAGCAGATATCCTGAACCCTGCTCCTATGCAGACAACACAGTAATTGGATTCTTACTCTTTGCTGCAAAAACCACTGTCAATCCCACGCCTATACTGTCGCTACTACCACAAACTTTCCAAACCAAATTTATAGCTCAAATCATGCCAGATCTATAAACATAGACAGGGATCACAGGTAGAGGTGGGAACATCGGGGTGGTGATGCGGGCTCGTTGGGCCGAAGGGCCTGTTTCCCATGCTGTTTTGTTCTTTGTTCTTTATATATCAAACAAATGTCAATTAATTACCTTTGGGTATTCTCTTTCTGTATTTTCAATATGTATTTGCCTGTTCTTAAGATCCTGTCCTTGAGTTCCTGTGCTAGTTTTCTTGTTCTTGAGATCCTGTCCAAGTGTTCTTACCTCATTGGCTACAGCATAGCCAGGAGAAGGCTGCTTAAATTCAGTGAGGAAAACTGCAAATGGCTTTGGAGAATGTATCTCACACAACTCTGGGCATAGAGGATTTTGAATTGCTGTACTGCATTTGAGAATCTTGGAGCCTGCTCTCGCTCATCTACTGTGTCATTAGTCAATCTTCTCCCTGGGTACAAGCAGCATCTGCTGCAGCAGAATGCACTTCCTCTTTAACAGATGTACACTAACTTCAAGTGGTGCTAGCCTTGCACAAACTTGGATGCTCTGCTGAGCATGAATGCATTCAGTTGTGCTGGCCGTGCGTTGCCATCATTTAAATAAGTAGACTGCATGGAATTGCATGTTGCCTGCATTGGAAGCAATGGTCATGGGTTAAACATCCACCGCACACCATACTAGCATCCCAAGATTCCAATTTATCATCCAGGACGTTGTATAAGAAGCTCAATGAAAATTGGTCAAACTTGCAGATGTGCCAAACTTTGAGAGCGCTTCAATTGAAGGGAAGAAACAAGCAATTATAGACTTAGCGCAATGCAGCTCCAATTTTAACTCTCCTCACCTGGCAGACACTGGGTGTTGCCATTAAAAGAGGAGCAGTAACTTACTCCATAAGGCCTTGCTATTATCCTGCTTTTATGAGAAGCTTATCTTCCCTTGATCACGATTGTCCCCACGCCCATGATTATTTATCACCTATCCATCGTTTTCTCAAGCCCTCAGCTGCAACTTCCTGGCAATGGAATTGCTGCTTAATTCTGTTAGCCAGATAATAGATCTGACAAGGTTTGGTTGGATGTCTGATGAATTTGAGGCCCAGCTGTTAAAATTTATATTATTTCCTGTGCACATCTGCTTTGGGACTAAAACAGGACTATACAAAGAGCAAAGAACAACACAGCACGGGAAACAGGCCCTTCGGCCCAATGAGCCCGCGCCGCCGTCCTAACGTCTTAATGACATATAGAGACCAACATAGGGACAATTTGTTACCCAATCAGCCTAAGAGCACATTTTTGGGATGTGGGAGGAAACCGGAGCACCTGGAGAAAACCCATCCAACCACGGAGAGAACGTGCAAACTCCCGCAGACACAGGCCCAAATCCATGTGTCTGCACAGCAACAGCAATAGTCTCTGAGCTGTCATGTTGCCCATCTGATGGTCCAGTTTAAGCATACACTAATGACATGAAGCACTAGGCCACTCCTGAAGTAACATCTAAGAACAGCCCTCGCACGACTTGCCGAATGCATGCACCTTGTTGGTCAACAAGGTGGACTGAACAGCCTGTGGAAACAATTAAAGTATTTAAACAGTCCTCCTATATCCCTCTATCTGCAGACCGCTCATGTGGCTGTCCAAGAGACCCTTAAACAACCCTAGCGTGCCTGCTCCCACCACCTTACTCGGTAGTGCATTCCACACCCCCACTACCCTTTGTGTGAAAAAATGCCCTCTAATATTAGTCTTATACATAGCCCCCCTCACCCTAAGGCTGTGACCCCTCGTTCTATCCGATTCTAATGGTGGAAAAAGCTTACCACCATTTACTCTATCTATACCCCTCATAATCTTATATACCTCTAATAGATCCCCTCTCAGCCGACATCTTTCAAGGGAAAACAACCCCAGTGCGTTCAATCTTTCCTCGTAAGACAGCCCTTCCATACCAGGCAGCATCCTGGTAAATCTCCTCTGCACTCTCTCCAGAGCCTCCACATCCTTCCGGTAGTATGGCGACCAGAACTGGACGCAGTACTCCAAGTGAGGCCTAACCAACGTTCTATACACTTGCAACATCAGACTCCTACTCTTGTATTCTATACCCCTTCCTATGAAGGCTAACATACCATACGCTTTCTTTATCACTTTCTCCACCTGTACTGACACCTTCAGAGACTTGTGAACCTGCACCCCCAGGTCTCTCTGCATCTCTATACTCCGGATAGTTTTACCTTTTATCCTATAACTCCCCTTTACATTATTCCGGCCAAAATGCATCACCTCGCATTTATCCGGATTAAATTCCATTTGCCATCTATCTGCCCAATCTACCAGCCTATCTATGTCCTGTTGTATTGCCTGGCACTGCTCCTCAGTACCCGCCAATCCAAGCATCTTAGTGTCATCAGCAAATTTGCTGATCACACCACCTACCCCCTCTTCCAAGTCATTTATATAAATCACAAATAGAAGAGGTCCTAGTACTGAGCCCTGTGGCACACCACTAGTGACTGATCTCCAGTTGGAAAAAGAGCCTTCCACTACTACCCGCTGTCTCCTCCTCCCAAGCCAGTTCTCAACCCATCTACATACCTGGCCCTGTATCCCATGCGCCTTCACCTTTTTTATCAGCCTACCATGGGGAACCTTGTCAAACGCCTTACTGAAATCCATGTAGACGACATCAACGGCTTGTCCTTCATCAACCGTTTTTGTCACCTCTTCAAAAAATTCCACTAGATTCGTAAGGCACGACCTCCCCTTAACGAAGCCATGCTGCGTATCCCTGATCAGATCGCAGCGCTCCAGATGCTCATACATCCTGTCCCTGAGGATCCTCTCCATTAGCTTACCTATAACTGAAGTCAAGCTCACCGGCCTATAGTTCCCTGGGTTATCCCTCTGACCCTTTTTAAACAACGGTACTACATTTGCAATCCTCCAGTCCTCTGGGACCTCACCTGTGTCCAAAGAAGACACAAAGATTTGCGTCAGAGGCCCAGCAATGTCATCTCTAACCTCCCTTAGCAGCCTGGGATAAATACCATCAGGCCCCGGAGCTTTATAAGTCTTTATGCTACCTAAAAGCCCCAACGCTTCGTCCCTCGTAATGATTATTTCATTTAACGGGTCCTCAAAATCCTCAAAGCCATCTCCTCATCCTCATTAAAACCAAGGTCAATCAGTGGACAAAACAATGACAACTGAAATTCAATGCAGACATGTGGAAACAATGGCCCAGAGGAACACATTTACTCCATTAATGGTGTTGAAATAGTTAAAAGCTGACATTAAAATAAACCCAGGAGTCTTATTAGACTGAATGCTCAACATGTCTAACGAATACAGAGCTGCAATTAAAGTCAATAAAATGCTGCACCACGCAGCTGGACTAGTAGAGGACAAATCAAGGGAAGTCATGATCAAATTGTGTGATATTATTGCCAGATCTCACCTTGAATTCTGCATGCATGAAATACATTAGTGAAATGCTCTGGGAACAATGCAGAAAAGAGCCACAAGATCTTTCCCTAGTGTCAGAAGGACTTGGATTTTGGAAAAGATGATCTGAGAGGTGATCTTGTCAAGGTACCTTGGATAGTATAAAAGTTCATTGCAATACCACTTCAAACTAAACAGTGGGATAGAACTAAAAGGCAGGATTAAACTCATAAAAAGTAATATTTGGACTGATATCAGCAGGCTTTTCTTTAGAGAGTGAAAGCCCTGCAATCATTTAATCAACAATTAGATGCTGCATTGGGAGAATGTTGAACAATTGTGGTTATGGGTCTCTGGGTGCCAAGCCTTCAGACCCTGGCAAGTGGGATGGAAGTCACAGTTTGAGGCCATGAGGGAGGGAAACCTTGGGAGGTAGCACCTTGGGTGAATAGGAGGGATCAACCAGTGGTCCATGAAGTGTTGCCTGTCACCGCATCACGCAGGAAAACTTGGCAGGTTTATCACTTGATATCGGTTTCATCTGCATTAATTGCCAACTTAAGGACCTCAATTGACCATTGCTGCCTGGAATCATCCCAGCCACGGGGAAAAAATGAAATGAGAGTAGGACTAGGCAGAAAAGCCATCTGGTACATTTTACATCCTTTCTTGCCTTTAAACTTGCTCAGGTGGGGAAACAGATGTCTGGTCATTTGTTCCTGCTGATAATGTTCCCAGATGTTCTCATTATGAATGCTTAGCTATGCTCTTAGACTCACAAATGTATTTGCTCAGCAGAGGTCTGTTTTGACAACTTGAAGTAGAGTGTTTAATTTGATTGATGGAGGCCCTTATGAGATTATAATAAATTATTATTGCTTTGATTTATTTTGTCACTGTCTCTATGTTTATTTTGGCAAGATTTGGAGGGTTAATGTGAGGTTAAGTTTCTGTTATTGATATTATAATGTCCTGTCTTATTGATGTGTTTATAGGGTTTTGAGAAAAGCAGCTTTTTTAAGAGCAGAGTTTTTTAAAAGGAGGAAAACAACATGGAATATAAACACTATACCTTAATAAAATGGGCTCCAAAATGGCAAGTGATATATTTTGTGGCTTCTGTACAGACAGGAGTGGAATTTCAAATAAGATCATGTGAGAATGATTATAGCTAGAATGTTGGTGAGATATCAAACATTTCTCTATTATGTATCAATTGCATAAGCTTGAATCAATTGCGTGGATAATAGAATGCCTGAATACTTTCATCACATAACTGAAACTGGCTTGAGAGGTGGCCAATACCTTATCAATCCATTATGCAGGCCAGTCTGGCCAGCATCACAGAAAATGAAAGAACCCTTTCTCAAAAAAGAATGTAGTCTCAGGCAGTGAAGAGGGGCTAATTTTTTTTAAACTTGTTTGATTAGTGGTGGGCAACCTGTATAGCCCATCTGTGTGACCCACAAGGCATCTTGTTGACCATTGTCCATGTGCAGTTTGCCACATTCTGCTGCTTTCTGTCCATGTAGGTTTTTCCTACTAGCATGACTGAAGTGATACACATGTAAAGCAAAGACAACTCAAATGAGGTACATGTTGACTGCACATGGCATTTACTGTGAGTGCCATGTGTTTCCTCTGTGTCCAAAATGTAATTTTTTTTATTATTTGAAGTTGATGGTAGTTCTATTAATATATAAATGATTTAAGCATTTCTATAACTCATTATGAAATATTCAGCATGTATTAAATATATTTAATCTTATTTAAGGTTAATGAACATGCTTGATTTTAAATTTGTGGCCCACTGAGATGAAGGAAGGCCACACATGTGGCCAATTCAGGAGCTAGTGTGCCCATTGCTGTGCTAGATTTTATATTTCACTACAGAGGCTTGACTGCAATTTTGGCTGAAAGGCCAGAAACATCTAAAATCAATTTGTCTCTAAGAACCCAAGAGAGAATCCTTCAGGCTTGCAATAGTTTCATTGCTATCTTAAGGACTGTAAAGTAGTGTCCTGCATTTGTTTTACCCTTATAGAAACCTAAGTGCATGTTACATCTCTCGGTGTCATCTTATCTTGTGTGTTGGCATATATGTATTTAGGGAGTGGGTATTTGTTGCATTTACATTTGGAGTGTTGTAGAAACAAACCTTTATAATTTCTTGTGATTTGAATTTATAAGGAAGCAATCAGGGCAACAGCAAGTGAACCTTGTTGGGGATGGAGCATAGGGTCAGGACAGGGGTTGGAGGAGGTTCGAAGGGGATATGACTGGGGAGGGAGATTGAGGCAGTGAGGTCAGGTTGCATGTGTCAAGTTGAGTTAGGGATAGATCAGGTTGGAGAATGGAGTGCAGGAGGGTGTCCAAGGAATCATTTCAAGGAGAAGATTAGGCCAGAGATCTGGGAGTGTGGAATGCAGGTTGAGGGGGTCAGGCAGCAAGCGGGTATGTCAGGACTAGTCTTGTGGGGGGCGGGAGAGCTTGGGCTGAGAGTGTTGGATCAGGGCAGAGCAAGGATTATGTACCAGGCCCACAAGGGATGGGAAAAATCCCACATGGGATGGAAATACCCTGGGGGCTTCTGAGTCAGAGAGGGGATCCAGAGTATAAGGGGGGGGGGGGTGTCCTTTGTGGGCTTAATTTGGGTATTTAAATTAGGTATGCTGAAGTTAGAAATTCTTTTATTGCTTCTAACTCTTTTGATTTGATTTATTATTGCTACATGTATTAACATACAGTGAAAAGTATTGTTTCTTGTGCACTATGTAGACAAAGCATACTGTTCAGAGATGAAACAAGAGAGTGCCGAATGTAATATTATACTCATAGCTAGGTTGTGGAAAAAAAGAAACTGAATGCAAGGTAAGTCCATTCAGAAGTCTGACAGCAGCAGGAAAGAAGCTGTTCTTGAGTCGGTTTGTACCTGACGGAAAAAGGTGAAAGAGAGAATGACTGGGGTGCTTGGGTCCTTAATTATGCTGGCTGCTTTGCTGAGGCAGTGGGAAGGTAGACAGAGTAAATGGATGGGAAGCTGGTTTGCGTGGGCAGTGTTCATGAGTTATTTTCTAGTTACTTGCTGTCTTGGGCAGAGCAGGAGCCATACCATGCTGTGATACAACCAGAAAGAATACTTTCTATGATGGATTTGTAAAAATTGGAGAGACATGCTGACATGCCAAATTTCCTTAGTCTTCTGAGAAAGTAGACATTGATGGGCTTTCTTAACTATAGTGTCGGTATGGGGGGACCAGGACAGGTTGTTGGCAATTTGGACACCTAAAAACCTGAAACTCTTGATCTTTTCTACTTCATTCCTGTTGATGTAGACAGGTCATGTTCTTCTTTATGCTTCCTGAAGTCAATGACAATCTCCTTTATTTTGTTGACATTGAGGGAGAGATTATTGTTGCTGCACCAATTCACCAGATTCTCTATCTCATTTCTGTACTCTGTCTTATCATTGTTTGAGATCTGATCCACTACAGTGGTGTCATTAGCAAACTTGAAAATCGAATTGGAGGGAAATTTGGCCACAGTCATGGGTGTACAAAGAGTATATAGTAATCTTTCAGAGTAACTCTACTGTAACACTGGCAGAATCATTTTGAACTTGGTAATTAAAATTGCTTTGTCATATGGTTCCCTCTTCAGTGCAGTTATCCAGGGGATGTTAGTGCTTTTGCATAGTTTTCAAACAAACCCTTATTTGGGAACTTCTCAAAGGGTTTCTCCAATGCAATTTTGGAGTACCCTGTATATCTGACATGGGAGAGCCTCCGTTGTATTTACTGTCAAAACAGAAAACATTCCTTTTGCTTTCTTCAATCTCAACTCCCAATTCATGCCATTAACATTTTGCAGTTTAAATTATTTGTCTCCTAGCCAGTGTCCTTTCCACATCCCTTCACAAGGTTAAACTAATTTAAAATTTGCAATCCATGTTCTCACTTGTCATCTTGTTCAATGTGGATCTTGTGTCCTGGAGGTGAACTTTTGGTGTAATTTTCAAATTCCTGCAAATTTCCTCCATTCCTCTAATACCAAAATTCTTAATGTTAATGTTGTTGATAGTTGCTGATGGCAGTCCTGCCATCTTTATTCATTTCTCTCCACCTTCTCTGCTTTAAAATGTGTGCAGGGTTAACAGGTAGAATTTTTAGAAAGCTTTTGTAAAGCATTTTCAGACATAGTAATATTGCTTTTGTAAAGAGCAGTTAGAGAATAAATAAATTGCTAATCAGGTTTACAATCTCAGACTTTGAAAGGAAGTAGGTGAGAACAATTCCAATGCCCGAAAATCTTTGAATCCTCTTGATTTGACAACCGTTACTTTTTATTGGGAAATTGCACATGTCACACAACTATTTAAGAAAGATAAGAAAGGTAAACCAAGGAATTATAGACAGGCTAGCCTAACATCTTATTATAAACAAGCTCGCCTCACATGTGGGCTGGAATTCTCCCAAAAAAATTCTAAGTTCCCAAAGTGCTGAAAAACAGGAGTAATTCCTACTATCTTTTAGTGATCTGACAATATGAAGTTGCCTCCCACCACCTGCCTTCTGATCACTGATTTTCCCAATTGCTGGCCAGTCCCTAGGTCGTTATCGCTCCTCCCCTCCCCTCCCCCAACCTCATCCAGAAAGTCTCGATCTCCCTGACTCTCTTCCTTCCACCCCCGTCCCTAAAGTCCCAACCACCTCTCCCAGCCCGATGGCCAGCACCAATCACCCTCACTTCCTCCCTCCCCCACCAATCCTTTAGCAGAATGGCAATTGGTCCCCTCTGCACTAATCACCCCCTAATAGGCCCCAAGCACCAGTAGGCCCCTTCACACTCTGGCGTTGATTAGGAAATTGGCCGAACATCTGAAGACAGAGGGCACAATCGTAATCCTTTCAAAATGTTCTTCCATCTGGGACAAATGCAGATCCTGACCCAAATGATCTTTAAATCACACCTGACTGCACAATCTTGCGTATTTGATTAAAAACAGTGGGTGAGTTCCTGAGCTGAAGTCCCAATTAGAAGACCTCCAATTCTAGAAGATCAAAAGCCCCAATGGGAGTTGTGGAATGCTGTTCAGATAGCAAGGAGAGTATGAAGATGTCTTGGAGATATGCATCAGATTTAAAAATGGTAAGAGCTAAAAGTTGGTCAGCCCCTATGAAGGAAAGCTGGTGGATGGAGCTGTTTGGGCTCAGGTGCAGCCTTTCCTGCACAGCTTGTCATTAGGATTGGCCACCAGACCTGCTGCTGAAATGGTGTCTCCACTAATCTGTTGGGCTTAATACAACAGTGAGAGATAGATCAGTCATCAGAAAGATCCTGGCAGAATTCAATCATAGAACATAGAACATAAAACATTACAGCACAGAACAGGCCCTTCGGCCTTCGATGTTGTGCCGACCAAAATAAAAAGCAATGCCCCTCCAAACTAAACCATTCCCTTCTCTTCCATATACTTATCAATTAACCTCTTAAACGCCACCAAACTTGGCGCATCTACAACAGCTGCAGGCAGGGCATTCCACTCCCTAATCACTCTTTGAGTAAAGAACCTACCCCTGATATCCGTCCTATAACTCATACCCCTTAATTTAAAGCTGTGTCCCCTCGTGCTAGCTTTCTCCATCCTAGGAAAAAGGCTATCACTGTCCACCCTATCTAAACCTCTAATCATCTTATATGCTTCAATAAGATCCCCTCTTAGCCGCCTCCTTTCTAACGAAAACAACCTCAAATCCTTCAACCTCTCTTCATAGGACCTGCCCTCCATACCAGGCAACATCCTAGTAAACCTCCTCTGTACCCTCTCCAATGCCTCCACATCTTTCTTATAATGTGGCGACCAGAACTGCACACAATACTCCAAGTGCGGCCGCACTAGAGTTTTGTACAGTTGCAACATGATGCTGCGGCTCCTAAATTCAATCCCCCTACCAATAAAAGCTAAGACTCCATATGCCTTCTTAACAACTTTATCCACTTGACTGCCTACTTTCAGGGATCTATTGACACATACACCAAGATCCTTCTGTTCCTCAACACTATTAAGAGCCCTACCATTAGCCCTATACTCTACACATTTATTGTTCCTGCCAAAGTGCATTACCTCACACTTTTCCACATTAAACTCCATTTGCCACCTCTCGGCCCAGCTCTGCAACTTGTCCAAGTCACTCTGTAAACTATAACACCCCTCTTCACTATCTACCACTCCACCGACTTTAGTGTCATCTGCCCTCTAATTTGCCCCTTAATTGCTAATTATTTTGACAATTTGTCAGGCACAATCTCCCGAGGGCCGGAACACATGAGGTCATTGACCCATAGAACATAGAAGATAGAACATAGAACAATACAGCACAAACAGGCCCTTCAGCCCATGAGTTGCGCCGATCACATCTACCAATCCACAGACCTATCTACAATTTCCATTCACTCACCACCCTCTGAGTGAAAAACTTACCCCTGACATCTCCTTTGTATTTGCTTCCCTGCACCTTAAATCTGTGTCCTCTCGTAGTGACCATTTTAGCTCGGGGAAATGTCTCTGAGAGTCCACCCTATCTATTCCTCTCAACATTTTATAAACCTCTTATCAGGTTGCCTCTCAACCTACGTTTCTCCAGTGAGAAGAGTCCCAGCTCCCTCAACCTATCTTCATAAGGCCTGCCTCCCAATCCAGGCAGCATACTTGTAAATCTCCTCTGCACTCTCTCAATAGCCTCTACATCCTTCCTATAGTGAGGCGACCAGAACTGTGCACAATACTCCAAGTGGCGTCTGACAAGAGTCTTATAGAGCTGCATCATTACCTCCTGACTCCTAAACTCTATTCCTCGATTAATGAAGGCCAGTACACCGTATGCCTTCTTGACCACTACCTCCACCTATGAGGCCGATTTAAGAGTCCTATGGACCTGGACCCCGAGATCTTCTGCTCTACGACACAGCTAAGACTCCTACCCCTTATATTGTACTCCTTCATCCCATTATTCCTGCCAAAATGGACCACTACACATTTATCTGCGTTGAAGTCCATCTGCCACTTCTCCGCCCAGTCTTGCATCCTGTCTATGTCCCGCTGCAACTTTTGGCATCCCTCCAGACCATCCACAACACCACTGACCTTTGTATCGTCGGCGAACTTGCTAACCCATCCCTCCACTTCCTCATCCAGGTCATTTATGAAAATGACAAACAGCAGGAGTCCCAGAACAAATCCCTGGGGCACTCCACTGGTTACCGACCTCCATGCAGAACAAGACCCATCCACAACCACTCTCTGCCTTCTGCCGGCAAGCCAGTTCTGGATCCACGAGGCCAAAGCCCCTTGGATCCCATGCCCTCTCACCTTCTCCAGAAGCCTTGCATGGGGACCTTATCAAACGCCTTACTAAAGTCCATGTACACTACGTCCACCGCCCTTCCTTCGTCAATGTGTTCAGTCACATTTTCGAAGAACTCAACTAGGCTCGTAAGGCATGACCTGCCCTTGACAAAACCATGCTTACTATTTCTAATCAGTCCAAACTTCTCCAAATGTTCATATATCTTATCCCTCAGAAGCCTCTCCATCAGCTTACCAATCACTGAAGTCAGACTCACCAGTCAGTAATTTCCTGGACTATCCCTGTTCCCTTTCTTAAAGATAGGGACCACATCCGCAATCCTCCAATCCTCCGGAACCTCTCCCGTTTCCATGGACGACGCAAATATCATCGCCGGGGCTCTGCAACCACTTCCCTCACCTCCCACAATAACCTGGGGTACATCCCATCCGGTCCCGGCGACTTGTCTATCTTGATAGAATTTAACAGGTCTAACACATCCTCTTTCCTAACATCCACATACTCAATCTTTTCCGTATGCCTCAAACCTGCAGTGCAATCTTCCAGTTCACTTTCCACCGTGAATACCAAGGCAAAGTACTCGTTAAGCACCTCTGCCATTTCTTCTGGATTCACACAGACTTTTCCCCCTTCACCTTTTATAGGCCCTATCCCTTCTCTTCTCATCCTTTTACTTTTCACATATTTGTAGAAGGCCTTGGGATTCTCCTTAATCTTACCTGCCAAGGCCTTCTCATGACCCTTCTGGCTCTCCTAATTTCCTTTTTAAGTTCCCTTCTACACACCTTATACTCCTCTAGATCCCTAACATCCCCTAGCTCTCTGAACCTTTTATATACTTTTTTTTCTTCCTAACTAGGTTCACCACTACCTTCGTGCACCACGGTTCCCGCGTCCCACCAGAACCTCCTTGACTCCTCGGAACGTTGTCTTGCAGTGCCCCAGACAAACATTCCTTGAATTCCGCCACTTTCCTTCTGTACTCTTCCCCTACAACACCTCCTTCCAGTTTATACGTCCAATTTCCTGCCTAATGTTTTCATATTTCCCCTTACTCCAGACATACACCTTCCTAGCCTGCCTGATCCTATCTCTTTCCATCGCTATTGTGAAAGAGATAGAATTATGATCTCCATTCCTAAGATGCTCACCTATCGTGAGATCCGACATCTGCCCTGGCTCATTAGCAAGCACCAGGTCAAGTACAGCCTCTCCTCTCGTAGGCTTTTCCATGTACTGTGTCAGGAAACCTTCCTGAACACACCTAACAAACTCCACACCATCCAAACCCCTTACCCTTGGGATATTCCAGTCAATGTTTGGGAAATTGAAATCTCCCATCACGACAACCCTGTTATTTCTACATCTGTCTAGGATCTGTTTCCCTATCTGCACCTCAAGTTCCCTGTCGCTATTGGGCAGCCTATAGAATACACCCAGCAAAGTTATCAACCCTTTGCTGTTCCTAACTTCCACCCACAGAGACTCCATAGACATTCCCTCCCCGTCTTCCACCTTCTCTACAGCCATGACACTGTCCCTGATCAACAATGCCACACCACCTCCTCTTTTGCCCCCAACCCTGTCCCTCCTGAAGCATCTGAATCCCGGCACCTGAAGTACCCAGTCCTGTCCCTGAGACAACCAAGTCTCTGTAATGGCCACCACATCACACTCCCAAGCAGCAATCCGCGCCCTAAGCTCATCTACCTTATTTACTACACTCCTGGCATTAAAATAGACACACCTCAGCCCCTCAGTCAGGATATTTCCCTTTTCCACCACCTGCCTAACCCCCCTCTCAGAGTGCCTACAGTCCTTCCCTACCTGGGAACTAACCTCCTTATTCACCGTCCCATCGATATTCCCACCCTATGTGAACATTTCCTATTTCCCTTCCAGTCTCACCTTCAAAGACACCTATACAGGTCAAAATATCATGAATAAGTATGGAAAATAATAAAAAAGGTTAACAGAGTGCAGGTCATTATATCTACAGGACTAGAATATAAAATGATATCTAAAATATTGTGAGCAATTCAGGAAATCACATATTTTAAGAATATATTGGCCATGGAGGCAATGCAGTGTAGGTTATCAGAAAGATACCTGGACTCCAATAATTGTATTATGAGAAGAGAATACACAAACTAGTATTGTATTCTCTGCAATGTGTGTTTACGAATGATATGATTGATATTTAGAAGATATTAAGGGAAACAGCAGGCAGAATTTTCCCAAAATTGCAGAGTG
Organism: Sphyrna mokarran; assembly: GCA_024679065.1. Classification (NCBI taxonomy): domain Eukaryota; kingdom Metazoa; phylum Chordata; class Chondrichthyes; order Carcharhiniformes; family Carcharhinidae; genus Sphyrna; species Sphyrna mokarran. Next base: position 145,049,468 of record JAGIQG010000001.1, on the reverse strand, counting down.
ATGGATCAGGTGAGAAGGAATATGTGAAACTTGCTGATTTCACAGCTGCCTTTTGTAGACTAATCAAACAGTACTCAATGCAATTTTAAAATGCTGGCAAAAATCACGAAGAAAGAAATCACACAACGCTAACTTAAAGTCCAAACGGGTTTATTTGTAGCAAAAGCCGCAAGCTTTCGGGACAGGCTGTCCTTTCGTCAGGTGGCTGGGAGTTCTGATCATAAATAGAGCACAAAGACACAAACTCAATTTACATGCATAATGATTGAAATGTCAGTCTTTACAGCTAATCAATTCTTAAAGACATAGACAATGTGACTGGAGAGAACTTTAAGCAAGGTTAAAGAGACATGTATTGTTTCCAGACAGGCAAGTTAGTGAGATTTTGCAAGTCCAGGCAAGTTATGGGGGTTACAGATAGTGTGACATAAATTCAAGATCCCAGTTGAGGCCGTTCTCACGTGTGCGGTACTTGGCTATCAGTTTCTGCTCAGCAACTCTGCGCTGTTGTGTGTCTTGAAGGCCGCCTTGGAGAACACTTACCCGAAGATCAGAGGCTGAATGCCCATGACGTTCCCCAACAGGGAAGAGAACAGTCTTGCCTGGTAATTGTTGAGCGGTGTTCATTCATCCATAGTCATAACATCTGCATGGTCTCCCCAGTGTATCAAGCCTCAGGACATCCTTTCCTGCAGTGTATCAGATAGAAACGTTGGTCAAGTTGGAAGAGTATGTACCGTGTACCTGGAGGATGGTGTTCTCACGTGAGATGATGGCACCCATATTGTTGATCTGGCATGTCTTACAGAGGTTACTGTGGCAGGGTTGTGCGGTGTTGTGGTCATTGTTCTCCTGAAGGCTGGGTACATAAACATCTCCCATGACAATGGCATTGCTGCAACTGCCTCAGTTCTCAATGTCAACAACTGCCTGTTTCCAGATGCAATTTTACAACTCATCTGCTTCATCCTGGACTACAATGTCTTCACCTTAAACAACCAGTTCTTCATCCAGACATATGGAACAGCCATGGGGACCAAATTCGCACCTCAATATGCCAACATCTTCATGCACAGGTTTGAACAAGACTTCTTCAATGCACAGGACCTTCAATCAATGCTATACACTAGATACATCAATGACATTTTCTTTCTTCAAATTCATGGCGAACAGTCAATGAAACAACTATACGAGGATATCAATAAGTTCTACCTTACCATCAGACTCACCATAGACTCGGTTACATTCTTGGACACACGCATCTCCATTAAGAATGGTCACCTCAATACCTCAGTGTATTGCAAGCCCGCAGATAATCTCACAATGCTCCACTTCTAAATGTTAAAGAAGCCATCCTCTACGGACAAGCCCTCCGTATACACAGAACCTGCTCAGACGAGGAGGACCGGAACAGATACCTCCAGATGCTGAAGGATGTCTTCATAAGAACAGGATATGGTGCTTGTCTCATTGATTGACACTTCCAATGTGCCACAGCCAAAAACCACACCAACCTCAGAAGACAAACATGGGACAAGGTGGACAAAGTACCCTTCATCATCCAGTTCTTCCCCGGAGTGGAGAAACTATGACATCTTCTCCGGAGTCTTCAACATCTCATTGATGAAGATGAACATCTTGCCAAGATCCCCATATCCCCACTTCTTGCCTTCAAACAACTGCACAACTTCAAACAGATGATTGTTCACAGCAAACTACCCAGCCTTCAGAAGAACAATGACCACAACACAACCCTGCCACAGCAAACTCTGTAAGACGTGCCAGATCATTGATACGGATGCCATCATCTCACGTGAGAAAGCTATCCACCACGTGCACGGTACATACTGTTGCAACTCGGCCAATGTTTCTATCTGAAAAGATGTCTCGAGGCATGGTACATTGGGGAGACCATGCAGATGTTACAACAATGGATGAATGAACATCGCTCGATAATCACCAGGCAAGAGTGTTCTCTTCCTGTTGGGGAACACTTCAGCGGTCATGGGCATTTGACCTCTGATCTTCGAGTAAGCATTCTCCAAGGCGGGCTTCAAGACACACGACAGCACAGAGTCGCTGAGCAGAGACTGATAGCGAAGTTCCGCACACGTGAGAACGGCCTCAACCAGGATCTTGTGTTCATGTCCCGCTATCTGTAACCCATAAAACTTGCCTGGACTTGCAAATCTCACTAACTTTCCTGTCCGGAAACAACACACATCTCTTTAACCTGTGCTTAAAGCTCTCTCCACTCATTGTCTGTATCTTTTAAGAATTGATTAGCTATAAAGACTTAATTCCAATCATTATGCGTATAAATTGAGTGTGTCTTCATGTCCTGTTTATGATCAGAACTCTCATCCACCTGAGGAAGGGCAGCCTGTCCCAAAAGCTTGCAGCTTTTGCTACAAGTAAACCTGTTTGGACTTTTTAAGCTGGTGTTGTGGGATTTCTTTCTGTTTTATCCCAGTCCAATGGCAGTATCTCCACATCATAAAAATCACGCAGCCACGAGTGGGACTGGGGAGGGCTAATCTCACCAGCAAACCTGGGATTCAGAGATCTCTCAAGGTAAAGTTAAATGCCCCTTTCCTGTTTCTGTGGACATCAGCACCCCCCTCATAATTTCCACTTCTCCCACCCTCAATGCAAGCACTATCCCCCAGCATAGTCTGTTGGACCTTTCACCATACATGGCAACCACCCCCTCCACAATAGAGCCTGTCCTGTCACTGCCAAGTTGGTACTGCTAGGATGCCAGGGGGCTGTACCCTGCTGCCATGTCCCTCACCACCCGTGTGGTGGTGGTGGAGGTATATTCACCTCTACAATTCCATTGTGGTCATCATGACTAGTTTGCATTTTCAAAAATTCAGTAGTGATTCCCACTGGCTTAACATCATGGGGAATCTAACAATCCCAAAAGCAACAACCTTAAGCTGTAAAATTACATTTAAATGATTTCTCATGAGTGTTAGTGCCATAATGGGATTTGTACTCATAGCAAACAGACGCAGTGGAGGTATAAAGGGTGGACTTCTCCTATCCCAATCATGGTGGGTTTGGTGGTGGCTGGGAGCAGAGAATCTAGTGGGAATCAAAATGTCAAATCTCACTGGCATAAGATCATGTTGCAATTCTCCCATTGGTGGGTTAATGAAAGGTTGGTCTTCTCTTTGGCTGGTGGCGTGAAAACGCTTGCATCTCATGAATACTTATTAAAACACTGTCCACCAACATCCTATCAGGCCTTTCAATCCAAAGTTGAATTATATCAATCTAAATCCTGATTGCTAAAGATTGTCATACACAAAGCAGTCCTCAGTTCACAAAAGACTTTGGGGTGATTGTAAATCATTAGCAGATTTGCATAATTGTCTGGGTGGGAACCTGATTGAGGTCAGCAAGGTGGGCCAGGTGAATTGTGATGGATTTGTCGTTCGGTTATTTCCCATTTTATCTCCAATGCCTAATCCAATGGGACGTCAGGCTTCCTATCAGTGGCAAATAGGACCAGTGAATTCCTCCCCCCTTAATCTCAAAAAGGGAGAATTCTGTCCAAAGAAACAGTTTCTGCCTTTAGGAGAATCTAGAAATATCAGGTGCTAAGAATTCGGCCTGGATCTATATGGCATGAAATTAGGAATCACTTCTACATATGATGGTTAATAGGAATTTGGAACTCTCTTTTGCTCACAGAAATTGATCTTAGGTCAATTGTAAATTTAAAACTGAGGTTGATAGATTTTAGTTAAGCAATGTACTAAGGGATATGAAGGAAAAGTAAGTATGCGGGGTTAGGTCATGGATCATTGTGATCTTATTGAATGGCAGAACAAGCTCTAGGGGCTAAGTAACCTATTCCAGCTCCTGTTCCTTTGTTTCTATAAACTAACTGCTTATCTATATTGATTTATGCTTGAACAAATAGCAATTCATGATTTTGATACAAAAGCATAGTTTTGACAGAATCCTTCAACCGAGGCCTTTGTGGTGATTTATAATGAGTTACCGTAAGCCCTTGCTTTTATACTTGGACCCAATTTTGCTTGCTCCCAACTAGTATGCAGAGACTTAAACCCTGGGCCAGAAAGGGCTAGCAGGAATGTTTCAAATTTAATTCTTCAGGTTTTCTGTTGGACCAGGAAGTACCTCAGAAGAAAAAATGTGGACCTTCAACCTAAAATTTGGTGTGAGAGTACAGTTAAAATAACAGGAATTACCTACCTCACCAATCCAATTCTATTTCTGATGTGTACATATATTAAGCCGCCCTTTTGAGCAAGTGAATGGAATACTAATGGAATACTATGTGATGAAATATTGAGAAGGTCTAATAGTGAGTGGGCAGTGTCAGTTGCTGTGTCAGACTAATCTTTGAGGGAGCTGAATTCTAGACCAGAAGAGGTCCAGCAGGTAGTTATGAAATTTATTTTTTCTCATGGACCTGGATGGAAAAGAATATTCCTCCAGCCCTCTGTAAGAAACCATGGGCATCCATAGAAACCCCTTCCTGTCCCCCATATCCCCTTGATCATGTGTCTTCTCCCCTTCTGATTGCAAGTCTCCTGCATCTCTCCTTCCCAATCTCCAGCTCTCTACTTCCTGCTGATCATGAACTGTTTTTGGAATGGCAGGGACTGTCCTCATGGTCTTTGGTCTGTTGCCTCCTTCAAGCCAGGATATTTACTTGGCCAGTTGCCAGGGGAGAGATGACACCACAACAGTGTAATGAATCCTGCAATTTGGCTTGACTAGGATGCTTGGTTTATTGCAGAGTCAGTGCACCTCCTCACTTCCTGGTTAATCATAGAATGCCTGCAGTACAAAAGGAAGCCATTTGGCCCATCGAGTCTGAAACAATTCTCCAAAGGAGCATCTTACCCAGGCCCAGTACCGTCCTATTCTCCCACAGCCCCACAAATTTACCCTTTTAATTCCACTAACCTATACATCTTTGGACACTAAAGGGGCGATCTAACCATTGTGCTATGCTGGCCAAAGGGAGGGCAAGCTGGTAAGATTGTGAGAGAGCCAAGAAATCATGATCGTGTCCGATTTCTTGTCTCTCACAATCTTATCAGCACCAGATATCCAGCATTATCAGCCTCATACACATTTCTGGCACAAAGCTGGATGAATTATTTCTGTTCAGTTTATATATATTTATCATATGATTAATGAACTTGAGACACAATTGTCCAGGTTCACCTGTCTGTGTGGCTTTGCCAGGAGAAGTTTTCTCTGGCGAGAGTCACAGCTATTCCCCTTCAACAGGGAACAGATACGATGGCCTCGTTGGTCGTAACATAGAAGATAGGAGTAGGAGGAGGCCATTTGATCCTTTGAGCCTGCTCTGCCATTCATTAAGACCATGGCTGATCATTCAACTCAATAACCTCATCCTACATTTTCCCCATAACCTTTGATCCCATTTGCCCCAAGTGCTATATCCAGCCATCTCTTGAATGCATTCAATGTTTTGGCATCAACTATTTCCTGTGGTAATGAGTTCCATAGGCTCACCACTTTTTGGGTGAAGAAATGTCTCCTCACCTCAGTACTAAATGGTCTATCCTGAATCTCCCACCATTGGAAACATCTTCCCTGCATCTATCCCATCTAAACCTATTTGAATTTTATAAGTTTCTATGAGATCCCCCTTTATTCAATTCCAGTGAAAACAATCCTAACCTAGTCAATCTCTCCTCATACATTAGTCCTGCCATTCCTTGGAATCAGCTTGGTAAACCTTTGCTGCACTTCCTTGAAAGCAAGAACATAACGTGATCATTCATTAGAAAAGGAGACCAAAACTGCACACAATACTCTAGGTGTAGCCTCACCAAGATCCTGTATAGTTGCAACAACATACCACTGCTCCTGTACTCGAAACATCTCATAAATGAGAGTTAACATGCCATTTGCCTTCTTTACTGCCTGCTGCACCTGTATGCTTACCTTCAGTGACTAGTGCACAAGGACATCCAGGTCCCTCTGCACACTCCGCTCTCCCAATTTACAGGCATTCAGGTAGTAATCTGCCTTTGTGTTTTTGTTTGCAAAATGAATAACCTCACCCCCTTATCCAAATTATATTGCATCTGCCATTGATTAGTCCACTCACCCAATCTGTCCAGATCATTCTGAGAGATCTCTGCATCCTTGTCACAGTTCATCCTCCCACCCAACTTGGTATCATCTGCAAACTTTGAGATGTTACATTTTGTTCTCCTTCCAAATCATTAATATATATTGTGAATAGCCAGGGTCCCAGCACGGATCCCTGTGGCACCTCACTTGTTATTGCCTGCCAATTTAAAAAGCAACCATTAATTACTACTTTTTGTTTTCTCTCTGCAAACCAGTTTTCTATCTATCTCAATGCAGTTCCTCCAATTCCATGCACTTTAATGTTGCACAATAATGTCTTATGCAGGGTTTTGCCAAACGCTTTCTAAAAGTCAAAATATACCACATTTACTGATTTCCACTTGTCAACTCTACTAATTATATCTTCAAAGAATTCCAACAGATTTGTCAAGCATTATTTCCCCTTCATAAATCCATGCTGACTCTGTCTGATTCTGCCACTGCTTTGAAATGCTCTGCTATAAAGTCCTTAGTAATGGATTGGAGAATTTTTTCCACTACTGATGTTAAGCTTACTGGTTTATAATTCCCTGTTTTCTCTCTACCTTCCTTTTTGAATATTGGAGTGACATTCGCTACCCTCCAATCTGCAGGTACGGTGCTAGAGTCTATAGAATCCTGAAAGATGACAACAATTCATCCACTACAGCCATTTCCTTAAGTACTCTGGGATGTAGATTATCAGGCTCTGGTGATTTAGTCACCTTCAATCCCATCAACTTTCTCAGTACCATCTCTCTACTAATATTGATCTCCCTCAGTTTTTCTCTCTCACTAACTCTTGCATTCTCCAATATTTCTGACATTTGATTTGTGTCCTTTTTTGTGAAGTCAGAACCAAAGTATGTATTCAGTTGTTCATTTCTTTGTTCCCTATTATACATTTCCCCCGTTTTTGTCTGTAGGGACTTACATTTGTCTTCAACAACCTCTTTCTCTTCACATATCTATAGAAACTCTTAGTGTCAGTCTTTATGTTCCATTCAAACTTACTTTCATACTGTTTTTTCCCCTTTTTAATCAATCCCTTGGTCCTCCTTTAATGAATTCTAAACTGCTCCCAATCCTCAGGTCTATTATTTTTCTTGGCCAATGTATGCTTCTTCCTTAGATCAGAGAGTCTCTGTAATTTCCTTTGTAAAGCATAGATTGAACCTCTTAACCATTTTGCTTTTGTGCCAGACAGGAATAAACTGTTGCTGCAGTTCCCTCATACATCCCTTGAATGTTTGCCATTATCTATTCACTGTCATCCCTTTTAGTAACTCTCCCCCATCTATCAAGGTCAACTCGCATCACATATCTCCTTTATTAAGATTCAGCACCCTAGTCTTTGAATCAACCACTTCACTCTCCATCTTGATAAAAAAATTATCATATTATGATCACTCATCCCCAAGGAGTCTCGTATAGCTAGATTGACAATGATTCCTTTCTCATTACATAGTAGCCAATCTAACATGGTTCCTCCACATATTGATCAAGAAAACCACCCCATATGTACTCCAAGAATTCCTCCTCTACAGCATTGTGGCTGATTTGATTTGCCCAATCGATGTGCAGATCAAAATCACACATCATTACCGATATTCTCTTATCACTAATTTCATGCTTAATGCCATTTCCAAAATCACCACCTCAGTTTGGAGTTCTATATATGACAACCAGAAATGCTTTTTGGCCCTTGGTATTTCTCAACTCTACTATACAGTCTCCATGTTGTCAGAGCCAATATCCTTTCTCATTATTGTGTTAATTTCCCTTTTAACCAGCAATATCTCTCCACTATCTTTTCCTTTATGCCTGTCCTTCCTAAATATTGAGTATCCTGGGACATTTAATTCCTATCCCTGGTCACCTTGCAGCCATGTCTCCAGAATCCCAATTATATCGTAACCGTTTATATTTATCCACACGATTAGTCCATTCACTTTATTGCAAATGTTCCGCGCATTGAGGTACAGAACCTTTCAGCTTGTCTTTTTACATTGTTTGTCTTGATCCCAGTATTTTTCTCTATAGCCCTATTTGAACTTTGTCCTTGGTTTCTCCGCCTATCACTATTTTAATTCTCTTTTCTACCTTTTGTTTTTGACCTTGCTCCCTCTTTCTGATTCCTTACATGGGTTCCCATCCCCCTGGCATATCTAAATCCTCCCCAACCATTCTAGAAAACGCTCCCCCAAAGGACTGCCCAGGTGTACAAATTGGACAGTTACAGGTCCCACCTCTTCCAGAGCTGGTCGCAATGCCCCCAGAATCTGAAACCCTCCCCCTGACGCTATCTCTTCAGCCCAGTATTTATCCAATATAACCTGTCATTTCTACTCTCTCTGGCACTTGGTACCAGTAGTTATCCTGAGGTGACTGCCATTGAGGTCCAATTTCTTAACTTTCTTCCTAGCTCCCTGTATTCTGCTTTTAGGACCTCATCCCTTTTTTTAACCTATGTCATTTGCACCAATGTGTACCAAGACTATTCACTGTTCGCCCTCCCCTTTCAGAATGTCCTGCAGCCGCTCCTAAACATCCTTGACCCTAGCACCAAGGAGACACCATGTCATCCTGCAGTCATGTTTGCGGCCATAGAAACACCTGACTATCCATCTTACAATATAACTACTGCATTGGCACACTTTTTACCTCTCCCTTCTGCAGCAGAACCAATCGTGGTGGAACAAGTTTGGCTGCTGCTGCTTTCCCCAGAGAGGTAATTCCCCTCCACAGTATCCAAAGCGGTATATTTGTTTTGCAGGCGAACGAGCACAGAAGATTTCTGCACTATCTGTCTATTTCTCTTGCTCTGTCTGGTGGTCACTCATTCTTTTCTTGTCTGAGCCTATACTGTAACCACCTCTCTATACGTGCTCTCCACAATAGTCTCTGACTCATGGACGTTCCACAATGTCTCCAGCTGTCTTCCAGCTCTGAAACCTTAGCTTCTAAGAGCTGTAGCTGGAGACACTTCTTGCACACATGCTGACCTAGGGGACTGGAACTGTCCCAGCCTGCAACATGAAGCAAGGTGAGCAAACCACGGCTTGGAGCTTTCCTGTTTTATCCTTTTAAATTAAACTTTTGAAATATGTTTTGTTTCAGATTATAGCCAATTCTCTATGGCCCTTCTTTCTTGCTCCTCATTACTGCTAAGACCAAAGCCATTGAGGCCTGCCAGGAGATTTGGGGAAGAAGGTGTGCCCCTTGGACATTGACATACTGGCACTGCCAACATGGCTTCCTGGCACTGCTCACTGGGCACTGGACACCGCTAGACGGTGCCTTGTAGGGGGTGGATCCAAACCAGATGCGGGCTGATCAGTGGTGAGGGGCATGGGCCATTATGCACATTTGAAGTTGGTGGTGGGAGGGGAGGGGGGCCATTTGCTATGGAATATGGTGAGGGGATGGAGGGAGACTGCTGCCACTCTGTAGTGGTTCTCGGTAGCAGGAGGCAGTGGATGATCAGTCCAGGAGGGGGGAGATCACTGGAGTCAATTAATCCGTATGCGGGGGGAGGTCACGGGGATCGATTTTCTGAGGCGGGTTGGTTGCGATAGACCACAGGCCTCTGCAGGTAGCTAGGGAGCTGCTGTGTTTAGGTCATGAAAGAAAGCTGAGAACAGCAGCAGGTGTGTGACATGCACATGTGCAATGGCGCCCTATGCTGCTCTGAGCCAGTTTTCGGGTGATTTAAACCTTGCCCCTCCCCTACAGGCAAGAAATTATTTTTGAGGGTTTTTTTCTCTTGGGAGTATATAAGGTGGCAGATTTGGACCCACCCAAAAATCAGATAGAAAATCTCCCATTTTCATGCTTGCTCTTGCCTTAGAATTTTTTCATAAGATCACCCCGGAGGAGTCAATTTAGCGAATTCACAGCAAATTCACATAAACTGCACTCAGAAATAATCCATCCCGACACAGGGAGAAAGTGCAAATTCCACACAGTCACACAAGGCAGTAAGTAAACCCGGGAATTGTGAGGCAGCAGTGTTAATTACTCAGCCCACCATGGCACCCAATGCTGCAGCCTACATCTCGATTTATAAAGTCAAGAATCTCAGGTTCTTTTACCAACTTGTCTTGATCATCCTCAAAGATTTCTGTACTCCAAGATATCTCTGTTCCTGCACTCACTTTAAATTATATCATTTCATTCATTTGCCTCTCCTCAATTTTCATTCCAAAATTCAATATTTCATATTTCTCTGTTCAAGTTATTTTTTCATCTGCCTGTCTATTTCACTGATTTGTCACCCCCTGAAATTTGCAATTAACCTCTTCACTACATTCCTAAGTTTTGTGTCATCAACAAAGTTTGAAATTGTACCCTCAATACCCAGATGGTTATTAATATTTATCAAAAAGCACAATGGTTAAAATATTATCTTCATGCTGAAAAACAGTGTTCACTTCTACTCTTTGCATTCCATCTCTTAGGAACAATCATGGGACCTAATATCTAACTTGCATTGAAAGCTTGGATTTAAATTTTCAATCTAAATTGTTCAAATTTATTATTGTTGAAAATTAGAAAAAAACTTGATTCTGTGAAGACTATTCAGGCATTAATCAATGAATTAGAAAACAATGGCAGATGTCATTTAATACAGATAAATGTGAGGTGATTAACTTAGAAAGAAAGACTGGTAAATAGTGTTGGAAGGAATGGGGTGATGATGTTTCATATTTGCCAAAAACAAGAACTGTGTAGTTTGAAGCTAAAGTAAAGGTGGAGTTCATTTATTAGTCACAAATAAGCTTAGATTAGCACTGCTGTGAAGTTACTGTTTGGGTACACTGAGGGAGAATTTAGCATGGACAATTCACCTAACTGGCATATCTTTGAACTGTGGGAGGAAACCACACACCCAGAGAAAACCCACACAGATACAGGAGAACATGCTAACTCCACACAAACAGTGACCCAAGCCGGGAATCAAACCAGGGCCTCTGGCCCTGTGAGGCAGCAGTGTTAACCACTGTGCCACCTTGCCGTCCACAAAACCAGAATGGAAAATGTGGGCATTGATTTCACTAACTCTCACATACAAAGCAAACACACTGCCATTTCAGCTAATTCCCAATAAGTGAAAGTCTTTTGATTTAATACACAATGGTGCAATTTCTCAGATAAGTACAAGCAATCAGATACAATAATACAAACACATTGCAGTGCTATAATTGAGTTAAATAATCCAAGCTCCAATGGTAAGCCTAGTACCATATAATCTAATGATTGTAAATGTTTGTTGATACCAAAATAACCACATCAGTGAAGTCAGTGTGAATCATAAATTAACATTTGTTCAGAATATTTTAAATATAAACTTTTACTTTGAATAAACATCTTTCATTGCTCAGTTATACTATGTAACAATTTATAAGAGAAGTATCTCATCTTACCTAAAAGAAAAAGAACAGGAGACACGTGTAATTTTAAGTAGCATGATAGAATGGTGGCCACTTCAGAGCACAATATTGCACTGAGCGGACAGGTCCACCCTATAGAGAGTTTTGTTGTGAATTGACTTCAAAGGGAAAAAAACTAACAGTAGGTACATTTGCTCCAAATAACATGGTAAATGCAAAACATTGAATAAGCAAAATGGGGTGATTTCTTGGGAATAGAAATACATTGCAAATTGTGTTAAAATAACTTAAGCTAAGTTGAAAGATCTATAAGTTTGAGTTATTTCAGCACTTAATAGGGTGAACTTTCTCAATGAGCAGACTTCCGCTGTTTGGCCTCCTATTAGTCACAGCAGAACATTCATTTCATTTTGAGAAAATATAATTTAAGTCCATAACAACTGTAAGTGTACAGTGTAACATTATTACTGTTCATTTATCCATTTCATAAAGTTTAGTCATTCTGTTTGTCAATTTACTCTGTCACAGTTTAGAGTAATGTTAGTGTTCTCCAAAACTGAAGGAGGTGACGTGAACAGGCGATATAAACAGTGACTTAAACACCGATGTAGAATTTTTGTCTAGCACTGAACTATGAATTATCTGGATATTGGAGAGTGGGAGCTCAATTATGAGAGTTACTTAAGGTCTTGAATTCAATAAAATAACTGGAATAAAATATAATGATGCTATAAGACCAAGCAGCTCACACCATGATTTAATATCCTATCCTTTAGACAGCACATTGAACAATGCAATACCGCTCAGTACCACATTGTATTGTTAGATTTGCTCACGTTCCTAAACTTCTGGTATGTGCTTGATCATTGACCTAATAATAATAGGAAGTTGTATTTACAAGTTAATTTAAGGAATTTATGATATTAGTTTAGAACCATAGAACATTACAGCACAGAAATAGCCTTTTGGCTCTTCTTGGCTATGTCAAACCATTTTTTTTTGCCTAGTCCCACTGACTTGCACCTGGACCATATCCCTCCACATCCCTCTCATCCATAAACCCATCCAAGTTTTTCTTAAATGTTAAAAGTGAGCCTGCATTTACCACTTCATCAGGCAGCCAATTCCACTCTCCCACCACTCTGTGTGAAGAACTCCCTTCTAATATTCCCTTTAGACTTTTCCCACTTCACCCTTAATCCATGTCCTCTAGTTTTTTTCTCCCCTAGCCTCAGTGGAAAAAGCCTGCTTACATTCATTCTATCTATATCCAACATAATTTTACATACCTCTATTAAATCTCCCCTCATTCTTCTATGATCCGGGGAATAAAATCCTAACCTATTAAAACTTTCTCTGTAACTCAGTTTTTCAAGTCCTGGCAACATCCTTCTAAATCTCCTCTGCACTCTTTCAACCTTATTAATATCCTTCCTGTGATTAGGTGACCAAAACTGCACACAATACCCTAAATTCGGCCTCACCAATGTCTTATACAACCTCACCATAAATTCCAACTCTCATACTGAATACTTTGATTTATAAAAGCCAATATACCAAAAGCACTCTTTACGACCCTATCTACCTGTGACACCACTTTTAGGGAATTATGTATCTGTATTCCCAGATCTCTCTGTTTTACCACACTCTTCAGTGTCCTACCATTTACCTTGTATGTTCTACCTTGGTTTGTCCTTCCAAAGTGGAAATCTCCCACTTGTCTGCATTAAATTCCATTTGCCATTTTTCAGCCCATTTTCCGAGCTGGTCCAAATCCTTCTGCAAGCTTTGAAAACCTTTTTCACAGTCCACTACACTTCCAATCTTTGTATCATCAGTAAATTTGCTGATACAATTTACCACATTATCATCCAGATCATTGATATAGATGACAAACAACAATGGACCCACCATTGATCCTTGTGGCACACCACTAGTCACAGGTCTCCACTCAAAGAAGCAATCTTCCACTATCACTCTCTCTGGTTTCTTCCATTGAGCAATGTCTAATTCAATTTACTACCTCTCCATGCACACCTGGTGACTGAACCTTCTTAACTAACCTCCCATGTGGGACCTTGTTAAAGGCCTTACTGAAGTCTATGTAAACAACATCCACTGCCTTTCTTTCATCCACATGCCTGGTAACTCCTCAAAAATATAGTTTAGGGATAGTTTAGAGAAGAATAGAGAGAGGGAATGTTTGAACTCGTGGCTGTGGGGATGGTGCAGGAGGGAGGGGTTCAGGTTCCTGAACAATTGGGACTCATTCTGGGATAGGTGGGACCTCTGCAAGAGAGATGGTCTACACCTGAACCAGAGGGGAACTAATATCTTGGGGGGAAAATTTGCTAAGGCTATGCAGGGGGCTTTAAACTGATTCGGGGGGGTGGGATCCTAAGTAGTTGGGGTGCTAAGAGGGATGAGAGTAAGGGGGTCATAGAGGAAAGCTGTAAAACACAGCAGCGTATGGGTGGGGTAGGGCATGGTTTGAAATGCGTATACTTTAATGCAAGGAGTATTCACAATAAGGGGGAGGAACTTGCAGCTTGGACCAGTACCTGGAACTTCGATGTTGTGGCCATTTCAGAGACTTGGGTAGAGCAGGGACAAGAATGGATGTTGCAGGTTCCGGGGTTCAAATGCTTTAGTCGGAGTAGAGAAGGAGGTAGAAGGGGGGAGGAGTGGCATTATTAGTCAAAGACTGTATCACAGTGACAGAAAAGAAGTTTGATGAGGACTTGTCTATTGAGGTAGTATGGGCTGAGATTAGAAACAGGAAAGGAGAGGTCACCCTGTTGGGAGTCTTTTATAGACCTCCTAAAAGTTCTAGAGAGGTTGAGGAAAGGATTGCAAAGTCAATTCTGGTCAGGAGTGAAAGTAATAGGGTAATTGTTATGGAGGACTTTAACTTTACTAATATTGATTGGAATAGCTATAGCTCTAGCTCGTTAGAGGGGTCAGTTTTCGTACAAAGTGTGCAGGAAGGTTTTTTGACTCAGTATGTAGATAGGCCAACTAGAGGTGAGGCTACATTGGATTTGGTGCTGGGCAATGAGCCAGACCAGGTGTTAGGCTTGGAGGTTGGTGAACATTTTGGTGATAGTGACCACAATTCGGTTACGTTCACCTTAGTGATGGATAGGGATAGGCATGAAGCTGGGGGCAGTAGTTATAGCTGGGGGAAGGGTAATTATGAGGCCATCAGGAGAGAATTAGGGTGCATAGATTGGACTAGGAAACTACAGGGACTGGGAACATCTGGAATGTGGAGCTTATTCAAGGAGCAGCTGCTGCGAGTCCTTGATAAGTATGTCCCTGTCAGGCAAGGAGGAAATGGTCGAGTAAGAGAACCTTGGTGTATGAAAAAAGTTGATTTGCTGGTTAAAAGGAAAAAGGAGGCTTATGTCAGGATGAGGCTTGAAGGCTCGGTTAGTGCAGTGGATAGCTATAGATTAGCCAGGAGGGAGCTAAAGAGTGAATTGAGGAGAGCTAAGAGAGGACACGAGAAGACTTTGGCTGATAGGATTAGGAGAATCCTAAAGCTTTCTTTAGATATGTTAAGAATAGAAGATTGGTTAGGACAAGATTAGGGCCAGTCATAGACAGCAGTGGGAAGTTGTGCGTGGAGCCTGAAGAGATTGGAGAGGCACTGAATAAATATTTCTCTTCGGTATTCACGCAGGGTGATGTAAATGTAGTTATGGAGAACACTGAGGTACAGGGTAGCAAACTGGAAAGTATCAAAGTAGATAGGGAGGATGTGCTAGATATTCTCGAGGGTTTGAAGTTGGATAAGTCCCCTGGGCCGGACGGGATTTACCCTAGGATTCTCTGGGAGGCAAGAGAGGAGATTGCAGAGCCTCTGGCTCTGATCTTCAGGTCGTCGTTGGTTACGGGTGTGGTTCCGGAGGACTGGAGGATAGCGAATGTGGTCCCATTGTTCAAGAAGGGGAAGAGAGACCTTCCAGGGAATTATAGGCCAGTGAGTCTTACTTCTGTTGTGGGCAAAGTATTGGAGAGAATTATTAGGGATAGGATTTATAGTTATTTAGAGAGAAATGAATTGATTGGGGATAGTCAGCATGGTTTTGTGAAGGGTAGGTCGTGCCTTACTAACCTCATTGAGTTTTTTGAAAAAGTGACCAAAGAGGTGGATGGGGGTAAGGCGGTTGATGTAGTATATATGGACTTTAGTAAGGCGTTTGATAAGGTGGCCCATGGAAGACTTCTGCAGAAAATGCAGATGTATGGGATAGAGGGTGATTTAGCTAATTGGGTTAGGAATTGGCTAGCAGATAGAAGACAGAGGGTGGTGGTTGATGGGAGATATTCATCGTGGAGTTCGGTGACAAGTGGTGTACCTCAGGGGTCTGTTTTGGGGCCCCTGCTGTTTGTAATTTTTATAAATGATCTGGATGAGGGTATTGAAGGATGGATTAGTAAATTTGCAGATGACACTAAAGTCGGTGGAGTGGTAGATAGTGAAGAGGGGTGTTATAGTTTGCAGAGAGACTTGGACAAGTTGCAGAGCTGGGCCGAGAGGTGGCAAATGGAGTTTAATGTGGAAAAGTGTGAGGTAATGCACTTTGGCAGGAATAATAAATGTGTAGAGTATAGGGCTAATGGTAGGATTCTTAATAGTGTTGATGAACAGAGGGATCTTGGTGTGTATGTGCATAGATCCCTGAAAGTAGGCAGTCAAGTCGAGAAGGTTGTTAAGAAGGCATATGGAGTCTTAGCTTTTATTGGTAGGGGGATTGAATTTCGGAGCCGCAACGTCATGTTGCAACTGTACAAAACTCTAGTGCGGCCGCACTTGGAGTATTGTGTGCAGTTCTGGTCCCCGCATTATAAGAAAGATGTGGAGGCATTGGAGAGGGTACAGAGGAGGTTTACCAGGATGTTGCCTGGTATGGAGGGCAGGTCTTATGAAGAGAGGCTGAGGGATTTGAGGTTGTTTTCGTTAGAAAGGAGGCGGCTAAGAGGGGACCTTATTGAAACATATAAGATGATTAGAGGTTTAGATAGGGTGGACAGTGATAGCCTTTTTCCTAGGATGGAGAAAGCTAGCACGAGGGGACACAGCTTTAAATTAAGGGGTGATAGTTATAGGACGGATATCAGAGGTGGTTCTTTACCCAAAGGGTGGTTCGGGAGTGGAATGCCCTGCCTGCAGCAGTTGTAGATGCGCCAAGTTTGGTGGCGTTTAAGAGGTTAGTTGATAAGTATATGGAAGAGAAGGGAATGGTTTAGTTTGGAGGGACATTGCTTTTTATATTGGTCGACACAACATCGAAGGCCGAAGGGCCTGTTCTGTGCTGTAATGTTCTATGTTCTATGTTCTAAAACTCTAATAGATTGTTTAAAGATGATCTACCATGCACAAAGCCATGTTGACTCTCCCTAATAAGTCCCTGTCCATCCAAGTGTTTGTAGATCCTATCTTTTAGTACCTACTACGGACTTCAAACTTACCCGTCTATAATTTCCCGGATTACTTTTTAAACAACGGAACGATATGAGCTATCCTCCAATCATCCGACACCTCACCCATGGATACCGATATTTTAAATATATCTGCCAGTTTAATGGAAATATTAATTTGCAATAACATATTAGTAGCATCTCAAAATTAATTTCCCGGATATTTTTTTCATTCTTTTCATGTTAAAGGTAATGACTGTCTCGATTCAAATTTTCAAAAAAAATTTAGTAGCAAAAATCTCTCTCATAAATGTGCAAGAGCTATTTGCTGAAGTAATTATCTTAAATCAGAGTTAAAGATTAACAGAACACATTGATCTTGAATTTATTCAACAATTACATCATTGTAATGTTACATCTATATTGTGGAGCTTGTTTAATGGCACAAAGTTTTCAGGAGACTATTAAGTAAGTGATTTTCACCATAATTTGCACCAGGTTATAATTTCCTGGAACTTTGTGCAGTTAATTTTTATAGCATCACCTCTATTAAAATCAATGGAGAGCACATATTTGCAAAAGTAGAGGAACGGTGACCATTGCTGCCAGTTCGATAGTTAATGAACAACAATGGAAGACTTTTATAATATTAATATCTATTGCCAATTCATCTTCATGTTACATTCTATTGTATTTCTAATATAATATACATTATAGAAATGGAAACAGATTTTATAGAACATTACAGCACAGAACAGGCCCTTCGGCCTTCGATGTTGTGTCGACCAATATAAAAAGCAATGCCCCTCCAAACTAAACCATTCCCTTCTCTTCCATATACTTATCAACTAACCTCTTAAACGCCACCAAACTTGGCGCATCTACAACTGCTGCAGGCAGGGCATTCCACTCCCGAACCACCCTTTGGGTAAAGAACCTACCTCTGATATCCGTCCTATAACTATCACCCCTTAATTTAAAGCTGTGTCCCCTCGTGCTAGCTTTCTCCATCCTAGGAAAAAGGCTATCACTGTCCACCCTATCTAAACCTCTAATCATCTTATATGTTTCAATTAGGTCCCCTCTTAGCCGCCTCCTTTCTAACGAAAACAACCTCAAATCCCTCAGCCTCTCTTCATAAGACCTGCCCTCCATACCAGCAACATCCTGGTAAACCTCCTCTGTACCCTCTCCAATGCCTCCACATCTTTCTTATAATGTGGGGACCAGAACTGCACACAATACTCCAAGTGCGGCCGCACTAGAGTTTTGTACATTTGCAACATGACGTTGCGGCTCCGAAATTCAATCCCTCTACCAATAAAAGCTAAGACTCCATATGCCTTCTTAACAACCTTCTCGACTTGACTGCCTACTTTCAGGGATCTATGCACATACACACCAAGATCCCTCTGTTCATCAAGACTACTAAGAATCCTACCATTAGCCCTATACTCTACACATTTATTATTCCTGCCAAAGTGCATTACCTCACACTTTTCCACATTAAACTCCATTTGCCACCTCTCGGCCAAGCTCTGCAACTTGTCCAAGTCTCTCTGCAAACTATAACACCCCTCTTCACTATCTACCACTCCACCGACTTTAGTGTCATCTGCAAATTTACTAATCCATCCTTCAATACCCTCATCCAGATCATTTATAAAAATTACAAACAGCAGGGGCCCCAAAACAGACCCCTGAGGTACACCACTTGTCACCGAACTCCACGATGAATATCTCCCATCAACCACCACCCTCTGTCTTCTATCTGCTAGCCAATTCCTAACCCAATTAGCTAAATCACCCTCTATCCCATACATTTGCATTTTCTGCAGAAGTCTTCCATGGGCCACCTTATCAAACGCCTTACTAAAGTCCATAATGCGGATGGGAGAAGAATGTAGATTTTCCTGTCTAAGCTTCACAAGAAACATCAAGTGAAGTAATATGCTCGGACTAAGTGGCAGAAAATCAATTTCAAATATAAAAAAAGAGTGAAAATAAAATAAATGGAATGACAGTTAAAGAAAAAAATGTGCAAAAAGCAATTACAAGTTTCGCTGCCTGAGCTTCTATGTTGTCTCTCATTAATTACATGTATGAAGACCAATGCTGTTTTTATATGTTATTGTCACACTCTCCATCTTTGCAGGAACCACTCAAACATTACATTAGAGTGGCATAGTGGCGCAGTGGTTAGCACTGCTACCTCACAGCACCAAGGTCCTGGTTCAATTCCAACCTTGGGTGACTATCTATGTGAGGTTTGCATGTTCTCACTATGTATGCATGGGTTTCTTCCAGGTGTTCTAGTTTCCTCCCACAATCCAAAGATGTGTAGTTTAGGGAGAATAGTGAGGTAAATGCATGGGGATAGAGTGAGGGTGATTCTGGGTAAGATGCTCTTTGATTTGACGAGCCAAATAGCTTCTTTTTATACTGTAGGGATTCTACATTCTATGATAATCCCAGCATCTAACAGACTTGCTCCTCTGACTCACATCATTTGTGTCCAAAGTTCTGAGAATCTGCAAGCTGTATCCCAATAGCATGATACACTCCAGCTATTTCTTCTCCCATCCACATTAGGGTTAATCTATCAGTGTCCTGAAATTTCCATAGGCCCTATCTCTTTGACCAGAGAAAAAGCTCCAACTAGCACACTTCCTGGTGGCTAATAGTAAGCACCTCTTCTTCTGCTGTTTTATATCAGCTGCTGTTTTCCTGTTCTTCTCTCTGAGTGGAATCTCTGAGCTAGTAAGTCTGGCAGCAAGGGGACAAATTGCTTCTGCCTTTGTCTCCAGGTGTTAAGAATTTGATGTCTGCTCTGAATAAGCTCTGACCTAGGTCCCTTTCCCCATCCCATGTCACAGTGCCAGGTATGCAGGTTTGATTCTAGCCTTGGTCACTGTCTGTGTGGAGTTTGCACGATCTCACAGTGTCCACGTGTGTTTCCTCTGTGTGCTCCGGTTTCCTCCCGCAGTCCAAAATGTATGGGTTAGGTTGATTGGACATGATAAAATTGAATCCAATGTCAGGGGGATAAGCAGGGTAAATTTACGGGATTACAGAAATAGCGTCTGGGTCAGAATAGATGGGCTGAATGGCCTCCTAAATGGTACTGTACTGATTCTATTCTATGATTGTTGCTAAGCAGAACACGTAGGAGGTCACATGCCCCTTCCATTACTCCATTTTAGCTTGAATTAAAAGAGACAGTTTGAAATATAACCAGCCTATGAAACCTCAATTTGTAACAAAACGTATTCAAATTTTCACCATAAAGACACAGCTTATGTTTTATTCCATGTTTGTATTGCTAGCATAGATCATTTTAAATTTATGCCTATTTATAGCTTTCACTAATTTCTTGCTGGATATAATTGAATGGAGAAATAAATTAAGTTGCTGTTCCTGCAGAAATCAACAAGCAATTTGAATTTTTATTTATCTACTCTTGATCTGTTGCTATGCTTGTTGTTGTGTACTGCAAATATTTTTAAGAAAATTGTTTTGCATGTTGACCACTGCAGGATCAAGTAACACAACATTCCAACTTAAAACATTCAGTGCCAAATAGCCACTGCAGTGCATTAAGGCCCATTGTATGAACCAGAACATACCTGATTATTTCAAGTGAAAAAGAATGCCAATGAGAATTAAAAATTGCAGAAGCATATTCGATAGCAGAAAAATATTACAGATTAGTATTAGAAATGTTAAGACCAAAATTGACACTGTAAATATCTTGGCCAAGAAATTTAATTGCATAGCACCCAGTTGTCAGATGTTAAATTACCTTCTAAGCCTCACGAATAATGAATACTCAAATTGATGGTAGTTGACAAAAATGGGGAGCATTTTGTATGAACTGGAAATTTGCAGTCCACCTTATTGGTACAGTCCAAATAATTAACAAGAATTTCTCATTCCTTAAACACGGCTTAGACATATTTAGTATCAACACTTGACTGTGGCCCACACAGCAGGATTAGACTGGCCTAAGGTTGTGCATATCAATTGCACTGAGGGAAATTAGGCTCATCTAGCCTAACAGATGGTTCTTAAATAAATTGTCTATTAGACCATGACCAGCAGGCTAAATTTTAAGATGAATATGGAGCAGAGTGAGAATTGATCCAATTAACCCACTTCCTACATGTAACCTTTCCTACTTACCTTTAATCACTTACCTGAAGGCCATTGCTGGCATTCCAGAAACCTGATCTTCCATTCCACTTTACCTTTCAATTGTCTGTAAATGTCTACAGTGCACTGGCTGGCTGACAGGCAAGACCAAGGCCCAATATTGGATTGTCATGCGATGCAAAGAACTAAGCAATTTCAGCACAAACCAGATTGTTACTAAAGTAAGGCCATTATTTATTTAGATGCTACATATATATCTTCCAGAATAAAAGAGTCTCACTTAATTATAACTGAAATTGCTCACATTATCTTTAATTACCCTGAGACTACTGTCAAATGAAAGGCCCTTACATAATTGGTAAATTGAACTCAAATATATTTTCCCAATCTAGAATCATAGGCAGCAAGAGGAGTTCCCACTTCCTATGAAGTGGCATGTTAAGCTTTGCCATACTTTATAAGTGTAAGTTGTTCTAGTGCACTGGAAGAAAACATCTGTCTCTAGAATCATACAGCAGCCCATCTTCCTGCTTCTTTTACAGAGCTACCTGATAAATCCCACTTTCTAGCCCTGTCCCCATAACACTACATATTTCCCTTTTTGAGTGTATATCCAATTCCTTTTGAAAGTAATGATTGAAATCGCCTACACCATTCTTTCCAATTCTGCGTTCCAGATCAAATGCTCTCCGTTTTGCCTGGCTTTGTTGGTTGTTGTCAATTTGATTCTTTGGTTACTGTTCACCTGTCAGTGCATTGAACTTTTCCTATCCACTCTTGTAACTCCAAATATAGTTTCTTTTCATTTCATTAAAATATCCAGCATAAGAAAATCATAATTACTACTAGCTTACCAGCAAAAGTAATCTTTAGCTGGGTCCTTTGGAGAGGTTAATGCTAATATAAATTGATTTCAATAGAATGGCAAATATTTTCAGTAGCTCTGAATGTATGACTGCAGAAATGTTTCATATCTCACCTTAGTTTCATGTGCTCTCTCTCAGGCAAAATATAAGTAACCCATCTGTAATGCAGCGGAGAATGACAGTACTGCGGGAGAAGGGAAGGAGACAAGCCATTCGTGGTCCAGCATTCATGTTCAATGACAGGGGCACGAGCCTGACTCCAGAAGAGGAACGCTTTTTGGATGCAGCTGAATATGGCAATATACCTGTTGTCCGGCGAATGCTGGAGGAGAGCAAGTCACTGAATGTTAATTGTGTTGATTACATGGGCCAGAATGCCCTTCAGCTGGCGGTTGGAAATGAACATTTGGAAGTAACTGAGCTCCTTCTGAAGAGGGATAATCTGGCTCGAATCGGAGATGCGTTATTACTTGCTATCAGTAAGGGGTATATACGAATTGTGGAAGCAATTTTGAATCACTCTGGATTTGAGCCCAGTAATCGCCTGACCCTTAGCCCATGTGAACAAGAAATGCAGGATGATGATTTTTATGCCTACGATGAAGATGGCACAAGATTTTCTCCAGACATCACCCCAATCATTCTGGCTGCCCACTGCCAGAAATATGAGGTGGTGCACATGCTGTTGATGAAAGGAGCACGGATTGAGAAACCTCATGACTATTTCTGTAAATGCAATGAATGTGTGGAGAAACAGAAGCACGATTCATTTAGTCATTCCAGATCAAGGATCAATGCGTACAAAGGGTTAGCAAGTCCTGCCTATTTGTCTTTGTCTAGCGAGGATCCAGTACATACGGCACTAGAACTTAGTAACGAACTAGCCAAGTTGGCAAATATTGAAAAAGAATTTAAGGTAAGTTTAATGTTTTCTTAAATGTATGTCCAAGTGTATCATTTCCTTCAGTTTTGTAAAAGCTGTATAGATTAAATGAGAAAACATGGGTATTGCATTAATTAACCTGTAACCTATTAACTTGGGACCTTGGGAAAATTACAATCCCCATGAAACAACTTTTCTGATCACGCAATGCATTGTGATGCTAAAGCAAATTTTGTCATGTATCAGTGTAAAGTGATTTTGTGCATGAATTAATATGAAAGTGACTGCCAAACTGGCATGTCAGGTCTTGATCTAAACACGGCTACATACAAAAACCACAACAAAAACAGAGAATGTTGGAAAATGTCAGCAGGTTTGACAGCATCTATGGAGAGAGAGCCAAAGTTTTGAGTCTGGAGGAAGGGTCATCCAGACTTGAAACATTGACTCTATTCTCTCTCCACAGGTGGTATCAAGCCTACTGAGATTCTCCAGCATTTTCTGTTTTTATTTCAGATACCAGCAACTGCAGTAATTCGCTTTCACATACAAAAGCTGTTGAGTTCCCAAATGCCCCCCCACCAAGGAGGTCAACTCAAACCAGTCTTACTCTGCATTAGCGGCTGTGTAACCTGAAAAATGACCACATGGTCATGGACTGTCCAGGAACTTATAGAGAATATATATAGAAATATCCCAAACTAAGAATAATATATACAACTTAAATCTAAACTAGGAGAAATTCTTTGAAATCCATTCTATGTTACTATCAGATTAGCAACTCAGCACAACAGTAGTTCAGTCACAACACATTACAACATTACATTGGTGTCTATTAACGTGTTAGTTGTTAATAGGCACTAATAATACACATCAGCATCACCGTCACAACCTGGACTCTATCCTCATGGTCATTTATAACCCAGCCACTCAGTAAATCTCAGTCTACTCTGCCAATTAAGACGAATGACTATATGACAATGACTCTTCAATGGCTATAGTGTGTATATCATTTACAGTAATGAAAACATAGTGGAAATAACAAAAGATTTGGATTGAAAATTATTACTATTATGAGGGAAGTACCCTATTATAAGGGAAGTACCCTACACTTTTCACACATTGAAAATAAGCAATTAATAGATCTCGGCAAGTTGTCCAAGCACTCTTGCACATAACTGCTTTCTGACTTTCCAGCTGATTTTATAATGGCCCAGGTACATGCACAGCATACAGTGTAAATATTGGGGTCTTTTGGTTGTACAACTTAAAGTGGGGTGAATTTTGACCTTGTGTAGTATTGTAAAGGAGATTAAAACCAAAACCTAAAAAGTTATTGATATCAAAATCTACCCTAGTAAATAGGGATGTAAGCATGATTGCAGCATAACATTGCTATAATAAAGCTGTTTAGGTATGAAGAGAGAGTTTTATTGCTAAAGTATTGGTTGGAATTTTATACAGAGGTGGTGGGTGAAAAGTTGGAAGAGAACCTACCTTCACTGGCCCAACAGAGTTTACAGTGATGAGGTGTTGATTACTTGAGGTAGCACTTCTGACCCATGTGGGAAGATATTCCATCTCCAACAGTTACTGCTCAGTAGCTCTCCAGTTCCAGCAGGAATAGTGTCACTACTATTGTTCTCTGGGACAGAGTGTTTGGAAGTGCTGGTGGCTGAGTGTGAATTTTTCAATTTGCTTTTTTCTCTTTCTGTTTTTGAGTGCTTTTTGCTGCTGTAGTTAGGCATGGGGCTAGCTGGGAAGGGAACCGGGGAGTATAAATCAGCAACTCACCTGTGAATCCACCTCATTGTTTTCTGGGACAGAGTGTTTGGAAGAGCTGGTGGCTGAGTGTGAATTTTTCAATTTGCTTTTTTTCTCTCTGTTTTTGAGTGCTTTTTGCTGTTGTAGTTAGGCGTGGGGCTAGCTGGGAAGGGAACTGGGGAGTATAAAAAGAAAGTGGCAGTAGACAGCGGGCAGTGTCAGGAGCGGGCAGTGTGAGTGAGTAGGGAAGCAGAGTGAGATATAAGGGCTTTGGCTCGTGGGGCTTGGGTGAGAGCAGGCTTAGGCACAGTGTGCTACTAGTTTTCCAGTTGCATTCACACCTCCAAAGGTGTTCATGACAATGGCAGGGATTAAGGGAAGATGCCTCACCTGTGTACGGTGTCATATGTGGGAGTTCCTGGAGGCAAGACCTCTCCCGAAAGTCCACATATGCATCAAGTGTTTGGAGCTGCATCGTCTGAGGGCTCGGTTCAAGCAACTAGAGCGGCAATTGGAAGATGCATTTTCAGTCAGGGAGAACGAGGCAATCATGGAAGGGAGGCAGAGTAAGGTGGTGGACCCGGAGCCTGATGGGGGGGAACCTGACCCTTACAGGCGGATTACTGTAAGGAAGGGGAAAAAGGAGAGGGGAGACTTGCCCAGTGGCAGTCCCCCAAAATATCGAGGGCAGAGAGATAAAAAAGGCAAGGCAGGAGGACCAGAGTACCTCAAAGGGGAGGAAAGGGGCTAGAAGGGATAAAGTGGTGGGGGATAGGAGGGTTAAAGGAATAGATAGGGGCTTCTGTGGTCCAAGGTGGGACTCCAGGATGCCTCCCTGGAGCGGGGGTGCAAGATGCCTCTGACACGGTAGAGGGCATTTTGAAGGGTGAGGGGACCCAGGCAGATGTGATTATTCACGTAGGAAGGAAGAGCAGGGAGGATATTCGAAGGCAGTTCAGGGAGTTGGGGGTAGGCTGAAGAGCAGGATCTCCAGGGTGGCGATCTCAGGGTTGCTACTCGGGCCAGGTAACAGTGGGGCCAGGAGAAATGAAATTGTACAGCTGAATGTGTGGCTGAAGGACTGGTGTAGGGCAGAAGGTTTCATATTTGTGGATAACTGGGAAGTCTTTATGAAAGAAGGGCACCTGTATAGAAGGGACGGGGAACACTTAAATAAGAAGGGCATGGATATCTTAGCTGGGAGGTTAGCTGGAGTGTTTCGGCAGGATTTAAACTAATGAAGGGGGGGAGGGGCTGAGACCGATAGCTCGGTAGAAAACGAGATGGGAGATAGAATAAGCTTGGATGAGAAGAAATACACCAGTTTGAAGGAGGTTACGAGTGGGCTTGGAGGTCTGGAGTGTGTCTGTTTCAATGCGAGGAGCGTAACAGGAAAAACGGATGAACTTAGGGCCTTAATGTTTGCGAGGAATTTGGATGTGGTTGCGGTGACGGAGACATGGTTAAAGGAAGGGGAGCAGTGACAACTGAATATTGCTGGGTATAAGTGTTTCAGGCGTGACAGAGGAGGTGGAGGAGTGGCATTGTTAGCTAGGGTGAGCATCACAGCAGTGCAGAGGAAGGACAATACAGAGGAGATAGGAGTGAAGTCGCTGTGGGTGGAGTTGAGGAATAGAAAGGGGGCAATTACTATGCTAGGAGTGTATTATAGGCCACCCAACAGCCCATAGGTAGTTGAAGAAGGCATATGTAAAGACATTTTAGATAAGTGCAGAAAGAACAGAGTCGTTATAGTGGGAGATTTTAATCTCCCTAGGGTGGATTGGAAGGTACCTAGAGCTGGGGTTTGGACGGGCAGGAATTTGTAAAATGTGTATTGGAAGGATCGTTGGAGCAGTATGTGGCAAGCCCGACTAGAGAAGGGGCTATATTGGATTTAGTTCTGAGTAATGAGCCAGGGCAGGTAGTTGATGTTGTAATAGGGGATCAGATGGCTAACAGTGACCACAATTCTGTCTAATTTAGGATACAGATGGGAAAGGATGCTTGTTGCCCTAGGGGCAGGGTGCTGAATTGGGGGAAGGCTAACTACGGTCGGATTAGGCAGGAACTTATGGACCTGATTGGGAACGGTTGTTCGAGGGTAAGTCCATGCTAGGCATGTGGGACTCTTTCAAGGGAATACTGAAAATGTTGCAAGATAGATATGTGCCAGCTAAGAGGAAAGATGGGAAAGGTAGGATTAGAGAGCTGTGGATTACTAGGGATATCAAGGACGTGGTTAGGAAGAAAAGAGAGGCGTATGATAGGTCAAAGCAGCTGGGAACGGAGACAACGTTGGAGGAATATAGAGAGAGTAGGAGGGAGCTCAAACGGGGAGTTAGAAGAGCAAAAAGGGGGCATGAAATGATTTTGGTGGATAGGATTAAGGAAAATCCAAAGGCTTTTTACTCCTATGTTAGGAATAAAAGGGTGGTTAGAGGAAAAATCGGACCTCTTAGGGACAGAGGAGGGGAACTGTGCTTACAGCCCAAGGGAATGGAGGAGATCCTGAATGAATACTTTGCGTCAGTATTCACGAAGGAGAGGGGCTTGTTGACAGCTCCTGTCTCTGAAGGAGCTGTGGACCAGTTGAGGGAAATATCCATACCAAGGGAGGAAATGTCAGAGCTTCTAGGTAGCATTAAAACTGATAAATCTCCGGGGCCTGATGGCATTTATCCCAGGCTGCTTAGGGAGGTGCGAGGTGAAATTACTGGACCCCTGACGCAAATCTATGTCTCTTCTTTGGACACAGGTGAGGTCCCAGGGGACTGGAGAATAGCTAATGTTGTACTGTTGTTTAAAAAGGGTAGTAGGGATAACCCTGGAAATTATAGGCCAGTGAGTTTGACATCAGTGGTAGGGAAGATGTTGGAGGGGATCCTTAGAGATAGGGTGTATAGGCACTTAGAACGTTGTGATCTGATTAGGGATACGCAGCATGGTTTTGTTAAGGAGAGGTCGTGCCTTACGAATCTGGTAGAATTTTTTGAGGAGGTGACGAAAACAGTGGACGAAGAGCAGGCTGTTGATGTCATCTATATGGATTTCAGTAAGGCATTTGACAAAGTCCCTCATGGGAGGTTAGTTAAGAAGGTCAAGGCTCATGGGATACAAGGACAGGTAGCTAGATGGATAAGTAACTGGCTTAGTAGGTCAGTCACTAGTGGTGTGCTGCAGGGCTTGGTACTGGGACCTCTTCTATTTGTAATATACATAAATGACTTGGAAGAGGGAGTAAGTGGAGTAATCAGCAAGTTTGCAGACGATACAAAGAAGGCTGGACTTGCGGATAGTGAGGAGCATTGTCAGGCGATGCAGTAGGACATAGGCTGGTAGCTTTAGCGGATAGATGGCAGATGGAATTCAATCCTGATAAATGCGAGTTGATGCATTTTGGGAGAAAGAATGTAGGAGGGAGGTATATGATAAAGGGTAGACCTATTAAGAGTATAGAAATGCAGAGGGACCTGGGGGTGCAGGTGCACTAGCCTCTGAAGGTGGCAGAGCAAGTGGAGAAGGTTGTGAAGAAAGCATATGGTATGCTAGCCTTTATAGGAAGGAATATAGAGTACAAAAGCTGGCCTTTAATGTTGCAGTTGTATAAAACATTGGTTAGACCTCATTTGGAGTACTGTGTCCAGTTCTGGTCGCCTTACTACCGGAAGGACGTGGAGACTCTAGAGACAGTGCAGAGGAGGTTTACCACGATGCTGCCTGGTATGGAAGGTCTGAGTTACGAGGAGAGATTAGGCAAATTGGGACTGTTTTCCTTACAAAGACGTAGACTTAGAGGAGATCTAATAGAGGTGTACAAGATTGAGGGGTATAGATAAACAGGGTTAAGCTTTTTCCTAGGATGGACTCGAATAGCACGAGAGGTCACGGGCTTAGGGTGAGGGGGGTAAGGTATAATTTGGATGCTAGAGGGAGTTTTTTCACACAGAGGGTGGTAGGGGTATGGAATGCGCTGCCAAATAAAGTGGTGGAGGCAGGCACTCTGGAGTTATTTAAGAAATACTTAGATGGGCACATGAACAGAATGGGAATGGAGGGGTATAGAAAACTGATTTAAAACAGGGATCATGAGCCTTGGGAATTCCCTGGGAAGTGTGTAATAGATGATGATATTGATGTACTTGTTTTTGTCCCACAGGTGCTTTGGTCCACCTTGTTGCCTAACAAGGGGCATACACGCGATGGGTCATGAGAGGGCTGCTCTTGGATTTTTTTCGAGGGTATCCTAGTGCTCCATGTCATTAGTGTACGCTTGACCTGAACCATTTGATGGGCAACATGACAGTGACTATCATATGTGACTATTAGTGACTATGGCTGTGCTGTGCAGATACATGGATTTGGGCCTGTGTCTGTGGGAGTTTGCGCATTCTTCTCATGCTTGAGTGGGTTTTCTCTGGGTGCTCCAGTTTCCTCCCACATCCTAAAGATGTGCTCTTAGGCTAATTGGGAAAACAAATTCTCCCTAAATTGTCTCAAATTTGGTTTTTAATCCATAGATCTATAAACATAGACAGGGATCACGGGTAGAAGTGGGAACATCGGGGTGGCAGCGTGGGCTCATTGGGCCAAAGGGCCTGTTTCCCATGCTGTTTTGTTCTTTGTACTGAACATAGAACATAGAACAATACAGCACAGAACAGGCCCTTCGGCCTTCGATGTTGTGCCGACCAAAATAAAAAGCAATGCCCCTCCTCACTAAACCATTCCCTTCTCATCCATATACTTATCCACTAAAAATCACTACTGTGATTTTAATCAGTCTCCAATGAGGAACACTGATAAATACAGGATAACTGGGGTTTCACAACTGCCAGTCAGGAAGGTCCTGTGAGTGGGAAAGCGGGTGGCAATTGGGAGGAAGAGATGGTATAAGAGTTGAGAGTCCATAAGGCACTGAGTGCCCATTTGGAAGGAACATACACTGTCCAAGCCCTCAGTGTTTACCTTGTGGCCTCATAAGTGGCATGGGCAAACCCTTCCTGCAGTGGAAAGATACTCTTACTGAGAGATAATAGTAAGGAAGTGGTGGAATGAAGAAGGAGACTTATGCTGATGACATTTCCATCATAAGATTGTGTGAGGAATATAAGTCTAACATGGCAGACAATAACGTGTCATCATAAGGCAGGCTAACAAGCCCTGCTGAAAATATTGAGATAGAGAGCACTTATAGAACACCATATACTAAATCAGAGCATTCAACAAATTTCACTTTAAATTACTCAGATTTAATTCTGGATCTTGATTCTCTGGGTGGTCTAAATTGAAGGAGGAATGCTAAATAGATTTGCAAAGCAAATGAGAGAGTCTTTAGCACACATTCAGAGAAATTAAAAAATGAAATGGATGCAATGGTGGTATATCAGATAGAAGAAAAAACACAATCAAAGGAGGAAGTGTTGAAATGTCAAGGGAAATTGGGCAAGGTGTCTAATGAGCCACTGATCCAATATTGTCCATTTTGCATGCATTCCTGTCAAAATCATAGTCTGAATATTTAGGATGACAGGAGCATAAAGAGTCAGTGGGGACATGTATCTGCTGACTCCAACTGCCCAATGCCATTTTATGCTTCGAAGAATGTTAATTGGAGGACTTCTCACCTATGAGAGCTACCAGCCAATGACATTGTCCAGCAGCTCTCCAGTCCTTCCAGCAACAGCGTTGCAGTAGCTGGAAGAAGAAATGCACCAACCAACCAATTTGAGACAAGTCCCACAAATTGGAAATCCAGGTTAAGTGAGAGGGCTGGGAGGGTAGCAAAGGCCTGAGGCGGGGTATAGTCACAAGCAGGGCAATTGGGGTTTCAAAGTGTAGGCTGGAGTTGGGGGAAGGGCGGGTGAGGAAAATTTAGAGGTCACCAAGCCTTAAATGAGGGTGTCCTAGATCAGAAAGGGGCTCCTGATGTAGGTGCCCCAACCTCCTCCTCACTGAGATTGAATTGGCCGGGAAGGAAACAAGTGATGATTAATTAGCTACTTAAGGGCCTTAATTGAGACAAGGACATCTTTTGAGGGTCTGCTGCAAGGCATGAAGAGGTAGAGGGGTGGAAATATGTTAATAGCAAGAATAGGAATACCATTCAGGACTGAATAATAGGAGCAGGCAAATCTCCTAAAAGACTTTGACCACGTAAAACTGATTATTGTGATGGTTGGAAATAATTGAAGTTTATTATTTGGCGTGTCACTAATGTTTTGCAGTAAATAACCATAAAACAAATAGTAATGAGTTGAACAAGAGTCATAACATTCTTCCGACCAAATGATTTATAGGTCCTGATTTTCAAATACAACTGAAGATAATATTGCTTGAAGAATGTACATTTGGCCAGAAGGAATCCTAGAAATGTATAAAATATTGAGTAAGGGTCAAGTTGCTCACTATTGGGAATTATAAAAAGAATTTGTGTTTTCAGAATACGCAAGGTTATGGGATTGGAGCTATGAGAAAGATTGAGACCTGAAAGTAGCAACTTAAGTGTTAGTGTGGAAAAATGTTTAAAAGGGTGCTAAAACAAAACATGGCAAAAGCAAACTTTGTGCATAAATCATGCAGTTCTGCAAAGTGTTGAGAGAATTCATCGCTTAAGGAAAAGATCAAAGATGCTAATAGATGCAGAGGCAAGGTTTGTGCACGAAAATGATCAGCAGGGAAACGGAATTATGGAATTTCAAAATTATTAGTGAGTCAAGCCATTATGGAATTTCAAAACGATTAGTGGGTCAAGCCATGACTGCACTGTCAGAAGCACAAGTTCCTGATTCAGAAAAGCTTCTTTAATAATTTAAGTTTCGATATATTTATTAGTATCATAAGTAGATTTTACATTAACACTGCAATGGAGTACTGTGAAAATCTCCTAGTTACCACATTCCAATGCGTGTTCAGGTACACAAGGGAGAATTTAGCACGATTGATACACCTAACCAGCATGTCTTTCAGATTGTGGGAGGAAACTGGAGGAAACGCCGCAGACATAAGGAAAACGTGCAAACTCCTCACAGAGAGTGACCCCAGCTGGGAAGCAAACCCAGATCCCTGGCGCTGTGAGGTAGCAGTGCTACCTCGCCATTTGTATTCAGAAGGTATTTCATATGGATTCGAATGTCCCTGGCTCAACTTAGTTCTCTATTGCTTAAACATGTTCTGTTGTATTTGACCTTAATAATAGACCAGAAGCTGGAAAGATTCATTATGTTAGACCAATAAATGAGTGAGAGACAAAGGAACAGAATAGTTTTGAAGCAAATTAAGAAAAGGAGACTTCCATATCCTCAATATTAAATGACAATACCATTTGTCACCACTCCTAAGCTTATCAAACATGCCCTGAGTGGGGAACAGATAAAATTATCTAAGAGAAACTAATGTAACTAATGTTTATATCGAAACTATTTCATAATTTATATGGTGGCACAACTGAAATTCTTACTGTATACTAAGTTAAATATGGTGGTTTTGGAAACTCACAAATGCATTTAGTTTTGAAATTCCTCTTGGAAACGTAGCCAAAGCCCACGCTACAGCAACATTAGTGGCTCAGCCATGCAAGTATAGAGGAGGAAGATCAGGGAAGCAAAAATTATCAGAGATGCAATAATTAGGGGAACAGACAGATTTCTGAAACTGCAGATCCAATTCTAGGATTGGCCCATTCTATTTGCATTGGATGACATTCAGAAATTATCTAGAACCTGAAGGTTTCCGAGCACTGTTGGGTCATCCCTGTGTGGGTAGCGAGCTTTTAGTAGAAGTATTGAATGCTCCTTCTGGTCAAGGATGTCACTGAGCTGCTGCAGAGTATTTTGAGGGGGCAGGGTAAATAGCCAAAGGTCATGCTCCACATACACCAATGACATAAATAAAAAGAGAGATGAAGTCTGAGGAGACAGATTTTAGGGACCTAAGAAATAGACCCCTATTGCCACATGCTGGTAAAAATAGAAATAGAGAGATAGTGCAGGAGGGAGGCTTCACAAACATTCCTATTCTCAGTGATGTACATCAGTGCAAAAGACAACAATGAAGCAAATGCACATCTTCAGTCAGAAGTACCAAGTGGATCATCTACTTTGGTTCCTTCTGAGGTTCCAAGCATCACAGATGGCAATCTTAAATCAACTTAATTTATCAATTTAATTGTGATATGATATTTATTAGAAAGGCAGAAGGCATTCGATATTGAAGTTCCTAGGCCACCTGGCACACTGGACACCCCGGCAGTGACTACCAGACACACTGATGGTGCTGTTTGGGCATTGTCAGTGTGCCAGGTGAGCACTGCCAGTGTACCAGATGGCAGGAGTAGTACCAAGGAGGGGGGCCTACGTGGGTCTATGACGGGAGGGTTATAGAACATAGAACATAGAACAATACAGCACAGAACAGGCCCTTCGGCCTTCGATGTTGTGCCGACCAAAATAAAAAGCAATGCCCCTCCAAACTAAACCATTCCCTTCTCTTCCATATACTTATCAATTAACCTCTTAAACGCCACCAAACTTGGCGCATCTACGACAGCTGCAGGCAGGGCATTCCACTCCCTAATCACTCTTTGAGTAAAGAACCTACCTCTGATATCCGTCCTATAACTCATACCCCTTAATTTAAAGCTGTGTCCCCTCGTGCTTATGTAGGGGAGCTACGTTGAAAGGTTATGCAAGAGGGTTATGATGCATTTATGCAAGAGGATTATGATAAAGAGGTTATGCTGGGAGACTATAATGGGGGGCTATGCTGAGGGGTTATAAAGGGAGGTGTCCTGCTGCCACCACTACCCTCTCCCCCCCCCACCACCCTCTCTGGTATCAATGAAAAGCTCACCCGGAAAGTGATTTGGGAGGATTGTGGTGTGATACGGAGCATGCTTGAGAAACTGGCGCAGAATCATTCTATTGTTCTCACTGTTATGACACTTAGTTTTTGGGAGAATTCTGCCCTTGGTCTTATATGGCATTCAACCAACCAGAATGTTCTATTAACTGAAATAACTGGAATTTCTATCTTCAAAGCAAATCATTATCAACTGCAGAATCACAGAATTGTTATGATGCAGGAGAAGGTCATTTGGCCCATTCTACTTGCATTGGAAGACATTCAGAAATTATCTAGAACCTGAAGGTTTCTGACCACTGTTGGGTCATCCCGGTGTGGGTAGCCAAGCTTTCAGTAGAGGTATTGAATGCTCCTTCTGCTCCACATGTTGCAAACAGAGCCTCAGAGCACTTTCCAGAATGGCTATACCAGGCAGAAGAGAAACAGGGCTACATAAAATACAGTTGTTGATTGAACGCACAGCCAAGGAGATGATTTTTCAGGAGGCTTTCAAAAGCAAGAAAAGCCCTAGCAAGTTTTAGGAATGTATTCTGCAAGACATGCTAGCTGAAACAACAGCAACTAATAATGGTGCTCAGGGAACATGGGGAGTCAGGGATACTTCCTTGATGTATTTATTGAACAGCCTTCTCAGTAAAATGGGAACCAATTAGGATCATACTGATAAGACAGAATTACGAATGCAATACACAATGTTACTAGTTTGTCCTGAGATGGGTGGGGATACAACAAAATCTTCCCCATTTCTGAATGTGAAGCTCCTTATAGTGTTTCTACCATGTTTTGACTGCAGTGAAATGTAAAAATATTAATCTTTTATCATTACTGTCAATATCTGAATCAGAAATACATTTACAGCACAGTCAGCTTGTCTGCTGGCTGACGTTTCAAAGTTACTGCTACGTGTCTCAAATCCTGATCCCTTTTCTGGTCTTGTATAGTCAGCATTCTAAATGCAATTGGGCAACATTTGATTTTGATAAGCTTGACTTATTAAGTAACCCATTTGATTCCCTGTTAATCAGCAGTTTTGATTAACTGACACCACTCATTCCCAGAGCATGCCTGATAATGTAAGTTTTACTGCACCTATATTGGAGATGGTTTAGAGAAAGCTCACTGAGCTGATCCCTGTGATGGAAGGATTGTCCTTTGAGGAAAGGTTGAACATGTTGGTTGTATACCTTTTAGAAGAATGAGATGTGATCTTATTGAAACATATCAAATGTTGAGAGGGTGTGACAGGATAGATGCTGTATTCGTTTGTGGGGGAATCTAGAACTAGGGACACAGTTTCAAAAAAATTGAGGTCTTCTGTTTAAGCTGGTGATGAGGAAGAATTTCTTCACCCAAATGGTTGTTAATCTTTGGAATTCTGTAACCCAGAGACCATTGGAAAGCTGGCTTATTGAAAATAGTCATGGCTGAGTTAGAGAGATATTTGATCTACAAGGGAGTCAATGGTATTGGCAGTTGACAGGAAAATGAGAATTAAGACAAAATCAGATTAGCCATAATTTTGAATGATGGAGCAGGCTCAAGAGGCCAAATGGCTGACCCCTGCTCCTATTATTTATATTCTTATACCCAGGTAAGTCTTTTCACAAAAAGCAGTATAATTCCAGTCCAACCAATTACTGGCTCATCAGCCAACTCAAACATCAGCAAAGTATGTAAGATGTCACTGACAGGACTGCTATCAAGTGCCATTTGCTCAGCACTGATCTGCTGATGAATGCTCAGTTTGGATTCTTCCAGGATGACTATGTCCTGCACTTCATTACAGCCTTGACCTAAAGACAGGCAAAAAGGTTGAATTCATAAGGTGAGATGAGAGCCACTGTCCTTGACTTCAATACTGCATTTGACTTATCAACTTTTACATTAGCCTTTTTAAAACTCTGTTGTCAATTCTTCAGAACCATTGTTTTCAATACTATATTTGTGCAGAGAAAAAGAGCTAATCTCAGCACTTTACCAGGAAATGATGTGAACATGGGATATTGTATATCATGAGAATACAAGGTTAAGTGGGAGGATATCATTGATCCTTTCATGAAAGCTTAATGGAAAAAGGCAATATATTACTCACTCAAATTCCCATATTTATTAGTTAAAATGAAATACCATCTCACTGTTTTTTAACTGATTTGTTAAATTGATTCTGTTCAGCATTCATCAGAGATTTCATCACTATGTGCACAATGCCAATAATTTATTGGCAAATAAATTGAACCTTGAACATTTCATTAGGATGAGATTAGCAAGGGGTTTCAACAATTTCCTCAGACACTTAGTAAGTCAAAGTTGAAACAACTGTCAATATATGACTAGATAAGGAACTGAAGATGTGATGCTAAATTTGCGAATGACAGAAAGATAAATATTACTAAGATGTAAAGAGGAGACTACAAAGGGTTACCTGAATGGACAAAGATTTGGCAAATATAGAGTAATGTGGGAAAGTGTGAACAAAGAACAACGCAGCACAAGAAACAGGCCCTTCGGCCCTTCAAGCCCACGCTGCCCATTTTAACATTCAGTGAGTGCCTCATTCCAATCCTTCTTCTACCTATGACTTTTGTCAATGCCTTTTGGACTCCATAATAAAGGTGTACAAATTTAGAGAATTATATGTGATTAAGGGAGATCTAATTTAGGGACAATTTGTTACACCAGTCAGCTAAAAGCACGTTTTTGGGGTGTGGGAGAATGTGCAAACTCCCACAGACAACGACGCAAGTCAAAGATCCGACCCAGTTCCATGTATCTGCACAGCAAACAGTGATAGGCACTGAACTGTCGTGTTGCCCATCAGTTGGTCCTGTTTAAGCGTACCCTAACAATGTGAAGCACTAGACAACTCTCAAAGCAACATCCAAAAGCAGCCCTCACATGACCCACCGTGGGTATGCCCCTTATTGGCCAACAAGGTGGATCGAATCACCTGTAGATATAAAAAAAGATATCAATAAATATACACAGCTTATACAGACATTCACGGAAGATCCCCAGAAGCTCAAACGTAAGACAGGTGACTCATAAAATATGTTGGACGGCCCATAGGAATCTATTGATTCCCGGAACGTCCTGAGGCTCTTGATCCTTAATCAGAACAATCTTTTGTATCCCTCCATGTCTCATCTGCTCATGTCCCTATCTAGGTAATCCTTAAACAACTCTAGCATGCCTGCCTCCCCCACCCTACCTAGCAGTGCATTCCAGGCTCCCACAACCCTCTGTGTGAAAATCCTTCCTCTAAGATTTGAATTATACCTTGCCCCTCTAACCCTAAGCCCGTGGCCCCTTGTGATTTTCGTATCCAACCTGGGAAAAAGCTTCCCACTGTTCACTCTATCTATACCCTTCATAATCTTGTACACTTTGATTAGATCTCCCTCATTCTCCGTCTTTCCAGGGAGGACAGCCCCAATTTGCCCAATCTCTCCTCATAGCTAAGACCTTCCATACCAGGGAACATCCTGGTAAACCTCTTCTGCACTCTGTCCAGGGTGTCCACATCCTTCTAGTAGTGCGGCAACCACAACTGGATGCAGTACTCCAAATACAGTCTAACCAATGTTCTATACAACTGCAACATTAGATACCAGCTTTTATACTCTATACCCCTTCCTATAAAGGCAAGAATACCATAAGCCGCCTTTGCCACCTTCAAAGACTTGTGAACTTGCACACCTAGGTCTCTCTGTGTTTCTATACTCTTAATAGTCCTACCATTTATTGTATAATTCTCCCCTGCATTATTTCTTCCAAAATGCATCATCTTGCATTTATCTGGATTAAATTCCATCTGCCATTTCTCCACCCAATTTACCAGCCTATTTATATCCTGCTGTATTGTCTGACGCTGCTTATCACTGTCAGCAAGTCCAGCCATCTTCGTGTCATCTGCAAACTTGCTGATCACACCAGTCACTTCCTCTTCCAAATCATTTGTATGTATTACAAATAGCAGAGGTCCCAGTACTGAGCCCTGCGGCCCACCACTAGTCACAGGTCTCTAGCTAGAAAAACATCTTTCCACTGCTACCCTCTGTCTCCTGTTACCAAGCCAGTTCTCAATCCATCTAGCCATCTGTCCTTGTATGCGTCTTAACATTTTTCAC
Source organism: Sphyrna mokarran (assembly GCA_024679065.1). Classification (NCBI taxonomy): domain Eukaryota; kingdom Metazoa; phylum Chordata; class Chondrichthyes; order Carcharhiniformes; family Carcharhinidae; genus Sphyrna; species Sphyrna mokarran. The sequence continues at coordinate 145,011,859 of JAGIQG010000001.1, read as the reverse complement.
CATGAGGTTGTCCATTTTGGCAGGAAAAATAAAAGAGAAGCATGGGACAATTCTCACGTTTCCAGAGTAAATAGCTCCATGCTGGAAATTGGGGTGGAGCTCACTATCACGTGGAAATTGGGGTTTAAATTTCATTAGCAGTTCCGGGACTGAAGTCTTCAAGCCTGACAGCATCTCACTCTCCCTCACTGGGTGTGATTCACTCCAGTGGGGTTTACAACTGCTTCTCACTATTGGGGAACAGGTGGCTTGACCCTGCTGGAGGGAGCAGAGTTCAATGAGGCCCTCCCCACCCCCATGAGGTCAGGGGTAAGGAGGGATGCTCCTTGGTCAGTGTTAGGCTAGCACCTTGGTGGCAAACTGGTACTGCCCAAGGGGCACTTGGGCATCAGGCATTGCCAAGGGATGGGGCCTATTTGGGCAGGGCCTATTGGGAATGAGGCTTATTGAGTGGGCAACGTGGGTGGGAAAATCCACTGTCACCCTGCACAGGGATCGCAGGCAGAGGGAGTGGGGATAGTAATTGGGGCTGGTCATCTGGGTGGGATGGAGGGGTTAGGCTGCTGAGGTGTCTGGGGAGGGTGGTCGGGAAGGCATCGGGGCTGTTGGTGGGAGAGGGAATCAAAAGATCGGGGCTGGCTGGGCAGAGAGTCAAGGAGATTGCCAGTGATTGGGGTGGAAAGCGGAGTACATAGAGTCTGGCCCAGTGTTGTCTGGGAGGCCAGTGATTAGGGGGTGGGCATTGGAGGAGTTGCAGGACTAACCAGCGATCGGAAGGCCAATCTCCATGCTGACAGATCAGCACATGTGCAGTGGTTTACTCAGTACTCTGCTGCCAGTTTCTCAGACGGGAATAGGCCCACCCCACCTTCTCCTGTTTTCCAGTGGGAATCCCGCTGAGGCAGTCTGTAATGCACAGTGTGTCTGAGTTTCGCTCTAGAAATCATGCTTAAAAAAATAGTGGGAGTTAGTTCCATTTTCCCACAAATTGGGGAATTAGAATTTTTTAGGAAAATACTGGTCACATTATCTAAATGGTGAGAAATTGCAGAATTCTGGGATGCAGAGGAATCTAGATATCCTACTGCATGAAGCACAAAAGAATAGTATTCAGGTGCACCAAGTAATTAACAAAACTGATAGAATGTTATCACTTATTGCGCATGGAATTGAATACAAAAGTAAGACAGTTATCCTTCAATTGTACAAGACACTGATGACACCACATCTGGAGTACTGTGCACAGTATTGGTCTCCTTATTTACGAAAAAATGTAAATACATTGGCAACAGTTCAGAGAAGATTTACTAAACTAGTCCTAGAAAAGGGTGAGTTGTCTTATGAGGAAAGATTGGACAAGTTAAGCTTGTACTGGCTGGATCTTAGAAGAATAAGAGGAAAATCCACTGAGCCAAACAGGATCCTTAATGGTCTTGATCGGAGAGGATATTTCCTCTCGTGGGAAAATCTAGTACTAGAGGCCATCATTTAAAAATAAGGGGTCACCCATTTAGGACAGAGAACAAAGGAAACAAAGAACAGCACAGCACAGGAAACAGCCCTTTGGCCCTACAAGCCTGCGCCACCCATACAGAGATAAGATTTATTTTCTCTCAGAGGGTTGAGTGTCTTTGGAACTCTTTTCCAGATGGGTACAGCAAAGTTTTTGAATATTTTTAAGGCAGAGATAGATCAATCCTTGAAAAGCAATGGAGTGAAAGGTTATTGGAATAGACAGGAATGTGGAGTTGAGGTTGAAATCAGATCAGTCACCATCTTATTGAATGGCAGAACAAGCTCAAAGAGCCAAGTGGCCTACTTCTGCTCTGAATGTATATGTTGGTATATCAAAAATAAATCTAAAATGAGAATATTTTAAATGCTGGATAAACAAAGCAGGAACTGTCACCATCTAGAAATAAAAATGTTAGGTGTGGAATCTTCAATAAAACACTCTTGCCAGGATTTTACTTTGAGGGTCTTATATGTACATTACAATTGCAAAATTAAATAGAATAATGGAAAGCAAGCAGATTTTTTTTCAATGGAAAAGAGTAATTGTTGTACAGCGACATTGTTATAAAATTTGGACTTTCAGTCCAAAGTCAAAAATTCCTCTTAAAAGCTCTGTGGAATAAAAACGGGTGAAGTGTAGCATAGGCAGGTGCTTCATTAGCACCACTCTCACCAAAGGATGAATCTACTCACCTGATAAAGGAGTAGCATTCCAAAAGCTCATGATTCTAAATGATATATGACCTGAGTTAAGATACAAGGGGTGGAGTTTTAGATGAACACATGTTATGTAGGATGAAAGATGCAAGGCTGTCCAGGAGAACATTGGAAACAAAGACATGGTGAAAAAATTAAGAACCAAATGGTATGATGGAGGTGCAAGTAGGAATCTTGATGACAGAGTGCATATACAATTGGAAGTTCATCTCAGTATCACTACAGTCCAAGATTGCAAACAGCCTGGCTCAACTTCAGATATTCAGTGCTCGAAATGATGGCCAGAGAACAAAGATGATAGCTTCAGACTTCCCAATATTAATTAGGAGGAAATAGCTTCAGACTTCCCAATATTAATTAGGAGGAAATTTCTGCCCATCTAGTCATTGGTGCTGGACATGTAGGTGGCAAATCAGAGACCCAAAACAAAATGTCTATTGTTGGATGTGATTTTGCAATTAGGCAGACTTGCTGAACAATCTTGTGTGTGCTAACAGTTACACTAACAAGAAAATCATTTAGTTTGTAGCATCGTTCATTTACGCTGGCTGGACGCAACATATATTCATACACAGGGATCCATTTCCTGCAAACAAAAGGAATATGTTTACAACTTGTACTTTTTTAAATTACCTGGGGGACAACTTGTAGCTGTATATAAGGAATCTTTTTATTTTTGGATGCTATTGCTGAGGAGTAAGGTGTGGATGAATGATAGAAGGGGGCCTGGAATAGATTATTGAAGGACTCCAGAGATAGTAGTATAGCACTTCAAATAGAAGCTATTGCAAACGATTCCCTGGCCAAGATTCGATAGGTAAGAATGGAAGCAAACAAGGCCATTTCCACTTATCTGAATGACAAGGACAGGCATTGGAGAAACATAGTGTGATCAGCTGCGTCAAAGGCTAAAGACTTTAGCCTTTAGCCTAAAAGGTGGACAGAATGTTTTTTTTTGCTGAAGGCAGCATCCCATTGGTGGAAAGTAACACTCACAAAGTGTTACCAGTTAAAATGGCATGTTGTACTTGTTCTTCACATTTTTGAGATGCCTTGCCTTTCCAGGATAATTTGAGATAGACCAAGCACAGGTTAAAATTGGTGGCCTTGAGCCCATTGACAAGTTTGCATGATACATAGCAAGTAATGATCTGATCAGGATAGTCATTGTTCTGCAGGATAGCTTTGATGCAGTTGATTTCTGCATTGAGTTTGCAAGATGAGCAAAAGGTTCATCTTGCAAAAAAAGTAACTTATTTATCAGATTGCCGATAAGACCAATATTATAGCCTCTGGAACTATCTGAATCCCAGTGAAGGTGGGCTTGTTGTCGACAGTAGTGAAGAATACATTAACAGATTTCTCAAGTAGCACAGCAAAAAAGGAGAGCAGGTAGACTGCTCCATTTCTAAAGTGAGTGTGAGCACAGTACAGGGCATATTAAATACATAGAATCAGATTGAAAGATCATGAATGTACTGACAACATATTAATAATATGCATGGGGTAGGAAGTTAGGGCTCATTTCATCAAAAATATTTTTCTCATGGGAACAAATAAGAATGTTCACAAATTCTGGAGCTAGAGGGAATGATGTGGAGATGCTGGAGTTGGCCTGGGGTAAACACAGCAAGAAGTCTCACAACACCAAGTTGAAGTCCAACAGGTTTACTTGGTAGCACAAGCCATTAGCTTTCGGAGCGCTGCTCCTTCATTAGGTGAGTGAGATTTCAGTTCACAATTTAATTGAATTTGTGTCTTTATATGCCTTGTTTGTGAACTGAAATCTCACTCACCTGATGAAGAGGCAATGCTCCAAAAGCTAGTGGCTTGTGCTACCAAATAAATCTGTTGGACTTTAACATAGTGTTGTGAGACCTCTTACTCTAGGGGGAATCCCATTGCTGTATCATCTATTTGGGCATATGTAGTGTCATTAAAGTTGAACTGACTGTGCGAGTTGCTAAGTTCAGAAGTTTAATTAATACAGATTCAGAAAATAACAATATGTTATAATGCCACGATGCAGTGACCCAACACAAGCATGTGGGTTTGTAGTTTTCAATTGCTGGTTTTTTCTGCCTATTTTAAGGTTGATTGGTGATTTTTCCAATCTGAGCAAATTGGTACTAGGAACTCAGCTTGATAGACATTTGGCACTTTTGATTCTTTCAAGTTGGATTTATATTTCCTGAATATTTTGGATGCCTAGTAGACAAATAGCTTAATATTTATCTAAGTATACATTTTACTGATGTTTATGAGTGTGAAATCAAGTTCTATAGAGCATTTTTTGATCTTCAAGCTTGTGTAGATTTTCTCTTTCAGTTTTTCTCAGTCATATCAGATGTGAGGGCAATTGACATTTCTAAATTTATTTTGTTGTTTTATCCATTTTGTGTAACAGCTGAGTCATGTTCTCACACATTTCTAGCAGGAGCTTGGAGACAACTGAATTACTGAAAACATAGGGATGACAAAAATTATATTAAATTATAACAAGCTATTAACATTGTAACTAGACCTATTCAGTCTTGTTGGGCTCTCATTAGGATGTTAAAGACTCTTCATTATCTTTTTTCTAGCTTAAAAACAAGAAAATTGAGTTGGTAAAGGGTCCACACAAGGTGACATCATCGGTGAGCGTTAACATTTTTTTTGAAGTTATATTACATTCTTTCTCCATCCCCTCTTTCAGGTCACTCCATGCCATAATCCATAAATCAAATGAAAGAGTAGACAGTAACCTCCCACTGCCCGTTTCCATATTAAAGCACAATATTGACAGGACTCAACACCTTCCATAACACCTAGCTGAGTTTAGGAACTCTCTTTGCACAAAGCCACATTTTATTATGTCCTGTTTTAAATCATTATCTCTTATGTAATTTTTTAAATTGAAATAAAATCGGTGTGTGTTCCACAGCACAGTTCTGCTGCCGACTTGTATGTGTGTTCTACAGATGCGGGAAAGCACACAAAGACAAAGTAACTTCTAGAAACTCCTTATGTTCAGAAATTGCCTCAGACAAGTGTAAAGAGAGAATTAGAGACTTAAAATAACACAATATTGAAAAAATAGCCAGCAACAACATATATTAATATAGTGCTTTTAACGTAGTCAAATGTTCCAAGGCTGTTTGTAAGAAGTATGACACCAAGACCAATATTAGGCCAGATGACCAAAAGCCTTGTCTTTGAAGTAGGCTTTAAAGAGAGAAGTGAGGTAGAGGAGTAGAAAATTTTGGGGAAGAAATTCTGGAGCTTAAGGCCTAGCCAACTGAAAATGCATCACACATGATCAGGAGTACAGAAGAGGCCAGAATTAGATGAGCACAGATGCCTCAGAACATTGTGGGACTGGAAGAGACCAAAGAGATGGAGAGAGAATAAGCCATGGAGGGATTTGAAAACAAAAATAAGAATTTGAAAATCAAGATGTTGTTTGACCAACAGAGACAGGAATGATAGGTGAACAGAACTTGTGGGAGCAATACTTTGGCTAATTTCAAGTTTACAGAGGATAAACTATATGAAACCAGCCCGAGGTGTATTGAAACAGTTAAGGCTAGAGGTGACAAAGTTATGAATGAAAATTTCAACAATAGTTGAGCTGTGAAGGGGCGAAGTTGGGTAATGTTGTGGAGGTAGAAATAGGTGATCTTAGAAATGTCAAGAAAATGTGGTTGGAAGCTCATCTCAGGATCAAATATGGCATTAATGTTCTGAACGTAATCTCAGATAGTTACTTAGGGAGGGATGAAGTTGACTACTGGATAACAGAGTTTGGAGCTGGACTAAAACAATGGCTGAAATTCTCTGGACATTCCCACCTTCCTGCTGCTGCAAATGAGGATGGAGAATTTGGGACTCAGCCAACTCTCCACTCACTGCAGTGGGACCAGAGAATCCCGTTGATATGAATGGCCAGAGAAATCCAACCAGTAGCTTCAGCCTTCCCAATATGTAATTGGAGGAAATTTTTGCTCATCCAGTACTTGGATTGAGATAAGACATCTGCTGTTTTGCAACATTGGAGGTATTGAGGCACATGGATGAGGTAGAGCTGGATGTTGTCAGCGTAGATGTGAAAACTGATACTATGCTTTTGGATGATGCCACCAAGGGGCAACAGGTAGATGAGAAATAGACTGGGAGCTATGGTGTTTTGAGCCTGTGTTTTATCACTATTCAGCTGTTATATTATGGTTGTATGTTCCACTAGATTTTTTTGTTGTTTATTCTTTCTTTCTTACTGCTCCAGCCATCAACAGGATGATTAGTTGAGCTATTCCTAGGATTACACTTACTTTGCTTTTTTAACGAGATAGTGGATGAAAGGGATGAATGACAAATCTGTTTCTGACTTTTCTGCTGTTCCAGTGGAGAAGTGCCAAGCTCCAATTCGGTAACTTGCTATACTTACAACTTGAATGAAATTGGGAACTCAAGGGAATTAAAAGAAATCATACCTGGGTCTACGCACTTTCTCAAAAGGTGTTATTTATTAATGCAGTGTTATCCAGAGATACTGAGATATAATTTATAGGGTTATCAACTTCTTCCTTATGTCCTTTTGAAGCGAGCAGTTACATTTTTCCTCATGTCTATATTTATAACAAATATTTTTCTTATTTTTTTTATCAGGATACCATTATGTATAGAAAAATCAAATAGTGGTTCCCCTGTGACTGAAAACATTAATCTATACTATAATTTCATGTGCCACTGTGCATGATCTAATTGTGAGTTTCCATTTTTATTTAGCATCTCCCACCCCAAAATATTTATGATCCCAATGTAGTGAAATAATTTTCCAGGTGGTACAGCAACACTGAAGGCTGGATTTTCATAATGGAGGGATGAATCAGGAATCAGGAATTTTCCTAATGTCACTATCTTTGCCCTGACTGTGCCTACAGGCAAGAGTTTTATCTCCTGGAAGGTGGGATCATCCAGAGTCGGGCACCCAAAATGGAGATGGAGATGAGCTGATGCTGAGACAGCCAAGTTAAAAGGTCTATCTCCATTACCAGAGACATCAGCCCAATATAAAGCCTCCCTTATCCCCTAGCCTCTCTGCTCCTCTTCACCCCCTAGTTACCCTTCGCCCTGCTTCATCCTCTTCACTTCAACAAACTCCTCCCTGATCCCCTCTAACCCATTTACCTGATCTTCATTGTAAAAAAAAATCATGAACACAATAATAATATCTGCAAGATATTGAAAAGCTACTAAACCTGTTGAAACAAATAAACATAACTTGAATACGTACTTAAAAAACCTTTATCTGCTTCAGAAGCTCATAAATCAATCAAAAGAAACAAACTCACATTCCCTAGGCTGTTAGCTGTTAAACAAATGCTGCTGTTCTGAACTCATTTGTACTTAGTAAGGCATCTATTTAAACTCTACAATATAGAATACATTTCTGCTTTTAAAGGCAATCAAAAACTCACACATCTGCCAAAGCTTTAAAACTGCCAAACAAATGGCTGAGCTGTTCTGCAAAGAATGAATCCAACACCAATGAGAATTCACACAATTAGCTGTGGGTTTCACATTGGGCTAGCTTTTCAATATTGTGCAACACACAATGCATTTTATCCAAATGCATCTGAATGTGTTTCCATTGTTACAGTGCTATTCCTTCACTTTCAAAACCAACAACTCATTATTTACTGATCACTTATAATCACAGGTCTACCATCATTTACTTCAGTAAATGTAGATATAATTCATGACAACCATTTTTCACACCATTTATACTGTTCCCACCTCCAATTCAGTTCATACCTTCATTCTACAAATGTGATTTAGAAAGGCTACTAAAACATAGCCCCCCCCCCCAACTTGAAATTGCAAAAGTTCTGAAATGCTCACTTCCAGAATGGTGTTGGCAAGTTGTGAACATAAACAACTTAACAACTGTTAAGTAACTGTAACAATTGTAAACATAATCAACTGTTGGGTTGCCAGCCTGCCCTGTTCCACTGACATAAGCAGGTTTCTGCTTTTTTTTTATTCAGTCATGGACATGTGCTTTGCTGGCTGGGCCAGCATTTATTGCCCATCTGTGATTGTCCTTATTCAGAGGGTATTGCCATGGTTGTGGAGTCACATGTAGTCCGACCAGGTAAGGACAGCAGATTTCCTTCCCTAAAGAATATAAATAAACCAGATGAGTTTTTCTGACAATCAATAATGGTTTCATGGTCATCAACAGAGTCTTAATTCCAAATATTTTTTACTGATTTGAACCCGGCTCCTCAGAACATTAGCTCAGTTTCTGGATTAATAGTCTAGCAATAATACCATTAGGTCATTGCCTCCCCAATACACAACACCAAAGCATGAGGAAAACTCTTACACAAATCATATAACGACAAGTCATAACAGGTTTGTAAAGTTACTGAATATTGAACTGAGCAGTATCATCACTATTTATACTTCAATGGTTAAGGAATCATGGATTATTGAGAAAGTCCAGACTTGTTCTGATTGATCAGAAGAGGAGAAGATAAGCAATTGGATTTTATAGAGAAATTTGAACTTGATTACTTGCTGAGCTCATACATAATATTGCAAGAGCAAAACCAACCAAAACCTGGACATTTCCAAACATCTTCACTCCACTTAATTTAATTTTTCCTGTAGAATTCACTTGTATTTGATTTTTAGGTTTAGCATTGCATGACTATGAGAAATTGATATTATGCATACACAAGAGAAGCTATGACTATAATTACATGAATAAAATTATCTACCCCAAAATGGTGACTATGAAATACATGTGATTATATTCCTGCTTCTTTCCAGCAATTGGATCAATGTCACAAACGAGCCTATGCAAATGAAATATTTGGTATATTAATGGATTGTGCCCCTGGTTCATAGATGTGTGATTTTATGCCTCTAATTGTGTTCGCAGTGAATTGCTCACCACAGTCAGACAATTATAAACTTATATTGAATTGACATGAGACATGTCTCATTCATGTCATGTGAACATCTTTAGATGAGATGACTAAGGAGAGTTTAGTGCTTCCCATTACAGGATTGTATTCCCTCATCACTATTTCTTGGTCAGGAGATTGTTTGTGGCATGGAGGAATCAAAAGAGTGGAAATTATTTTTCAAAATGAGAGGAAAAATATAACTTTTTAAAGCAAATTTGCTTTTCAGTATTCCATAATCAGAATAACTGCTGTATGCTAAACCAATTTTTTGAGATACATTTTTGTTGTTTTTGTTTAGAATGACTACCGCAAGTTATCTATGCAATGCAAAGACTTTGTTGTTGGTGTTCTGGACCTGTGCCGAGACAGTGAAGAAGTTGAAGCTATTCTGAATGGTGATCTGGAAGCTGAGCAAGATGAAGGACACCACAATCAAAGAGCAGGATTAACCCGTGTCAAACTTGCCATTAAATATGAAGTCAAAAAGGTACATTTTCCTTTAAAATCTTGGCATTTGGTCATAATTATACTTGTAATTAATAGTGTTCTTTTATGATTTACTTTGTCTCTCCAAGTTTTTCTAACCAATGTAAAATGAAGGGTACAACACTAAAGAGGGTGCAGGAGCAGAGGGACCTGGGTGTATATATGCAAAAATTATTTCAGATAGCAATTCAGGTTGTAAGAGAGGTGAATGAACTATATAGAATAGGGTCATCAAGTGCAAAACGAGAAGGTTATGTTGAACTTGTACAAGACACTAGTTCTAGCCTCAGCTGAAGATTGCATACATGGTTCTGGGCATTGCATTTAAGAAAAGATATGAAGGCATTTGGGAGAGAGTGCAGCAAAGTTTCACAAGGTTGGTTCCAGGGATGAGGAAATTCAGTTCGGAAGATAGATTGGATAAGTTAAGAGTGTTTTGCTTAGAAAAAAGAATGCAGGAAATATGAGAGAGGCATTCAAACCCATGAGGGACAGTATAGAAAGGAAAAAATTGTTCCCATTCATGAAAGAATCGAGAAGAAGAGGGCATAGACTTAAATTAATTGGCAAAAGAAGCAAAAGCAACACGAGGAAAAATTTTATTGCATAGTGAATGATTAAAATCTGGAATGCTCTGCCTGAGAATGTGGTGGAGGCAGGTTCAATCAAGGCATTCTAAAAGGGAAGAACGTGCTGGGGTATGGGGAGAAAGTAAGAGAATGGTACTAAGTAATTTGCTCATTCAGAGAGCCAGTGCAGACATGAATAGTGAAATGGCTTCCTTTAGCGCTGTAACAATTCTGTAATTCTTTGAAGTTGGGTTTGCTGAAGCTTAATCAGCAGTGGGTTTTGTTTGCATTGACTTCATGGCTTTGAAATAGTGAATCACTCATTTCCCTACTCAGAATGTTTATAAAAAGGATACTGACAGGAAAGGATCTGGAGGCCCTTGACCAACTGTCGATTTCCAGATAAGTGATGGAGTGGAGGATCTTGGGTTTTGAAGAAGGGAAAGAGGGAGTAAGAGGCAGAAAAGGCTGTGACTTTCATGTGGGACATTTTCTGGTCTTTTTAAATAAGTTCCTTTCTTCATTGTGGATGGAAGAATTTCAGATATCAGATTATTATTCTGCAACAGATTGAGTGTTTTAATTTTAACCAGGCAATTGAGTAGTTAAATTAAAGAGATTATTTGTCTCGTAGTAATCATGGAATTTTTTTGCAGGCAAATGAGAGAGCCTGCAAAAGTCTCATCTATTACGCAAACTAGGATCCTATTGCATTAAATGCATCCTGCTATAGTTTTAAGCAGAGCTTGAGTTGGGTAGCCACCGTGGTATTTCCTCTTTGCCTGATCCTCTTCGAGAAAGTCTAGGATTTGATTCAACGTTGTTAAAGTGACACTGAAATAATAGAAATAAATTTCATATAATCCGTAATGGAGCTATATATCATTGTATCCCAGGGCTGCAGCCTCTGTAATGATCTTTTACTCTTAAGAGAAAGGTATCCACTGACTGCAAATAATAGCTATAGGGCATTTGCCATTTTACTGTGACAACTATAGTTCATTCCTTTGTAAAAAATATGGTTTTCTCTAACACAAAACATAATGAAGATAATCACTCTCCTTCTGAATTTTACCCCGTTCCCTCCTCTTCAAGTCACTTCAAAGCATTCATTTCCCAAATGAGAGAATTATAAAGCAATTTTCTCTTGAGCACCATGAATACTGGGGAGAAAGGGGTTTAACTGCCAAGGAATGGACAGTCAACAGAGTAAAATCTAGTGGCACCTCTGTTGTTGAATTTCCCACCTGATTCAATTTTCAGGAAGGTCTTTAAATAGGTGTCATGCATTCCAAGTTGTAGAATCCCCATTGCCATTCTAATGTATAGAGTGGCTGAAGCATGGGTGGTGCAAGTTGTTCTGGGTGTTGAGAGCCTGACAGGCGGTCTTAAAGAGAACACTGCAGGCTACTCAGGAAATGACATTTTATGGTTTTCTGGAGTTTGACCCTTTGGCAGTAGCCCTCATGAACAAACACTACCTGCCTGCCATTTTGTGCAGAAGTTGTATGATTTTCTGCCACTTGAAACCATTAAGCTGCAGTACCCATTTGGCATATGCAGTTTGTTAATATTGAAATAAGACCCAGACCTGAAAATGGTTGGAAAATTCATGACTATACTCTTCGGTTGATATTGTTGATCCCATGCACATTTTGAGATGATAAAAATTACCACAACTGTTGTTGTCAACCAGCCATCAGGAAGTCTTTGAAGATGACCATCAGTGATTCAGTCACTAATAGCTCCCCTTACCACCCACTCCCCACTCCCGACACAAACGGGTTGCTTTACTCTACACTTAAACCCTCCTCCTTGGTAGAATAGCTGAGGTCACAAGCATTTAATGACACAGAGACAATTGAGTAGATTCTAACTTCTGGGTGTCCAAACACAGAGTGCATTGGCCAGTTGCTGTAGTCTATGAGAAACCATTTCAAACATTGGTTCTCAACCATGCTGTTGCTGAACTGAATACTCTGAACCAACATTTGATTCACTCCTTGGCCATAGTAAGCCGTGTAGTTGTTTGTATGCTCTCGCAGTGAAGGATAGCCACCCATTGGATATGATTAACCTTTTGGAGGTCAACCTCCAGATCTGGTCTCCATTCATCAAGGCTATCTGCATTGGGTTTTGAACTCTGCATCTTCTGAATCAGTGGAGGTAATGCTACCAGTACACCAAAGACTTAAGTCGTATTGCTTATTGTGCATAACTGGACTTCTATTATGGAAAAATGTTAACATAAATTAAATGAATAAGAACAGAAGAATGTAGGAATGAAGAAAATATTACTTAACCCATCCACCTATATGTTACAGGACTTGTTCTGATGAATGATTCTTTGTTTCTTACAGTTTGTTGCCCACCCCAATTGCCAACAGCAACTACTCACAATATGGTATGAAAACCTCTCAGGATTACGTGAACAGCCAATAGCTATGAAATGCCTTGTGGTGCTTGTCATTGCACTTGGACTCCCATTTCTTTCAATTGGTTATTGGATTGCGCCATGCAGCAAGGTATGCAGTGTTGTCATTGAAAAGGAAATAAATAGGCTCCTGAAATCATACAATGAAATATAGCATAAGTTTTTGTCAATTGTTGAGATGTAATCATATATAATTTCCTTTTACTCTTTTAGTGCATTAAGCTTTGCTAGATGTTTAATAATTATATTAGTTTAATAATGTTTGCTAATCTATAGTCTATCAATGTAGGTTTATTATACATCTGTTAGAATAGAAGAAAAAATGTTATTTACAATTAGAACTCTTGCTGTCCTGGGTTACATCGTCAACCATGCAAACAAAGACAAAAACAGAAAAAGCTTGTATAAAGGCTGAAAAGCAGATAAAGAAGATCTATGTTTGAACATAGAGTATACTATGCCTATGATTGGGTGGATTTCTCAGCAGTTCCAATTTTTGGATTATATCCTAGTGAGTTTGAGTCATTCTCAGTAGTAGATCCAGGAAAGACACCAGATGGGTGTAGCTACCTATGTGAATGGAAGATGTGAGGAGTGAGCTATCCAAAAGCCAAAATTAGGTAATTACTTTCTCAAATGCATTTTGTAAACTGCTCCCTGAATAATGTAATGCATTACATCTCTATTAGGCTTTCAATAAAAGTCTTAACTATTAGCAACATGAAGTTAGTTTCAAACTATTGATCAGGCAGTCCAAAGGAACATCAAATTTATTACATGTATAAACATTTGATCGGATTTTCTCAAGTTCCTCTTTCCAACATTTTATCCAAGGCACCAATCAATTTATTTTTATAACACATAAATCAATTCCAAATAAAGACATTGGGCTGAACTGAACATGACCAGTATCTGGTAATGTGATTTTAAGGCTGAGTTCTTTAAGAAAATAATGATTTTGGTCTATCACTTGCATCATTTTAAAATAAATAGATTTAAAACTGAATCTGTTGGTATAGCTTGGGGAAGATCTAAATTGAAGTTTCTGTTTGGTGTAAACATCTATACTAAGATGTATAGCATCTTAATCTATAAACTTGCTAAGTGGTTGCTTGGACATCATTGTTATTGAAAACAGAATGAGTGACTTCAATACCTAATCTGTCAATCTGTAATCCTTAAAAATGGCTACAGAAACATGAAATCAGGTCATAGAATCATAGAGATTTATAGTGTGAAAACAGGCCCTTCAGCCCAACTTGTCCATGCCACCCCTTTTTTTAACCACTAAGCTAGTGCCAATTGTTTGCGTTAGGTCCACATCCCACTATATCCATCTTACTCATGTAATAGTCTAAATGCTTTTTAAAAGACAAAATTGTACCCACCTCTGGCATCTTGTCCCAGAAACACGCCACCCTTTGTGAAAAAATTGCCCCTCTGGATCCTTTGCATCTCTCCCTCTCACCTTAAACCTATACCCTCTTATTTTAGACTCTCCTACATACGGAAAATGATATTGACCATCTAGCTGCCCTGTGCTCCTCATTATTTTATAGACTCAGCCTCCTACACTCCAGGGAAAAGAGTCCTAGTCTATCTGGCCTTTCCTTATAACTCAAAGTATCAAGGCCCGATAGCATCCTAGTAATTTTTTTTCTGCACTCTTTCTAGTTAGTAATAGGGTGACCAGAATTGCACACAGTATTCCAAGTGTCGCATTACCAATGTCTTGTATAACTTCAACAAGATGTCCCAACTACTGTATTCAATATTATGACTAATGAAACCAAGCATGCTGAATGCCTTCTTTACTATTCTGTCCACCTATGACTCCACTTTTAAGGAGTTGTATTCCTAGATCTCTTTGTTTTATAACACTTCTCAACACCCTATCATTAACTGAGTACATCCTGCCCCAGTTTGATCTACCAAAATTCATCACCTCGCATTTATCTAAATTAAACTCCATCTGCCATTCACCAGCCCACTGGCCCAATTGATCTGCAATCCGAGATAACCTTCTTCACTGTCCACTATGCCACTAATCTTGGTGTCATCTGCAAACTTACTAACCATGCCTCCTAAATTCTGATCCACATCATTAATATAAATGACATATCAGTGTACCCAGCATCAATCCCTAAGGCAGAGGTCTCCAGTTTGGAAAAACAACCCTCTACTATCATCCTCTATCTTCTGTCAGTTTTGTATCCATTTGCTACCTGACCTGGATCCTGTGAGATTTAACCTTATGCAACAACCTATCATGTGGTATCTTGTCAAAGGTCTTGCTAAAGTCCATGTAGACAACATCAATTGCACTGTCTTCTTCCACCTTCTTGGTTACCCCTTCAAAAAACCCAATCAAATTTGTGAGGCATGATTTTCCACTCACAAAGCCATGTCTCTAATTAGTCCTTGTCTCTCTAAAATCCTATAGATCCTGTCTCTCAGAATTTCTTCTAACAACTTACCATTACAGATGTGAGCTCACTAGGCTTTTCCCTGCAGCCCTTTTTAAACAAAGATGCAACATTTGCCACCCTCCAATCTTTAAGCACCTCACCTGTGGCTGTTGATGGAGATTCAAAAGCTTTGATAGGGGACCTGCAATTTCCTCCCTAGCCTTCCACAGTGTCCTGAAATACACTTCATCAGATCCTGGGGATTTATTTATTTTGAGGCATTTTAAGACTTCTAGCTCAAGACATCATTATTTATTTTCCGAAGTTCCCTAACATCCATGTCTTTCTCAACAGTAAATACTGATGAGAAATATTCATTTAGGATCTCATCCATCTCTTGTGGATCCACATATAGATGACTTTATTGATCCTTAAGAGGCCCTACTCCCTCCCTAGTTACTTTTTTGGCCTTCATGTATTTGTAGAATCTTCTTTGGATTCTCCTTTGCCTTATTTGCCCCCTTTTCGCTCTCCTGATTTCTCTCTTAACTCTACTCCTACACCCTCTTTACTCTTCAAGGGATCCACTTGATGCCAGCTGTCTATGCGTGTTATGTGCCTCCTACTTATTCTTGACCTGGGCCTCAATATCCTGAGTCATCCAGGGTTTCCTTCTTCTACCAGCCTTACCTTTCACTCTAAGAGAAATGTGGTTACCCTGAAGCCTGATTAATACATTTTTGAAAGCCTCCAGCTTATCAGGCTTTCCTTTGCCTGCCAACAGTTTCCTCCAATTAACTTTTGAAAGTTCCTGTCTGATACTATCAAGATTGACCTTGCCGCAATTTAGAATTTAATTTCGGGTCAGACCTATCATTCTCCATAGCCATCTTAAATCTAATGGAATTATGGCCACTGGTCCCGAAGTGATCCCTCACTAACACTTCTGTCACCTGCCCTTGCTTACTTCCCAAAGGTTCTTCAAATTATTTTCTACTGATGGGTCGAAATGAGATTCTTCTGTTGTTTCTTTTGATAAAGATTATAATCTGTTCATGTTAAAACAGTGAGTAGAACAGTGAAACAGTAACAACTTCATATGAAAGTAATTGTACATTTATATCTGGAAATAATGATGTTAAGGCATTTGTACCTTTTTCTAAGGCACTAATGAGCCTCTTTGGTGCCCTAATAGGTTGACTCATTTGCTAAACAATGTTTTTTTTTTAATATTATATTCTGACATACATTTTTAAGAAAATCATGACTGTAATTCAATATAAAGATCCAAGCAGAATATTTTAAAGAAAAATTATGCTGCAATGTTTGCAGTGTGTAAAAATAACTGCTAAATTATTCACTGTCATCCAAGATAAGTGAATGCAATCAGGAATACCCCATGAAGATGCGTCATAGACTTACAGGGTCATGAGTTGATAAGTATTTGATCAAGTAGAAATGTGACAGGAATAAATCTGACAATATTGAATAGTAGTTGAAGATATAAAGTCTAAAGCAGTTCGAGACAGTCTTCTGAAATGCTGCATTACTAGACTAAAACAAAAAAATTAATGAGATTGTGTGGACCCTTTGCAACATGATTTCCAACGATGGAGGTGGCTCACCATTACTGGTGACAGGATCTTTCAGCCGCAGCGACATCTACAGTGTTTTGTGTCGATCACCTATCCTACCGCCAGGGAACCCACCATGGTGGGGGAGAGTGTTGCAGGACCAGAAGTCTCACTAGTGAGAAAGGCCAGAAAATCCCACCCATTGTTTGTTAGTGCATCTGGACAGCTCAGTCTATTATTTAAGTCTGCTTGGGTTGAAAGTGGCAAATAATATTCACATCACACAAGTTCCAGGCATTGACCATCTTCAACAAGAGAGAATCTAACTCTTACGCCTTAGCATTCCATCACTATTCTCCCACTATCATCATCCTGATAGTCACCATCAGAAGCTAACCTGGACTAGCTATATAAATAATGTGGCCACAAGAGCAGGTTAGAGGCTGGGGATTCTGGATGAGTAATTCACCTCCTGACTCCCTAACATCTATCCACAATATACAAGGCACAGTCAGGAGCATAATGGAATACTCTCTACTTTCCTGGATAAGTGCAGCTCCAAAAACATTCAAAAAACTCAACACTATGCAGGACAAAGCAGTCTGCTTAACTGGCATTCCTTCCTAAGCATTCACTTCCTTCACACTGATGAACAGTGGCAACAGTGTGTACCATCTACAAGATACACTGTAGAACTCGCCAAGGCTCCTTGGACAGCATCTTCCAAACCCATGACCACTTTCATCTTGAAGGACAAGGTCAGCAAATACATGAGAATACCAAGAGCTGGAAGTTCTCCAAGTCACTCACCATCCTGACTTGGAAATATATTGTCGTTCCTTCCCGTCACTGGGTCGAAATCCTAGAATGCTGTCCCTAACATCATCATGGATGTACCTACATCAGAGGAAATGCAGCAGTTCAAGGAGGCAACTCACCACCACCATTCCTAAGTCAATTAGGGGTGGGCAATAAATGCTGGCCTACTCAGCAACACCTTCTTCCTTTGAATGAATCAAAAAAAGTCACAGTCTCATTGTGAATGACATTTTAAATTTCTGAAGAAAGAATTATATCTGAAAATCCTTCAACTGAGCCTTAGCCATTCCATAATTCTATACAATGAAAGTACTAAAATTTACATGATTACAACTCAATAATATTCTCTATCTTGCTGGCAGTATAATACCATTTTGCAGTCATTAGATATGCATTGCTTTTCCTGACAAGGAAATTACTTATATTAAATTGACTTTCGTTTGCATTATGATAATTTGATGAATAAACACTCCTAATATGTTAAAATGCACATGATTTGCAGGATGAAATTTTGTATAATTCAACAGAATTGCATATCACTGAATTTGTTATATGTGTTCTTTATCTAGACCTAAATATCAAATTAATGAAGTAAACATTTTCTGCCAATTTATTTGAATTTTTTAAATTAAGAAATGACCACACCAAATCTCTATTTAGCAAGATTCACCAATTTCTAATTGAGACTTCTTAATGTTTTCAGCTAATCATTGACACAAACATTATCTTGAACTATTGATCTTTTTGTCCGGATCTGTAGTCCTAAAATTGAATTTTCACTCCATATAATAATATATATGTATGATGTTTCTGACAATATCATCATTCTCAATTTATATCTGCAATTATAAGCACATGCATGATTGTATCTATTATTTCAAACCACTGAGAAAAATAAAACCATGCTTAGAAACTCTGACCCCTACCCTACACTTCTGTTTATGTTTGCAGAACAAATCTCTGAATTGTTAACCTAGAAAGCTTGTAAAATACATGCCCATGTATAATGCCATACATAAAGCAATCACGTCCTTCTAAAAGTCTTCTCAGACTTTAGAACATAGAACATAGAACAATACAGCACAGAACAGGCCCTTCGGCCCTCGATGTTGTGCCGACCAAAATAAAAAGCAATGCCCCTCCTAACTAAACCATGCCCTTCTCATCCATATACTTATCAACTAACCTCTTAAACGCCACCAAACTTGGCGCATCTACAACAGCTGCAGGCAGGGCATTCCACGCCCTAATCACTCTTTGAGTAAAGAACCTACCTCTGATATCCGTCCTATAACTCATACCACTTAATTTAAAGTTGTGTCCCCTCGTGCTAGCTTTTTCCATCCTAGGAAAAAGGCTATCACTGTCCACCCTATCCAAACCTCTAATCATCTTATATGCTTCAATAAGATCCCCCTTAGCCGCCTCCTTTCTAACGAAAACAACCTCAAATCCTTCAACCTCTCTTCATAGGACCTGCCCTCCATACCAGGCAACATCCTAGTAAACCTCCTCTGTACCCTCTCCAATGCCTCCACATCTTTCTTATAATGTGGCGACCAGAACTGCACACAAGACTCCAAGTGCGGCCGCACTAGAGTTTTGTACAGCTGCAACATGATGCTGCGGCTCCTAAAATCAATCCCCCTACCAATAAAAGCTAAGACTCCATAAGCCTTCTTAACAACTTTATCCACTTGACTGCCTACTTTCAGGGATCTATTGACACATACACCAGATCCTTCTGTTCCTCAACACTATTAAGAGCCCTACCATTAGCCCTATACTCTACACATTTATTGTTCCTGCCAAAGTGCATTACCTCACACTTTTCCACATTAAACTCCATTTGCCACCTCTCGGCCCAGCTCTGCAACTTGTCCAAGTCACTCTGTAAACTAAAAACACCCCTCTTCACTATCTACCACACCACCAACTTTAGTATCATCTGCAAATTTACTGATCCATCCCTCAATACCCTCATCCAGATCATTTATAAAAATTACAAACAGCAGGGTCCCCAAAACAGACCCCTGAGGCACACCACTCGTCACCGAACTCCACGATGAATATCTCCCATCAACCACCACCCTCTGTCTTCTATCTGCCAGCCAATTCCTAATCCAATTAGCTAAATCACCCTCTATTCCACACATCTGCATTTTCTGTAGAAGTCTTCCATGGGCACCTTATCAAAAGCCTTACTAAAGTCCATATATACTACATCAACCGCCTTACCCCCATCCACCTCTCTGGTCACTTTCGCAAAAAACTCAATGAGGTTAGTAAGGCATGACCTACCCTTCACGAAACCATGCTGACTATCCCCAATCAATTCATTTCTCTCTAAATAACTATAAATCCTATACCTAATAATTCTCTCCAATACTTTGCCCACAACAGAAGTAAGACTCACTGGCCTATAATTCCCTGGAAGGTCTCTCTTCCCCTTCTTGAACAATGGGACCACATTCGCTATCCTCCAGTCCTCCGGAACCACACCGTAACCAACGACGACCTGAAGATCAGAGCCAGAGGCTCTGCAATCGCCTCTCTTGCTTCCCAGAGAATCCTAGGGTAAATCCCGTCCGGCCCAGGGGACTTATCCAACTTCAAACCCTCGAGAATTTCTAACACATACTCCCTATCTACTACAATACTCCCCAATTTGCAACCCTGTACCTCAGTGCTCTCCACAGCTACATTTCCAGCACTCTGCGTGAATACCGAAGAGAAATAGTTATTCAGTGCCTCACCAATCTCTTCAGGCTCCACGCACAACTTCCCACTGCTGTCTATGACTGGCCCTAAGCTTGCCCTAACCAATCTTCTATTCTTAACATATCGAAAGAAAGCTTTAGGATTCTCCTTAATCCTATCAGCCAACATCTTCTCGTGTCCCCTCTTAGCTCTCCTCACTTTGTTAAAATCCCAATAACAAAGAGTTCCCCTTTGTAAATCATACTGATAAATCAGAATGAGAATTTTCTTGAAGGTGATAAAGCTTGCAGTCTGTAATATTCAAAGGGCTGTGAAAAGATAGACTGGAAAAAAACAGAAACATTGATGTTAGCTGAATATTCCTCGGGGTTCTACCAATAATCTACAATAAAATTCCCAAATTTCTTCTAACATGCAAATACATTTTTCTTGGGAAAAAGACATTTAGAAGACACAGAAGCAACTTTTCTAGTCACTGGAACAAGCTGTGGGGACCATTGAGAAATTGCATGGAAATTGATTTTGATAGATCCCATATCATACTGTTTTCTGTAGCCTGTTAAGCTAGTATAATGTGAAAGGGCTTCATTAAAATAATCAATTCTATTTTAAATTACATTTAAGTATTCTTCATTCAATTTCCTGTCCTTTTAAGTTAATTTGTTTCATGAGAAGATTGGCTTTTAATGAGGCAGTTATTTTTTCCTCAGCTTCTTGTCTAGTTTATTTTCAGTTCTTGTTTCATCAGAACATGTGGGAAATATTAATGTTAGCACTAAAGCAGTTGATTATTATCTGCAAAACTGCTGGAAAGCTGGCTGTAAATGAAACACTTCCTAGCACTCAGAGAAGAAGGAACCTAACTGAAGGAACCTGTTCAAATATTAAATTTCTCACAAGCTCCATCAGCAAGATGTCATCCAACTTCAAGCTACAGCATCCCACATCATTTGCTAACTCAGTTTAAAATTAAGAATACTTCTAATAAGCTGAAATAGTATTTAATGGATGTAGTGATACAAGATAAAAAAATCAGTTAACACAAGTCTCAAATACCCACACCCACAATCATTATGCCATTGATTGTATTCACAGACTAGCACACCTTAGCGATTGCAGATCTATGCCATTTGCAACAATTCTCTAACCAATGCTCAGAATTCCCTTCACACACATTATTTAGCCACTTTAACACTTGAATAGCAGGTTAGATGTAAGGATTCGCATTCTAATCAGCAATCTATAACTGTCTGTGTGGATATGAGTGCCTCTGCAGATCACAACACTGCATTTGCCTCACGAAGGCGCATAGCGGCGAAAGCTCGCAGATTTACTATCAAATAAATTGGTTGGATTTAAAATTGGTGTTGTAAAACTTTACTGAGTTTACCCCAGTCCAACGCCGGCATCTCTACATCATTTGCTACAAGCACAGGACAATACTGCCAATGTTGTCAAAGCTATCATCAACCTTAACTTTTCTCCCTCTGATTCCTTTCAGGCCAATTTGGGCGCTATCATTCAATTTGCTGTACACAGATATTTCAGTCCTCTAATATAACAGTGCTATATTGAAATAAAGAAAATGGCTGTGCCCACAGCTTAAAATAATTAAAACCAGCGCTCTGGACACACAATACCCTGGACCAGGCTGTGAATGCCAGCTTTAAACTCCTACCACTCATCTCTCATTAGGTGAGCTCCCATTCACTCACTAGGGAAACTTGTACTCCACGGACCTATGGGGATCTAATAATGATGCCTCATGTCCTTCATGGTCACTAACATCCCTCGCCCCATGGTTCTTCCCATACCTTTGCTAGAAAGGATTGTTTACACCTGGCAACAGTTTAAACACACTGGGATGCGGTGCCAGGTTGGGAAGCCTGACTGGGGATTTCAGCTTTCAGAGAAAATTCTGAATTCCGAAGTGTCACTGATGCAGGTTCTTCTTCAGGGTTTATTCTACTCAGGGTGCCTGCTTCCTTAGCTTCCATTTCTGAATCTGTTCCTTTGTTGTCTAGGAGAGCAGGCACTGGGATAGCCTCGAGTTGTTTCCTGTACTGCTGGCAGCCATCCCTATGACTGTAAGCAAAGCCTGCTCAAAGGGGTACTCCCAACTCTTCAGGTAATCAAGTTGTTTTTTTCACAACTTTGTCCTGGACCTTCACCTCGTAGGATACTGGTTCTATTTTCTCTATTATGATCCTGTGGATCCAGCCACGACCACCTCTGAAGTTCCTCACATAAACCTGATCACTTACTTTGGCTAGCTTCTCTACTTTCGCAGAGTCATCATTTCTTTCCTGGACCTCTTGATTGGACTCTACCCTCCTCTCTATGTTTGGAAACAGTAGGCTTAGTCTTATGTGAAGCTGATGTCCATTAATAATTTTGTTGGAATGATCCCTGTTGGAGCATGTGAGGTTGTTCTATAATTGAAAAAGCATGCTAATTCGGTCCCTATAGATGCTGCAGGTTAATTCTTCATGTCACTTTTACAAGTTTGCACTGCCCATTCTGCCAGCCCATTTGAGGATGGATGGTAAGCTTCCATCTTGATATGTTTGATGCTACCAGAAAGCATGAAGTTTTAAAATTCGCTACTGGTGAAGGTGGTCCTGTTATCTGACACTAAGACTTTTGGTATGCCATGGTACAGAAACTCTGTCTTAGCTTCTCAATTATGGCTTGCCAGGTAGCAGAGATCATACAGTGTACCTCGAACCATTTAGAGTGTGCATCTAACAGTGTCAAGCGCCAAGCCACCAAACATAGCTCCTGGCCAGCATTTTCATTTTTAAAATTCCAGGGTGACCAGCTTGTCATTCGTTGCATGTCAAATGTTGTCCTGGATGAGGAACAATCACTCAAGACCCAGAGTTGTCCCATACTGTCCTCTGCACTGAGCTCGTCCTTTTTAATCAAGTGGAAGTTCATCTCTTCTGAGGCTTGCCCTTGGAGTTCACTGTTCAGGATCACGTGCCTCGCTTCTGATAAAGTTGGATCTCTCTGTGTCTCGTCTTAATCTGCTTTGTGGATACCTTTTAGGTTTCTAAAGTATTTAAAGTAATCAGAACATCCTCTATTACTGATGAGTAGGTCTCACAGCAGTGGAAGGCACCTGAAAGCATCAGCATTAGCTATGTGGATTTCACAGTGATGCTCTGAAAGGTATTTGTAAGTAGTAGAGCCCAATGCTGTACCCAGATGGAGGCATCAGAGGAGATTGCCTTTTCCTCTCTGAATAACCCAAGTTGAGATTTGTAGTCAGTTACTATTTTGAAATGCCTACTATAGATGAAATGATGAAATCTCTTTATATCAAAAGTGACTGCTAGTTCCTCTTTCTCAATTTATCAGTACCTGCACTTAGCATCTGAAAGGATCCTGGATGCATTAACTATTGGTCTTTTTAAGCCATCTTTCCAACAATACAGAGCACACACAATCTTATAAGGGAATAGGTCACATGTCAAGATGAGTTCCTTCCTGGGGTTAGAATGGGCTAACAGGTTTGATAACAATAATTGTTGAAACCCTCAGCCTGGGGATCCTTCCAGGACCTCTTTCGGTGCTTCTATAGCAGGGTGTTCAAGCAAGCCAGTCAGCTAGCTAAGTCTGGAATGAATTTCCCGTAGTAGTTCTCTATTCCAAAGAAGGATTTTTTACTTTTTTCTGAGACTGGTGCTCTGTTATAGCCTTTACTTTATTTTTTATAGGGGTAACACTTTTATATTCACCCTTTAACCCAAATAGATCACTACCTTTGCCTGAAAGCACACATTGCTCTCTTTAGGCATACCCAAGCTTTCAAAAATCTTTTTAGCACCTCTTCCAGATTCGCTAAATATTCTTGTTCTGTGGTGACCAGAATGTCATCCAAGTAGATTGTTACTTTAGGTAATACCTGAAGTATGTTCTCCATCGCCATTGGAGTTTGGCACACAGTAATGAGTCCCCAAATGGTAACTGGGTATGTTCATTTATTTCCTTGTGTATATTGATTGTAATGTGTTGCCAGGATGCCTCATCAAGTTTTGAGTTGAAAGTAAGCATGGCTCATATCCAGCTTGGTGAACATCTGCCTACCAGCCAGTTTGTTGTACAAGACCTCAATTCTGGTTGTAGGGTACCTGTGTAATATTGCGGCCCAGTTAACCGTTGACTTATAATCCCCACAAATGCAGACTGATTTATCTAGCTTAAAGACGGGGATGATAAGTTAAGCATCTCCAAGAGAGTCTTATAGTACCCAGGTTTTTAAACACCCACTTTGGCCTCCACTTTCTCTAATGGGAAAGAAGGGACAGATCTTGCTCTGTAATATCTGGGCAAGTCATCAGGGTCAACATAAATTATGGCTTGAGCCCCTTTTATTTTCCTGAGTCCCTCCAGAAGTCTGCTAATGACTTTATATAGCTCTCCCTTGGCTAGCCAGAAGATTTCCAACTGGTTTGAAAGGATTTGCTGGAGACAATCTTTCCACATTAGGCTCAGTCCGTATTCATGCACCACAATGAGTGGGAATCGTGTTGATTAGGGTCCATTGGTTCAATTGGCGCATTGTAGTGTCCTTTGTCCTTAGTAGTTAACTTGTTAAGTGGTTAGTTAATCTTTTGTGTTCTCCATTTTCAAAAATTGAATACCAGTTTGGAAGGGTTTATTAGGGTGACCTTGATCATCATTGAGTTGCATTATTTCTTGCTCAGGCAGTGGATATATCTCCATGGTATGAGTGGTACTCGCCTCCTTCCAAAGCAACATATTTTGTCTACTCCTACAACCGTGTCTTGACACTGTACTTATGTCAGCCCGACCATTATCACTTGTAATGTTCCAGAGTATGATTGCTTCCACATCAGGGGATATCATTGTGTTTTCTTCATTGCAAGTGACATGAGCTGGGCCTTGACGTTGTCATGGGAATCCTGACACTTGTGTGGATGCCCTCAGAGGAGGGATGGTTACTATCACTCATGGTTGCTCTCCCTGTCTGGAGAATATCATTTCCGGGCATTCCTTGTTGCTTTTGGACATTTCTTTCTGCACGTTATAGTGACAAGGGTGTTTCAATAGCTCTCTTTAAGTCCAGGTCAGGTTCTGTGAACAATCTTTTTTTTGGGTTATCAAGTTGTTCATTCCACACACCAGTCTACCTCTCAACATTTTATTCAGAGATGACCCAAATTCACATTGTTTGGCAAATTTCAGCAATCAGGCCAAAAACTCTGTGGTGGGCTTCCAGGAATTCTCCTTGTTGCATTAAAATAATATCTCTTCAGTATGACAAAAGGCTTTGGTTCATAGTGGGTTTTTAATCAAATCTGAAAGTTCATTAAAAGCCTTTGAATCAGGGGTACCTGAATAAGTCATTTGATTAGGCTGAATATCAGAACCTTACGCATTGTGAGTAAGATTATGGCTGGAATTCTTCAACTTTGCCTGCAGCTGGAATTCTGTGGTCTCACTGCAGTGAATGGAGATTTGGCTGAGTATCAAATTCTTCATTTTTGCTGGCAGCAAAGACTATTGCATAGTCTTTTGCATAGTCTTGTGGTATGCAAGACTAGAGAATTCCAGCCTATGTCTTTCAAGTCCCTCAATATTGTTTGCCGCAAAGTAGTAGTGCATGCTGTCTATGCATTGAGTGCAGTCTTCTCTGTTGATGGCATAAGATTCAATTTCCCAAAGAAAGGCATCTTTGTTCTTAAAAGGGAGGAAATGTTTCTTTCTGCTTGATGATACTGTAACACCTACTGAATAGCTGCTAATTTCTCAAAGTACAGATATGATATTCACAAGCCCAGTAAGACAGCAACTCCTGCTGTTCCTCTGGCACTACCACTTGCTCCTGCTTGATGCAGTAACTCACTCTGTGTTACTTCCTGACTTTCATTCCCTGAAATTTGTAATTGTTCCAGTGCTTACAAATGTTTGCCTCAGCTTGTACAGAATCAGTGACCTGAGCTTAAAGAACTAATAGGCTTATTTTTCATCTTAGAAACAAATTGAAGCAGAGATACTAGAATCAATTTGAATTTTTCGAAGTGTCTCTCGTGAATTGAAAAAATAATTTTTCAAAGTATTATTATATTTACTATGTATCCATAATAAAACTTAAATTCACAGATTGTGCAGTTTGGTTTTCGGAACCCATTTGTCACAGAGATGCTTTTTCCACACTTCATTTTTGGAAATTGACTATGAGAAAGCACATCACACAGAGTCACAGCAAAATCTTCACATATTCTGTTTAAAAGACTAAAGGTAATAGGAAAACATTCTTCTTAAATGACACAAGCAGAATCACCATCTGACTATAGAATGTAATGTTACAGTTATAGCTGGGATGTAGAGAAAGGTCAACTTAATGCAAGGTAAGTCCATTCAAAAGTCTGACAGCAGCAGGGAAGAAACTGTTCTTGAATCGGTTGGTACATGATATCGGACTTCTGTATCTTTTTCCCAAAGGAAGAAGGTGAAAGAGAGAATGTCCAGTATGCGGGATATTACAGTATGTGGATCTGTTGTGGCAGTAGGCAAAGTGCAGTGGATCCAGATAGTCTGGGAGGCTGGAATTGATTCCTGCACTGACTAACGAATTGCTTGCTGCATCTGCATGCTAACTTTAAGTGACTCACAAACAAGGACACCAAAGTCCTTTTGGACACCTGCATTTCTGAAAGACTTACCATTTAAAAAATAGTCTGCCTTTCTGTTTTTCTACTAAAGTGGATAACTTCACACTTATTCATAACATATTCCATGTGCCAAATTCTTGCCTATTCACTTACCTTGCTCAAGTCCCATTGAGGCCTTCTTGCAGCCTCCTCACAATATCAACAAATTTGGAATGATCACATTTGGTCCCCACTTTCAAATCATTGATATAGATTGTGAACAGCTTTGGCTCCAGCACTGATTCTTGCAGTACCTCACTAGTAATAGTCTACTATTGCTAAGAATAACCATCTATCTCTATTTTCTGTTTTCTTTCTGTTAATCAATCTTCAGTTCATCGTAATATATTATCCCAAATCCCATGTGATCTAATTTTGTTTACTAACTTCCTATACAGGACTTTGTGAAAAGCCTCCTGTATATACAAATACATTGTATGTACAAAATATCAGCCATTCAATCATGGTTGATATTTTTCTCATTCCCATTCTCCTGCCTTTTCCCTATAACCCCTGATCCCCTTATTAACTAAGAGTCTATCTATCTCTACCTTAAAGATACTCAATGACCTGGCTTTCACAGCCTTCTGTGGCAAAGAGTCCCACAGATTCACCACTCTCTGGCTGAAGAAATTCCTCTTAATCTCTGTTTTAAAGGATCATCCCTTTATCCTCAGTTTTTCTCATTAGTGGAAACATTCTTTCCATGTCCACTCTACCCAAGCCTTGCAATATCCTATAAGTTTCAATAAGATATCCCCTCATTCTTCTAAACTCCAATGAGTATAGACCCAGCATCCTCAATCATTCCTCATACAAAAGCTCTTCAAGCTTGTTACAAATTCTGCCAGTCATACAATTGTATTCTAGTGTCGAGCTACCACATCATTTAAAATAGATTCTAACATTTTCCTGGCTACTGATGTCAAATTAACAAAAACTGTAACTGTTTCCTCTCTCCCTCCCTTCTTAAATATTTTTGAAGAATGACAGGTGATCTCATTAAAGTTCTTACAGGGCTTGACAGGATTGATATAGATATGTTGTTTCCCTTGACTAGTGAGTTTAGGATGAAAAATTTCTTCACTCAGAAGGTGGTGAATGTTTGGAATTTCCTTCCCAAAGGGTTGTTTAAGCTCAATCATTGAGCATATTCAAGAATGAAATTGTAATAACTCCATGGAGGTTAAAGTTCCATCACCAAGTTACTCTTTTTGCACCATCCATTGCTGCAGAATTTGTTCAACCTCAGACCAGGGACATGCAGAAAGAATGATAGTTGCAACCCTTGCTGAAACCAACTAGCTCATCACAAACCAAGGGATCAATCTTACGACCTTCTTGGTTTGTTGAAGTCTGATAAGTCTTCCTGTTGCTTTATTTTATTATTGCAACTATTACATTATTTCCTCAATAATCATTTAGATTTCTACCACATTTTTAATATACAAGATATGCTTTCTAGTGGAAATATTAGTAGAACAGACTCCAAATCAGGAAAAAAGAAAATTAGGTCATGGAAAGCTCTGTTACAAAATTTGAAGTTTGAAAAACCTTTTAAAGCTACAGAATATCTTACGTAGGGAATTTGAGAAGGTAGGGCTGAGGTTGAAGACTGAAGTGAGAGAGAGATGCTCAAAAGACCAGAGTCAAAAAACTGAAGAAGCTGGAAGGACATTCACTGATGGAATGAGACTAAATGATGGAGTTGAAGATGGGATGAGATCCTAAATTTAATATGTAAAAACAGGGAAAAAAATATAAATTGATGAGATCATGGTGGTTAAAATTTACATTTTGGAGAAGTTGAAATTTATGATAGACACTTGAAGATCACTTGGTGATAATGCAGAAAGTGGGGAGAATCCATTGTTGGAAATGCTTAATGATATTTGTAAAATTAGGACTGGATAAATCCAGAGAAATCTCATTGAGTTGGACACTAGAGGTGGTTGAGGAGGATGGCCTGGTGACTTTATTAAACATTGCAAAGGAATATAAGAAGGATATGTGTCAGTCCTTTATTAGGACAATCAATTATCATATGAGAATTTTTTGCAGAGGGAAATAGTTCACTTAAACATTATTACAAAGTCTGATTTCACATGTAGTAGTGGTTTTTAAAGCATTTTCAAACTTAGCTGTGCATGTTTCAGCTGCAGTTACCATTAAAAGTAGAATTGAAACACCACAAACAGCTTTCATGCCCTGTGGTAAAAGGAAAATGAAACATTGATTCTTATTTATGACAATTATTGGTGCTAACATACTTTTCGCTCTCGTACAGATCTCTTCTTCAAGAAATCTTTTTTGGTTTGCCATTTGCCAAGATCTTCTCCACAGATAGATCAGGACAAAATGGATTGTGCCACCTGGGAAGTCTTAGAGAGCTCCTAATAGCTGGCTATTGAATGGCACAGATTGAAACCTTGAACAGATTTTCAATCTCTCGATGAAGGATTGTAGGAAAGAGAGGTGAAAATAAAGTTTGTTTGGATAAAAAGAAAACTGCAAATATTGGAAATATAAAATAAAAACAAGAATGCTTTGTGGTAATTTTTATAAATACCAACTATTTTAGTTTCCATATTTTCCATACATTTTAACTGGGTTCAAATTCTCTAACTGAGATGGTGGGATTTATATTCATATTCTCTCAATTAAAAATCTAGGATTCTTGAATACTAGCCCAGTTATATGACCACTACACTACCGTAACAGTAAATCATTCTATCAATCTCCAATTTTCCTTTCCTCAAAATTAAACATGCTGATTTTGAAAAGAAAGATAATTTTGAAATCATCAGTTTATATAATTCAGATGAACATTCATTTCTTTTGTCATACTATTCATTTTAATTAATTTAAAAAGTAGGTTTTTAAACCTACTACCAGTTAAGATTGGTAGTATCTTTTGTTGTGTTGGCCTGGAAGAATCATTGAATGAATGAAGGATCATTGAATGAATAAATGACAGCTAGCCTTGAGAGAAATCTTTGTATCCTCACTGGCTACAGGGGAGGTCCTAGAGATTGGAGAATAGCCAATGTTGTCCTTTTGTTTGAGAAGGGTAGCAAGAACAATCCTGGTAATTACAGGCCAGTGAGCCTTACATTACTGGTAGAGAAATTATTGGAGAGGATTCTTCAAGACAGGAATTATTCCTACTTGGAACTAAATGGAATTAGTAGTGAAAGGCAACATGGTTTTGTGAAGGGGAGGTCATGTCTCAAGAACTTCATTGAGTTTTTTGAGGAAGTGACAAAGCTGATTGATGAGGGTAGGACAATAGATGTTGTCTACATGGACTTCAGTAAGGCCTTTGACAAGATCCCTTATGGCAGACTGGTGCAAAAGGTGAAGTCACATGGGATCAGACGTGAGCTGGCAACGTGGATACAAAACTGGCTTGGTCAAAGACAGGGTAGCAGTGGGAGCATGCGTTTCTGAATGGAGGGCTATGACAAGTGGTGTTCCTCAGGGATCAGTGCTGGGACCTTTGCTGTTTGTAATATATATAAATGATTTGGAGGAAAATGTAACTGGAATGATTAATAAGTTTGCAGACAACACAAAGGTTGGTGGATTTGCGGACAGCGATGTGGATCATCGGAGAATACAGCAGGATATAGATCAATTGAAGACTTGGGTGGAGAAATGGCAGATGGAGTTTAATCTGGGCAAATGTGAGGTAATGCATTTTGGAAGGTCTAATATAGTTAGGAAATAAACAGTAAATGGCAGAACGTTAGGAGTATTGATAAGCAAAGGGATCTGGGTGTACAGCTACGCAGCTCAGTGAAAGTGGCAATGCAGGTGGAGAAGATAGTCAAAAAGGCATGCGGCATGCTTGCCTTCATCAGCTAAGATATTAAATCTAAAAATTGACAAGTCATGTTGAAACTTTATAGACCTTAGTGAGGCCGTATTTGGAATATAGTATTCAATTCTGGTCACCACACTACTTGAAGGATATGGAGGCTTTGGAGAGGGTACAGAAAAGATTTACCAAGATGTTGCCTGGTATAGAGGGCATTTGCTATAAAGCGAGGTTGGGAGAAATTTGGTTTGTTCTCACTAGAGCGATGGAGGTTGAGGGGAGAGCTGATAGAAGTCTGAAGATTATGAGAGGCATGGACAGAGTGGATAGTCAGAAGCTTCTTGCCAGGGTGGAAGAGTCAATTACTAGGGGACATAGATTTAAAGTGTGAGGGGCAAGTTTTAAAAGAGATGTATGAGGCAGATTTTTTATACAGAGAGTGGTGGGTGCCTGGAACTCATTGCCTGGGGAGTGATAGAAGCACATACGGAACTGACTTTTAAGGGGCATCTTGACAAGTACATGAATGAGATGGGAATAGAGGGATTCGTCCTTGGAAGTGTATAGGGTTTTAGCTAAGTCAGGCAGCGTGGTCGTTGTAGGCGTGGAGGGCCGAAGGGCCTGTTCCTGTGCTGTAATTTTCTTTGTTCTTTGAATATAAATAGTTGACGTTGAATTATAACTGTACTGATGACAATTCAGCTTATTCGGAGTCAGGCTCAAACATTCATTCAATCCATTAGCCCCTGATCATATTATCAGTATTCACTGAATAAAAGAAAAAGACATCAATATTAATCATGACCCTATATATCAATTTGGTGATTAAAATGGATCCAAAAGGTTAGGCTGTACTTCAAATAAAACAGAATCATGATCCATTTAGAAAAGCACATTCCATTGCACTAACAATTTATCCAATAAATAGATTTTACATTGTAAAACCATTGTAGAACAAAGAAGAACAAAGAACAAAACAGCATGGGAAACAGGCCCTTCGGCCCAACGAGCCCGCGCCGCCACCCCAATGTTCTCACCTCTACCCGTGATCCCTGTCTATGTTTATAGATCTATGGATTAAAAACCAAATTTAAGACAATTTAGGGAGAATTTGTTTTCCCAATTAGCCTAAGAGCACATCTTTGGGGATGTGGGAGGAAACCGGAGCTCCCGGAGAAAACCCACGCCAGCTCGGGGAGAATGCGCAAACTCCCACAGACACAGGCCCAAATCCATGTACCTGTACAGCACAGCGATAGTCACTGAGCTGTTGCGTTGCCCATCAAATGGTCCAGGTCAAGCGTACACTAACGACATGAAGCACTAGGATACTCTCGAAAAAAATCCAAGAGCAGCCCTCTTACGACCCATCGCGTGTATGCCCCTTGTTAGCCAACAAGGTGGACCAAAGCACCTGTAGGATAAAAACAAATACATCAATATCACCGATAATTTACACAGTTCCCAGGGAATTCCCAAGGCTCATGATCCCTGTTTTAAATCAGTTTTCTATTCCCCTCCATTCCCATTCTGTTCATGTGCCCATCTAAGTATTTCTTAAATAATTCCAGAGTGCCTGCCTCCACCACTTTACTTGGCAGCGCATTCCATACCCCCACCTGTGTGAAAAAACTCCCTCTAGCATCCAAATTATACCTTACCCCCCTCACCCTAAGCCCGTGACCCCTCGTGCTATTAGAGTCCATCCTAGGAAAAAGCTTAACCCTGTTTACTCTATCTATAGCCCTCATAATCTTGTACACCTCTATTAGATCTCCTCTAAGTCTACATCTTTCTAAGGAAAACAGTCCCAATTTGCCTAACCTCTCCTCATAACTCAGACCTTCCGTACCAGGCAGCATTGTGGTAAACCTCCTCTGCACTCTCTCCAGAGTCTCCACTTCCTTCCGGTAGTAAGGCGACCAGAACTGGACTCAGTATTCCAAATGAGGTCTAACCAACGTCTTATACAACTGCAACATTAAAGGCCAGCTCTTGTACTCTATACCCCTTCCTATAAAGGCTAGCATAACATATGCTTTCTTCACAACCTTCTCCACTTGCTCTGCCATTTTCAGAGACTTGTTCACCTGCACCCCCAGGTTCCTCTGCATTTCTATACTCTTAATAGGTCTACTCTTTATCTTATACCTCCCCCTTACATTCTTTCTCCCAAAATGCATCAGCTCGCATTTATCAGGATTGAATTCCATCTGCCATCTATCTGCTCAAGCTACCAGCCTATCTACATCCTGCTGCATCACCTGACAATGTTCCTCACTATCTGCAAGTCCAGCCATCTTTGTATTGTCTGCAAACTTGCTGATCACTCCACTTACTCCCTCTTCCAGGTCATTTATATATATGACAAATAGAAAAGGTCCCAGTACCGAGCCCTGTGGCACACCGCTAGTGACCGACCTCCAGCTAGAAAAACACCCTTCTACTATTACTCTCTGTCTCCTATTACTAAGCCAGTTACTTATCCATCTAGCTACTTGTCCTTGTATCCCATGAGCCTTGACCTTCTCAACTAACCTCCCATGAGGGACTTTGTCAAACGCCTTACTGAAATCCATATAGATGACATCAATGGCTTGCCCTTCGTCGACCATTTTCGTCACCTCCTCAAAAAATTCTACCAGATTTGTAAGGCACGACCTCCCCTTAACAAAGTCATGCTGCGTATCCCTAATCAGATTGCAACGCTCTTAAGTGCCTATACATCCTATCTCTAAGAATCCCCTCCAACAGCTTCCCTACCACTGACGTCAAATTCACCGGCCTAAGGTGAGTTTGATGTCAGTGATTGACGTCAGTTTGACGTCAGTAAGGTGATTGCTGTGCATTATAGGAAGTATGGTGATTAGTATCAAATGGGAATTTGCAATCTCACAGCAACCCATTTTCATTCTATCCAGTTTCCCTTTTGAAGAAATGGAAAGATAAACTGGGCAGGTTTTAAAACAGACATCCCACCTGATGCCCATGTTGCTGAAGCTGCCTCTATCATATCAAAAGGGGCCATGAAAAAGCCTTGGCCAACAGGATTAAGGAAAATTCTAAAGCTTTTTATACATATATAAAGAACAAGAGGGTGGGCAGGGAGAGGATTTGATCACTCAAGAACAAGGGAGGGAACCTATGCGTGGAGCCAGAGGAAATGGGTGAGGCATTAAATGAGTACTTTGCATCTGCATTCTCAAAGAGAAGGACTTGGTGGATGATGAATCTGGGAAAGGATATGTTGATAGTATGAACCATGTTGAAGTCAAAAAGGAGGAGGTATTGAGCTTTTTGTGAAACGTTAAGGTAGACAAGTCCCCAGAGCCTGATGGGATATACTCTAGAATACTGAGAGAGACAAGGGAGGAAATTGCTGGGGCCTTAAGAGAAATCTTTGTATCCTCACTAATGGCAGGGGAGATCCCAGAGGATTGGAGAATAGTCTATGTTCTTTCTTTGTTTAGAAGGAGTAGCAAAGAATAATCCAGGTAATTACGGTCCTGTGAGCCTTATGTCAGTGGTAGGGAAATTATTGGAGAGGATTCTTCGAGACAGGATTTATTCACACTTGGAATAAGTGGATGCATTAGAACATAGAACATAGAACAACAACATGACAAACAGGCCCTTCAGTCCACAAGTTGAGCCGATCACATCACTACCTACTAGACTTACCTATAACCCTCAATCCTATTAAGTCCCATTTACTTAAAAGACCCTATTGAATTTGCTTCCACCACCATTGACAGCAACTGATTCCACTCACCCACCACCCTCTGAGTGAAAAACTTACCCCTGACATCTCCCCTGTACCTATTCCTCAGCATCTTAAACCTGTGTCCTCTCATAGCAACCATTTCAGTCCTGGGAAAAAGTCTCTGAGAATCCACCTGATCCGTACCTCTCAACATTTTATACACCTCTATCAGGTCACCTCTCATCCTTCGTCTCCCCAAGGAGAAAAGACCGAGCTCTCTCAACCTATCCTCATATGACATGCCACCCAATCCAAGCAACATCCTTATAAATCTCTTCTGCACTCTTCCAATAGCTTCCATATCCTTCTCGCAATGACGTGATTTAAACTGAACACAGTACTCCAAGTGGGGTCTGACTAGGGCCTTATAAAGCTGCAGCATTATCTCCTGACTCCTAAACTAAATCCCTCTATTGATGAAGGCCAGTACACCATATGCCTCCTTAACCACATCCTCTACCTGCAAGGCTGATTTAAGAGTCCTATGGACCTGGACCCCAAGGTTCTTCTGATCCTCTACACTGCTAAGAGTCTTACCCTTGATATTATACTCCTTCATCCCATTTGACCTGCCAAAATCGGCCACTGCACATTTATCTGGATTGAAGTCCATCTGCCACTTCTCCACCCAGTCTTGCATCCTATCTATGTCATACTGCAACTTCTGACGTCCCTCCAAACTATCCACAACGCCACCAACCTTCATGTCATCGGCAAACTTACCAACCCATCTCTCCACTTCCTCATCTAGATCATTTATGAAAATTACAAACAGCAAGGGTCCCGGAACAGATCTGTATGTCCACTGATGACCGACCTCCATGCAGAGAAATATAGCATTAGTGAAAGGCAACATGGTTTTGTGATAGGGAAATTGTATCTCATGAACTTGGTCGAGTTTTTCGACCAAGGATGGTCGAAAGAAAGTGATGAAGAGATTGATGAGGATGTCTACATGGATTCCAGTAAGGCTTTTGACAAGGTCCCTCATGGCAGACTGGGGCAGAAGGTGAAGTTGCATGGGATCAAAGGTGAGTTGGCTACATGGCTGGAAAACTGACTCAGTCGAAGAAGACAAAAGGTAGCAGTAGAAGGGTACATTTCTGAATGGAGGGCTGTGACAAGTGGGGTTCCTCAGGGATCAGTGCTGGGATCTTTGCTATTTGTAATATGTATAAATGATTTGGAGCAAAATGTAACTGGATTGATTAGTAAGTTTGCAGATGACACAAGGGTTGGTGAATCTGCAGATAACAACGAGGACTGTCAGAGAATCATCAGAGAATACAACAGGATATAGATCAGTTGGAGATTTGGGTGGAAATGTGGCAGATGAAGTTTAATCTGGACAAATGTGAGGTAATGCGTTTTGGAATACAAATAGGAAATAACCAGTAAATGGCAGAACTCTTAAGAGTATTGATGGGCAAAAGGACCTGGGTGTACAGGCACACAGGTCACTGAAAGTGGCAATGCAGGTGGAAAAGAAGTCAAGAAGGCATCTGGCATGCTTGTCTTTATCAGTCAGGGCATGGAGTTTAAAAATTGGGAAGTCATGTTGACACTTTATAGAATGCAGTGCGGCTGCACTTGGAATATAGTGTTCAATTCTGGTTCCACATTACCATAAGGATGTGGAGGCTTTGGAAACAGTACATAAAAGATTTACCAGAACGTTGCCTGGTATGGAGGGCATTAGCTATGAGGAGAGGTTGGAGAGACTTGGTTTGTTCTCACTGGAGCGACAGAGATTGAGAGGAGACTTGAAAGAAGTTTACAAGATTACGAGAGGCATAACAGAGTGGTTAGTCAGAAGCTTTTTCTCAGGGTGGAAGAGTCAATTACTAGAGAGCACAGGTTTAAGATGCGAGGGGCAAGGTTTAAAGGAGATGTAACGAGGCATGTTTTTTATACAGAGCATGGTGGGTACCTGGAACTTGCTGCCAGGGCAGGTAGTGGAAGCAGGTGTTTCAGTGAGTTTTAAGGGGCGCCTGAACAAATACATGAATAGAATGGGAATAGAGGGATATGGTCCCTTGGAAGGGTAGGGGATTTAGTTCATTCTAGTAGCATGGTCAGTGCAGTCTTGGAGGGCCAAAGAGCTTGTCCCTGTTCTATAATTTTCTTTGTTCTTTGACAGAGCAAAACCAGAGGAAACTCAGAGTCTTTCAAATTATCAAGTTACTAACAGGATAGTCAGAATTTACTACCCATGATGACATTGTTATTAGTGTGGCAGAAGTAGTTTTACTTTTCCACACAAAAGAAAACACAAATGCCAAAAATATATTTAAGGATCAGATCCATTTACAAGCTTTGTGCCAAAATGATTTTGAACCAAGTACAGGAGTTATCCGCTAGTAATATTGGTTCAGAAATGCTTTATATTGTTTGGTATCCTCAGGACAATGTAATAATAAATCAAAAAATATCTTAAATATGTAACTCAGTTTAAAAATCCCAATATAACAAATGTATATTACTAGAATTGCATCTTGTGAGCATAATGGCAAAAACACATTATTAATCCACACCTTTCATTGAGGAATCCTGCTGTCTGTGATTTAATTGTTACCTTTTAAAAAATTACTGAAATGTACCAGGAATTGTTGCATTGTGGCTGAAATGCTGTTAAAGAAGTGTTCCAGAAAATGATAATTTACCACATGTGGCTATTTTATATTGTAAAAATCTTTATGGGAATAAATTATTCTTTAATTCTTCACTCCCAGAGATTGAAATCTAGGACAGTTCAATAATGTTACCTATGCCCATCTCTTCATTACCCACAAACTCAGTCTTGGCTTCCCTCACTATCTGAGCTTAATCTGAACAGTTCAAACTGAAATAGATGTTTGATCAATAAAATACCATGTATTGGAAACTGAGATGTATGTTGAAGTATCAATTGATTTAAAATGTGCTAAACAGGAGATGGATGATTCATTACTACATCAATTTGAGTGCCATTTCCATGTTATTTGGTCCAATGGAAGATAATGAGCAGTTGGGTTTTGGCTTGACTTCAAACTCATTCATAGCTTATCCAACCTGTGTTCACAAGTGCATGATTCATTGCTGTTGTTTTTCTCAAAAGATTGTTCTCCTCAAACTACAATCTGTTACAGTAGGTGCAGTCACAATCATGTCATTTTTTTTTACAAGGACAACAAAGATGTTGGTCCCTAATATAACTTTGGTCTAACTGTAAAAATATATTTTTCTTTTAAGAAAGCATATGTTCTGTAAACTATGCTGGATATATTCAGAACAATTTGTGAACTATAATAATTACATGCTAGATGTTATTTTTCAGATTCACGGTTTTAATTAAATACAGCAAAAATACAAAGATACAGACTGCAAACATATTGCATGCAAGATCATTATTATTATTAGCTATGCTGGAGTCCAAAAGGTCATGACATCAATTAAATTCTTTTCATAACAAGAGCAATTGGTCCATCATAAGATAGGCTTTAACAGTTTACAGTAAAACAGATAAAGATTGTAATATGCAGTGTTGTAAGGATTTATAACAAGTCTCTTCACTTTTTAAATGGTTTTAAATTCTAAGAGAATATATTAACATACCCTAAATTATACAATTGTTAAATTTGCTATTTATTGTAAAACTATGTTATATAAATCAGGAAAATCCCAGCTTCAGTTTCTAATCTGTGCTGAGTTAGTCATTCTCAGGGTAACATTAAGGATGGCCATAATGCCATTTAGCTAGGGATAGGAAAACAACATAGTTCCTGGTCCTGATCAATGTGACTTATGCTGGAGAACGACTTATGTGGATATCAAGAAGGAATAGGAGGTTCAAAGGGATACTGGGCTTCCAGTACTCAACGCATCCTTAGTATAAGGTGCTGGAACCTATGGAACTAAACCCTAGCTGGGTCAGTACCATCAAAAGAGTAAAGGGAGAAATTGGATTTGAAAAAAATATTCTTCTTCCCATAATGGCATCTGCATAGCTTCACTGGTATGAAATTCAATAGCAAAAAAAAAGTTACACTAGGTCATTAAAAGGGGAAAACAAGTAGCTGTGAGGTGAAATGACTGATGCTCAGTTTACATCTACAGGTTAGATACATATTTTAATTTTTCCTTCTAGCTGGGGAAGATGCTAAGAAGTCCCTTCATGAAGTTTGTGATGCATGCAGCGTCCTTCATCATCTTTCTGTGTTTACTAGTATTTAATGCCTCTGACAGATTTGAAGGCATCAAAACCTTACCCAATGTCACTGTTACGGATTATCCAAAACAAGTCTTCAGAATGAAAACCACAATGTTTACTTGGACGGAAATGCTAATCATGGTATGGATACTAGGTAAGTAGCTTCCTTTCTGGACTGTACATACAGTAAATTTTTCATCTTTTCTTTAAAAAACTATATACAAATTAAATATTTTTTTAAAAATCTTTTGTTGCAGGTATGATGTGGACTGAGTGTAAAGAAATCTGGACAGAAGGCCCACGTGAATACATTTTCCAAATGTGGAATCTTTTAGATTTTGGAATGCTATCAATTTTTATAGCTGCATTCACAGCAAGATTTCTGGCATTTCTGGAAGCTTCCAAAGCACAGCAGTATGTGGACGAACATGTTGAGGAGAGTGATCTTTCGCTTGTAACACTTCCACCAGAAGTTGAATACTATACGTATGGTAAGGTAACATTGCATAAGTGAGCTTTATAAAACCGTAACCTTTTGTTTGGCTTATGCAGGTAAGCCAGTAATGTAAAACCTCTGGATTAACAATGTCAGCTTTGCAAGGTTGATATTTGGGTGTTAATTGAGTACTGGCTAACTTAGTATTGTTATTAAAATTAGAAATTTCCTGGGACCTTTTCTGCTCAATCATTGCAACTTTGGTAGAAGTTTGAAATAAATCCTGCATGTATTTAGCTAAATCTTACTGTAAAATTGAAGGTTAGAGCATCTGCTGTTAGTTCAAAGGGCTGAAAGTGTGAGCTGATAAATGATGCATAAGGGAAGTCAAGCACCCAAGATCTGAGTGAACACAACAAGCAACTCTTTAGCTTATTAACCACTCTAATTGAAGGATTGTGAAATTAACGGCATCTGGATGAAGGAGATGTATAATAGAATGAGTGAATTCAATGACAAATTAGATAGAGAAAAACAAATGAAAAGAGTGAAAGAAACATTGAATTAGATCGAGAGAAAAAAGCAACAAAAAATTAAAAAGTTTCATTTTAAATTCAACATTTTTATAAACTCCCAACAATTAAAACCTGAGTGAATGAGATTTCAAATTTGTACTAGATAATTTTTAGTGTCTGAAACATTGATTGACACAATTAATGCCGAAATTTTGACATGATCGTTGGCACTTCATGAATATCACTGACCCCAGAGAGATCACTGGATATTCTGCACAATAAGAGCCAAAATATTAGCATTGGGATGTGTAATGTTGTAGGCTCAACTCAAACAATCTACTTTGGTTATTTCCACAAGCTATCCCTTGCTCAGACTTCAATTGTGATTGTTTTGCACAAATGAAGATAGTTTAACATCTATTTTAATCATGCAAAATGAAGGTAATGTGTAAATTAAGACTATGCAGTGTGTATGTGCATATTTGTGCAACTCACCAACCAAAAAAACCCATCAGGTGAGTACATTGTATGCTGCACATGTTTACTCCCAGGGCCAATACTGGGAGTTTGGACACAAGCTAGCATCCAGTCTACTGAACCTAATGAACAGAACTGCTGCAACTGTGTATTTAATAACTTCAACTGTCAGAGCAACATGAAGCCCTTTAAGTTTAAAAGTATGCAAAACCAATTCAACTTTTTCAGAAAAGCAAGTAGAGCAAACAAACATGGAAACAGGCTTGAAAAATGGATGGAAGTGAAATAGTAAATATTCTGATTGCAGAAAAATAAAAAAAAACAAAAACTGATAATGCAAAATTTAAAACTTCTTTATAAGTTAGATGAAAGCTTTAAACAAGTGTAACCCCTAAAAGGAACTACATCCCTTGAGATAGCAAAAGGTTATCGACCTGAAATGTGAACTAATTGTTTCTTTCTCCACAGATGCTGTCAATTCTGTTGACATTTTCCAGCATTTGCTGTTTTATTACAGATTTACAGCATTCCACATTATTTTGCTTTTCTACCTTGGAGATAGATCCAAGAGTGTTGAGAGACTTGGGGTCAGATTTTGCCATCCTGACATGGGACAAGCCCACACT
This sequence comes from Sphyrna mokarran, assembly GCA_024679065.1. Taxonomy (NCBI): domain Eukaryota; kingdom Metazoa; phylum Chordata; class Chondrichthyes; order Carcharhiniformes; family Carcharhinidae; genus Sphyrna; species Sphyrna mokarran. Next base: position 144,971,148 of record JAGIQG010000001.1, on the reverse strand, counting down.
GGGTAGATGTAAATGAAAGCAGGGGCCCATAAATTATGACTTCATTTCTGCCAGCTGCCATTATGACTGGCATGTAAATGTGGAAGATGGTGACTCAAAGCACGTACAAATTGATTTTGGGGCTGTCTTATTGCTGCTTACCTCAACTTTGTATTTCATTGAGTTTGCGAGGCAAATGAGTTTGTGAAGTTTGTGAATTATGTCAAATCAGAGAGGCCAGGAACCAAGAGGAAGCCTGTTGTGGGGTTGGAAATGCTTTGACTGATAAGTTTAAAAGGTTTTGCTCACATATCATAATTTGATGCTGTATTGAAATATAACTATTTTTAATGCAGTTATTGATAGGTATTTGTTCTTAAAAGGGAAGGAAAGTGTTCAGATTCATTGGAGTACTTTCGCCAGGGAATAACGTATTCTTCTACATTCAACAGTATTGGTATTCTGATTTCAATGTGTCAGTTGGACACTTTGCTTCAATCTTTACATTGATTAGCAGCCCAGCTATCTGAAATAGCAGAACAGTTGTCTGACATCTTTGATTGTTAAACCATTGAAGCAGTGAGACAGATCATAGAATCACTGTAATGCAGAAGAGGGCATTCAGCCCATTGTGTCTGCATCAACTCTCCAAAGAGAATCTTATTCTAGTTCTCTTCGCCATCCTATCTTGTAACTCCGCACATTCACTACGGCTAATCCATTTAAACTACACATCTTTGGACACTAAGGGTCAATGTAGCATGGCCAATCCACCTAACCTGCACATCTTTGGACTGTGAAAGGAAACCAGAGCACCCAGAGGAAACCCATGCAGACATGGGGAGAATATGCAAACTCCACGCTGACAGTCACCCAAAGCCAGAATTGAACCAGATGCCTGAAACTGTGAGCACTAGAGCTAACCATTATGCCACTATGCTGCCTGATGGTCATCTGCTCCACTAGTTCATGGCTTTAATGTATGCAGCTCTTAATGGAAATGTTGACACAATGTTGAGCAATGAAATCTAATTATAAATGTTATGTTGAGTTCCAAACCCCATTAACGGATGCAACTCAAGAGTGGCCATTGATTTGACTGTTAAAGAGACTCTCAGTTTTTCTTAAATTAACAGTTTTATCAGCTCCTAAAAGTTTTAAGGTTTGTGAAGAAAATGGCTTTGTTTATTTTTACAGTTTCACGAGAATCTCAAAGCTTTCCCAATATTATTATCAGGCTCATGAGTTCTGTCCATAGTGGATACTGGGAGAGTGGTCATGGTAATTACAGACGTGATATGGGGTATGGAAGGGGCATGGATGATGGAGATGGGTTAAGGTTAAGGGAATAAGGGCTAAGAAATTTTCTAACCTGCTTGCCTTGGCATCCATCTGCCTATGTCTCCATTTTGGGCCTGCTTCTGAAGGTGGTGGCCTCAACTCCAGCCCATCACCATCATTTTATGATGAAGACAGCATGTGGAAAAATTGCTGGGCAGTAACTGGGATTATGACATTGGGAAATCTCCCAACTCATGACTTCCAGCTCGAAGGGAAAAATCCAGATCTCAGAAGCAGATTTGTGCAGTATTGACAATTATTATGTAGGAACCAACGGCAATGGAGAGGTATCAGTGGATTGGAAATAGGCTAATGTAGTTTCTACATTCAAGAAGTGTAACTAAAAAACAAATACAGCCAAGTATAGGCTGATCAATCTTACTTCAGTTCCATGTAGGTTAATGGAATGAACTATCAGGAGTAGATCCAAGGATTATCTGTAAAACGCAACCTAGTAAACAACAATCAATATGGGTTAAGAAAGAATAAATCCTACCTAAAAAGAAACCCTACCAAATTGTGCACTTAGAATTCCAAAATATATTTGGTGAACTTACACGCTGGTTGTGGGATAACAGATGGCACCAAATTAGGAGAACTACTAGAATCATGTGGAATAAATCAGGATGCGCAGACACATGCACACACATTTCACACATTGTGTGGCACTACTACTGTGCTAAATGGGATAGATTCAAATCAGATCTAACAACTCAAAGATGGGCATCCTTGGACCATCAAGAGCAACAGCAGCAGCATTATATTCAATAATAATCTGCAGCCTCTTGGCCTGGCATATTTGCTTACTCTACCATTACCCACAAGTGAAGAGTACAGGACAGCATACCAGTAGCAATGCCAAGCATACCTATAAGTTAAGTGCTACATCGTGAAGGTTCAACACAGGAAGCTAAACAGCAGAAACAGTGTACTATATACAGAGCTAAGCAATCTCACAACCAATGGGTCAGATCAAAGCTCTGCCATCTTTCTCCATCCAGTCAGGAATGGTGGTAAACTAACAACTAATGGGATGAGGAGACTCGATGAATATCCCCTTCTGGAGCCCAGCAATTTAGTGCAAAAGACTGATCTTCAATCAGAGGTGCTGAATGGATGATCCATCTCAGTCTCTTCCTGGGATCCTCAGGACCACTGATACCAATTTTTAGTCAATTTGATTCATTCAACCTGAAATCTGGAAACACTGATCATAGGAAAGTCTGTGGGCCCCGTAACATCTCCACTATTGTGTTGAAGACGTGATACAGAACTAGCTGCACTCTCTAGCTAAACTGTTCTGCACACTTACAACACTGACATCTATCTAATAATGTGAAAAATTGACCAGCTATGTCCTGCTGACAAAAAGCAGGATGAGTCCGATCTGACTAATTACCTCACCATTAGTCTGTTCTCAAGCATCAGCAAATCCCTGGAAGGTGTTAACAACATTGCTATGAAGCAGCACTTATTCAGCTCACTGATGCTTAGTTTGGGTTCCACCAGAACCACTTGTCTCCAGACCATAAAACAGCCTTGGTCCACACATGGAAAGAAGAGCTAAATTTGAAAAGTTAAATGTGAATGCTATTTTCAAATTCCTCCTTAGTATCATACTTCCTAGCTTTGTAATGTCCTCCAGCCCACTATATTTCCAAGATAACTGCAATTTCCAATTTTAGCCTCCATTCTGTTTTTTTTTGCAAAAATATACTTTAATTGTACAATATTAAAAAGAATATTACAAACATTTCAAATTGACATAACAAGAAAGTGCAAAGCTGTTCACATTTTCTACATAGATCATGTTGCACTCTGAGGTGTTTCAGCACAGTTGCGTTTACAATATACAAGCAAGAATATGCTTACAGCCTGGGATGTTTTATATAGATACCAATCTCTCAGTACATTATAGCTGAAACACCTTACACATTGGCCTTTTGCCATTGCGCCTTGGAACACCTGCCCAAGCTTGAATGTGTTCCTCAACACATCGTCCTGGATCTTGGGATGTATGAGTCTGAAGCACTCGGTCATGTAGACCAAAGCATATTGTTCACCGAGTTGATGAACCTCCAGCAGCATTTGACATTTATCTTGATATGCAGCCGATAAAGCACAGAGTCCTGCATTATGGAGCTGCTGAGGATGAACAGTAACAGAAACCACCGCATCCCTTTCCAGACTTTTTGTTTTACAAAGACACATTCCTCAAGCAGGTGTGCAGTTGTGACTTTGATAGGTAGATAAAGTAGAAGATGGCTCAAGTGACCGCTGTAGTGCAGGATCAGGGTCTGACTCACACCATGTACAGCAACATCAAGAGCCCTCACACCTCATGATCAGGTTCTTACCCGCAATGGAGTAGGAGCATTGCTCCCACATGTCCTGTTTCTACTTTATCTTGGCTTTACACACTTCCCAGTTTATGGCACATGTCCCAGCCTCTCCAAACCATACCCCTATCACTTTCAGCTACATTGATCTGATGATGAGAAGTTCAAAGGATCAGTCAGTCCAGTTCCAAAAGAACATGGTCTTGCTTTTGCTGCAATTTACCTTGGCTTCCAAAATCAGCTTGAACTGGTTGGAAATGCTCATCAGCTTGTGCACCAACAGCAGATCCAAACAGGCATCAACATCATCTGTAAATTGGGAGGCTTTCAACTGAGCTCTTCCACTGCCAGTGATGACCAATCCTTTTATACTCGAGTCCTGATAGACTTGGCAAAAGGATAGCACAGAGGAGAGAGGGCAGCCTGTCTGACTCCAAATTTAATCAGAAAGCTTTCTAATTCCCATTCATTGATAGAAACGATTCTACTTAAGTTGGGTAGAACAGTTGGATCCAATTGCGGATTTCCACACCAAATCCCAGTTTCAGAGAGTACATTTGAGAATGTAACCAGCCAGTTAGATAATGGGGATTCTGTGGATATGGTCTATCTGGACTTCCAGAGGCATTTGATAGGTTCCACACAAGAGACTGTTCTAGGAGATTAGATTCCAAGGGATTGGGGTAGAGTAGTGGCTTATACTGAGGATTGCTGACTGATAAAGAGCAGAGGATAGGAATAAATGGGTCCTTCTCCATTTGGCGATCTGTAATTTGTGGGATCCCACAGAGTTCCATTCTTGGACCACAACTATTTACAATCTATATCAATGATCTACAAGCAGAGACAGAACGTAACATCTTGAAATTTGCTGTCAATATCAAAATAGGTGGGAAAGTAGGGGAGATAAAAAGTTTACAAATGGATATTGAGAGGCTAGGGGAATGGGCCAAAATCTGGCAGATGGGGTTTAATGTGGATAAATGCGAGGTTATCCATTTTGGTCAAAAAAATAGAAGAATTACTATTTAAATGGGAAACAGATTCAAAAGGCATGTGTAGAACGATTTGTATGTCCTTGTGCATAAGTCTCAGAAAGTGGATATGCAAGTGCAGAATGTTATAAGGAAGACAGATGGAATCTTAACATTTATTGCAAAGGGTCGAGAACATAAAAATAGAAAATTATTGTTACAATTGTATAAGGCGTTGGTGAGATCACACTTGTAATATTGTGTTCAGTTTTGGTCATCTTTGAGGAAGGATGTGGTGGCATTGGAGGCGGTTCAGAAGAGGTTCACTAGATTGATTCCTAGTTTGAAGGGCTGTCGTATGAGGAGCACTTGAGCAGCTTGGGCTTGTATTCGCTGGAGTATAGAAGAATGAGGGGGGATTTAATTGAATGTATAAAATAATGAACAGGATTGATAAAATAAATATTAACCAAATGTCCCCTCTTCTAGAAAAGTCTAGGACAAGAGGTCATAGTTGTAGAGTAAGCGGAAGGAGATTCAAGATGAGATAAGGAGAAGCTACTTTTCACTGAGGGTTGCAAAGCTATGGAACTGACTGCCCCAGAGTGTAGTGGATGCAGAATCAATGAATTCAAAAAAGAGATAGATTAATCTTTGATCAAAAATGGGATAAAGAGCGGTGGGGAAAAGGCAGGGAAGTGGAGTTAGGATGAGATGGAGATCAGCCATGATCATATAGAATATACAACTAAATCATATACAACTAAATGCATGGATGAGGGATTGGTGTAGGTCAGAAGGCTTCATATTCATTGATCATTGGGAAGTCTTCAGGAGGGAGGGTCATCTATTCAAGAGGGAAAGGGAGCAGTTGACTGGGAGGGGAACACATATTTTAGCTGGGAGGTTAGCTGGAGTGTTTCAGAAGTGTTTAAACTAATAGGGAGGGAGGGTGGGGAGAGAGAGGGATCTGGGAGTGGGAGAGAGAGGGATGATAGGGTAACACCAGAAGGTAGAAAGGAATATCTGAGAGCTGAGGGTCTTCAGTGCATGTGTTTTAATGCGAGGAGTGTGACTGGCAAAACAGATGAACTGAAGGCAATAATGTTCACGGAGTTTAGAAGTGGTGGCGGTGACCGAGACGTGGTTGAAGGAGGGGCAAGACTGGCAATTGAATATTCCAGGATATAAGTGTTTTAGGCATGACAGAGTTGGTGTGAGGAGATGCGGGGGAGTGGCTTTATTAGTTAAGGACAACATCATAGCAGTGCAGAGGGAGGGAGGTATGGATGATTTAGGAATTGAGTCTCGATGGGTGGAGTTGAGAAATAGGAAGGGAGTGGTTACTCTTTTGGGTGTTTACTACAGACCGCCCAACAGCCTGCAGGCCGTGGAAGAAGGGATATGCAGGGACATTTTAGATAAGTGTAGGAAAAATAGGGTAGTAGTAGTGGGAGATTTCAATTTTCCTGGAGTAGATTGGAGAGAGCCCAGAGCTGTAGGAGTGGAGAGGAATTTGTACAGTGTGTTTTGGAAGGGTCCTTGGAGCAGTATGTGGATGGCCCGACTAGAGAGGGGGCTATACTGGATTTGGTTCTGGGGAATGAGCCAGGCCAGGTGGTTGACATCGAGGTAGGAGAGCATGTGTCAAATAGTGATCACAACTCTGTCTGCTTTAGGATATTAATGGAAAAGGACGAGACCTGCCCAAAAGGGAAAGTATTTAACTGGGGGAGGCTAGATACAGCCAGATTAGGCAAGATCTTAAAGATACCGACTGGGATAAGCTTTTCGAGGGCAGGTCGACGAGGTACATGTGGGAGTCTTTCAAGGGAAAACTGAATTCTCTGCAGGAAAGATATGTGCCGGCAAGGAGGAAGGATGGGAAAGGTAGGATTAGAGAACCGTGGCTTACCAGGGATATTGAGGACTTGATCAGGGAGAAGCGAGAGGCTTACATTAGATCTAGGCAACTGGGGACTGAGACAGCGCTGGAAGCTTATAGAGAGTGTAGACGGGATCTTAAAAGGGGTGTTAGAAAGGCAAAAAGGGGCCACGAAGTGGCTCTAGCAGGTAGGATTAAGGAAAATCCTAAGGCATTTTACACCTATGTAAGAAGCAAAAGGATGGTTAGAGGCAAGATTGGACCTCTCAGGGACAGAGGAGGAGATCTATGCTTAGAGCCTGAGGGAATGGGGGAGATCCTGAATGAATACTTTGCGTCGGTATTCACGCAGGAGACTGGACAGATGTCTGTTGCTGATGTTGACAAAGTTGAGGATCAGTTGAGGGAAATAAGGATTACGAGGAAAGAGGTGTTGGGGCTGTTAGGGAGCTTAAAGACATATAAAGCTCCAGGGCCTGATGGCATTTACCCCAGGCTGCTAAGGGAGTTGAGGGAAGACCTAGCTGGGCCTCTGACGCAAATCTTTGTCTCTTCCTTGGACACAGGTGAGGTCCCAGAGGACTGGAGGATAGCAAACGTAGTACCGTTGTTTAAAAAAAGTCAGAGGGATCACCCAGGGAACTATAGGCCGGTGAGCTTGACTTCAGTTATAGGTAAGCTAATGGAGAGGATCCTTAGGGACAGGATGTATGAGCATCTGGAGCGCTGCGATCTGATCAGGGATACGCAGCATGGCTTCGTCAAGGGGAAGTCTTGTCTTACAAATCTAGTGGAATTGTTTGAAGAAGTGACAAAAACAGTTGATGAAGGACAGGCTGTTGATGTCGTCTACATGGATTTCAGTAAGGCGTTTGACAAGGTTCCTCATGGTAGACTGATAGAGAAGGTGAAGGCGCATGGGATACAGGGCCAGGTATGTCGATGGGTCAAGAACTGGCTCGGGAGGAGGAGACAGAGGGTAGTAGTGGAAGGCTCTTTTTCCGACTGGAAGCCTGTCACTAGTGGAGTGCCACAAGGCTCAGTACTAGGTCCTGTTCTATTTGTGGTCTACATAAACGACTTGGAAGTTGGGGTAGGTGGTGACATCAGCCAATTTGCTGATGACACTAAGATGCTTGGATTGGCGGGTACAGAGGAGCAGTGCCAGGCAATACAACAGGACATAGATAGGTTGGTAGACTGGGCATATAGATGGCAAATGGAATTTAATCCGGATAAATGCGAGGTGATGCATTTTGGCCGGAAAAATGTAGAAGAGAGTTATAGGATAAAAGGTAAAACTATTCGGAGTATAGAGACGCAGAGAGACTTGGGGTGCAGGTTCACAAGTCTCTGAAGGTGTCTTCACAGGTGGAGAAGGTGATAAAGAAAGCGTATAGTATGTTAGCTTTCATAGAAAAGGGTATAGAATACAAGAGTAAGAGTTTGATGTTGCAATTGTATAGAACGTTGGTTAGGCCTCACTTGGAATACTGCGTCCAGTTCTGGTCGCCGTACTATCGGAAGGATTTGGAGTCCTTGGAGAGAGTGCAGAGGAGGTTTACCAGGATGCTGCCTGGTATGGAAGGACTGTCTTATGAGGAACGATTAGATAGACTGGGGTTGGTTTCCCTTGAAAGACGTCGGCTTAGAGGGGATCTCATAGAGGTGTATAAGATTATAAGGAGTATAGATAGAGTAAATGGAGGTAAACTTTTTCCACCTTCAGAAATGGATAGGACGAGGGGTCATGGCCATAGGGTGAGGGGGGCTATGTATAGGACGAATATTAGAGGGCAGTTTTTCACAAAAAGGGTAGTGGGGGTGTGGAATGCACTGCCGAGTAAGGTGGTGGGAGCAGGCACGCTAGGGCTGTTTAAGGGTCTCTTGGACAGCCACATGAGTGGTATGCAGATAGAGGGATATAGTAGGACTGTTTAACTATGGCTTTTTTTCCACAGGTAATTCAGTCCATACTTGACCAACAAGGAGCATGCATTCGGCAGGTGGTGCGAGGACAGCTCTTGGATGTTGATTCATGGTTGCCTGGTGCTTCATGTCGTAAATGAGTGCTTTATCTGGACCATCTGAAGGGCACCATGACAGCTCAGTGACTATCGCTGTAGCTGTGCAGACACTTGGAATTGGGCCGGTGTCTGCGGGAGTTTGCGCGTTCTCCCCTTGGTTGCGTGGGTTTTCTCCGGGCGCTCCGGTTTCCTCCCACATCCCAAAAAATTCGCTCTTAGGCTGATTTGGAAACAAATTGTCCCTACATTGAGACTCTTCCATATTAGGAATAACCTAAAATTAGAATAGGATAATGGAATTGTTACTATATAGTTATGACGGCGGCGCGGGCTCGTTGGGCCAAAGGGCCTGTTTCCCATGCTGTGTTGCTGTGTTGCTCTAAAAAAAATGGCAGAGTGGGCTTGAAGGGCTGAATTGCCTACTCTTGCTCCTAATTCTCATGTTCCTGTTCATCATGTATCTGTGCAATATTCTGTCTGATGAGACAGGTGTCCACCTCCCTGTCCTGCACATAAGCAATTGGATCCTTGAGTAGTGCAAGACTACTGCCAGGTGCAGTGTAGGTAGGTCACGGGGGATCATGGGCTCCAGAGTAGACTTGGCATGACTGTTGGTGATTAGTCCAGAATTTTATTGTCCATATTCAACAGCGAAATGTGTCACCAATTTCTAATTTCCTCCCTTTCCCCCTTCTGCTTGTAGATGAAAGTGACGATGCATTTTCTCATGGATTCTAACATGCTGCCATCCAGAAGCATATCCTTGTACATTTCCAGCACTTCTGGACCAATCAGTCCCACTGAGTCCCGCAGATGCCATTGCATCCAGGAATATTATATTTGAAAGGAACTGGTGGTCTTTGTCAGCTTATCAAGATTTAGTGATTTATCCAGATGCTTCAGCTTGCTGTTTTCCTAGACTTCTGTGATAGAGGACAGGAAGGATTGGAGGCCATGCTGTCTGTGAGCTCATGTCATACAATATGACACAAAAGATTTTGTTCATTCTCAACATGTCAGACGGATGCATCTTCTTCCATCAGGCTGCTGATCACAGACTCTATACGTTTTGGAAGAAGAAACACAAGGATGTCTCATTCTGTATCACAGGGCGTACTCTAGACTGGGATGATCTTGGCTGCTCCAAGGCATAGCATGAGGTTTACAGGCTTTTCACCGTTTTGATATCAATCCCCATTGATATCAGCTAGAGCAGATTTTCCAGGTTTTTCTGGAACTGAGACATTGTCTCTCTTTCCCTCTCTTTCTCTCTCTCTCTCTCTCCTTCAGAACACCTTTGAGAATGAAAAAGCTTTTGTTGTTCACCTTGATTGCTTCCCACCAATGCAGCCGACATTCAAAGAGGGATCTTGTGGTTCTCCGACCATTGTAATCCCCTTTGAGTTCCTCAGTGTTTGCTGGAGTCAACAGTTTCATGTTCAGCTTCCATGTCCCCATGCCAACCTTCTGGTCTTCCTGTAAATGACAGTTAGCCAATAGGAAGCAGTGGTCAGAGAACAATACTGGCTTGACGTTGGTGGATCTGACCATGAATGCTCAGGACAAGATGTCAATTCTGGATTGAAAGAACACATCTGTCTGTAACCAGGTATTTGAATGCTGTGCTCTATCTGCAAGGTTGCTGAAGACATCATGCAGCTTGTTATATTTTACAGTTACTGGAATCGAGGTGAGATGTCCAGTTTGCTGTTGGCTTTGCCATATCATCCAGACACATTGATGATGCAAGTGAAGTTACCAGCCAGAATGACCACTCTGGATGTGGCCAGCATCAGTGAGAGCTGAAGGAAAGTCAGCTGCTCGCTTTTTAGAGCCAGGATGTATTCATTAGTTAGTCACAGGGGAATGTTTTTGTACATTAATCTGCTATGAGGAGGCAACTGCCCATCACCTCCTTAACTTTGGTGCTGGTGAATTTGCTTCCCAACAACATCATTGTCCTTACTATCAGCTGTTGATATGTTTCAGTTTGGTGAGAAAGTTGTGGTAGTTTCCTTCTTGTGCCTCGACTAAAAAGCAGTCAGTGACTCACTGACACAAGAAAACTCCATTTTACATATATTTATACTGAAGGGCCTCCCAAAGCTCCTATATCCATTTTTCCAGTTACCTGCTTGACAGTTTCAGGTCAACCAATTCAGAAATCAATCAACCAATCTCCATGTTATCTGCTTGATATACAATTATGACACAACAGTAAGTTTCTAGAATAAGTTCGATATGTCTTTCAAATAACAAAAATCTAGATAAAATAAAATACATTTCGCAAGAATCTGATATGTATTTTGAGAATCATTAATGCAGAAATAACAAGTGTTGTGTATGAATTGTGGCAGTTAGCTGCAAGGAAGAAAAAGATATTGCAACACTGAAAGTTAATGGTGCAATATTCTGTTCACAATTCATTTTGTGTTCAAAACACGTTTTGAAATAGCTGTTTGTAATAACGTGGAGTAAATAGCCTTTGATAAAATCCTCAGATTGGGAAATAAAAGTATACTTTGCAGCTACAGGAACATAATCACAGATGCTGCAAATGCAAAAAGGGGGATGATCTATTTGAATTATATAATACTTCCAGGAAGTTCCTTGTGGTTATGAAAAAAATTGGAGTGCAGATATCTTTATCAATGTGACAAATGAAAATAATTGGTGAAAATGCAAGCAATGTATTAATTTATTAATCAGATCTGTCTTTTGTCTCTGAAAGCAATTCTTTTCCTAACATGCAGCATCACTCCAAGGGAATTAAGGTTGTCAACTGTAAAATTGTATTCCTGATGTGCCCCAATGTTCTAGCCATTAATTGGCCAATGTATCCATCCTTATGGCAAACTATTTTCCTATGCCAATTGGAATTCCAAAAGACTCAATAACCCAATTTATAGAATCCCTACAGTGCAAAGGAAGCCATCGAGCCTGCACTGACAACAATCCCATCCAGAGCCTATCATTGTAATCCCTCTGATGCTAAGCAACAATTTAGAATTGCCAACCCATCCTGCACATATTTGGATTGTAGGAGGAAACCAGAGCACCTGGAGGAAACTCACACAGACATGAGAGAATGTTAAACTGCACGTAGGCAGTCACCCAAGGCTGGAATTGAACTGGGCCCCTGGTGCTGTGAGGCAACATTGCTACTATATCATCCTTATTAGCTGACATTTGATTGTCAACCAAACAGCCTTTCTCCCCCACCCCATTTTCGATATTTTTATATCTTGTAAAGTGAAATGTTCAAAGAAAATTACCAAAAAAAGTTCTTCTAATGTCTCAATGACTTTTCCCCAGGATTGCATGTGGCAGTATCCTGGAGATTGATCTTCAGTTTCTGGAGACTGCAGACCAATCCTGGATGGTTGGAAGTCCTAACAGGAATTCAAATTGGACAGCTGACCTCAGACTTTTCAAAAGCTAGTTCATGAGGATCTATTACCAACTGCCAAGAAGGGTTCAGCACCCAGGAGAACTAACTTATAGAATCTTTCCTCTATCTCATAACTCTTGCAATCGTGATCAAATGCAATATTCATTGCAATTGCATGTTATGGTGTAGGTAAGCCAAGCCAAGAGTACAAATACTGTCTTGCATTTAAAATATTTTTACCTGGTCAGATTCAGCAAAGAAATCATGTTATGAACAATATTTGGAAAAAGTGTTATAAGAACATAAAAGTATAAGAAGGAGGAGCAAGAATAGGCAATTTGGCCTTCAAAGCTGCTTCACCATCCAACAAAATCATGGCTAATCTTTTAGAACATAGAACATTACAGCGCAGTACAGGCCCTTCGGCCCTCGATGTTGCACCAGCCAGTGGACCCTCTAATCTAAACAATTATAATATCATTCATATGCCTATCCACCGACCATTTGAATGCCCCCAAAGTAGGCGAGTCCACAACTGCTGCAGGCAGGGCATTCCACGCCCTTACCACCCTCTGTGAAAAGAACCTGCCTCTGACATCCGTCCTATAACTACCACCTCTTAATTTAAAGTTATGTCCCCTCGTGTTGGTCATCACCATCCGAGGAAAAAGGCTCTCACTAGCCACCCTATCCAGTCCTTTGATCATCTTATACGCCTCAATTAGGTCACCGCGTAACCTTCTTCTCTCTAATGAAAATAACCTCAGGTCCATCAGCCTTTCCTCATAAGGCCTTCCCACCATACCAGGCAACATCCTGGTAAACCTCCTTTGCACCTTTTCCAATGCTTCCACATCTTTCTTATAATGCGGCGACCAGAACTGTACGCAATACTCCAAGTGCAGCCACACCAGAGTTTTGTACAGTTGTAACATAACCTCACGGCTCCTAAATTCAATCCCTCTACCAATAAAAGCTAACACACCGTACGCCTTCTTAACAACTTTATAAACCTGGGTGCCAACTTTCAAAGAGCTATGTACTTGTACCCCAAGATCCCTCTGCTCGACAACGCTATTAAGGGTCCTTCCATTACCCTATATTTCATATGCCTGTTATTCCTACCAAAGTGAATCACCTCACACTTATCCGTATTGAATTCCATTTGCCACCTCACAGCCCAGCTCTGCAACCTACCTATGTCCCTCTGCAAACTGTAACATCCATCCTCGCTGTCTACAACTCCCCCCACTTTGATATCGTCAGCAAATTTACTAATCCAACCCTCTACACCCTCATCTAGGTCATTTATAAAAATGACAAACAGCAGTGGCCCCAAAACAGATCCTTGAGGTACACCACTTGTAACTGCACTCTAGGTTGAATATTTCCCATCAACCACCACCCTCTGTCGTCTATCAGCTAGCCAATTCCTAATCCAAACTGCTAAATCACCTTCAATCCCATGCATCTGCACTTTCTGCAGTAGCCTACCATGGGGAACTTATCAAACGCTTTGCTAAAATCCATATACACTACATCAACTGCCTTACCCTTATCTATCTCTTTGGTCACCTCCTCAAAAAACTCAATAAGGTTTGTGAGGCACGACCTACCCTTCACAAAACCGTGCTGACTATCCCTAATCAATTTATTCCTCTCTAGATGCTTATAAATCCTATCCCTTATAATTCTTTCCAAGACCTTGCCCACAACAGAAGTCAGGCTCACCGGTCTATAATATCCAGGATGGTCCCTACTCCCCTTTTTTGAACAAAGGGACAACATTTGCCATCCTCCAGTCTTCCGGCACTATACCTGTAGCTAACGACGACATGAAGATCAAAGCCAAAGGCTCTGCAATCTCCTCTCTAGCCTCCCAGAGAATCCTATGGTAAATCCCATCTGGCCCAGGGGACTTATCAATTTTCATACCCTCAAGATTCGCTAACACCTCCTCCTTATGAACCTCAAGCCTACCCAGTCTACAACCTGGTATCGCAGTATTCTCCCCGACAACACTGTCTTTCTCCTGCGTGAATACTGACGAAAAATACTCATTCAGTGTCTCTCCTATCTCCTCAGGCTCCACGCACAACTTCCCACTGCTATCTCTGACTGGCCCTAATCTTGCCCTAACCCATCTTTTATTATTTATATACCTGTAAAAAGCTTTAGGATTCTCCTTAATCCTATCCGCCAAAGTCTTCTCATGTCCTCTTCTAGCTCTTCTCAACTCCCTCTTTAGCTCCTTCCTGGCTAATTTATAGCTCTCCAGTGCCTTAACTGAGCCTTCACGTCTCATCATTATATAAGCCTCCTTCTTCCTCTTCACCAGAGATTCAACTTCCCTAGTACACCATGGTTCCCTCACTCGACCACTTCCTCCCTGCCTGTCAGGTACATATTCATTAAGGACATGCAGAAGCTGTTCCTTAAATATGCTCCACATTTCAGATGTCCCCAGCCCCTGCAATATCCTGCTCCACCCTATGCATCCTAAATTTCTACTAATAGCCTCATAATTACCTTTTCCATATAACTATAACTACTTTTATTCGGTATGTGCCCATCCCTTTCCATCACTAAGGTAAACGTAACCGAATTGTGGTCACTATCACCAAAGTGCTCACCCACCTCCAAGTCTAACACCTGGTCTGGTTCATTACCCAGTACCAAATCTCTTGTTGGCCTATCTACATACTGAGTATGTAGCCTCACCTCTTGTTGGCCTATCTACATACTGAGTCATAGAGTTTTACTTCAATCCCACCTTCCCATACCATCCTTTAATTTTCTAAAAAATCTATCAACCTTAATCAATATAACTAATGACTGAGCATCCAAGGCTATCTTGAGTAGAGGATTCCAAAGACGTGGAACACTTTGAGTGAAAAGATTTAAATGTCTTTATCCTTATTCTGAGACTGTGATTCTATGTTCCAGGGTTCCTAGTCAGGAGAAATGTTTTTCCCCAGTATCTATCTTGTCAAGTCTCTTAAGAATTTTATGGGTTTTGATTAGATCACCTCTTATTTTCTAAACTCCAAGCAATATAGGCCTAGTCTACTCAGCCTCTCCTCACAGGTCAATGTCGTCACCTTTGGAACCAGTCTGGTGAACCTTCATTGCACTCGTTCTCAGGCAAGTTTTTCATTCCTTAGGTAACATTACCAAAACTGTACACAGTCCTCTATGTCTGGCTTCACCAGTGTCAGTATCAGTTGCTTTACTGCCTCTATCACACTAATACTTATGTGTCAAATTGTGTGCAAGAAAAGCCACAGCTACTGATGTTGTAAAGAAACAAGAATTAACTACAAAATACGTAAGCAAAAGCATGTTATTTCTTGATATATACAAAGTTGTTTACTGATTCATTTGATATTTTAAGAACTATTTTCAATTGTACTTCACAAAGTGTTACTTTATATGTGTGACTAAATATCAGTGGTCAATTTGAGATTATTATTTAAGAGATTATTTCTAAACCCAGCATGCTGTCTGTCCCTGATGTTCCATTTGCTAAACTGGCATGAAGCAACATGCTCTGGTGTATACACCATACACAGTTGTGGTTTAGCTGTCTTACAATCTGGAATAGTATAATCATTAGTTGATAGTCCACAACATTGAACATTATTTTAAAATATTAAAAGTTATTTACTATTTTATTCTGTGTTTAGTTGATATTACTTTACTTTTTCCTTCAGCATTCAGCTTGAAACTCTTATTTTTATAATCAATGTATTTACTTTTGAATGAATGGATTTTGTGCAATATTGCAAAACAAGTGATGTGAATTGATAGTTCATTTTACACCCCACCCAAATTCCTTTCCATTTACCATTGCCAAAAATCAATTTCCACATCCCTTTAAAATAATTTTCTGTTGTATTTCCTTCTGTTGCACTTCTATGGTTTTGTTGCATGTAACCAAAAGTAATTTGTTTTATTTAGCTTTAATGTATCAAATAAATATATCAATATATAATTTTTTATATATAAAGAAATATGTGTTTTTGTTGTATTAGAATAAACCCTTGTTCATTAACAGCATCAGTAATTGTGCTTTTTCTTTAGTGTGATGTTTAACTACTAGTGTGCAGTTGTGTTAAAGCTAGCCTGTGACTTTAAAGACTTCACTCAGATATCCCATGTGAGAAGTGATCTAATTTGCTAAGTGCTGAAGTCAACTAAAGGTTAATTGCTAAAGGATGTTTCTGTATATTGGCAGCTGTTTGTAAATCCCTAGCTCTGCTAATCATGGGCAGAATAAACAGGACGGATAATCAGTTTTCTGAAATCCAACAGATTCATGTTAGTTCCATGTTTGATATAAAAATAATTAATCATCTGTGCTGTGAATATAAAATATTGCAGATGGTGGAAATCTGAAATAAAAACAGAATATGCTGAAATAGTTGCTGTGTCAAAAAATCCTGGAATTCCCTCCCTAACAGCACTGTGGGTGTATCTACACCTCAGGGACTGCACAAGGTTCACCATCACCTTCTGGGGGGTCACTAGGGATGGGCAATAAATGCCCATCTCCTGTAAATGAATAAAAAAAAATTAGTTAGTCTGGCAGCATCTGTGGAGAGAGATAAAGTTAACATTTTGGATGATTGACCTTTCAGTAGGTTCTGATGAAAAGTTGTTGACTTGAAATACCGGACAGGATTATCCTCTGGGCTTTGAGACCCCATATCATGACTAAATGGGGAGCCCGAGAACTCGCTAGAAACCAGACCAGTGGAACTTTTGAGGAGACAGCCTCCTCAATGGCCATCTCTGCATTGACTGTCTTGTTGAGGATGGTGGGTGGGTTCATGATGTTGCCAGCCCAATAACAGAGGCTGTGCCATCAGGATATCTGGCACTGCTGAAACAGGTCTAAAAATGGGAAGGTGTCTCAAAATGAAGGAGCTTGCAACGGCATAAATGCAAACTAAAAATTCAAAGGGGCTAAGTTGGCTTGGAACAGCTGGGAAACTCCTCATACTGCAATATTTGGGTCATGAGTGAAGCCTTTGTGAGCCCTTGTCAGGGTATCCAAATCCAATGACACCAACAGATCCAAAGATGTGCACATTAGGTGGATTGGCTGTTCAAAATTGCTCCTTAGTATTAGGGGGACTGGCAGGGCAAATACATGAGGTTATGAGGATAGGGCCTGGGTGGAATTGTTGTCAGTGCAGGCAAAATGGACTGAAAGGCCTCCTTCTGCACTGTAGGGATTCTATGACTATATGACTGCCATAGGGCAGTCACCTCTATGGAACTGGCAATGTCTGCAGGAAATAGAGATCTGTTGCCCTCTAAATTTTACCTTATTAGGGACTTTAAAAAGTAAGGGAAAACTTATATAATTGTAAGAAGGATTCTTTATTGAATATTTGGCTAATATAAGTCTAACTTTATGGTTGTCAATAGTTTGAATAAAATAGGGTTTGAATAAGATTTTTTCAAAATTCAAAGAAACTAATTTCAAAATGTATTTTTTTTCTACAGTAGTCAGCAAGTTAGTTTGCTTTCTTTTTTAGTACCTGTTTTAAGATTGTTCAATTGAAAAATGGGGCTGGATTTTCATCTCCTAGTGGAGGTGGCAATCAGGTCAGGAAAGCTGAAAGGATTGATTTTTTTTTTCACTGCTCTATTTTCATATGGCCATTCCATTGGTCAGGAATGTCTTGGATACAAAACACACACCTCTTCTGAGATCAGAGTTCCCATTGTGAGGACAATTGGGAATTTTAATTTTCCTTCCCATATTATTTTTGCATTCTGGCATGGGTATTAGAAGTTAAAACAAGGCTCCTTCTTGGCACTTTGTGACCACTGAGTGAAGCCTGTCAAAGAATAAGGAACATTCAGACACCTTCAAATGCTGTTATTAAGTGCTATTTTGTAATGTAGATGTTTTAATACAGTGAGGGGGCATGAATGAAAGGATTCATGAGGGGAGTGAAAGCAGCATGGGGAAGTATGAAAGGTGTATGGACAGGGCATGGGAGGTTTGTGGCTGTGAGGAGTGAGGTATGGGGACACGAGAATGATATTGATTGGGAATTGGGCTGCTGTCCCCAGGACATTCTACCAGCCCATCTCCATACCAAGTCTCCCCCACACTGCACTGGGAGTCTAAAACTGCATATGCAACTACCACTACTCCACCACAAACATCCCCGAAAACCCTGGGCAAATTCGATCATAAGTCAAGCATGCTATTTGGAAGCTAGCAAAGAACCCAAGTTATAATTTACTATCCATGATATCTGGAGGGATGATATAGTATAGTATAAACAAAGGGGTTCAGCAAGTAATGGGGAGGTAAGTGAAATGTGTGCTTTGAGAATTTGAGCTGCTTCTTCCTGATGGATTGCTGATACTGAGATGTGTTCACAACAACAGAGCTTTTGGTATATCTGGATCTGTTTTAAATTAGCAATGGTGTGTGAAATTGCATTCAGATTCCATCTTGTATTTAATACTCCATCTTGTGGTTAAAAGCAGTTTCTGACAAAATGGCTGCAACCAATATGGAAAACATTGAAAATCAAAATGGTTCTTTAAGGCTCTCCATGGCTGGTGTAAGTTTACTTGTAAAAATGTTTTTTTTTGTGTAGTTTGATTCTTATGATAGCTAAATAAATGGAGTCTTGGCTTTTATTGGTAGGGGGATTGAATTTCGGAGCCGCAACGTCATGTTGCAACTGTACAAAACTCTAGTGCGGCCGCACTCGGAGTATTGTGTGCAGTTCTGGTCCCCGCATTATAAGAAAGATGTGGAGGCATTGGAGAGGGTACAGAGGAGGTTACCAGGATGTTGCCTGGTATGGAGGGCAGGTCTTATGAAGAGAGGCTGAGGGATTTGAGGTTGTTTTCGTTAGAAAGGAGGCGGCTAAGAGGTGACCTAATCGAAACATATAAGATGATTAGAGGTTTAGATAGGGTGGACAGTGATAGCCTTTTTCCTAGGATGGAAAAAGCTAGCACGAGGGGACACAGCTTTAAATTAAGGGGTGATAGTTATAGGGCGGATATCAGAGGTAGGTTCTTTACCCAAAGGGTGGTTCGGGAGTGGAATGCCCTGCCTGCAGCAGTTGTGGATGCGCCAAGTTTGGTGGCGTTTAGGAGGTTAGTTGATAAGTATATGGAAGAGAAGGGAATGGTTTAGTTTGGAGGGGCATTGCTTTTTATATTGGTCGGCGCAACATCGAAGGCCGAAGGGCCTGTTCTGTGCTGTAATGTTCTATGTTCTATGTTCTAAATATATATTTTCCTAATTTGTTTTTGGGTATTGTTGGCAAGGCCAGCATTTATTCTCCATTTCTAGTTGTCATGAGAAAATTATGGTGACCTTCCTTTTGAACCACAATGCTTTGATGCAACTGAATGACTTGCTAGGTCAGCTCAGAGAGCAACTAAGCACCAATCACTTAAGTCACAAAGAGGCAAAACCAAGTAATAACAGTAGGTTTCCTTCTCTAAGGGGAATTAGTGAACCAGTGAGAGGTTATGGCAAGTTGGCAGATTTATGGTCACTTTTACAGATTAAGAAGTCTGACAACACCACTGTTACTGTGTTTACCCCAGTCCAATGCCGGCATCTCCACATCACTTTTATAGATGCCAGCCTTTTATTTACAGCATTTTATTTTAAAACAGAATTCAAATTTTAAAATTTCCAAGGTGGATTTGGGCTTTCACCACAAGATTATTAATCCAGGCCTCATAATTCCAAGTTCGATAATATGAGGTGAGTTTTTACACTTAACCCTAGATTTAGACAGACAGGAAGTTTATGCTGTGTTGTAAGCCTATCATTGACTTGGATAAAAGAAGTTTGCACAGCTTTCATTCATTGAGACCATTGGAACAGCAAGTTTCTGAAACGCTGAGTTGATGTACGTTAATGTAAAGCAAGGATAAAAGTCATGGAAAATAGATAATAGAATGGCCCTTGGCTGAGGGCATTATTAGTACAGCATTATGACGTGAAGTTGAGAAGAGAGTAGATGGCATGTTGTTCACCCTGCACAGAAACATTAATGTGAGTTCTCTTACATTGCTTATCATTGTATGCATTATCTGTGAGTATCAGTTACTATATAAATCTGTAACTGAAAGTTCAATCTAGAACTTGACCTGGCACAGAGATAACAGGGCAATTTGCCAACCTCCTTGTGGGAATTCCAATGTCCTGATGAATGGGGCATTAGCCAAAAGTCGGGATTCCTGAAGGGTGTGAGGGGTACTGGGATTCACCTGACCTATCCCGCCAGCCCCAATCTGGTTCCTGCCCCTAGTGGATGGCAACCTGCTGATTTGAATGTCATTAGTCAACCTACCAGATCTCTGCCATTCCCCAGTGGGAACAGCGCCAGGCAGGCTTTACAAAACTCACAAGTGGGAATATGGAGTGCTGGACCTCGGAATATCACCAACTCCTCTTCTCCCCCCCCACACCCAAACACCATGCAGACATGAAAGTAACCCAATCCGAATACCACTCAGACCGCTTTCCGCCTCAGATCCCATATTCAGCTTTGCTTAAGGCCACGTGGCTTGACAGTATCAACAATGCACTGACAACTTTGGATCCAAAGGGGGCTCAAGAAGATAGACCCAGAGGCCATTTGCTCTTCTGTTCCTGCAAGGCTGCAGAGGAAGGGTCCATTGACCGTCCAAGGGGTTGGGTGAGCTCAGACTGAAGTCAAGAGGTTGGCCACATCACTCTCCACCAAGATGGGACTTTGTATCTGCACTGCCCCTTCTAGCCCTGGCAGACCTGAAAATCATCCCTGGCATAGTGATTTCTGGCAGTCCAGTGATTAACATTTGCATTCCTGCCTGTTAGCTGTGCAAATTTTGAAGTGACCAGGTCACTTTAACCTCCTTGCTTCCCAGTCATCTGACAGGCTTTTAAACCATTACAGCATCCTTTCTGCATTTTCATAGTAACTTCATTGTAGTGTTAATGTAAGACTACATATGACACTAATAAATAAATAAACTTTAATCTTCATTATCCTGCATATATTTTCCTCTTCTGTGTGGCTCTCCTATTAACCTGCTTAGCTCGGTGTGACCTTCTTTTGTATATCTATTATTTTGTCTAAAGTAGATCTGATTAAAAAAAAACAGAAAATGCAGCAAACACTCAATCAGTAAGGCAGCGTCTGTAGAGAGAGAATCGTGTTGATGGCCTGGCCAGGACTGACGGAAGTTCACTGAACTGAAACACAAATCCTGTTTCCCTCGCCAGCATTTTCTGAACAATTCTTCCCTGTGATTATTAAACTCAGTCATTCGTTTGTCTGTATTTATAGTCAGAATTCTTAAAATAAAATAAATATATTTAGAATGTTTTTTTAGAAGATAATGCAGAAATGATTCTGGGGTATCTTTAAAGGGATGGATTCTAAAATGATTCAAACAGAAGAATAACATTTGATAATTCTTCCCTTAACTGCTTTTTTCTTGTTTTTTCTTTAGCCAGAGATAGATGGCTTCCTTCTGATCCTCAGATCATATCTGAAGGCCTCTATGCAATTGCTGTTGTCCTTAGCTTTTCACGAATCGCTTACATCCTGCCTGCAAATGAAAGCTTTGGTCCATTACAAATTTCCCTTGGAAGGACAGTAAAAGACATATTCAAATTCATGGTCATTTTTATTATGGTGTTTCTTGCTTTCATGATTGGGATGTTCATCCTTTATTCTTACTACCTTGGTGCAAAAGTAAATCCTGCCTTCACAACGTAAGTACAAATTTTGTTAATTTATTTTGTATTTTTATAATATGATAACATGTTTCTAGTTTCCTTCTCTTTCCTGGTTTTCCCTGTCCAACTGTCTGAAAAGATAGGTATAAAACCTGTTTTCAGCCCTCCACCAATGACACTCTAAATCAATTACTATAAAGTGTACAAGAGGGATAGGGTAAATTTCCCCTCTGATATTTCGGTGAGGCCACACTGACCCTCTACTTGTTACATATGCAGAGGGATGCTGATGTAAGTGGAAACTTACCACAGCTAGGAAATTGAATCTACTGCTTATTACTTTGTGGTACAATCTGCAGGTGCTCCAAACTGCTACGCCAATGTGATTCTCTTAATACTGCCAACTTTTTGACCTTCTGATAAATCTGATTACTAAAAGAGAAAATCTTATCAACAGAAATCTTTTCATAATGGAATGTTTCTTTTGCTTGGCAGAATGATAGATATCAGTGATAATCAAATCACCAGTGTCAGCATTGCAAGGGCATGTATAGATGTGCTTAAATGTAAAGCACATCGCTTTTCATCCTAACAACATTTTAATTTCCCCTGGTGAAATCAGGGTTGAATTTCTGGCAATCAAATTTACATTGTCTGTTCCTTCTCAACCACCATTCTAATTTGGGTGGCTGTCTCATTAGGCAAGGCAGATGACTTAGATATAGTGCAATTTTGAGACCCTATTGGGTAGAGCACAGGCCATGGATGTTCTGCTCTGTGAAACCTGAGATCAGAAGGAAAAAAGAGGCCCCAAGAAGGTTAACCAAAATTTACTTTGTAAAAATGATAGGAATTGGAGTGTTCCTCTCCCCATACACGAATAATTTTGACTACTACTGCCCCAAGGAGTCACTTCTTTATGATTGTCCCTCACCCTCAGAAATCTTACTGTCACCTGGATCAGTTTTTGGGCTTCATTTTGGGTGAACAGCTTGCCAAATGCATGAGATGCAGCTCCCAAAGTAGACGGGGTGGGGGGGGATTAGAGAATGATCTAAGTGATCCATTACATGCATGATAGTTAAAAGTGCTCCTAAGATGTCTTAATGTCCTAACTTAGAATTCCAAAAAAAAGTTTTCTTGCATATACCTGATTCTACGTTAACCTTTTGAATGAAATTACCAATTTAAAGTTTGTTTGCAAAAAGCTTTGAAATGACAAACCAGAAAAAGTTAATTCATTAAACTCCCACATTCTGATAGAACATAGAACATAGAACACTACAGCACAAACAGGCCCTTCGGCCCACAAGTTGTGCCAAACACATCAAAACCTACCCAGCCATAGACCTATCTTTAACCCCCAATCCCATTGGATCCCATACACTCATCCAGAAGTCTTTTAAAAGACCCCAGCGAGTTCGCCTCGACCACCACCGACGGCAGCCGATTCCATTCACAGATGATGCAACTCAACATGATGACTTTACCCCACCTTTCTCTCAACCTTCCCATCCCCAACCCCAATCCACAGAATTATCAGGGAAAGGTAAGAGAAAAAGACAATTCTCCACGCCATTTCAGAGGAAGAAATCCTGAAAATGTGGCCCTATAACTCTAAAATACAATCGGCAGATGCTAGCACACAGTCTGTGATGCCACAAATATGATGTGGAGATGCCAGTGTTGGACTGGAGTTTCCAGCCTAAACACATTTAAGAAGCCATTCCCTACAGATAAGCCTTCCATATACATAGGATCTGCTCAGATGAGGAGGATTGCAACAGACATTCCAGACACTGAAAGATGCCCTGATAAGAACAGGATATGGCGAGCAATTCATCAATCGACAGTTCCGATGCGCCACAGCGAAAAACTGCACTGACCTCCTCAGAAAATAAACACGGGACACAGTGAACAGAGTACCCTTTGTTGTCCAGTACTTCTCTGCAGCGAGGAAGATACAACATCTTCTCTGGAGTCTTCAATATGTCATTGATAAAGACAAACATCTCGCCAGGCCATCACACACCCCACTTCTTGTCTTCAAACAACTGCACAATCTCAGACCATTGTCTGCAGCAAACTACCCAGCCTTCAGGAGAACAGTGACTACAACACCACACAACCCTGTCACAGTAAGCTCTGCAAGACATGCCAGATCATTGACATGGATGCCATCATTTCACATGAGAACACCATCCATCATGCACATAGCACATACTTTTGCAGCTCAGTCAACATTGTCTACCTGATACATTGAGGAAAGGATGTCCAAGGCATGGTACATTGAGGAGACTGTGCAAATGCTATGACAACGGATGGATGAACACCACTGGACAATCACTAGGCAAGACTGTTCCCTTTCCATTGGCAAGCACTTCAGCGGTGATGGGCATTCAGCCCCTGATCTTCCGATAAACGTTCTCTAAGGCAGCCTTCACAACATACGACAGCGCAGAGTTGCTGAGCAGAAACTGATAGCCAAGTTCCACACACGTGAGAACAACGTCAACCGGAACCTTGGGTTCATGTCACACTATCTTTAACCCCCATGACTTGCCTGGGCTTGCAACATCTCACTGTCCTATCTGGAGACAATACGCATATCTTTAACCTATGCTTAACCTATCTTCACTCACATTGTCTGCACCTTTTAAGAATTGATTAGCTGTGAATATTTGCATTCTAATCAGTATTCTGTAAACTCTGTGTGCCTTTATAAGCCCGGTTTGTGGTCAGAACTCCTCTCTCACCTGACAAAGGAGCAGCACTCTGAAAGCTAGTGGTGTTTATTACCAAATAAAACTGTTGGACTTCAACCTGATGTTGTGAAATTTCTTACTATATCACAAATAGTCAGAAATTTGTCCAGCTTCTTTCTGAACTCCTGTAGTAAAGGCGCACTTACTCAACCAACTGAAAGTATGTTCCAAATATCAGTCAAATATTTTCTGACATGTGATATGTGTTTCAGTCCCTGCTTCTAATTTACATAAATCAATTCAGTCTAACCACATACAAGAAAGAGCCCAAATCTACCATGCAGCTGATTTTGGGCAGGCTGGCACTACAATTTGTCTATGTTTCTTAAAGTAGGACATTCAGACCTTTTCCCCATAGATCACACCTGATCTCAATTCCATTTACACATCTTTGTTCAATATCCCTCAATACCCTGATCTAACAAAAATCTTCCCAATTCCACTGCTAGAGGGCCTAGCTTTAATTATTCTCCCTCCAAAGGAAATAGCTTCTGAGTCCCTATTGAACCCTTTATTATAAATATCTCTTTGGATTATCTGCAATTATCTATACTTAAGGAAATCTAAGCTAAGTTTATGCAGGCAGTCCTCATAATTTGACCCTTTAAACGCTGGTATCAATTGGATAAATCTGTGCTGTACCCCTTCTAAGACCAATGTATATTTTGGAGACTTACCTAGATTCTATACAACTGAAACATAAGCTCCTTTCTTTTGCACTCCAACTCTTTTGAAATAAAGACCAACATTCAATTAGCTTTTTGCACTAGTGTTTAATGATTTGTGTACATGAGCTCAGGAAATGTCATGGTAATCAGAATTCAGCATTCAATGTATAGTCGACATTTTATGCCTTTGATTCCCCACATTGAAAATTTCAATCTCAGCTTTGTTATTACAGGATGGTACTGAACAAAGCCAGGTATAGAGGGAAAGAATAACACAGCAAATTAATCAGCCTCATTCTTGTTCACCTCCTAACTATTCATTACAGAAAAGCTTTAATGGCGGCAGGGGAGGGGATTTTGGGTGTATAGTCACAATGGGAGATAATCAAGTAAGGAAAAATATCCCTCGTACAGAAGGAAAGTGTGGGGGGGTTGGAACAAAACAGATTATAGATTTTAAAAATGTTTTTCATTTACATCATGCTTTTCATGCATATAGATATCATGGAATCATAGAATCCCTCCAGTATAGAAGGAGGCCCTTTAGCCCATCGAGTCTGTGCCAACCAAATCCTACCCACGCCCTATTGCTTAACCTCATACATTTACCCTGCTAATTCCCCTGACACTAAGGGTCAATTCATCATGGCCAATCAATCTAACCCATACATCTTTGGACTGTGGGAGGAAACTGGAGCATCCGGAGGAAACCCACGCAGACACAGGGAGAATGTGCAAACTCCACATAGACAGTGACCGAAGGCTGGAATTGACCCTGGTGCTGTAAGGCAGCAGTACTAGTCACTGTGACACTGGGCTTCCCTTGTGCCACTGTGCCGCCCTTATCTGAGAGCGCTTTACAACCAATGAAGTATTTTGAAATGTAGTCACCATTGTACTGTGGAAGCAGTTAATAACAATTACAAAGAGGGAATGGGAAAATTAAATAATGACTGAGATTTTCCAAGCCCATTCAATGCAGGCACAAATCCCATTATGGTTGGAAAATTTCAGGAGACTTTCAAAATGAAACTAGTCATGATGGAGGTATGGAGGTATGGAGTCCAGTGGAGCCCCCAGGTGGACAGGGACATGACAGGACAGTTGACACTGCTGGAGGGCAGGGCCTTTAAAGGGTGGGGCCTATAGCAGAAGGCCTATATAGGACAGGGTCCAAAAGGGTGGGACTTAAAGGGGCAGGATTTATAGACAATCCCATAGCAAGAATTTGCTTCATGGGACAGGAGGTGTTGACACGTGGCCCTCAAAGGCCCAATGCCAGTGAATTGCAGGGGAGTCTTCGAAACTAATTTGAAATCAGGGCATCTGCTGAACACTGTGGACCCTGTCTTGCCAGCATTTTTCGGCCACTCCTTCACAATGAGGGCACAAAACACACACCCCTGCTTTAAAATGACAAAGTATCATAAGATCTGGAGAGAAAATCTGTCTGTTTCTCTTGGAAGAAGCATGCTAGTTCTCATTCAGAGCCTGACACTGGGCAGAATCTTCCCAAAAAATTCCTAACTGTCATAACAGTGAGAAAATAGGTGTTCTGTGCCGGTCTTTTGGGTGCATCAACAACATAATCTTTCAACATTTCCTGCAATGAAAGAGCTTTCTTATAAATTACATCATCATTGAGGCTCAAGGTGTGTGACTCACCCAAAATGGCCACAGTTATGTGCCATGAAGCAGGAGGAGCTCCATTTAAATGCAAATGATGCACACACAGTCAGTCATATCAAGATGATGGCACCACATAGAATAATTCCAAATTTACGGAGGAAGAGTTGGAATGGCTGCTGGATACTTTGAGAAGAGGAAGCCATCGTCTTCCCCAGAGACAGTCAGTGACCCTGAGGGATCAGGTCTGGAAAGTGTTGTCAGTGCCTGCACACTGGCATGGATGACTGATGGCCAGTGCTGGAAGAAAATGAATGACCTCGTTCGGGCAACACGGTGAGTGTCCAGCCTGTCCTGGCATCAGTCCTATCTATCACACCTAGAATATCCGTATTGATCCACTTCCTGACACTCCACTCCTTCCAGCACCAAACACCCAGCACCTTCTTCCAATCCTTCTCACAAACGTCTGCCTGCTGAGACACTGTCCTGACATACGCCACCTAATTGCACCCCATCCCCAACATCCTCAATTCATCGTGGCCTTTCAATCTTTCCTTTGTCCCCACAGGAAAAGATGGCCCATAACTGGAGAGAACAGGAGAAAACTGAAGGTTAGATCCCTGAATCCTCTCACTCCATTGACCTGTAACGGAAGCTCGAGGATAGAACCATGACTAACAGACAGGTCAGCTTGCACCGCAGAATCCACAAAACCTTCATTCACATTACCCATTTTAAGGAAGTTACAATCTTGCTCCTCTCTTGAATAACTATGTGTCCTGTTTTGCAAGAGATGATCCCAGTGAGGCCAGGCCCACAGAAGTCGACGCCCCTGCAGCACCCATTGATACCCTGAAAGGAGGTCTGAGGAAACCTCAGAAAAGCTTCGAAGAAATCTTCAATGAAAGCACCTTCAATTTCCACAGGCATCACATACAGCATTCGCTAGCGCAGATGCAGTTACCTCAGTGGGATATGTTAGCAGTGAGACTTCAGGAGCACTTTCTGATGAACACCAAAGAGACAGCTGGCCTGCAGCCCGATGGCTGGCTGCTGGGATCAATTTTGAAACTACTGGAGAGGCAGAAGCAGAGCCGGAAATTACAGAAATGGGTGTCAGCAATATTCCAACAACGACAAGGCCATCTGGTGTAGTACCACAGCCTTCATTTGCAGGAGGTGGGACCAGCATTGCGTGCCATCCAGACCAACATTGCAAATTGGTGACTGCAGTAAGGAGCCTGGGTCAGACAGTGGTAGAATGGACTGCATAGTCCAAGGCTATAATTGAGTCTCAGAAGACATGGTGAGTCTTGGGAACATGCTGAAGACACACTGGGCTGTGGCTGCTGGCCTCGTGTCCCGGAAAGCTATTTATTATCAATAAAGGGATCAAAAGCATGGCACATCTCAGAGGATTATTGATGAGGGGATCCAGAGCGTGATCCAGTCTCAGATGGCCATTGTTGAGGGCTCACACACAATGGTGCAGGACTGCCAGAGCCAGGTGATGAAGAGTGTCTGGAGCTCACTCCAGCTGCCCAGCCGACCCATGGCATATCTTAGGGGCAAACAATCACCTTGAGGGATTGGATATGCTGGAGCCAATGCCGAGGCCTTCCATCCAGGAATCTCTGGCTGTCCCCAACCTTTTGAAATCCCCCCTTCGTGACAGTGGTGCATCTCATGGGTAGTAGGCTGAACATGGTTTACGCTACATCTGGGACATCCAAAAGTCAGTTGGGTCAGGCCTCAGCCCCCAAGAGGATACCTGTCAAGGGTATCACAGGCCATGGAGATGGGGTTGGAGGGAGGGATAGAGCAGAGTGTGCGGGGATTGAGGCAGAACACAGTTGACCACCTCCACTTCTGATGTGCATCCTGGGGGCAGCATCTGGATGCAGCAGTAGGACATATATGATAAAGAAGTTGTAGGATCACCAAGAGGCACAGGTGAAGGCATTCACTAGTTAGGGTCTTGGTAACTTGGTAAATTCATTAATAAATGTTATTGCACCCCACAGCTGTGACTAATCTGTTTGTGATCTGCCCCCTACGGGTCTGACAATACCTCAACCATACACATTGAGGCTCAGAGCCTTGCTCAGTGTGAGAGAGGTCCTTTGGCCTCTGGAGCTTATGATGCCCACTTCCCAATATCCATGCCAGACTGCTGACTGCCATGATCTTCTAAGTACTCATTCAAAACTACCATTACTGTCGTGAGGCCACTGGCTTCCACTGCTGAGTGGGACTCTATGTCTGAACTCCTCTGCTCCAGTCCCTGATGACCGCCTAGGTAGGAGTCTACACCAGGGCAGCATCACAGCATGCCACATAGTGATTTGTCATCATCCGCATACCTGGACCAGTAACTCGCTAACATAGTCAACCCAGGCAGATCACCCTGATGTGATGTCACTGGGACCTATGGCAGAGGGTGTGGACAAAGACCCGCCCAGGCCCCATCCTCCCGGCACTGCTCTTAGCACACCAGCAGTGCTCAACTGGCAGTGCCGTAGTGCATGGTGACCACTACCCAGGTTCTATTGCTGGGGTGCATGGGGTGCACGTGTCCAGTGGGCATCACTAGGGCACTGCCCAATAGATGCTGCCTGGCCATGCTCCCCCATGGGAGGCTTCAATGACCATCACACCATTGCAATTAGCTTGACTCATCATGCTGTTCGTCAGTTGCAACAAGGTAATAAAATCATCCCCTTGACTGAACACATGGCTGTAACTCTGGGGGGAAATACACCAGCTTCCAGTCAGAACCTAATACATAGCCATATTTTGGGCAAATTCCACCCAACAACTTATATTTTTCTTATTTGAACGTGAGCAATTTTAAGACTAATACCTTAAGAAGTACTGGGAGAAGATAGATATTTATAGGAGTGATGGAAATCTGCTTAAAATGAAATGAAGATTATGGAGTTAATCTGCAGGGTTCTGTATGCTTTAAGATGGATCAGAAAGTTAAGGCAGGATGTGTGGTGATTTTACCTGTGAAACAAGGACTTGCTAAAAATGGGGCTGAATGCTGGAAGTGTATAGAATCTGTTTGGACAAAATTAAAGGGCAGTACAAAGAAAACATTAGCAAGAATTAAGAATATACAAATAAGTATCAGAAGAGTGTTGTTGCAGTTTTGTGAGAAATGATAATAAATGGGAGCCAAGGTTAGGTTGGGGAAGCAGTAATGTTCCTTCTGAGCAGAGGAAATTGAGAGATTTGATAAATGTGGACAAGATTATTAAGATTTAGGTAAGGTATATAGAGAAAAGCTGTTCCTGTTAGCTGGTGGAATCAGAACTAGGGGATACATGTTTCAGGTTTTGGACAAAAGATGCAGGGAAGAAATGAGGAATATGGGGCAAGTGGCAATGACCTTGAATTCCTTGCCTATGAGGGTGATTGAAGCAGAAACAATAATGACTTTAAAAGGAAATTGGATCAGTACCTAAGGGAAACAAACTTGTGGGGCTATGGGGTACAGCAAGAAAATGATTGGATTGGTTTGCAGAGAGCCAACATGAATTCAGTGGGCTGAATATTTTCTTCCTGTCCCCAGTGAATCAGTGCTCACAGTGATCCTAGGGGAACTTCAATATTAACTGGAATGAACAATAGGGACAGTCTCCATGTGAGCAGGAACATTTGTGAAGAACTCATTTCTAAAAGAATACAAAGTACAATATTGTATTTTAGTTTAATGAATGAGTAATAAACAATGTGCAGCTGAGGGACATTTATAATTGAGTGAACATAATGTTCTACTTTTATGTTCAAACATATGGGTCAAAAACAAAAGGAAACCAATTAAAAAAAAATTAAACAATTCTATCTAGAAAATACTTTTGTGGCCAATTATGTAGTGTGACAATCATGCCTTACCTTATGGTATTTAAAATTATTAGCCATTTAATAAAGTGTCCTGTCACAATGGCATCTAATAAAATTAAAACTATTGCCTCCCTCAGAGTTGAAGAAAGTTTCAAGACTCTATTCTGGTCAATCTTTGGTTTGTCTGAAGTATCCTCTGTTGTTCTGAAATATGACCACAAGTTTATTGAGAACATTGGGTATGTTCTGTATGGAATATATAACGTCACTATGGTGGTGGTCCTACTCAACATGCTGATTGCCATGATCAACAGCTCATATCAGGAAATTGAGGTAGGCTTTAAAACTTCAGTTTCTGTCTCTAAGTTAACCACCAAGATGGGAGGCATTTGTAGGATGGTATTGAAATATTATATTTGCAAGGCATGATATTCTCCCTTTAAGTTTTAAAGTACAGATATCAGACCATGGACAAAATTCCTTAAAAGGCAGGCATGTATGCAATTAACGTACAAACATTGCAGCCTGATGAAATCAAGCTGCTGTAACTTAAACTTAATAATAACTGTGGAGAAGGCAGTTTCCAGCAGCTGATCAAAGCAGGAATTGCCAGCTCCCCAAAATAACTAAAGTTTATTTATTAGTCACAAGTAAGGTATTATAGGTATTTGGATCGATACATGAATATGAAAGGAATAGAGGGATATGAACTAAGTAGTTTAGTTAGGGTATCATATTCAGCACAAGTTAAAAGAACCAAAGGGTTTGTTTGTGTGTTTACTTTTCTTTGTTCTTTGTTCTTTGTTCTAAGTAGCCTGATCCCCTCAACCCAGGCTAATGCTGTGGGGACCCAGTTTCAAATCTCATCATGGCAGTTGGTGAAATCTGTATGGAAAAACCTGGAATCAAAAGGTCTAATGGATTGTTGAAAAACCCATCTTGTTCACTAATGTCCTTTAGAGAAGGAAATCTGCAATGAAGTTACTGTGAAATTCCCCTAATCACCCCACTTCGGCGCCTGTTCAATGCACCTAACCAGCATGTCCTTCAGACTATGGGAGGAAACTAGATCATCTGGAGGAAGAGGACATACAAACTCCACACAGTGACCTGAGCTGGGAATCAAACTTGGCTACCTGGCACTGTGCAACAACAGTGCTAACCACTGTACCACCACCATGCCACCACAACTGACTCTGTTTGCACAATTGGTGGATCAGGAGAGAGTGGAGTGCACCCTCATCTGCCAGATGACCAACAAGGGAGCTTTTGGTCTTCCTTAATCACCAAGCTTTCCCCTATCCTTCCTGATGTCAACTTTCCCATAGCCCTCCCAATTACTGATGCCTCCTTTGGGATGCCAGGGATAGCCCCAAGGATGCTTGGTTGCAGCTTCTTGCCCACAGGTCTAACTGTCCATTTGATTAGCTGCTACAAGGAAGATGGCCTTGTATTATGTTAATGAGGCCCTCTAGTTAAAATCAGAAAGGCCATCTCCTTCTTGGTCTTGCTGAATTCATCAGCCATTTAGTCTCCCCTGAATCCTCCCTGTTAACATCGGGGCAGTTATGTCCGTCATCTTTGAAGCCAGCATTTTGTGTAACTCAGTGTAGATGGAAATAGATTTTGTCGCCAATTTACAGAAAATCAGTATCAAATACTCCCAGACCTGGCAGCATTGCAAAATGCTATCGGATGATATATCTACCTTCTGATTTTAAGAGCACCTTAATTTTGTGTCATTTTGTGTTAGGCAGCATTTGGAGTATTGCATATAGTTCTGGTCACACTACTGGAAGGATGTGGAAGCTTTGGAGGAAGTGCATAGAAGGTTCACCAGAATGTTGACTGATCTCAAGGGTGTTGACCATGAGGAGAGGTTGCAGAAACTAAGATCATTTTCACTGGAAAGTTGGAGGCAGAGAGGAGACCTGATAGCAATTTACAAAATTATGAGAGTGGATAGTCAGAGACCTTTTCCCAGGGTGGAACTGTCAGTAACAAGGGGGCACAAGTTTAAGGTGAGGGGGGAAAAGTATGAGGGAGATGTGCGGGGGAGGTTTTTGACACAGAGTGGTAGGTGCCTGGAATGTGCTGCTAGAGGAGGTGGTGGACATATTAGCAACATTTTAAGAGGCATTTGGATGGGTACATGAATAGGAAAGGGATAGAGGGATATGGACCAAGTAGGGGCAGAAGTTTTTTTTTAGTTTAGTTAGGGCATCATGATCAGCACAGGCTTGGAAAGCCAAAGGGCCTGTTTATGTGTTTACTTTTCTTGTTCTTTGTTCTAACTAGCCTGATCCCCTCAACCCAGGGTAATGCTCTGGGGACCCAGTTTCAAATCCCATCATGGCAGATGGTGAAATTTGAATGAAAAACCTGGAATTAAAAAGTCTAATGGATTATCAAAAAACCCATCTTGTTCAATAATGTTCTTTAGGGAAGGAAATCTGCTGTCCTTACCTCGACTGACCAACATGTGACTCCTGACCCACAGTAATGTTGTTCACTTTTAAATGCCTTTAGGCAAAAAGGGTTGAGTAGTAAATGTTGGCCTAGCCAGCGACACTCACATCCCATGAAGGAACAAAAAAAATTTCACTACGTTTTCAACCATCTTGGGAGAGCAGCAATAGATGGGCTGGATTTGAACAAGCCAAAGGGGAGTGTCTAAACCACTACCTGATTGCACAATTCAATTTTCCATGTTTTTTTAGAATAGCGGGAAGGACCAGTGCATCTGGCAGTCATAATACTGTATCAGGCATCCTGACCAAAAGAGAATAGATACATTGAAATTGGGTGAGTGGCATTGATCAGGAATAAAGTAATTGCAATCAAGGAGACAGAATGATAGTGATCAGGGAACTAGAGGTGTAATCAACTGGGAAGGGGTTGACAGTACAATGGCAATTAGGAGGAGACAGAGTGGTGCCAATCAGGGAAAGCATTGGTGATTAGGGGCTGGGGTGGCAGCGATCAGGAAAGGTTGTGGCAATTGTGTGGAGGTGGAGATATGCCAATGAGAATATGAGCAATGAAAAGTTGGTGAAGGGGTAATGCAACATAGCAAGTGTCCAATTTACGGACACCTTAGTGAACTGCAGTGATGTTCTGAGGATGGCAAGGATACAAATAGGACAGTAGGAAGATGGAGAGGTAAAGATTGGTGCAAAGGAGTGGTAACGATTATAAATTGTGGGAGAAGACCGTTAGTGGTCAGGGGGCAGTGATAGTGATTGGGAAGCAAGATAACAATTGAGTGGAGAATGAATGACAACTAAGGGGGCAGTGCTGGTGCTCAGTGGCGCAGCACTGGAGAGAGAGTAGTGGTTATCAGGCTGTGATGGTCATTGAGCAGGGATGGAGATACAATAAATGTTGGGGAGGGAAATATAACTGAAAAGAATGTCAGCAATTTTGTATTTAAATAATTTCATAAATAAACTTTTATTTGCTTCCAATGGACATCTGAACTTAATAAGATTTTTAAAAATTTTTTTGGCATTTTTGTTATCACTGTCATGAAGACCATCTATTTTATTTCTCTTTTCCCCTAGGATGATGCAGATGTTGAATGGAAATTTGCTCGTTCAAAGCTATGGCTTTTCTACTTTGACCACGGGAAAACCTTGCCCCCTCCATTCAGTCTTATGCCTACTCCAAAATCATGCATCAGTTTAATACTAAGAATCAAAAACTGTCTTTTTGGTCTGTTCAAATGCAGAAGGAAAAGACTGAAGAGAGATGTAGAAATTGGAATGTTGAACTCAAAGTCCAGGGTATGTATTTAAAGGGTTTAAAAAGATTTATATTTATATAGCTTTCACCAGCTCGGGGATCTTACAGTGCTTTACAATCGAAGTACTTTTTAAAATATGTTTATTGAAAATTTTCTTATATTTTACGTAGCAAACAAACCCCAATAGAGATCCACACAGTGCTCTTATGTACATTCCAATGTGACTGGGCTCAGGGCTTCCCTTGGCCAGGGGACAAGCATCTACTCTGCCCAAATCGAGTCCAATGATGGTGATAATATAAAAACTTAAAGATAAAGGAATGCTGCAGGAGAGCCAACTGAGTGCCCATAACAGCCCAAGCTGTAAACTAGTGAGCGGAGAAATGAAAGAGAAAAATAGAAACAGCAAAGGAGAAAGTAAAAAGAGAATGAGAGGAAAAAGAGAAAAAAGAGAAAAGTTCTTTTGCTGGTCCCCACACTTCAGCAGGGCGGTGGGCATACTCAGGTTAAGGACCAGGGCATGTCCATCAATCAGTGGGGCTGGGAATTCTACTCGCCCAGCTCCAACTGCAGTGTCCCAACATGCGCTACAAATGGTTGCCAGGTTTTATAGAACCTAGCAGTGGACCCATATAACGTACACCTCATCTTCTCTAGCTTAGTGGTATCTATCATCTCCTTCACCCACAGTGAGTGCATTGGAAGTGCACCTGATAAACACAAGTACTTTTAAAATACCATCACTGGTTTTGTGTCAGAAATGCAGCAGCAGATTTGCACTCAGTAAGCGTCCATAGACAGAAATGAGGAAATGACAGCATCATATGTTTTTTAGTTTTGTTGAAGAGGGAATATTGACCAGGACACCAAGAGGAGCAACCAAGATGAAATAGTGCCATGGAATCTTTTACACTCACCCAAGGGAAAGGTGGAACTTCAATTTAACGTTTCATATGAAACATAGCAACTCCTACAGTGCACCTCAGTACTGCCTGAATACGTTATTAGCCTATATTATGTGGCCAGCTTCCTGGAGCAGTATTTGAATGTGCAAATCCCTGACACAGATATCAGAGTGTTCCCAATTTGGCTGACCTAGCAATTTCGTCTAACACTTTAATAGCAAAAAGGGGTTTTCAACTGAGTTGGGTGTTGATAGGTGCACTGTGAGAAGTCTCACAACACCAGGTTAAAGTCCAACAGGTTTATTTGGTAGCAAAAGCCACTATCTTTAGAATGCTGCCCCTTCATTGGGTGAGTCACTAGCTACACTAGTCAACCTATTAGCAGTCAATGCAGTAAGAAGTTGGTTTCTGATTGGACAAGCTGGAAATGGAGGCAAAGTCAGTCAGTGGAAAAAAATCAGGTTGAGAGCAAAGATAACCAGGAGGTGGAGTGAGGTGGGCTGCAGCTACATCTCAGAAGGGAGGCCATTTCAGAGGTTAGGGAAAGGAGCGGGAAATAGAGGCCGAGAATGGGGAGTAAAGGGAAAAGGGAACAAGAGAGATAGAGGGATTGGAGTGTGAATGGGAGGAAGAAAGAAAGAATAATTGTGGGTAGAAACAAGAGGAATTGGTGGGAGTGTGGGTGAAAAAGAGGAACGAAGAAAAGTACAACATAAGAACAGGTCTTTTGGCCCTCCATATCCATGATGATCATGATGCCCGAACTAAAAAAACCTTCTGCCCTTACTCAATCCATATCCGTCTATTCCCTCCTTATTCATGATGTTCTTAAATGTTGCTAACGTGCCTGCTTCCATCACTTTCTCTGATGGTGCACCTACACTCTGCATGATAAACTTCTCCTGCACATCCTCTTAAACTTTCCCCCTCACATTTTGGACCTGTGCCCTTGTAATTGACACTTTCACCCTAGGAAAAAACCTATGACTATCCACCCTGTCTGTGTCTCTTATAATTTTGTAGACCTCTATCAGGTCTCCATCAGCCTGCATCTTTCCAGTAAAAACAATCCTAGTTTGTTCAACCTGTCCTCATAGTCAACACCCTTGAGTTCAGGCAAATGTCTCCAAAGTATCCACAATTTCTGGTAGTGGTGATCAGAATTGCATGCAATACTCCAAATTTGACCTAACCAAAATTTTATATAGCTACAAGATGATTTCCCACCTCTTGTACACAATAACTAAGATAACAAAGGCAAGCTTGTCATATGCCTTCTTAATCACCTAGGCTACCTGTGTTGGCACTTTTGGATAACTATGGACATGCACACTCAGATCCCTTTGTATGTTAATTTTCCTAAGAGTTCTGCCATTTACAGTAGAATTCACACCTAAATTTACTCCTCTGAAATGCATCACCTCACATTTGTCCGGATTAAACTCTATTTGTCATTTCTGTGCCAAAGTCTCCAAGTACCTATATTACTGGTTATATCCTCTGACAATCCCTGGTGCTATCAGCAACTTCACGAATCTTTGTGCCGTTTGCAAACTTACTAATCAGATTATCCACATTTTCCTCTAAACCATTTATATGTACTACAAACAACAAGGTCCCAGCACTGATCCCTGCAGAACTCCACTAGCTACACGTTTCCATTCTGAAAAATACTCTTCCACCACTATCTCTGTTTTCTATAACCAAGCTAGTTCTGTATCGATGTAGCCAGTCCACCCCAAATCCCATGTGGGACCTTGTCAAACGTCTTACCAAAGTCCATATAAAGTACATCTATAGCCCTTCCCTCATCAAATATCATAGAGGTTTACAAATTAGAATCAGGCCCTTCGATCTAACTTGTCTATGTCTTTGTCACCTCTTCAAAAACTCAATCAAGACGGTGAGACATGACCTTCTCCATACAAAACTATGCAACAGTGCATGCCTCAGTACCAATGATTCAGTTACACATTCACGTACACGTCATGTACCCCTCTCTCTTTCCCTTACACATATCTCTCTCTCTCCTTCACACACACCCATCTCTCTCTCTCCCTCATTCATATATCCATTCCATTTT
The DNA here is from genome assembly GCA_024679065.1 of Sphyrna mokarran. Lineage (NCBI taxonomy): Eukaryota > Metazoa > Chordata > Chondrichthyes > Carcharhiniformes > Carcharhinidae > Sphyrna > Sphyrna mokarran. The sequence goes on along the minus strand of JAGIQG010000001.1, from coordinate 144,933,838 downwards.
CTTCCAAATGTGCATTCTGTCCCTCAGTATCTTCTCCAAAAACTTCCCCATCACTGATGTCAGGTCACTGGTCTATAATTTCCTGGATTATCCCTGCTTCCTTTCTTAAACAAGGGAATAAAATTGTTTATTCTCCATTCCTCTGGAACTTTGTCTGTGGTCAAAGAGAATGTGAAGATATCTTTAATGCCCCAACTATTTCTCTCCTTGCCTCCTGCAATAATCTGGGATAGATCACATCCGGCCCCATGGACTTGTTTACCTTAATGCAATTTAGGATTCCCAACACTTCCTCCAACAATATACTGACATTCTCTAGAGCATTCACAGACCTATCCCCGACCTCAAAATTTAGCATGTCCTTCTCCTTGGTGAAAACTGATGCAAAGTACTCATTAAGGATCTCACCTACTTCCTGTGACTTTACACAACTTCCCTCCATTATCCTTCAGTGGACTACACTTTCGCTTGCTATCCTTTTGCTCCTACTATATGCATAAAAAACTTTGGGATTCTCCTTGACTCTGTTTGCTAAACACATTTCATGATCTCTTTTAGCCCCGTATTTCTGCATTTAAGTTCCCTTCTATTTTTGCTATACTTAGATGCTTAGAGCTATCATATAGTTCCCTTTTCATTTTGACTAAATTTACAGTTTTCCTTGTCATCCATAGTTTCCATTTCTATCCTTCATTTCTGGGAGGACATGCCTGTCCTGCACTTCAAACACCTGTCCTTTAAAAGTCTCCCATAAATCAGACATGGATTTACCCTCAAATAGCCGCTCCCAATCTACATCCCCCAGTTCCTGTTTAATTGGGATGTAATTGGCCCTCGCCCATGTAAGCACCCTCAACCAAGGGCCACTTTTGTCCTTATCCATGAAATTATGGTCGCTAAGCCCAAAATGCTCCCCCCCGAAACATCAATCACCTGACACATTCCTCAATACCAAATCTAGTATGGCCTCTGTTCTAGTTGGATTGTATATACTGTATCAAAAAACCCTCCTGAATACATCTAACAAATTGCTATCCATCCAAGCCCCTGGTTATAAAGGAGTCCCAGTCAATATGGGGATAGTTAAAGTCACCCACCACAATTACCTTGCTTTTTTCATATCTTTTCAGTATCTGATTACACACCTGTTTTTTTATCTCCTACGGGCTGTTGGGAGGACTATAGTCAATCCCAAAATTGTGATTTCGCCTTTCTGATTCCTGAGCTTCATTCATTATGCATCACTACAAGATTCCTCCGATATCTCCTCCGTCAGCACAACTGTGATGTGCTCCCTAATCAATACAACTTCCCACTCCTTTTGTTTATCTAAACAACATGCTGGAATGTTATGCTGCCAGTTCTGTCACTTCTTTAACCATGTCTCAGTAATTGCAATAACATTATAATTCCATGCAATAACTCAGGCTCTCAGTTCATCTGGAGAGTTCAATGGGAAAGAGAGAGGAGAGAGAGTGAGTGGGAGTGAGAGTGATAGGTAGGGATGTGGATGGGAGAAAGAGGGATTGGTGAGAATGTGGGAGAAGGGGAATGTGGGTGAGAGAGAGAGAATTGGTGGGTGTGTGTGGTTGGAAAATAGAGAGGGATATTTGGGAGAAAGATGGGTGGGGATGTGGATGGGAGAGAGAGGGGATAGGTGGGAGTGTGGGTGGGAGACAGAAGGGTGGGAGAGAGAGAAAGAGGGAAGGGTACAAGGGAGAGGGAGGTGGATGTGTGAGTGAGGGAAAGAGAGTGGGTGTGTGAGTGTGCATGTGTACCTGAGAAAGTGGAGCTGGGGCATGCACTGAGATCTTGAGCCTTACAATAAATATCTGTAAGACTAAAACCCTCTGTCAACCTGCCATCCGACTATCAAAATCCATGATGACGCTTTGGACAATGTGGACCACTTTCTATATCTTGGAAGTCTACTGTCAATAAGGGAAGATTGGCAGCATGCCTGTGCAGCCTTCGGTCACCTGAAGAAGAGAGTGTTTGAAGACCAGAACCTCAGAGCTGGCAATGAGCCCACAATCTGCAGAGCAGTAGTGATATCTGCTCTTCTGTATAGCTCAAAAACATGGACTATGTACAATAGGCAAAGAACAAAGAACAATACAGCATAGGAACAGGCTCTTTGGCTCACCAAACCTGAGCCAATCATATGTTCCTAACTAGACCATCCATTTGTATCCCCCTATTCCCAGTCTGTTCATGTGGCTATTTAGATAAGTCTTCAATGATCCTTCAATGATCTGCCTGAACCACCTTGCTTGGCAGTGCATTCCAGGCCTCCACCACCTTCTGCGTAAAATATGTCCACCACATACCCCTATTGAACCTTGCCCTTCTTACCTTGAACTTGCAACCCCTTGTATTTGACATTTCCAACCTGGAAAAAAAGCTTCCAACTGTTCACCCTATCTGCGCCCTTCATAATTTTATAAACTTCTATTAGGTCGCCCCTCAATCTCCGTCTTTCCAGGAGAACAACTCTAATTTATTCAATCTCGCTTCATAGCTAAGACCCTCCATACCAGGCAACATCCTGGTAAACCTTTTTTGCACTCTCCCCAAAGCCTTCTCATAGTGTGGTGACCAGAACTGGACACAGTTTTCTAAATGTGGCCTAATCAACATTCTAAATAACTGCAACATCATATGCCAACTCAAACCTAGAGAAGTACCGCCAGCGCTACCTCTGCAAAATCCTGCAAATCCATTGGCAGAATAGTTGCACTGTTAGTATTCTTACTTAGGCCAGATCCCCGACATCAAAGCTTTGATGCTGCTTGATCGACTTTGCTGGGCAAAACACATTATCCATTTACCTTGCACAAGACTGCTGAAACAAGTGCCCTACTCAGAGCTTTGACACAGCAAGCAAACCCTTGGAGGGCAGAGGAAATGATTCAAAGACACTCTTAAATCCTCTTTTGGAAAAAGTGCAGTATTCCACCAACACCTGAACTCTTTGACCCAATACCACAGGAAAAGCATTTGGGAAGTAATTGAACACATTTAGTTTCATCGTTGAGAGCAAGTTGAAGCCAAGCTTTGACACCGAAACAAGTATGTGACAGCTCGGAGACCGACTCCGAAGCCACTGTCTGCCCCACCTATAACATGCATTGGACTCCCCAGGCACCTGATAACTAATTTTTAATTTGGAAGCAAGTCATTCTCAACTTTGACAGACAGCCTAAGTAGAAGTGACTTTTCACAAAACTCCAGTTCAAGAGTTCTTCAGGCATAGATTCTCTGTAATGCAAAAGGAGTTGACTTTATTGTTACATACCTGCTGCTTTGAATAGTTGATAGAAAGAAAACAATTTACACTATACTCACTGATTTTCCCTCTGCACTCTCATCTATCCACTTGCATGATGGCATAATGGTTAGCACTGCTGCCTCACAGTACCAGCGATCCAGGTTCGATTCCCAGCTTGGACCACTGTGTGTGTGGAATATGCACATTCTCCTCGTGTCTGCACCATCCAGGTGCTCTAGTTTCCTTCCACAGTCCAAACATGTGCAGGTTAGGTGCGTTGGCCATGCTAAATTTTCCGTCAGTGTGCCTGAACAGACACCGGAATGTGCGACCTCAGGAATTTTCACATTATATTGTGAATGTAAGCCTACTTGTAACTAATTGAACTTTAAACTTTAAAAGAAACCAGATGAAAATCTCTGATTGTTATAGTAATAAGTTGCACTGTTCCCGATATCACTAACTTTGGGCAGCACGGTGGCACAGCGATTAGCACTGTTGCCTCATAGCTCCAGGGACCGCTGTTCAATTCCAGCCTTGGGCAACTGTCTGTGTGGAATCTGCACGTTCTCCCACTGTCTGTGTGGATTTGCTCTGAGTATTCTGGTTTCCTCCCACAGTCCAAAGGTGTGTAGATTAGGTGGATTGATTATTGCTAAATTGTTGCTTAGTGTCCAAGGATGTGTACATTGGATGGGATTAGCCATAGTAAAAGTTTGGGATAACAGGGATAGTCATGATATGGAGATGCTGTCATTGGACTGGGGTAAACACAATGCCAAATGCATGAATTGGTCTTTTACCAACCCACACTGTCTTCCTGAATCACCATACTGTTTTGCCGGCGAGAATTACTTTATGCCCAGAAATGGTGTGAAACCTTTTTATATCAAAGTAACCAAAGTTAATAGAACTTATCTGTTCCTGCATGGCTTCTTCCAGCCTTAATGCTGCTGTGAAGTAGCGGGGACCAGGCACCATGGCCATACCAGTGGTTCAGAAACTACTGAAATCTTTGAATGGTTTGGGGCCTGGGCAGTGCCCATAGGGCATCCTGGTGGTGCCTACTTGGCACCTTGACAGTGCCAGATTGGCCAAGGGCAGTGCCAAGAGTTTGGGGCCTGAGTAGGTGTGGGGCTATGACAGGGGGGCATGCACAATGACGGGGATGGAAGGACTGTCGGATCGGGATGCCCTGCACAATGGCCTCCACGTACTCTGCACCTGACCTCTCCAGTGTACTTAGGCTCTGCCCTCCTTGCCAACACAAAGCTATCAGTCAGACAAAGACATTGTCAGAAGATTGCAGTGCCGAATTGCTCAAAAGACTGGTGTAAAACACTCCCATTCCATTGGTTTGAAACAAAATTAGAGCAAACATATAACTGTTTTCTACTTTTTATGCTAAGGTTTGGTTGTCCTTGAACAGATTGTTAGTATTTATCTCAATTTTAAATTTTTTTTATGAAAGATATCTTTGTCAATAAATTTGGGGGATGTTTGTATGATGTGCCAATCATCTCTGTGCCAAAATCTGCATGAGATATTGGTTAAATTAACTTCAATTGCAATTGCAATTGTTTTACCCAGCAGATAGAATAGATATTCATCTCATTGGTCAGAACTGGAGCTGAATTGTTGTAAAAATCCCTAAGGGTGAAATAGCTCACTGCATTGTCCAATGAAAAGATTGTTTAAATTATTCATACTTCTTCCATCATCACTGGTAAGATCCAAAGTGGAGCATTGTGCCTAATACTGCATCACATTTTTGGAAGGACGCTTTGGAGATTTACTATTTTGGTACCAGGAATGGGGAGCTTCAGTTAATCTGAAGTTGTTCCCCTTAGAGCAAAGAAAATTTAATAAAGGTGTTCAAATTATGAAAAATGTTGATATTATAGACGTAAAGAAGGCAAACCACTGGCAAGGTGGTTTGTAACCAGAGCATACAGACTCCACAGACGATTGGGGAAGATGAGAAGAATTATTTAATGTGGTGAATGTGATGACCAGGAAAGCACTGCCTGAAAGGCTGGCAAAAGTAAATTGAATCAAAGTTTCCAAAAGGGAATTGGATCTATACTCAAAGAGAAAAAGAACTGAAAGGATAGAGAGTCAGTGGAATTCTCTTAAATATCCTGCACAGATGTGATGGGCCAGATGGCCTCCTTTTGTCCCACAAGATTCTATCTTTTTAAAGATTTGTATTCTGTTTTCCCAGCTGAATCTTTTTGCACAATCAAATCTAAGAATTTCAGAAACCCAAAGTTTTAATAGTATTATAAATCAACCTACGAGGTATCAGGTATGTGCTACATTTGAATATTTTCTATGCTTTCATTTCTGAAATGTTAAATCTGCTGAATGTCAAATGTTACTGTGCAATAACAGGAAAACTGAACTAGATGGCTTGGAATTTTAAAAGCTGTCCTTTCTTGTATTTATTTTGTTGTATCTGGGAAAGATTCCTAATGTTGTCCATTTGGATTGAAATTAAAAACATGTATAAAGATTCTGCTTACAATTTTAATATAAATATTGCATACAGGAAATTTTTCTCCCATCCTTGCACAAAATAGAAACCCATTATAGACAATTATTAAGTGTGCAAGAATATTTGGTTACAATGGATAAATCCATTAATCCCCAATGGGGAATTTCAATAATTCATAACTATCTGTGTGAAATTTCTCTTGTCCTCAGTTATTAAATCTAGTCATTAAATAGATTATCATCTCTTTCACTTAGACTGCTAGTGATCAGGTACTTGTGTATCTATCATAAGATTAGCCAATCCCAGATCTGATAAGGAATTTGACTTACAATGAAGGCTTTATATAACAAGGTGCTTTCCTCTATCTTCTATAAATAGTCACTAATTAATGAAGAAATTAAGGAAGTCATATGATGTTGCCATCTGGTCCATTTTAAATCATGACTCATTTTCACTAAATCCTTTCCTCAAGGACAGAGTATATAAATCTGCAGCATATTGCGTTGAGCTAAAGATGTCACCAGAAATCCAAAGAGGACACAGTCTTTGACACACAGAGCAATACAAAAGATGAAATAATGAGAAAAAAGAGAGGAATTAGGAAAGGCATGATGCCATGTGCTGAACTCCAGCATGATTTAATGAGCAGCTGAATGGTATTCATTGTGGATATATCATGTAGAATAGGGAAAATATTTTTTAATATAATAGATGCTACATACTGCACCACAAAACCTCTTCTTATTGACAGGACCTCATTAAAATTAGTTTACTCTGTTCCCTGCTTAATGACGAGTAGAATGTGAGGCTAACTGGCTGCTGTGCAGGGAAATCTGTGCTACAAGGCTTTATGGAAAACAAATTGACAAGATTGGGATCATAGAATGAGGTAAGGAACTGGAGAAATCGTGAGAGGAAAGGGTGCTGCATAGCATGAAGACAGAGACAGCTCGCAGCAGTATTGCCTGGGGGGGGGCAAAGGGGACACATTCATTCTTCTGATCCACGTGCAGTACTGCAACTGTAGCTGACAATGCCTACCTCCCTTGAGCTGCCACGTTTTCCAAATCCATAGAAACCCTGCACCATTGTTGTTAAATCCAAATTGATAATAAATTCTGGAGTACAAACCCTCTAGTTAATATTATAATTACTGTTCTGCCTCTTGGGAACAAGCTAGTCATCTGAAACCAAACCCACAGCAGTGGAAATGGAAGTAGGCACTTTTGTAGTGGTTTGGGTTCCCATTTTTTAACAACTTAACACTCCATAACATTGTTCCAACCACCCTGGAAGGTTAAAGTTACCCCTATTTTCTTTGCTCATGCTAAGTGAAGAAATTTGGACTATTGTTTACAGAATGTAGACTTGTTAATTTTAAGAAGTTTATCTATATTCTACATTTTAGCATTGCTGCCTCACAGTACCAGGAGCTGGGTTCAATTGTGGTCTTGGATGTATGTCCGCATGAAGTTTGCATATTCTCGCTATGTCTGCAAAAGTTTCTTCCAAGTGCTTAGTTTCCTCCCACAATCCAAAGATGTGTGGTAAAGGCAAAATACTGTGTATGCTGGGATCTGAAAGACAAACAGAAAAGGCAGGAAAACAATTTCTGTGGAGAGAAAATAGACTCTACTCTTCCACAAATGCCGTCAGACCTGATGTAATTTTCTAGCATTTTCGGTTTTTGGGCCAAAGATGTGCAGGTTAGATGGATGGGCCATGCTAAATTGTAGAATCCCTATAGCGTAGAAGGAGGCCATTGGCTCATTGAGTCTGCACTGAGCACAATCCCAGGCCCAATTCCTGCAACCCCACATATTTACCCCATTAATCCCGCTGACCCTAGGGTCAATTTAGCATGGCCAATCAACCTAATGAGCACATTTTTGGACTGAGAGAGAAAAGTGGAGCTTCCAGAGGAAACCCACGCAGACATGCAGAGAATGTGCAAACTCCACACAGACAGTGACCTGAGGTCAAAATTGAAACTGGGTCCCTGGTGCTATGAGGCAGCAGTGCTAACCACAGTGCCACCATGCTGCTCAGATTGCCTCTTAGTGTCGGGGGATTAGCAGAGTAAATACACAAGGTTATAACTGGTTGTCTAACTAGTTGAAACCAGTTCCAGAGCCTTGTAAGCTGTGCCTATGAAAACAGAGGTCTCAGAGTGCTGCTCTGTCTGCACGGTGAGTGCTGCCTGGTTGAGAGGAATGCTTTTGGAATTGGATGAACATAGGGGGTTAGGTGAAAGAGGCAGCACAGGCAAAAGCGAGAGTACTGGTTGGTAAGTGTAATTTTTTTCTTTTTGCTCTTAGCATTGTAGTTGTTGTACACTACTATGGTCTTTCTGTGTAATTTCTGTGGTTTATAGTTTGAAAAGTAGTAAAAGGTGCAGGAAAGAAGGACCATAAAAAATTGTGTACATGTGAAATAAATCTTTCAAAAGTTTAATTTAAAAATATAAGACATTACAGAAGAGCTCCAAGCAAGTGGTTTGCGCTCCTTGCTCCACGTGACAGCTCCCTGGGTCAGCACATGTGCGGGAACTGTCCCCAGCTACAGCTCCCGTAGTTTGAGAGCTGAGCAACGGCTGGAGACACTATTGGAGCATCTGCAAGTCAGAGAGTATTGTAGATAACATGTATAGAGAGGTGGTCACACTGCAGGCTCAGTCTCCGCAGGCAGGAAGGGAATGGGTGACCAGCAGACAGAGCAAGAGAGATAGACAGGCACTGCAGGAATCTCCTATAATCATTCCCCTGCAAAACAGATATACTGCTTTGGATACTGTTGAGGGGAATGACCTCTCTAGGAGAAGCAGCAGCAGCCAAACTTGTTGCACCATGGTTGGTTCTGCTGCAGAGGAGAAGGGTAAAAAGTGTGCCAGTGCAATAGTTATAGGGGATTCAATTATAAGGGAAATAGACAGGCATTTCTGTGGCAGCAAACAAGACTCTCGAGTAGGATGTTGCCTGGTGCTAGAGTGAAGGATGTCTCAGAGCAGCTGCAGGACATTCTGAAGGGGGAGAGCAAGCAGCTAATGCTTGCGATACACATTGGTACAAAATGACATAGGTAAAAAAGAGGGATAAGCCTAAAAGCAGAATACAGGGAGCTGGGAAAAAAGTTAAGAAATCAGATCTCAAAGGTAGTGATCTCAGGATTATGAGCGGTGCCAAAGTAGAAATGACAGGATATATTGGACAAATATGTGGTTGAGTAGATGGTGTCAGGGGTTTCAGATTTCCGTGGGGGAGCATTAGGGCCAATGCTAGGGGAGGTGGGAGAAGTACAAATTGGACGGGTTACAACTGGGCAGGACTGGGACTGATGTCCTCGAGGGAGTGTTTACTAGAGTGATTGGCGAGGTTTTAAACTAATATGCCAGGGGATGGGAACTTATGTAAAGAGTCCGAGAAGGAGGGAGCAAGGATAAAATGTGGGGAGAAGGTTCCAACTGCATCAAAAATCAGGAAAAAAGTTAAAAGGAAGGACAACTCTGGAGAAGTTATTAATGGAAGTATTAGAATTCAAAAAGAACGTACAAAAATTAGCAAAAGGGCACTTTATCTGAATGCTCATGGCATTCAAAACAAGGTACATTAGTTGACAGCACAAATCACTGCGAACGAGTACGATTTGGTGGCCATTACAGAAACATGGTTACAGGATGGTCATGACTGGGAGTTGAATATCCAGGTAACAAACTGTTTGGAGGAACTGTCAGGGAGGTGGTGTAGCTCAGATATTTAAGGATGACATCAGGGCGGTAGTGAGAGATGATATAAGTTCTATGAAAGAAAAGGTTAAATCCATTTTGGGTGGAAATTAGAAATAGTAAAGAGAAAAAGTTACTGATGGGCATAGTCTATAGGCCACCAACTAATGACATTGTGTGGGTGAGAAATAAACAAAGAAATAACTGATGCATGTAAAAATGGTACAGCAATTATCATGGGGTATTTTAATCTACATATCAATTGGTCAAACCAGGTCGGTCAAGGCAGTCTTGAGCAGGAGTTCATAGAATGTGTCCGCGATAGCTTCCTTGAACAGTATGTAATGGACCTGAGCAAACTATCCTAGATCTGGTCCTGTGTAATGATACAGAAGTAATTAATGATCTTACAGTTAGGGATCCTCTTGGAAGAAGCGATTACATGTGGTTGAATTTAAAATACTGATGGAGTAAAATCTAATACTACTGTCTTATGCTTAAACAAAGGAGACTGTAGTTGGGATGAGGGAGGAATTGGTTAAGGTAGACTGGGAGCAGAAACTTTATGGTAGGACAATTGAGGAACAGTGGGGGACTTCCAAAGCAATCTTTCACAGTGCTCAGCAAAAATTTATTCAGTGATAAAAAAGGACTATAGTATAAGAGATAATCAACCATGGATGTCTAAGGAAATAAAGGAGGATTTCAAATTTAAAGAAAATACATACAAAGTGACAATGATTAGTTGGAACCTAGAGGATTGGAAAAACTTTAAGGGTCAGCAGAAAGCCACGAAAAAAGCTACAAAGCAAAGTAAAATGGATTGTGAGAGTAAACTAGCTCAGAATATAAAAAGAGATAGCAAAAGTTTCTACAAATATATAAAATGAAAAAGAGTGGCTAAAATAAACATTGGTCCTTTAGAGGATGAGAAGGGGGATGTAATGACTGGAAATGAGAAAATGGCTGAGATATTTGAACAGGTATTTTGTGTCAGTCTTCACAGTGGAAGACACAAATAACATGCCAAAAATTGATGACAGGAAAACTATGGCAGGTGAGAACCTAGAAATTATCATTACCACAAAAGAGATAGTGTTGGGCAAGTTAATGGGGCTAAAGGAGACAAGTCTGCTGATCCAGATGGAATGCATCGCTGGTACTAAAAGAGATCCAGGAGAAAAGCAAATGCCCTAGTGATAATTTACCAAATTTCACTGGATTCTGGGGTGGTTCCCACAGATTGAAAAACAGCAAATGTGATGCCACTTTAAAAAAGGAGGTAGACAAAATGCAGGTAACTATATGCCAGTTAGCTTAACTTTTGTAGTAGGGAAAATGCTTGAATCTATCATCAAGGAAGAAATAGCGAGATGTGGATATAAATTGTCCCATTGCTAAGATGCAGCATTGGTTCATGAAGGGAATATCATTCTTTGAGAACATTACATGTGCAGTGGACAATGGGAAACCTTGTGGATGTGGTGTATCTGGATTTCCAGAAGGTATTTGACAAGGTGCCATACCAAAGACTGCTATGTAAGATAAAAGTGCACGGTGTTATGAGTAATGTATTACCATGGATAGAGGACTAGTTAACAAACAGAAAGCAAAGAGCAGAGGTAAATGGGTGTTTTTCTGCTTGGCAATCAGTGACTAGTGTGTGCCCCAGAGATCAGTGTTAAGACTGCAATTGTTTACGATTTACATAAATGATTTGGAGTTGGGGACCAAGTGTAGTATATCAAAATTCACGGATAACACTAAGATGGGTGGCAGTGTAAAGTGTGCAAAGGACACTGAAAATCTGCAAATGAATATGGATAGTTTAAGTGAGTGGGCAAAGGTCTGGCAGATGAAATACAATGCTGGTAAATGTGACGTCATCCATTTTTGTAGGAATAACAGCAAAATGGATAACTATTTAAATGGTAAAATATTGCAGCAATTGTCCTTGTTTAGGAATCTCAATGGGTTGGTTTGTAGGTGCAGCAGGTAATTAAGAAGGCAAATGGAATGTTGTCTTTCATTGCTAGAGGGGTGAAGTTTAAAAACAGCAAGGTTATGTTGCAGCTGTATAAGATGCTGGTAAGGCCATAGCTTGAGTACTGTGTACAGTTTAGTCTCCTTACTTGAGAAAGGATATATTGACACTGGAGGGGGTACAGAGGAGATTCATTAGGTTGATTCCATTGTTGAGAGGGTTGGCTTATGAGGAGAGACTGAGTAGACTGGGGCTATAATCATCGAAATTCAGAATAATGAGGGAAGATCTTATAGAAACATACAAGATTATGAAGGGAATAGCTAAAATAGAAGCAGGAAAGTTGGTTCCACTGAAACTAGAACTAGGGAATGTGGCCTCAAAATAACGGGAAGCAGATTTAGAACTGAGTTGAGGAGGAACTTCTTTACACCAAGCATTGTGAATCTGTGGAAATGCCTGCCTAGTGAAGCAGTTGAGGATATCTCATTTAATGTTTTTAAAGCAAGGATAGATACATTTCGAACATAAAGGAATTAAGGATTATGGTGAGCAGGCAGGTAAGTGGAGCTGAGTCCACAAAAAATTCAGCCGTGATCTTATTGAATGGCGGAGCAGGCTCAAGGGGCCAGATGGCCTAGTCCTGCTCCTAGTTCTATGCTCTTATGTTCTTATCTACAGGGAAAGGGCCTGTATGGTATTGTTATCGATGTAGGCTCAATGAGCTGTATGGCCTCCTTCTTCACTATGGGGATTCTATGATTTAAGTACCACACAAATAACCTATCCATTTATAAAAAAGAAATAAACTTCTATTCATACAAAACATTATTATATCCCAATTTTGGAACTTGGTCACTGTTGTTATGTTGTCAAATGAAATTGATTAACTTAAATGCCAAAAATCTTCTAACGTCCTCCCGAATAGTTAGACACAGGTTTAATGTCTCATCCACATACCATCCTCAGTGCTGAACAGAAACATTTGTGATTAAGCCCTGCAGTGGGACTTGAGGCTGCAATCTTTTACATCAGAGTCAAGAGTGCTAGAAAATGAGCTAAGCTGGCAATTGAAGTTGCTGATTTCCTGTCATACTTCAAATGCCATGTTTTATGTAAAGTATCAACACATCACAATCTTCAGAAAGTACGAGGAGAGAAAGAAAGCCAATTATTTTCCACTATATTTTCTGGCCTTGAAATAATCTGAAGGGGAACTGGGATGATGATGAGGAGAGGAGCCAATCTGCTGTTAATATGGAAACACCTCCACCAACAAAAATAATCAGACTTCAATCAGTCTCAAAAGTCACAGTGGTGCTAGACAAACAGGCAGTCTAGACAAACATTACAACATCAAACTGATCCAGGATTATTTTAGAAGGCGATGAATTAACACACTCAAGTCTTGCAATGCTCAAAATACCTTGACCTCAGTGATCCTCCTGCACCAGACTAAAACATCCTCCTCAAGCTATTAGTTTTATTTTTGTACTGAGATAGTTGAGATTTGTGTTTTTGAAAAGGGCAATAAATACTATCATAGGTGCAATATATTATCCCACTATATAACTTGCCCAATTATTAAGTTAATTGATTTAATGCTTACTAATCAGATCCCTGCAATGCATTTTGAATTCAATACAGCGAATGTAACAGTTGAAATTTTCCAGGTTTGTAAGGAATGCAACAGGATTTTCAGGAAGTGTGACATTATAAAACAATTTGCAATTGTCGCTCTGTAAACACCTCATCAAATCTGTGCTGGCCAAACATAAACACACACTGTGGAGAAAGTAGGATTAATGTGTGCCATGTAGCTGCTATAAAATGTACAAATTAACAAGATGATTTTTGATGAATAAAACAATTCACATATTTCCGTATGTTTTTTGATGCTAATTGGTTCAGTGTAAACAGGTAGTGTATTTATGTGTGAGTAGTATTTATAGAGCCCCATTAACACTTGATTCAGAACATTTAAATGTACTCATTGTAATTTATACACAATAATTCATGTTATAAACAAGGTCACCTATTTATAGGAATGTTCTTAGATGCTCTTGTTTTAATTATATCCTTGTCTTTCACAGCAAATAATGAAACGACTGATTAAACGTTATGTCTTGAAAGCACAAGTTGATAAAGAAAATGATGAAGTTAATGAAGGTAAGGTTCAACAACGTTCAGGTAGATTATTGAGCAATATATATCTCACAAACTATTTCCTTGTAAAAAGGTCTCTATCACTTCCCAGGAAAATGATATGATCTGAGAAATGTTTATGGAATACAAATATTCCTGCAAACTATCTGTTTCTTTCTATCCCATAGCTCACACAGGAGACTATAGAAGAACTGGATACTAGCATTCTCAGCATGCTCTGTTAAATCCCACCCTCCCCCACCCCACCACACACACAGCATAAAAAATGATATTGGTTTTGCATTACCTATGTTTTGAAATTCCTTTTTAGCATTAATAAATGTATTGGGCAAAAATCTTCCTGGGAAAGTAATGGCAAATTCACATTACATATTATTTTTAATGCATGAATCAGACAACAAGTTCAGGAAAAGAAGAAATGTGGCGTGAACTGCAAATCTCCACAATTTACTCATTGATTTACATTACTCTGCCATTTGCTTTGTACAAGCAGCAGCTCACCCTCAACCTTCCTGTTACTTTTTATGACTAGTTGGATTTTTTTTTTAGAAAACATGGTTAAACAGAATCACAGAATTGCCAATTAGCTTTTAACAACAAAGAAAAATTATTACACATCAAAAGTTTGATTCCCACTTATCTTCACAAATTTACACTGAGGTTAAGAATAGCACACAATCCCTGTAACCCAACAAGCTCACTGTGATTAGACTTTGAAACCAAATGTAGATGTTACCCAACCAGACTTGGATTTCTCCTCAAATTTCTGTAGATGACTGTCAAAGGTTTCCAAATTGTACTCTCAAGAAGACATACCTGAGAATCTTTCTACAAACAATGCTTTCCCTCAACTATTTTCTGCAAGGAATCATCTCTAGGATTTCCAACTCTTCTTTCAGCATTCCTTTGCCTTGAATGGCCATAAGTATTCAATCTTCCATACACAATCTCTCGGGTACTTAGTTCCTAACAGAATACTTTCGCTCCAAAGTCTGGAATAAGGATACCAACCTTATAATTGCTTCAGATATCAGACTTTTCTCTTCACTTTCCTGCAGTCTGCCCTTTCCAGTTCTGTCTTTAACGTTAATGAACAGTATCCTGTTCTAATGCCAGTTCCTCTTTGATCCTTTGACTTCATTTCCTTAAGTTCCTCTTTTAATTCTCTAGTTTCTAGTGTCAGCTATCCTTTTGTTTCTGGGATTCTTGCCTTCTTGTTTATTACTCCATTGTTCTGCTTTTGATAATGACAGAGCTGAGAGCTGTTCTCTAGCTGCTAAGCTCCTTTTGCCTGGGTTCAGTTAAACTAAAAACCCAGGGTGGGATTTTCCTCCCCTCCTGTGCTTTTATACGGTCATGATGTACAGAGATGCAAGAAAGCAGACAGGATACCAAAGGGACTACAGATCACGAACCCACTCAGGTCAACCTATAACACAGACTACGCTGAGAGGCTTTGCCGTCGCACCTCTGTCACACTCCTCAATCACCTCATACACCAGCTCTATAGCAAACGCCACACCCTGGAAAGTAAAATGGAATACATATTCTCAACTTGTGCTCAGAACACAGATCAGTTGCGAAACTTTGCCAAGCAGATGAGACAAAGAAACTACACCATTTACATGCACACCAAGAACAGGAAACTTGAAAAACTCGGCATCGCCACCAGCAACAACTAAGCCTCCCTTGGCACCACAGTAGAAAACAGCACCACCACAGGGAGGTCCATTGTCAACTTGTCGGACTACACACTTCAATCAGAGGAAATCGAAGTTCTCAGCCGAGGGCTCAATTTCTGTCCCGCCACCAAAATGGACGCCATCAGTCTCGCAGCGGACACAGAGGAATTCATCAGGCGAATGAGGCTGCATGAGTTCTTCCACAAACCCCAAGAGGCCAATAGCGAACTCAATGAGACAGCTAATGAAGCAGAACAGCCGACAGAGGGACCTGCAGTGCAGCAACCGAAGAGGAAGGAATCTAATTGGACTCCTCTGGAAGGCCGCTACCCCCAACTGGACATGTATGCCCAAGCCATCAGGAGGTGCGTGAACACCAGATTCATCAACCGCACTTACAAGACAGTCCCGAACATCACCCAAACACAACGCAAGGCCATCCGTGCTCTCAAGACCAATGGCAACATTGTCATCAAACCAGCAGACAAAGGAGGCGCCACCGTCATACTGAACTGAACAGACTACTGTGAAGAAGTGTACCGACAACTAAACAATGAGAAACACTACAGACAGTTACCAGCAGATCCAACCAAAGAACACATTCGTCAACTCAACACTCTGGTCAAAACCTTTGATCTGGACCTTCAGAACACCCTCCGGGCTCTCATTCCACATACTCCCCGCATTGGAGATCTCTACTGCCTCCCAAAGATACACAAGGCAAACATACCCGAACGTCCCGTCGTATCAGGCAATGGGACCCTGTGTGAGAACATCTCCGGCTATATCGAGGGCATCCTGAAACCCATCGTACAAAGAACCCCCAGCTTTTGTCTTGACACTACGGACTTCCTACAGAAACTCAGCACACATGGAGCAGTTGAACCAGGGACTCTCCTTGTCACAATGGATGTCTCGGCGCTCTACACCAACATCCCCCACGACTATGGTATTGCTGCAACTGCCTCAGTATTCAATGCCAACAACTGCCAGTTTCCGGATGCAATTTTACAACTCATCCGCTTCATCTTGGACCACAATGTCTTCACCTTCAACAATCAGCTTTTCATCCAGACATATGGAACAGCCATGGGGACCAAATTCACACCTCAGTATGCCAACATCTTCATGCACAGGTTTGAACAAGACTTCTTCACCACACAAGATCTTCAACCAAGGTTATATACTAGATACATTGATGACATCTTTTTCCTTTGGACTCATGGTGAACAATCGTTGAAACAACTGTATATCAACATGATATCAACAAGTTCCATGCCACCATCAGACTCACCATGGACTATTCTCCAGAATCAGTTGCATTCTTGGACACACACATCTCCATCAAGGACGGTCACCTCAGCACCTCACTGTACCGAAAACCGACAGACAACCTCACAATGTTCCACTTCTCCAGCTTCCAACCTAGACACGTTAAAGAAGCCATTCCCTATGGACAAGCCCTCCGTATACACAGAATTTGCTCAGATGAGGAGGATCGTGACAGACACATCCAGACGCTGAAGGATGCCCTCGTGAGAACAGGATATGGCGCTCGACTCATCGATTGACAGTTCCGACGTGCCACAACGATAAACCGCACTGACCTCCTCAGAAGACGAACACGGGACACGGTGGACAGAGTACCCTTTGTTGTCCAGTACTTCCCCGGAGCGGAGAAGCTACGACATCTTCTCCGGAAGCTTCAACATATCATTGATGACGATGAACATCTCGCTAGGGCCATCCCCACCCCCCCACTTCTTGCTTTCAGACAACCGCACAACCTCAAACAGATCATTGTTCGCAGCAAACTACCAAACCTTCAGGAGAACAGTGACCACAATACCACACAACCCTGCCACAGCAACCTCTGCAAGACATGCCAGATCATAGACATGGACGACATCATCAAACGTGAGGATACCATTCACCAGGTACACGGTACATACTCTTGCAACTCAGCCAACGTTGTCTACCTAATACGTTGCAAGAAAGAATGTCCTGAAGCATGGTACATTGGGGAGACCATGCAGACACTACGACAGCGGATGAATGAGCATCGCTCAACAATCACCAGGCAAAACAGTTCCCTTCCTGTGGGCAAACACTTCAGCAGTCATGGGCATTCAGCCTCCGACCTGCGGGTAAATGTTCTTCAAGGGGGCTTTCGTGATACACGACAGCGCAGAGTCGCTGAACAGAGACTGATAGCCAAGCTCCGCACACATGAGGACGGTCTTAACAGGGATCGTGGCTTCATGACACACTATCTGTAACCCCCGTAACTTGCCTGGGTTAGCAAAAAACCTCACTTACGGTGCTGTCTGGAGAAAATACACAATTCTCTAACCAATGCTCAGGATTCCCTTCACACACATTGTTAGCCACTTTAACACTTGAATAGCAGGTTAGATGTAAGGATTCGCATTCTAATCAGCAATCTCTGACTGTCTGTGCTGATGTGTGCTATTGCAGACCAGAACACTGCATTTGCCTGAAGAAGACACAGGAGTCAAAAGCTCGCGTTTTTACTATCAAATAAATCGGTTGGATTATAAATTGGTGTTGCTAAATTCTTACTTTTATATGGTGGCAGAAGATGTATTGCTTGTTGGCAGCGTGATCTTATGTCCTGCTATTGGGAATGGAGTTTCTCGTTGAATACGCTCCTCGCCACCAGGAAACCTGCAAAATCAGCGCACCATATGATCCCATCAGTGTAAATGGCAGCAAAATTTTCAGCTCAGGTCTTCCCTGAAGGTGGCCCCTAGTTACTAAACAACAATTCACTCTCTCCAAGCTCTTGTTTAACCTTTCATGCCACAAACTCCCTTAATACAACAGAAATATATTTTAAAATGAAACCAAAAACCCTCATCCATGCAAAGACTTTTGTTTAACATAGATCTAACTAAAGTTTTACCCTTTCTTACACAGAAATACTAAATTAATGTCACTTAAATCTAGGCTTTATTTCTAATACCCGAGAACAAAAACATAGATCATTTAAAACTTCCTGACACATGGCAATGCCAGAAAACAAAAAAAAACTTGGGAATATGTCTCTTTTTTCAGCAACACCCATGTCCTGCACTGCCAATACTTTTTCACAATAAACCAGACAATGAGGGGTAAAAATCAATTACCAGTTTCTGCTCTTGATCATTAAACTCCTACTACGAAGTATACTTGTAGAATCAGAAAAGGAAAACTGCAGTGCAGTTCAAGGTTGTATAACTTCCTAATACTATTGTCCAAGCTTACACAATATTAACTGTTACAAGGGGACGGAAAATAAAGACATCCACTGAATTATAGCTTAGCAGATGTTATTATCTTCAGAAGTGAGAAAATAGGTAGAAAATGCTATGACATAAGTAATACACTTCAATGGTTCCAATGATTTGATAAACTCGAAAGTGTGAACTTTGGGAGGAAGCATTAATTCAGGGACAGGCTTTAATGGACTGAATGGAATCTTGACCTAACTTTTTTTTAGGTTCTTATCACAGTTGATCTTGATTGTGCCTCAGTCAACAAACAACATTTGCACAACTATGTCGAGCTCTCTTATCTGGGAGATCAAATCAAAGACTCTATTTTTGGTGGCTCTCTGACTGCCACAAGAATAAGAATCATAATGTAAACTCAGGGACCTGACTCATGCAAACAACAATATAAAAAAAGTGTTAGTGCCCTTTTATTTCTCTCCATTTGAAAAGTAGTTCTTTATGAATTAGAAAAACCTCTCTTTTTTTAAATAGTCATCATACAAAGGAAGGAAGAACTTGGTTTTTATGTAGTATCTTTCACAATCACAGGATGTCCAAAGGTCAAATGAATTATTTTTAAATACAGCAGTCAACTTGTACACAGTAAAGTCCCACATACAGCAATGAGAGAAACGATCATTCAAATTGTTTTTAGTGGTGTTGATTGAGGGATACTGCTTGTCTTTCATAGTTGAAGATAATCATGACAGTTTCAGATACAAAGTTTTCCAAGGTGACCAATCTGTCCAATTTGAGCATGAAAAGATCTGTTCCAAGTTCAATGGACATGTATTGTTGGTCTGGAAGAGGTGCTAGTGACTCTGGACTTCTGAAGCTCAGTGGCCAGAAAAATTCTATTCTGTTTGTAGGAGTTGGCAGTTCTGTTGTTGAAACTATGTCATGCAGAACATAATTATCCCATCTCCCTTTAAGTGTTTTTTCTAGCTTCCGTGTGAACATTTCCTATCAATTAGCTCCCTTTAGGAGAGCTTTGTTGGCAAGCACTCATCAGACATTCTGACAACATATCATGCCCATCTTATCTGGTTGCAAAGTATATCTTCCTAGGACATTAGGAGAACTTTCCTGCTTTTCTTCATATAGTGCCAGTAGAAGTCTCAGCCTAGTTTATGTACCAAAGTTTCCAGAAGTCTTGAGCCCAAGAGAAATCTTGGTGCAGAGACAAAGGTGCTATCACTGAACTAAGGTCTTTAAAAGAAATAAAGCTTTAGTCTTGGGAGTCAAAAAACCAAAGTGTCATGATTAAATGCCCTAATCCCAAATTTTAACTCCCGTCTTCAAAGCTATATTTTATCTCTTTTATTTCATGGTATCTTGTAGCCATGTGAGTAAACTCTAAAGCACATTTACATATGTAGTTGCCCAGTGGTCTGTATTATTTAGTAAATGACTTTGAAAGATGATTTCACAAGATGGTAGAAGTTATGATTCCTGTAGGCACTAACTTTTATAAAGTGAAGAATTTCCCAAACAACCCAATGGATGGGTTATGATTGTCTATCTGTATAGACAAAGTCATTATTTTACTCCCAGTTTAAATGAAATGTAGATTGATGGAAGGTATGATAAGAAATAGATAAGAATTGTCAGAAGATGAAGAATACATCACTGCCAACTGCAACCGAGTGAAGACAATTTGTTTCTAATGATATAACTTTCAAAAGCTTTTTCTTCAAGTCAGTACTTCCTTTCTTGTCATTTCATGCTCTTTTTAAATTATATTTTATGAATCACAGCATCTTAAATCAATATGTGTTCTACGGTTATTTGTGGTGTTAATATTTTCCCTGATGTTTACCATGTTATTTCCCAGGTGAATTAAAAGAAATTAAACAGGATATCTCCAGCCTTCGATACGAACTTCTAGAAGACAAGTCTCAAGCAACTGAGGAGCTGGCTTTCCTCATTCAAAAACTTGGTGAAAAACTTAATACCTGTCTGACAAAACAAAAAACACCAGTGACTTAAACTGAAAATGGACTTGGCATTTATCAATGTATAGAAACAGCACAATTTAATGCAATAATGTTTATAAATGATAAATTTGAAAGACAGTATATTGAGCATTTAGCATCTCTAGTACAAAATAGCTAATTACTGTATTAATAATAAACTTGTAATTCATGTAGAGCAGTGAGAAATACCTTACCTTTACAATTTACAGAATTTTGGATTGTGTAGAATTCAATTTGTAGCATTTTATAAGGAGTTAATATCATGACTAAAGAACTAGAATACAAAACAAACAGTATTCCCACTTATAGCTCTTTAAAGGTCATTTTGACTATTTTGTGATCACATCAGAGGTCGTTAGCTACTTTATTTATATTGAAATTTCAAATGTAATTTAGCTATGTGCTAGTCTACAGGTTACTTAGTTCACTCTTTTATGATGTTCTATACCAAACAAATGGCAGTCATTGAACTGTAATACCAATAGATAAGTATTTAACATGAGAACTTGTCAGGGTCTGCAATTTACTATTTCCTATTACAGACAGGTTAAGTTTATACATCACTCACTTACTGAGATTTATTATCAATAATAATTCATGACTATTTCATCCAAGATGTGGAATCAGACAACACAGTAGGAGGTTCTTTGGCACATGGTGTCTACACTGACTCTTTGAAAGTCCTACCCAAGCAACTCCAATCTCTGTTCTTTCCCACAACCCAGTAGTTTTATTTTCCAAGGTTATGTACAATTTCATTTTGAAAGTTACTATTCAATCACCTTCTACTACCCTTTCAGACAGTAACCACGGCATTAAAATAAATTTTCCTCCCGCTCCTGGGGTTCTTTTGTAAATTACTTTCAATAGATTTCCTCTGATTACTGATGTTCCACTCAGTGGAAATGGATTCTCCCTATTTACTCTATCAATAGAGTATCAGTGTAACACCTCTATTAAATCTCCCCTTAACTTCTCTACTCTAAGAAGTCCTCACTTCTCTTGTGTCGCCACGTAAATGAAATAACCATATTTCCATTTTAGTAAATCTTTTCTCCAAGATCTCCTTCCTAATGAATGGTTCTTCTCATTGTAAATGGTATTCCAGATAAGGCCTAATCAATAACCAGTGTTGTTCATTGATTATGAGCAAGCTTATTCCCTTCAGGCCACACAGTGAAGGTTTAGCTGGAAATGTGTTATAGAAAAATGGATTAGTACACTATAAATCTAAGCAAGAAGAGTCGGCAAGGCCAATTCCGTGACAAAGCCAGCTGTACCTCAGTGATGTAAATGTTAATTGGCTGAAGGTGAGATTTCCATCTGTCATTCAGGAGAAAATCCAGTCTCAGAGAGCTGTCATTCAATCATATTGGCCAGCAGCTCTGTAGTCTCTGCAACACACTGGTGGTCATTCCTGGGACTATAAACAGTTCCCAGGTTCCAAGTCCCAGAACCAGGATGGAACTAACGGTTAGGGTTTCATACCAGAGATGAGGGAAGCCCCGGAAGTGGAGGAGAGAGGATAGGATTCTGATGGAAAAGCCAGACAGGGAGGGAGGACCCAAAGGCACAGACTTATGAGGGTGCCTGATGTAGAAAAGGGACTAGTGAGGCAGGCAGCGCACCTTTTCCCAACGAAAGTCACAGACCTGCAAAGATATCAGGTGAATGTATTTTTTTTTCACCAGTCTGCAAAATTTAACTAAGGAAGACTTTATATAATGTTGAACCATTCATTTATTTTTAAAATAATTAAACAAAAAGATTACAAGCTGATTTTATACAGAGTACATAATTATATTAAATATTTCACATTATTTCCAGGTAGTGTAACAAATGTTATACATTGTTAAATAGTCTTGTACAAGAGGGTGAACGTTACTTGGTGGTAAAGCTGGGTCAATTTTTGGTCAATGAGTGTTAAGAACTGTATAAAGGAGAGAAAGGGAGAGAAACAATGAGACACAGTTTGTGCACTGCGGTTGCCTTATGCTTTTAAGAAGATCTCCAAGAGCCTCTTCGTAATGCTGCAGCTTTTGTGCCAGAGCAATAGCAAGTAGTTATGCAGGTTGCTGGTAGTCTTGCCTTGGCTGATATTCTTAGAGCTGATTTTGTTGTTAAATGTTTAGAATTGGTGGGGTGGGGGAGAGGGCGTGGGAGGGGAGGGGCTAACCAGTACTATAAAGTGCACCCACTCCTGATGTTTCCACAGCCCCATGTACAATGTTTTTAATGGCGAGTGACTGGAAAGTTTTCTAACAAGGAAACTTGCTGGAAAATCCTGGGCCTCTCCTGTTGTCAGGATCACAAGTAAAAGCGGATATGAGGAATTTGTGGAGTAGAGGAGGTTGTAGATCTATGAAAATTCTCACAGGAAGGAAATAGTTGTTAAAGTTTATTTTTGCATCATGGCTTACATAGAACATAGAACATAGAACAATACAGCACAGAACAGGCCCTTCGGCCTTCGATGTTGTGCCGACCAAAATAAAAGGCAATGCCCCTCCTAACTAAACCATTCCCTTCTCATCCATATACTTATCAACTAACCTCTTAAACGCCACCAAACTTGGCGCATCTACAACAGCTGCAGGCAGGGCATTCCACTCCTAATCACTCTTTGAGTAAAGAACCTACCTCTGATATCCGTCCTATAACTCATACCCCTTAATTTAAAGTTGTGTACCCTCGTGCTAGCTTTTTCCATCCTAGGAAAAAGGCTATCACTGTCCACCCTATCCAAACCTCTAATTATCTTATATGTTTCAATAAGATCCCCCCTTAGCCGCCTCCTTTCTAACGAAAACAGGCTTCTCAGGAGGTCAGGTATATCACTCCCTATAGGCATTCATTCTAATCCTTCTTTCTACTAAGTAAGCTAATGGGCCTAAAGGTTGACAACCTCCCTGAACCTGATGGTCTGACTCCTAGCATCTTAAAAGAAGAGGCTGCAGAGAAAGTGGATACATTGGTTGTAACCATTCAATGTTGCCTAGATCCTCAAAAGGACACAATAGATTAGAAAACCTCAGATTATAATATTTCTATTCAAGAAGGGTGAAAAGGGAAAGTAGAAAACTAAAGGCCAGTTGGCCTCACATCTGTCATGGGGGAAATGCTGGAATCTATTTTAATATGCAGCAGCAGGACATTTAGAAATAACACAATCAGGAAGAGTGAACACAGTTTTATAAAATGAGAAGTGTATTTGACAAATTTTGAGGATGTAACAAACAGGATGAATAAAGGTGAATAGTAGATGTAATGTATTTGGATTTCAGAAGGTCAGACAAAAGATTACAACATAAGTTAAAAGCTTGTGCTGCTGGGGTAGTATATTAGCATGGAAAGAAGATTTACTGACTTACAGGAAACTTAGGATCAGGATAAATGTGTCATTTTTAGGTTGGCAAACTGTAACTAGAGAAGTGCTGCAGGCATCCGTGCTGAGGCCTCAACTATTCACAATCATCTTTATAACTTTAATCAATGAATAAACTGGATTCTAGCCAATTTTTCTGATAATACAAAAATAGACAGGACGGCATGTTGTGAGGGGACACAGTCTGCAAAGCGATATAGTTAAGTGAACGGGAAAATAATTTGCAAGTGGAATATAGTGTGAGAGAATGTGAGTTTGTCTAGTTTGACAGGAGGAATAGAAAAGTAGAATATTATTTAAATAGCAAAAGACTGCAGATTCTGCTGTGTGGATGGTTTTAGGTATCCCTATGCATGAATCACAAAACATCGGTACGCAGGTCCAGCAGTAATTAAGAAGGCAAAGGGAATGATGGCCTTTATTACAAGGGGGATCAAATATAAAGTTAAGGATGTCAGTCTACAGGGCATTGGTAAAACCACATGTAAAGTACTATCTGGACATTTGGTTTTCTTTCTTTAGGAGATTATATTTGCATTGGGTAGTCTTATGGCACATTGGCAGCATCCTTGTTTCAGAGCCAGAAGCTCTGAGTACATGTCCCACTCCAAGACTTGATGATTAAGAAATGTGCACTTATAATGTGGCCAAACGGGTTGAATATCAACTTGTAACTCCTTGCAACATATGCCTGTAGCTCCAGGCTACAACATGCATGTAGAAGTGCATATTGTCATAGCAACTCAGACTGATTGGCTGATATAAATCAAATTGGTGCCAACAGTAAAGTGTTCAACCCTTGTTCCAGTTGGGTTGGTTTTGAGCCTTGCTTATTGCACCTAACCATGGTAGAAATTGTGATACTGTGGGTTGGACCTGCTTTTGGACAGAGAACTGAAGAACATACTTGCATTGGACACAGTTCAGAGAAGATTCATTAAGCTGATTCCTGGAATGAAAGGATTGAGCAAGTTGGACATACTGTAATCATTAGAGTTTAGAAGAATGAGAGAAGATCTTATTGAAATATTATAAGGTATTGTTGGGTTTGACAGGATGTTTACTCTCTTTGGGGGAATCCACAACTATGGGCACCATTAAGGGGTTACCCAATTAAGACAGAGATAAGGAAGAGTTTTTTCTTTTAGTGGGTTGTTAATCTTTGGAATTCTCTTCCAGAGAGCAGTGGAGGCTAGGTCATTGAATATATTTGAAGCTGTGTTAGAGAAATTTTTGACTTACAAGGGAGTCAAAGGTGATGGGGTTAGCAAGCTAATGGACTTAATGCCCCAATTATTTTTTTAACTGGCTAAGCAGTCTCAAACTACTGAGTGGTCTCCTCTTATTCTTACTTCTTATGGTGAAGACTGGCTGTCTTACTCTCATTAAGTACAAGTATTCCACTGGATGTCAACTCAGAATTCATCCACCGCTTCAACGGAACCAGTTTGAATGCTACACTTTCTGAGGTTTCATAAGATGATCATGTTTTGGGAAATTCTCTTTAATTCAGGGTAAAATAGGTAAGCAAAGAAATATGTGTGATCTGTTTTGAATTCTGTCCAACAATGGTGGGGGGGTGCTTAGTTACCTTGAGGGTAGTGGTCCAGAGTGAGATTCCCCAAAAGCAAGATGCAAAATATTCACATCTGAAACAATGGCAAGAGTAGCTGAGCTAATTGTAGACAGACTTTCTTTCTCAGAGTTTGAATAAGATACAAAAACAGAAGGTGATTGGTAGAGTGATCAGCAGAGTTCTGTGTTGCCTTTCTGTGCACTAACAGGCCGAAAGTAGGAGGGAACAAGGTCACTAGTCGAAGAGATGCATCCCTTGGCAATATAAAAGCTCTGGAAGATGCGTCCTGGTGGGGCTGGAGGAAGATATTCAAGCAAGGAAAGCAAATAGGAATGTAGTCCTATTAGGGGACAATATAGCGAGAGAGTTTGACACTGTTCTCTCTCGCAAAGAGCGAGAATCCAGAAGCTGTGCTACCTGCCTGATGCCAGGGTATGAGAAATCTATTCAGGACTGGAGAGCAACTTGCAATAGGAAGGAGAAAAGCCAGTTGTCATGATCCCTGCAAGTACCAGTGACATAGGGAGGACAAGGAAAGAGGTTCTGTGTTATCAGTATGAGAGGCTAAGCAGCAAAGAGGCAGAATTTCAAAGGTAGTAATCTCTGGATTATTAACTGATCTACGTGAACATTGGCACAGGACAAATAGGATTAGAGAGACAAATGCAAGGCTTAATGACTGATATAGGAGAAATGGGTTCCTGTTCTTGGGGCACTGACATCAAATCAGGAGCTGGCAGTTACTTGTATAATTAGGGAAATAGAGAGAACTTTACATGAAACAAGGGGATAAAGGATCAGGCTTGAGTAGATGGAGCAGATTGAGGAGTAGCTTCAAGGCAGGAGACCATAATAATAATAATATGGAATATGAGGGTCATAACATAGCAGGAAGGGACAGAGAGCTAAAACCTAAGAATCCTTCAATAGTTAATACTAGATATTATAAAGATAAAACTAAAAGCCCTCTATTTGTTACTATTCATAACAAAGTAAATGAATTAATAGCACACATTGAAGAAAATAAATACGATCGAATTTGGGGGCAGTAGTTATAGCTGGGGGAAGGGTAATTATGAGGCCATCAGGAGAGAATTAGGGTGCATAGATTGGACTAGGAAACTACAGGGACTGGGAACATCTGGAATGTGGAGCTTATTCAAGGAGCAGCTGCTGCGAGTCCTTGATAAGTATGTCCCTGTCAGGCAAGGGGGAAATGGTCGAGTAAGAGAACCTTGGTGTACGAAAAAAGTTGATTTGCTGGTTAAAAGGAAAAAGGAGGCTTATGTCAGGATGAGGCTTGAAGGCTCGTTTAGTGCAATGGATAGCTATAGATTAGCCAGGAGGGAGCTAAAGAGTGAATTGAGGAGATCTAAGAGAGGACACGAGAAGACTTTGGCTGATAGGATTAAGGAGAATCCTAAAGCTTTCTTTAGATATGTTAAGAATAGAAGATTGGTTAGGACAAGATTAGTGCCAGTCACAGACAGCAGTGGGAAGTTGTGCGTGGAGCCTGAAGAGATTGGAGAGGCACTGAATAAATATTTCTCTTCGGTATTCACGCAGGGTGATGTAAATGTAGTTATGGAGAACACTGAGGTACAGGGTAGCAAACTGGAAAGTATTGAAGTAGATAGGGAGGATGTGCTAGATATTCTCGAGGGTTTGAAGTTGATAAGTCCCCTGGGCCGGACGGGATTTACCCTAGGATTCTCTGGGAGGCAAGAGAGGAGATTGCAGAGCCTCTGGCTCTGATCTTCAGGTCCCCGTTGGTTACGGGTGTGGTTCCCGAGGACTGGAGGATGGCGAATGTGGTCCCATTGTTTAAGAAGGGGAAGAGAGACCTTCCTGGGAATTATAGGCCATTGAGTCTTACTTCTGTGGTGGGCAAGGTATTGGAGAGAATTATTAGGGATAGGATTTATAGTTATTTAGAGAGAAATGAATTGATTGGGGATAGTCAGCATGGTTTTGTGAAGGGTAGGTCGTGCCTAACTAACCTTATTGAGTTTTTTGAAAAAGTGACCAAAGAGGTGGATGGGGGTAAGGCGGTTGATGTGGTATATATGGACTTTAGTAAGGCGTTCGATAAGGTGGCCCATGGAAGGCTTCTGCAGAAAATGCAGATGTATGGGATAGATGGTGATTTAGCTAATTGGATTAGGAATTGGCTAGCAGATAGAAGACAGAGGGTGGTGGTTGATGGAAGTTATTCATCGTGGAGTTCGGTTACGAGTGGTGTACCTCAGGGATCTGTTTTGGGGCCCTGCTGTTTGTAATTTTTATAAATGATCTGGATGAGGGTATTGAAGGATGGATTAGTAAATTTGCAGATGACACTAAGTCGGTGGAGTGGTAGATAGTGAAGAGGGGTGTTATAGTTTGCAGAGGGACTTGGACAAGTTG
Source organism: Sphyrna mokarran (assembly GCA_024679065.1). Classification (NCBI taxonomy): domain Eukaryota; kingdom Metazoa; phylum Chordata; class Chondrichthyes; order Carcharhiniformes; family Carcharhinidae; genus Sphyrna; species Sphyrna mokarran. The sequence goes on along the minus strand of JAGIQG010000001.1, from coordinate 144,905,899 downwards.
CAGAGCTGGGCCGAGAGGTGGCAAATGGATTTTAATGTGGAAAAGTGTGAGGTAATGCACTATGGCAGAAATAATAAATGTGTAGAGTATAGGGCTAATGGTAGGATTCTTAGTAGTCTTGATGAACAGAGGGATCTTGGTGTGTCTGTGCATAGATCCCTGAAAGTAGGCAGTCAAGTCGAGAAGGTTGTTAAGAAGGCATATGGATTCTTAGCTTTTATTGGTAGGGGGATTGAATTTCGGAGCCGCAACGTCATCTTGCAACTGTACAAAACTCTAGTGCGGCCGCACTTGGAGTATTGTGTGCAGTTCTGGTCCCCGCATTATAAGAAAGATGTGGAGCATTGGAGAGGGTACAGAGGAGGTTTACCAGGATGTTGCCTGGTATGGAGGGCAGGTCTTATGAAGAGAGGCTGAGGGATTTGAGGTTGTTTTCGTTAGAAAGAAGGCAGCTAAGAGAAGACCTTATTGAAACATATAAGATGATTAGAGGTTTAGATAGGTGGACAGTGATAGCCTTTTTCCTAGGATGGAGAAAGCTAGCACGAGGGGACACAGCTTTAAATTAAGGGGTGATAGTTATAGGACGGATATCATAGGTAGGTTCTTTACCCAAAGGGTGGTTCGGGAGTGGAATGCCCTGCCTGCAGCAGTTGTAGATGCGCCAAGTTTGTTGGCGTTTAAGAGGTTAGTTGATAAGTATATGGAAGAGAAGGGAATGGTTTAGTTTGGAGGGGCATTGCTTTTTATATTGGTCAGCGCAAGGTCGAAGGCCGAAGGGCCTGTTCTGTGCTGTAATGTTCTATGTTCTATGAATAGCCTTTGCAGAAGTATGGTTGCAGAATGACAAGAATTGGATTCTGGACATTGAGGGTCTAAAGTATTCATGAAGAACAGGAAGCTAGATAAAGGTAGAGACATAGCACTGTTGATCAAGGATGGCGTTGGTACAATAGTTAGAGATGATATTGGCTCGGGAGATCAGGATGTAAAGTCAATTTTGGTGGAGATGAGGAAGAGTAGATGGAAGAAACCAGTATTAGGAGTGGTCTACAGGTCCCCTAACGGTAACCACAATGTAGGACAATGTATACAAGAAGAAATATTGGGTGTTTGTGATAAAGGCATAGGTGTAATCGTGGGTGATTTTATTCTATTTATAAACTGAAAAAATAAGATTGGCAGCAGTAGCATTGAAGAGGAGCTCATAGAATACTTTCTTGACATTTTCTTAGAGCAGCACATTCTGAAACAAACCACAGAGCAGGTTATATTAAAATTGGTATTGTGTAATGTGACAGAATTGACTAATTACCTCAGAGTGAAGATACTCCCAAGTAGCAGCAACCACAATATGGTTGAATTTTACATCCAGTTTGAAAGGGAAAAGAGGGGGGCCAAGTATTTCAAAAAGTAAATCAGGGCAATTATATGATCATGAACACTGAGCCAGCTGAAATGAACTAGAATACAAGGTTATGGGATAGATCCATTGAAAAGCAGTGGCAGACATTTAAGGGGATATTTCAGAATACTCAAAATAGGTATATTCTACTGTAAAGAAGAATTCTAAAGGAAGAATCCACTGTTTTTGATTATCAAAAGAAGCAACCAAAAAAGCATACAACTGCACAAAGATGAGCGGCAGGTTAGATGATTAATCAGAATATAAATAACATTAGAGAATAACTAAAAAAAGGTAATCAAAAGAAAGAAATTAGAATATGAGAGAAATTTAGCTAGAAATGGAAAAATGGAGAACAAGAGAATCACAAATCATGCTGATGGTATCCTGAGATCATCTCAACCTGAAACACTGGTTTGTGGTGGTGTACAATTTTGTTTTTGGAATGGCGTGGGGAGTCAGGGAAAACCTCCAGCAAGAATAACCAGCCCAGTCATCATGTGCTAAAGACTATTTATTAAATGAAAGACAAATATATATCAATAGGACTATAATACTCTAAGACAATTAAATACATGAGATACTAAATGCACACAGTTTATATGGAAATTACCCCTTTTGTCCAAAATATATATCTGTGGTCCCTGAACTCCTTAAGACTTTTCCATTTCCAGACAACATCAAATTTTATTAAATCCACAAGTCAATTCAACTTACAATTATTGCACAATACAAAGTGGATGATCAAGCCTAGGAAAAAATTTTTCTTGGTCCAGTAAAAACACTCAAATAGCATTTGTGAAAGTTGCTGCGCTACCACAGCTCTAAGACTTCTTAGATGTTAAAATGGCCTCTTGACTCAGGTGTTATAATGTCCACATACTTTTACAGGTCTTTTCAATTACATCCTGTTTCCTCTTTGATTCACCTCTCATATTAATTTGAGCTGTCTGCATCTCTCACATTCAGTGACTCTCTAAGTTAGCATCTGTATATCTCTATTGATCTCTTAGTTGTCTAAGTAAGCTGATTCCTGATGATACAGCTATTTACCTAACTCCGTTTGGATGCCTGCTAATCTTGTTACTGGGAAGGGTTGCATCTTATCATCTCTAGACAAGTTTTTGCCTGTTGCTGGGTAGATCAGGTTCTATCATTCCTTATTAAATTCTTGTTCCTCCTGTTACCAGGCAGATCCATGACAAAAGTTTATACAGGTATTTAAAAAAGAAAATGGTAAATAAAGTGAGTATTCATCCTCTAAACAGTTAGAATTGGGAGTAAATAGTCGATAATAAGGAAATGGTAGATTAAATGAACAAATATTTTGCTTCACTATTGTGGATACAAAAAACATTCTGGTAACAGCTGTAAATCAGGAGCTGGAAGGGAGAAGCAAACTTGATGAAATTATATTGAAACGCAAGTAAATCAGTCATGATCTTATTGAATCATGAACCAGGCTCGACGAGCTGAATGTCTTCCTTCTGCTCCTTTTTCATATGTTCATACGTAAGCTCTTCTCCCAATATTCCTCCATCTGAAGAAGGCAGCTGCTGAAGAGGATTGCATCCTCAGGTCCGAGCACCTGTAAATATACCACTTTAGGAGCTTGTTCTGTTAGTCACTTGTTTGAGTAAATGTGGCAATGACTGAAGGACAGGTACATCCATCATACTGGCTGTTCTGGAACACGGGTTTGAATCCCACCATAGCGGATGGTGAAATTTGAAGTCAGTAAGGATCTGAAATTAAGAGTCTAATGATGACCATGATTGTCGTAAAAACCAATCTGGTTGACTAATGTCCTGCAAGGCAAGGAAATCTGTCATCCTTACTTGATCTGGCCTATATGCAACTCCAAATCCACAGCAATGTGGTTGACTCTTAAATACCTTTGGGGTGGACAATGGGGGCTAGCCGGTCAGTGACACTCAGATCCTGTGAACAAATGAGAAGAAATTTTTTTTTCCCTTTTGGGGAATAGTGGGGAAGTAGTGCAGGGATTTCCGGGTTATTACCAGCCTGTTGAACAGCATTATGAATACTCATCCCTTGGCCAAAAGGCCCTGGCATTGACTTGAATCTAGAACTTCTGGTGCAGAGGTAGGGATGCTACCATTATGCCACAAGACCTCCTATCATGGTCTCTGACTGCTGGAGATTGTTTATGCATTTTTCTGGAGAGAAAACAGTTTTACTGTTAGGTGGTCTGTTATGTTATCTACTAATCCCATAAGAATTCTATTGTAATCTGAAAAGTACTTTATTTTCACCAGATACTGCCATTAGGTCAGACAATAGATAGTGAATTTCTTTTATTCCACTCACAGTGTACCTTTAAGCCTAACCTCAAAAAAATACTCTCTATGTCACAAAAAATATTTCCATTTCTCACACCAGTCTATCTAGTGGTGACTTTGCTATTAAGAAAGAATTTGCACTTGTAAAGCACCTTTCATGTATGTAAGCCATCCCAAAATGCTTCACAGCTGATGAAGTGCCAGCTTAAATAACATTTGTAACATCAATGTCCTTTTAATTTTTTGGAGAGTGAAACTGTACTGCAGCTGGCCAAAGTAACTTTACTAAGAAACCTTACATTTAGCAGAGATGGGCTAAAATTCAGCTAGACTGATGGAATAATATCGCAGATTTAAAGAGAAACGGACACAATGTGACACACTGTCTCACCAAGCCACCCAATATTGTTCCAGTAACCCTGAAATTTCTTAATTTGGTGTGCTTATCCATTGAGTTCTATGGACATCTGAAATGAACAAATAAAGCATTCTGGTGGTTTACTTTCTGCTTTTGTCAACTATTGACGAACCTTTATCTGTTGAATTGTGCCATTTTATAAATAGCATTTGACTTTGTGTAAATGTTACATAAGACAAACTTTTAAACATATTTTTACATTAATACTATCCTACTATAAGAATTGTTCTTTTTTATGTTAACTTATTGAAAGCCCAGCTATGCCGCAGTTCTGGTTGTATCACCAGGCATCCAAAGATGGTATAGAGTAGAGCAATGTGACATAATATGAGATATAAAATGAGATAAACTATAGCTTACATCTCAGTGGAATACTTCAGATGATAAGATCAAATCGGAACAAAACTTTCGGATATGTCAAACAGGACAAGAAGGTTGTGAGGAGCAAGTTTATTACAGAAATCAGGAAGACTTCTTTACAAGTTTGATCAATAGTTATCAACAGAACAAGTGATTGAAGCCAACACTTACTAAATACATTGAAATGGGAGGACAGTAGAGTTGGTGTTCTGGAATGATGAAATCAAATGAACTGAAAGATCTTCATTCAGACCTATCACACCATCTATAACTATCTGTCATGAATGAAAAGCAATCAATAAAATAATTTTGATCTGACAACTTATTTTTAGAGTTCTTTTTCCATATCATTAAATACCTGCATCAGATATTGACTTCTGTTTTGTCACAGAACCATACCCTAGTTGTAGCTGATTTTCAAATTCAGAATTCAAGACACATTTGCAAGTTTCACCAAAATAATGACTGTTCTAAAATAGTTGCACAAGCTGACACACCTTGTTATGTATCCATTATAATTTAAAAACAGGAAATACATGGCAATTCACAAGACTTCAGATTGATGTTAATAGTCCAATCTACAGCCATTAGTTGATTCTTGATATCATGGAGTACTCTAATGTACACAAACTACCAGTACTGCACTTTTAACAAATGCACAGTTTCTACACAATTCATATTTCTTTCAAGGGTTTTCAGGGAAGTCAGTGTAGTGGGTGACATTCTAAAAATCTGAACAAGCAGGGGAGCCACAAGTCAGGTGACAATACAGGTTTGAAAGCTGACAGCGGCAATTTAGTAGGTAACAGTAGCCTTAAGCTTAAAGAAAAAGAAAGAACTTGCATTATGGATCGTGTTTCTTGATTGCAAGACATCCTTAATTACTTTACAGTCAACCAGTTATTTAAATGATAGGACCTATTATAATTTTGGGAAACGGAACAGCAAAGCAATAAATGACCAGTTAATCATGTTTATTTTGCTGCTGTCGGTTGAGGAATAAATGTTGACCAGGACATAAGCCTTGCTCTTCTTCAATTAACCCTGTGGAATCATTTACTTCCACCAAGCAAGCAATGGGAGCCTTTGTTTAACATTTGATCCAAAGTAACGGTAATGCTATTAGACTCATTCAGTATTGCACTGTGTTGTCAGCCTAGGTAGATACTCAAGTCTCTCGAGTGGGACTTAAAATTCATAATCATCGACTCAAGGCTAATACAAGTAAACAAAAAAAAAACAGTCAATTTAATGGAAGCCTTATTCTTGAGCCAAGAGAGTGTAAATTCTCATAACAGAAGATGACAGAACACATATCAATGTTGTAAATATTTCAAATTGTATTCTTTAAAGATGTGGAGCAGAGAAGGCTTTAGATTCCAGGGACATTAGGACAAGAGGTAATGTAAACCAAAGACTGAAAACCAGAGAACACATATTTTGTAATGATTGGCAAAAGAACTAACGGTGAACAAGCAGAAAAGCTTTTGTACACAGCTGGATGGGGACATGAGGAGGGGAGCAATTCTCCCAGCTCACTGCTCTGATTTTCTAAATGTGGACATGGGAGCTTGAACTGGGATAAATATTACAAGAAGTCTGCAACACCAGGTTAAAGTCCAACAGATTTATTTGTAGCACAAGCCATAACTTTTGGAGCACTGCCCCTTCATCAAGTGAGTGGGAGTTCTGTTTGCAAACAAGGCAAGTTTAAAGGCTTATTGGGGCAGGGCCTATGGGGGAATCCATGGAGGGGGCGATTGGTGGGGGAAAGGGGGCCCGCTACCACTCTGCATATGGATCATGAGCAGAAGGAGGCAAGCGAGTGATCAGGACTGGCCATTGAGGTGGGAGAGCAGCCAGCCTGCTGGAGTAGGGGGAAGGGTCAGGTGTGAGAGAAGAGGCGGGACTACTGTGGGGGGGGGTGGTGTAGTTGAGGCTGCTTGATGGATCCGAAAAATTGGGAGATCAGAGCTGTGTGGTGGAGGAGTGGGAGCAGAAGCAGGAGATTGAGGCAGGTGTGTGTGGGAAGGGGGCAGAGGCTGGCCCATACGTGTTCGCTGGGCCAACATTTCAGCCATCCAGAGGTCAGAGGAGTCAGTATTGTGGGTGTCATAAGGTTGGCCAAGGATTGAGCTGACCAGCAGGCCGGCAGTGTGGCCACTGCACATGCGCTAATCTCAGCTCTGAGTATTTACTGAAACTCAAAATTATTTTAAAAGTTATTACCATTTAATGTCTAATGCAGCTGCTAAAATATCCCTGCCTGACTTGCATCAGTGGCCAGCCCTTTGTGCTAATTAGTATTTTTTTAGTATAGACCTGCAGCTGTGAAGAGTGACCATTTGTTAACATTTTGCATTTAGAAATGTTTTAAATTCTTCACCTTAGGATGTCTTTATTTGATTATAATTTGCAATGTGGGATAGCACTTAAGTTTCAGTATTTCTTGACACTGATGGATTGATGCTTGTGCAGTGGCCACTCAGCACTGCTGCTGGCGTCTCCAGCAGGAATAGGCCCCACACCCTGAATTTTCACAAGATTCATGCTATGCTAGTGCACTCTGCAGTGCACAGAGTGTGGGAGATTCATTTTGAAAATCCTGCTGAAAAAATTAGTTGGGATTTACTCCAATTTTCACACGGTTTCGACACTTTATTTTGGAGAATTGCTGCTCTGATGTTAGAATCTGGAATGCACTAAATTACAATAAAGACAAATTAATTTGTAGGTTTCAAAGGGAACTGAATATGTATCTGAGGAGAAAATGTTTGCAAGACTAATGAGAAAGGGCGTGGACACAAGGAACTAAATAGCTCTTTCTGTTCTGCAACCATTCTAACCATCTTCCAGAATTTAAACAAATATTCAAATACTGAACGTGCTAGAAAGGAAATTTTAGCAGGGGTATAAGGTTGGCCATTGATTTTTGTTTTCTGCCATCGCTGACGTTAAAACCAGCCTTATATAATCCAAATTAATTTTCCTGCTTTCAAAATGGACATATTCTGGTCAGCGTGGATTTCCTCTGGATGCTCTGGTTTTTTTCCTGCACTCCAAAGTTGTGTGGTTTAGGTTGATTGGCCATGCTAAATTTCCTCTTAGTATCAGGGGGACTAGTAGGGTAAATATGTGGGGTTACGGGGATAGCAACTGGATGGGATTGTTGTTAGTGCAACTTCAATGGGCCAAATGGCCTCCTTCTGCATTGTAGGAATCCCATGACTCCTTGACATTAGCAGGACAATTTAATTGATAGTTAATGCAATAAAATAAAATTTCACAGAACAAATACTAATGCTCAAGAGCATAAAATACAAATGTGCAGTTAAAACTGATCCCAGGAATCATCCCGTATGGTAAATAGGAACTCCACTATTGGGTTACAAAATTTACTGCATCCTTTTATTATCTGTACTGACTATGGGCAGAATTTTCAGATCACTGGTAAGATCTTCCAGTACTGCTTTGAGTTCCTCAGTGGAAGGATGGGGAGCCGTGCAAATTGCCATTGATTTTGGTTGGACTGGAGGATCCCATCAGCAGCCAATAGTGAGATGTCTCACCGTAAGAAGTTTCACAACACGCTTTAACCTGGTGTTCTGAGACTTCTTACTGTCTTTACCCCAGTCCAACGCTGGCATCTCCATAAGATGTCTCACCTACAGAGGAAGAGAGCTGGAAAATTCCAGCCTATGTTTCAGACTTCTTCACATGGAGAATATTTAAATTAAATTGTGTTGCAGTAGTTATTTACTGAAATGCAACACTGTGGGGATATAGTTCCCGACATGGACTGCATCAGTTCAGGAAGGTGGCTCACATCATCTTCTGGAAGACAATCAAGAATGGTCAATAAATGCAGTGAAAATTTCATCCTGATAATGAATTAAAAAAGCCATGTTTTGGGGGATATTTGGATAACTCCATTTGCATGAAAAGGACCTAATACTATGAAAGATATTTGTGCTTTGTGGTAACAAACCATTCAGCCTTTTGTTTTTCTCTTGGAGAAATAAAAGATGAGTGAATGAATAGAAATGGGATGCATTTGTTTGAGTAAAATTCAAATCTGCTTAATTAAAAAGCGGATAGTTCCTTTTTCCGAGCATGAAGTTCATGCTTTGTGATCAGCTGTATCTTGTCCTGTGGAGGCAGACAGCATGCACACTTCATATCACCTCTCGTTTCAATGAGTTTACCATTCAGCCAAGAGTAACCCAAGCCTCTGGCTGGCTCACCAGGGGCCTGAGCACAGCACATGGCTAATATGTGTTTCAACTTGCTATACCTTTTCAGAACCGCCAGTCCCTCTAAAGAAGAGATATGTTCATCAAAAGGAAGCTGTTGCTGATTGCTGGTCATGCAATTGGCTGCAAGTAAAAGTTAAACAAATTGAGTGCCAAGCACCAGAGAAGTTTTTGAGGTTCTTCATCACTAAATGTTTCTTCAAAGGGAATCTTAAACCAACCCCACCATCACTGCTGAACACCTGCCACTTGATGTGAAATTCACAACCTCATGCTCAGATAAAAGTACTGTGTGAACTTTTGAAGCTTGTATAGAATTGGGATCTGTTAGTGATGAGTCATTGAGCATGAGTAGATTTCAGTCATTCTGGAGGAAAAGTAATTCAATAACCAAAGAACTAAATTACAATAAAGACAAATTAATTCATACACAGATCCTGCTACATGGTGCTAAGATGGGGACTTTAATGAAGCAGCTGACAGAATGTTGATGAACATGTTAGGTGCATGTTCATTGCCACTGTCAAGAACCATGGCTGATGCAGCTCCCATATGGCAAGGAGCTTCACATAGCCCTGAAGTCTATCCTTTCCACCATAGAAATAGTGGCCAAATCTGTGACAGCTCTGCAGACCCAGCTGTCTGAGTTTCCACCGCAGCACAGGCGGATGTCACACAATCTTTCAGCATTGGAGAGGAAGCTAAGAAGTCATGAGGTGTATGCTTGCTGTCGTGGAGGCTCAGACTGCCACTGCCATCATGGCAACAGATCTCAGTGCACAAAAAGCATGCAAGCTCTCAAGGCCGCTGTGATTTGTCCACTAACAAATTATTTTGATTGCTGAGGTGACACCAAGTGGGAATTGCAGTGGTCCTATAAAGCACATACCCTGCTGCCTTCCCTAGATAATAGCATTCATGCTCACACTGCTACCAGTCCACCAGTGCCCTTGCTAGTTCCCAGAATACTGCTGCCTATGAGCTGTCCAAACACAATGCTCAGAGCTGCTCCAAGGTATCCTACAAGATCGCCTGCAGTAAAAGTCAGCAGGTTCCACCAAATTCTGTAATCTCTTGAGTAACTGTGCTCAGACAGTCAAAGGTGTGATCAAGAAAGGCACTTTAGGACAATGCTGTAAGGTGCACCGTTCATTTTTATTTTTACAACTATATTTGTTATTGGAAAGCTTTTTTTTGTTGGTAGGTTTTACTGTTAGATTCTTATTAAGAGGAAACTATGAGGGAATGTTATAGATGGATGGGAAGGTAAGGAATGACAGAGGTTAAATGACATAGTTAAAAAGATGCAGTCTTAAAGGAATCAGAATTTGAGTAGGCACTCATGGTTAGCCTGTCTGGATCAAGACATCCTGGTTGTGTCTTCCTCTTCCTCCTGCGGTCAAGGTGGTTTATGAATGCATGAATGGCAATGGTTACACCCTCATAATAATGAATTTGTGAAGGATGCAACAGATGACTATGAACTTGGAGACATGTTCCAAGAATTATAGGACTCACCCTGAGTAATCAAGACACTAGAAACGTGCATAAGAGTGCTGATGGTCTGTTCCACCATGTTTCTGGTGACAGTATAATTCTCATTGCACACCTTTTCCCCTTACATGGTTGTGTGGTCGAAGTGGAGTCACCAGCAATGTTAACAGGAGCCTGTCTCTGGTGCTTATGGTGACCTAAAGATGACACAGTATCAGCTGAAATGGCTGATGAACATCACAATGTTCCTACTGAAAAAATTTTTGACCAATGCACAACATGCCCACACTAGCAACCTTCCCAGCACCACAATGGCTAAAGTGGCTAAAACACTCTGGGTACCATTTTCACAGGCAGGGATTTGTGTAGCACTAGCTTTAGAAAATATATTGGTTCATGGGATTTATGGAGAATTCTTTAAGAGACAATATTAATCCAAGGTATACTACATTTTCAGGTTATAGAATGCACAATTCTACTTACAACAAAGATAAAGGGACAGGCTTTCCCGTCTAATGTAGGGCATCAAGTTGGCTTTAAAAATGCTGAATGGGATCTAACTTCCTGATTCTCTTCCTCTTTTCAGCATTAACAATTTTCATTGGCATGAGAAAAGTGAGTGGGTCAGGAGCCCCCAAGGAGCTGTCCCGATATTACAAGTACAATCATAGCAGTGGGCATTTCCGAATCTCCACAAAGTTGACTGAGAAGAGCTGGATTTGGTGCATAATGTGAATCAACACCAGAAAGATGCTGTGAATCATGGGTGAACCGTTATTTGGAAGCAGAATTATATGAAAGGAATTACAAAAGGCGTTGCTTACTTCCCCTGTTATACTGAAATGTTGTAGCACAACCTAGATCTGTTTTTACTACAGTGATTGATTCAAGTGTTTTGTTTTGAAAAGATGAAATGGACACTATATAATGTGGTTTCCAAGTTGTTATTTGTAACAATTGGCAAAATATCAAGGAAAAGAACAAGACTGTGAAATTGGAAAAGTCTTCATATGGATTAGAGTATATTATCTACTGGATAAAATGCTATTCTACATTGTTAACTACTAAAATCTACAACAGAATATATGAAATTTCCCCAATGCTTTATTCTCTTCCTTGGAGGTCAGCTAAACATGGTTAGCTGTTTCAAAGCTTTGATAGATGGCTGAACTTCTGCCTAAGTTCAAAGGCATCATTGGATTCTCCACAGCAAGAATTGTTTTCAGTAAAAAGTCATTCAGAATGCTTTTCTAGTGGAATCTTCTCAGCAGGGTTTGCTGATACAACCGTCAAGAGGAATATGAGTTTTATTTTGTCAGTTTCGTGAACATTCCAAAGAGCATGATGCGTATAGTTCAAGCGATGTTTGTTTATTTGCATAGATTTATAAGCCTTTAAGAGGATTTTTAAAAATCAGTTATTCAGGTAATGTTGGGTTAGTTTAATAGATCTGTGAATTTTTCAAAGGATCATAAGTTCTTGGTTAAAGTCGATACTGAGCAAGTGGATTGATAGGTATGTGAATGAAGGGTGCTGAGCAGAGTATGGGAATAAGGGATTAAGGGAATATGAAGGTGAGGGAGGGCAAGAGGGGAATGGTGATAATGGGTGAGGATTAGGGGGCTCCATACTCATCTCCAGCAAATGGCAGTGAGCATCTTATTTTGGTCACCTTGGCATCAGCTTGCCTCTGTCTCGACCTCCAGGCTGTCCTTGCCTCTGCCAGATAAAATTAGCATGGTGAGCACTGCAGAATAGGCCAGTAGCTAGGTTGGGCCATTCCCTGATTCCTAATATCCATCTCAAAGATGAAAGTAGGGTCCAGAGATGGTATCATTCATGAATTCATCAAAGAAAGCAGCTCAATGTTATAACTGTATGTTCTCCACTGGGCAGGTAAAACATAATGAAAACAACAGAAGCAGAAAATTGTTTTCATGAAACACCATTTGAATAAGTGTCTCTCTGCAAAGATTATGCTGCAGATATCAAACTCAGACTTGCATTAACCCAAGGTATGCCACCTCCAGCTGTCAACACCACTCTCTTCCACCCCACCGTCACACAATTCTGAAATACGTTTGTAAAATGTTCAGCAAGTTCATGAATCAACATTTAAAAAAATAATTTGCTCCTGGTTGTTTCCCCCTATGTAACACTACACTCCTACAAAATATTAAATATGAACAGGCCTGTAGATGGGGAAGGGGGGTAGTGGGGGGGAGTGGGGGGAGGAGGTAAGATATGGATGTAAACAAACGTAAACCAAGTTCCTTTCTCACCAAGCAGAGTGTAAGGTGGAAGTGTCTGAATGGCACTACAGCTGATACAAAGCGCAAGTAAATCTTAGCCCCTTTCAACCTGGGAATTACATTTGGCTGTAAGGCACAATTTTGTTTTTTAGGTTAACCTGTCTCAGAAACCTAATAATGTTGGTCTGGATTTTTGTTTTATTTGTTCATGAGATGGGACTGTGGCTGCAAGTTCTGTATTTATAGCCCATCCTTAAGAAAGTGACAGTATGCCACCTTCTTGACTTACTGCGACCCATGTGTCTTTGCTATGATACCACATGAGAATAATGTAGTTCCAAGAGAAGTGTGCACTGAGGTTCATAGGAACTTAGGTATTAGGAGCAGAAATAGGCAAATTCAGCCCTTCGTACCTGCTCTGCCATTCAATCAGACCATGGCTGACCTCTCCCTGGTATCAAATCCATTTCCCTACCTGTTCCCCATATCCCCTCTTTTTTATATTAGAAATATCCTCTTAACACTATTCAATGATTCAGACTCTGCTGCGCTATGGGGTAGTGAGTTCCATAAATTCACCACACTCTAAGGGTAATTCCTCCTCATAATTTTAAGTCTACACCTTTCAACCTATACCTGTTACCTCTTGTTTGAGATTGCCTCATAAGAGGAAACATTTGGTGTACATTTACTTTATCAATCCCTTTTAAATTTTTTATGCCTTTTAAGTTTTAAATAGGGTCTAATTCAACCAAATTTCAGAATGTCGCATACAGCCAAAGAGGAATAGATGTGCTCCAGGTCGATTTTCCTATTGACTTTGATGATACATGGTATAGTGTCTAGAGTATTACTAATCCCATGTATAACAATGTAGTAATTTGTTCTCATGACCACAGAAATAAAGGGGGAGAGATGTTATATATTTAATTAGTTACATGATTACTTTAAGAGTAAGTCACATGATGTAATGATCATAATCATTAGGGTGTTTCAGAAGCACCTGCTTTTAATTTCAGTTTGTTCATTGCACAGGTAACATCAGTAAGAATAACCGATTTCCTTTCCTTAGTAACAACAGTGATCCAAAAACAGTTTTACAACAATCCACTAGTTTTATGGTCACCATTATTGGGGACTAGCTTTTTAATACCAATATTTGTTAATTAATTGAATTTAAATTCCACCTGCAGCCCCAGTGGCATTTCAATTCATGTCTTCAGTGTACTAATTCAGACCTCTAGCTTATTAGTCAGCAATATTACCATTATGTTACTGTTCAAATATTTCCAGTTTCTCTCCCTTTCACTGAAGTTCTTCATTCTGCTAACATTCTAATAAATCTCTGCAGCAACATTAGTTGCATCTGCTATTTCATTTCCAATCAATGTGATCTCAGCAAATAAATTATATATGTTAACTAAACTAATTCATGGGGACATACTACTGATTCTTGGGAAAGGTACCTATAAAGATCTAGCAATTGCGATGGCATGGTTCCCTCTTTCCCAACAGCAGTTATATCTGGTGCTATGCCAAGGGCATATCTTGGGCTATACATCATCTATATCAACAGCAGTGGTGTCAGTAAGCAGGGAGCAATAAATCAAACTGAAATAGTCACACACATTAAACCAGCAAGTCATAAGCACTTCATTTTTAATTTAATTTTTCAGATAGTAAAATAAACAAAATTAAACTAAAATAAAGACAAACATTTTTTAAAAATTATTTTAAAAGCATGGGGATTTTTGTTTCATAATACAGCAGTCTGCAATTTTACAAATATAAAATTAGCTTCGCAGGAACAGTGAGGCTGTTTTGCAGTAATTATGAATTCAGTACATCATTAAAAACACCGTTACATCTCATTCAACAAGTCAGAATTTTTCAAGGCGTTTTACAAAGAGATTAACAGCATAATTGTAGAAGTTTTCTGTTGATTACAATCTGGGAGCATCTCAATAGTGCACCCTCTGGGGAAGTTGGAAATCACTCACAGCAGCTTCTGGAGTTGAGTTATTTTGTGCATGGAGAGTGTCCAGATGTTTCTGTTAGTTTATGTGAAATAATGACAGTCACTGAATCATAAAATCCCTACACTGCAGAAGGAAGCCATTCAGCCTACCAAGTCTGCACTGACTCTGACAGAGTATCTCAACCAAGTCCACACCCCTGCCCTATTTCCATAACACAGTAAGAAGTCTCACAACACCAGGTTCGAGTCCAACCAGTTTACTTGATAGTAATCTCACAAGTTTTCGGAAACAGTGTTCCTTCATCAGGTATGTGGAAGGTTCTGACCAGAGAAGGGCATATAAAGACACATACAGTTTACAGAATACTGGTTAGAATGCATGTCTTTACAGCTAACCTGCTATTCAACACTTAAAGATGCAGACAATTGGAGACATCTTGGACTGTTTAATTAATGTTTAGTCATCGAGGTTATAGGAAGAGGTATAGAGTACAAGAGCTGGCCTTTAATATTGCAGTTGTATAAAACGTTGGTTAGACCTCATTTGGAATACTGTGTCCTGTTCTGGCCGCTCTACTACCGGAAGGACGTGGAGACTCTGGAGAGAGTGCAGAGGAGGTTACCAGGATGCTGCCTGGTATGGAAGGTCTGAGTTACGAGGAGAGGTTAGGCAAATTGGGACTGTTTTCCTTACAAAGACGTAGACTTAGAGGAGATCTAATAGAGGTGTACAAGATTATAGAACATAGAACATA